>CM043737.1:6635434-7235434 GCA_023968675.1 Taenia pisiformis | reverse complement strand
CTTTCACTCTCCAGCCCTGCAGACATTTCTCCTTCGACGTTGCCTGCTCTCGTGGTCTGAACTGAATCAGAGTGCCACTGAAGTGCTATTTGTAGTATTAGGCATGAGGAGGGAGCATTTGGCTGCCAGCCAACCGGTCGTGTGTCCCAGCATAGTCCGTGAGGTGACGTAGCACCGTTGCGACTGAAGACTCATTTAATTGGAGGCTGCGTTGCAAATCAAGTTGCATTTGGGTGCGTGAGTGGACAAGAACTCGCTGACTTTCTGGAATAACGCATTTGCAATGGCTTAAGACGTTTAGTGGGTGTCTAGGTGACGAAGGATACTTTGCATTGTTACCAAGACCGCGTCAGATTAGAGCGCCAGGATACAAAACAATCGCAGTCTCAATGCCGAGTTGAGGAAAGGTGTACGGTGACGAGGTGGACTCACATTTGTCCAGTTCCTCCTGCAGAAGTTGCCAACGGTGGTGGCCAATTTGGCGGGCGTCACTTTGACTGAGTGGTTCGCCTTCCAGCTTGTCGACCGCCTGGAAAGGAAACACGCATCAATCACAAAGCCGCCGACGTGTTTCCAATGAAAGTGTCGGATCTGGTTGCCAGCTGCATTCAATGACCAGAGTTTGAGACCACCGGGAAGGCGAGGGGACACACTCCTAGCACGTTAACTTGACTTGCGACAGAGATGGGATTAAAGGGCTGAGAATAAGCTCGGCTCTACGTCATTTTGCCGAATCAGTCTAACTGTTTAAACTAGAGGTGATCATTTTGGTTAGTCGGGAGGTGAAAGTGACGCGTAAGCCATGACAAAATGCAACACTTGAAGCTCCACGCTGGAGCATTCTAGATTCCGTGCACGTAGGTCAAAGAATTGGGAACACGTGGTCCAGTCGCTTCAGTGGAGCCGCCTCGAAGCCTCAATGAAGCTGCAACATCCGGTCTTGAAACGCGACTTTGGGTAGAGCTTAAAAATGGGTGAAGACCAAGTGGAGGGTGATGGCGCGAAGACGTGGACGATGGACATCAGTGAAGGTGCCGCTCGTGAAGATTGCCTTAACGGCCTGGCCACATTTGTCGGCGTGGTAGCCACCTCCGAACGGAGCCATTGCCGGCACACTATAAGAAAGGAAACCGGGCAGTGAGAGCTTCGATAAGCGCGAAGTGTTCAGCCATCGAAGGAAGCGACACTGTCGAAAATGAAGTGAGAGTGACCTGGTGGTGTAAAGAGCGTGTTGATAGTGAGGAGGCTGCAACTGGATTCGTAGAAACTCGGATACGCCGCAAAAAATTTGTCTTTAATGGTGGATGCATGAGAGGCTGTTCTTAGTGAAATAGTCCAAATTAACACTATTTGAAGCATCAGTTGCATTGAAAGCAGCAAAATGAAAGGAAAGGGGCTAATCGACAAGAAGAACGGGTCCAGAACTGATCAGAAACTCAAATGACAAATTCCAGCACGTGTGGGTACTAATGCAGGGCCACTAAATGGGAGCCTTCGAAGTGCTTCCCCTTCATAACCTTCAACGAATTGTGCATTTTAGCGCTCCCCTCTGCCACCACTCTTGACAGGGAGCACGTACGGAATCAAAGACCATTTTGGCATTTTGCAGGGTATGGACGGGATGACTAAGTGGGCTGGGTAGGGCTAGAGAAGAGGGTGTGCATTGCCTCACCCAGCATCTCCAAGAAATTGGTGAAGATGAGCACGCACCTAAAATAAAGCTTTTTTAATCGGTACCATCACATTTTTCTTAGAGGGTGCATGCCAAGGACCCTGAAAGGCGGCGTCGGGGGCCACATTTATCCATCCATCCATCCATCCATCCATCCATCCATCCATCCATCCATCCATCCATCCATCCATCCATCCATCCATCCATCCATCCATCCATCCATCCATCCATCCATCCATCCATCCATCCATCCATCCATCCATCCATCCATCCATCCATCCATCAATCCATCCATCCATCCATCCATCAACGGAATTCAAATTCAACCCTTCAAGTTCGAATCAAGCCACAAAAAAGCACTTTGCTTTTTGTTGTTTGGGCTGATGAAATGAGAATGCCGAAGTGAATCCATCCAATTGCATTGCTCCTTGAAAGACGAATCTGCGCGCATTGTCGTGGCCTTCACGTGACAAGTGAAATGTGCAAGGGGCGAAAGTCATTGTTCGTCCATCTTAAGTGCTAGGATCCAACTTGTTGCCACATCACCTTTAATCACAGATTTTGTGCTGCATTCCATTTCAGCGGGGATACGGAAGAGGCGCCATGCAGTCGTTCCTTCCATTCGCTTTACGTGGAGAAGCTAAAAATGAGAAGAGGAAAGAGGGTGGCTTGATTGGTAGGCGCGTGTTCTTGAACTTCGTCTTCTTGTGCGGGGAAGCCTGACGTGCTCACTCAAGACACCGAAGTCGGTGTGAAGCATCGCGATGAGGGAGAGAGGGTCAGTTAAGCTGGACGCACATCCACGCACCGCTCCATCCACGTTGGCCACCAATGCCAAAGGGTGTCGTAGGAATGTCCTGAGACTTTCACAGCACTCATATGCTGCGTGTCGTTGGCTAAGCACTTGTCGCATCTCCACTTGAAAGACTTTGCAGGTTATGAAAGGCGTGTGCCGAATTCGGCTCTTCAGATGTGTGCAGAAGTGAATTCTCTCAACGAGGCTCATCGAGTGTGTGCAGCGATGCCTCAGAAGTGTGTCTGACACTTGGCTTTTCACACATCCATGACACGCCCTCATCACCCTACTTTTGGTAGCCGTAGCCCTTAATGAACCTTTTACACCGCATTATTTTGTCTCTAACGTTGCTATGAACTTCAATTTTCGTTCCTGTTGTCTGTAATATCATCCGTGGATTGGTGTGCAGTTATAATGCATCATCATTAACGGCTTGTTACCACTGCTACTACTGCCCTCCATCTGATTTGTCTACGCATTGCGTGAGTTTCCGATGCCAGGGGAGACTGCCGTGACACTGAATGGAAGTGATTTGACAGGATGGTGAGTCCAACTAATGCACATTAGCCGAAATTGGTGAAAGGAGGCATCCAATCTACTCGCACTGACCACCAATTAGTGTCTGAATGAGGTTAATCTTCACTCACCATAGTTAAGACAGGATCATTTTCTGCGCTTGGAGCATTTAAAGGCTGTGAGGAAGATTGCAGAAAACGAAGGGAACGATGCTTGGTCTTTGAAACACCTCATCATCGTCCAGTACTACTCGACCCCACTAAATCGCGAGAAGGTTTGCCTGTGCTGGTTAGTATCCTAGTCACTGCAGCTAGAAATGGACTTGAGTAATGCTGATGAGGCAAAGAAAGGTGTCGTTCATTTGCACTCGACTGCCAACCTCATCACCTTCGGAGCTAAGCCATTCTGAGTTGCTTGAGCTGAAAATTTTCACTTGTTAAACATCCTACTCATTTTCATCAGTAGGCGAATCGCAGACAAAAAGGACAATTGGAGATGCAGCAGTATCGAGTGCTACTGGCAGTTTTAATATGCGTTTAACTCATTTTTTGCTTTCAGCAAAGCCAGCTGCACTTATTTGTTGTAGGTGCGGCTTTGGAGAGGGTATATCAATAACAAGAAGCGATATTTAACGATTTAATGTTCTGCAGGATTAGTAGCTTGTCTATCCGCTCCGGCAGTGGCCCTCACCGTATCCTTGCCGACCCTCGTAGTGAGCCGCTATGCATAGAGCCTAGGCCGGGCAGGTGTTGCTCCCATACAAATACCGCCTTTTTAGATGTAAACAACAAGGTAGAACTGCTTCACTAAGAACCATATTAACTTGTCTTGTAACTTGTATATCAACATTACATTTATCCAATGAGGCGAAATTTATGTGCTGCATTCGTTCCGTTGAAGCTGACATTGCTTTGGCAAGAGTTTTTAACTCAAATTTTTATAGATTAGCCCACTTCAGATTGTATTGCTTTGCTTGGCCAGGTTTGGAGTTAGAAAAGCCACTAGTTGTGGAATGGCGCCGCTGGCTCCTTTGGCCTTAGTCTTCCTCAACCTGTCACAGTTACTGTCACATTACCATCATATTTGTCGATCCCTTCACGTAGTAACTGCTCAAATAAAACTTTCGAGCCTGAAAATAACGTCGAATCCTTGGTGCTGCTGGTGTGGCAGCAGGAGTGGAAGAAGTGCAGCAAGGCGACGTGACCCGCTGGATGTACTGCGTGTTTGAGCGAATTGGTCATCGGCACTCCAGGATGGATGAGGATGAGGGCTGAAGCAGGAGGTGAAGGAGGAGGATGAGTGGCAAGTGGCGGCGAAGGAGGCAGGTCGTAAATAGCTGTCTGTGACTGTGGACAGAATCACCGCGACCACTTGGGCGAGAATCGTGTTTGCATTATTTCCTCGGACAGAGCTTATCTCGCCTTTCCTCCTAGTGACAGCGTCTTGGAATTGCCACGTAAACACCCGGATTGGATCCGTGCCAGCCACCAGCGTGGCCCTATTTTCACCGGTTCCATTGTGAACAGATGAACAGACGAAAGAGAGGCCAAAGAAACCTTCGCTTTGTCTCAGTGGAAGAAAGAAAAAGCGCCTCGGCTGTGTTTTTCGAGTCGCCTTTGTAAGCGGCCTTAGCGGTGGGTGCCGCTAAAGCCCACTAAGGAGGGCTACACCACAAAAGCTTAACCACGACGCGTTGCTGTGGTGATTCCTACTGGATGATTCCGGCTCTGAAGTGCGCGCGTGGTGACAATTCAATGATCCAATTCTGATGACTGTTGCATCACCCTCGAGTGCAGGCTGGTTCCAGCAACAACTAACATCTCATCTCCACTCCTTCGCATTCTCATATGTGTGCGCCAACCTCAACTTGCCCAAGATTGGAGGCGGATTCCTTCGGCAGGTGTCACGGCGATGGCAATGTTAGGATTGTTGAATCGCCTGCATAAATCGAAAAGCACAACTCGCGTTGATAGGAGATTTGGTGGTAAAGCAAAATGGACGTTCGGAGGCCAGTCGGGAGAGTTACCCGTCCCCCTGCCCTCCAGCATAAATTGCAAGACAAAGGGAAGCACTAAAGAGATGAATGGACGAAGCGGCATAGCTATCTGCTTTGCGTGGTCATACTTTGACTGTCTTGCAGCATTGCAGTTCCACTTCCCCCTCCTCTTCGTCCTATTTTCTTTGCGGAAGGCTTAAGGGAAATCGGAAAGTGATTCGCTGTTTGAAAGAAGCACTCCGCCAGCCAATTTTCTCCAAATGTCGATTTTTTTTGTGCAAGCAGCTGCCCTTGAGGCAGTCGATGCCCCCACCTTCGAGGCTTCCATGGTCGACGTCTCCCAGCCACTGACTTCACCTTCCAATCCCTCCGCCCAACAGGGCTTTGGAGTTAATGCGCCAAGTGGACCAGATGGGCTTCATATCAGAGCCAAAGACTAGCCTCATTCATTTGATTTGCTTTTAATGCATCGAACCCTTTGGAAAGGACGATGAAGTCGCGATCGGGTCCGCGGTTAGGAATGGAATGACTCACAAACTAGAGTCGTATTTTGGGACCACAGTTGTTCGTATGTTGGTGGAAAGCTGTCAATGGAGGCAAGCGTTTGGAAGGTTAAAAGCATCACCGCTCACAACAGCCTCATTCTAGCAAAGGAGACGCGAGTCAACTCCAACCCTCAATCCTAACCTACCAACACGTCGCAGATTAATTGGCTTCTTTCTTCAAGCTTACTAAGGGGACCATCCATTATGACACCGTCCAATGCTTCACAACTCGACGGAATGGGCGAATCGCCAAGGTCCACCAGCAGTCGGTCAGTGCCCACGCCAATCGCCTCCGCGGCTTGGATTTCCTGGTTCGTGCCTAATCCTTGAGTTCCTCTGCTAGACGGAGGAAAGCCACATTGTGAAATCTGAAGTGAAGTCGCGGTCGCGCACCTCGCATTCGCCTGTCCGAACGACGTCTGAGCGTGTATGCTCCCACTTCAAAGTCGTCAACGTCTTCGTCCTCTTAGATGCTTCTAGCAGGTGCCCTTCAAAATGTGCTGCAAGTGAATCGTGGATGGAGTTTCGGTGGTGATTTCATTCAAGCGATGGGGCAGTTGCACTCATTTTCATTGCATCCACCGCTGTGAAATGCAGCCGCAAAGTCCTCATCGTTTTCGTCGCTTTGAAAGCCATCAAATGTTTTCCAGCCAATCCATTGCACACACACACTCACACAAATCATCGCGGTTGTGGCAAGACGCGGCATCCATGCTGATTTTATTCCAATGTCAGACAGTCACACTGCCACAAGCACAGTGGCAGTGATCGGTTTGTCGGGAACCGCTCCGCAACGCTAACTTCACTGACTCTCTTCCGACGCCGAGAAGACGATTAAGGACAGTTACAGGCCAGTCGGAGGCCCAAGCCAAATGAGCCTGAAGCCTCGCTTGCAGTGTGGCTACCCTTGGCGAAGGCTGCGATGCAGTTTCTTGCATCCAACCCCACTAATGGCTCCGGTGGAAATCTAACTCTACCACCCGACCCAAGTGATGGTTTCCATAGGCTTCGATGTGTCGTGCAAGTTTCAAGCAAACTGGCTGAATAAGGGTTGTAGTCGTAGTGACTCGCGTTTGTTGGTCGCGAACAGGGCGTTTACCGAGGCACCCAGAAGGTGATTGGAGGTAAATGCCTCGTTTGCGTGCTATGAACTGTGAAACATTACGAGCTTCAGCTAGCGTCAACTAGTGAAGCGTAGGTGGGTCATTATGTAGTCACCCCTGACGACGCAAATGACGTTGAGAAGGAAGACAAAGCAGGGGCGCCGAAATCACTGTCGTGCTGAATGTAGAAAAGCTGGTCCATCTTCCCCACCCTCTGTGGAGAGGAGAGATTTGCTTGCAAGTCAGGAATGTCGACCTCGCGGTGCTGTTTGGGGAATGGAACGCACTGAGGGAAACTCCCATGTAAGATGGTTTGACAAAAAACTGAACTGCGGGCCTTGAAGTTGTGCAGTTGAAGTTGCCGCTGATTTACCTTGATCTCCTAATTCTCGATTCCCAATGCCTGGGTGCAAGAAGTTCCACCTACGTGATATCGAGGTAGGCCCAGCGGATCGAACGACGACGCAACAACATGGCTACAGAGGCGGCGGTGCCTTCAAGCATCTGAGCAGTTTTTCGAATCATCCACTAACCGGTCATTCAAGAAACACAACGTCACAACTTGTGGCAGGCTGTGAGGACGCATTGGGGAGGGCAGGTGGAAGGGAAACACGGTTTCGCGATGGCGTCAGGGAGGTCATCTGTGCACAGCCTCATTGAGACTGCGTCATTTGTGGCGCGCTACGCCTTCGAAGACTGAGGCGAAGATCGAGGGTCCTCCGGTCACCTCTCTCGCCTCCAGTCTGTCCATCTGCCTGCAGGGGTCGAGGGATGGAAATGGACTGTGCACCTCCTAAAGGGAACGAGCTCTTCTCCCCACCTCCTGCCAGGAGGTCTGTCACTGCTGTCACCGTGCCTCGCGTCTCCTCTGCGCAGAGAATCAAACCCATTCCGGCCTCGCATGCCACATTCACATTCAAATGGCAGTGGTGGCGGTGAAAAGAGACACTCCTGACACATGGCAAGACAGGCACAGAGAAATCTCGTCCAATTGAAGTGGTGGAGCACGTCTGGTTAAAGACTGAAGCAGTAGAACCAGATTGAGCCGGTGATGGTTGAGTTAGCTGAAAGGGCTACAGACAGCCTCCCTCACTGTCACATTACTGGGCCACAAATCATCGCCACTGCATCGAAGGAGATGTCGCCGCAGGGAAGTGCTTTTCAGTCCGCGTGAGTGTCAGTCGACTGCTTCTCTTCGTTCATCGCAACAGCTATGCAATGCCACGAAACGTGAAAGAGCGCGAGAGGAGAAGCGAGATTGGATTTGTCAAAAGGTGGTGCTGTGACAAGAGTGTGTACTTGATGGATTGACGTGCACGAGTGATCCACAGTGTGTCTACACATCACCAATCCGGAGAAGTCTTAGCAAGTCAAGGCAGCGAGACCTCCCGAATGCAACACAAACCTCGGCATCGCTCAACAGCTGGAGGGCCGAAAAGCGGCCGCGCAAGTTGGTGATGCCGAGGAGTCGAAACATGCCGCCACTTGACAAAACGTCGTGGAAAGTGCTGGCTTGCATGAAACAAACGCAGTGATCAATTGGAGCCCGTGACCGCCTTCGTGAATAGGAGGTAGCAGACAAACCTCTCGCTACAGAATGAGGACTTTGCCTCAGTTGGGGAAGCACAGAGGTCAGCGTGAACATTGTCTGGAGGATGACTTCGAGGCAGATCACTACACCACGCTCCGTGACTCGCTGCGTTGTCGCCAGGTGGGCGGTACACACGGCTCTTCTAATTCCCCGCCTCCACTTTGAGCTTAGCTACGCTCCTTTTCGAAGTAAGGCCTGGATGTCTGCTTTAAGTATTCCGGGAGGCTAAACCAGATCTTCCAAATCCCCATCTCCATATAGGTGGTTAGTGCATGCTCCTGAATGCAGACTTGTGGCCAAGAGATGCCCACAATTGACGCCAGTCCCTCGAGCGAGACGCTGAAATGCAGCACGTGGATCAAGACGCCGCCAGATTCTGCGGAGGCAGGCGAATGGCTGGAGAATGACGAGGAGTTAAGGAAGACACGGCGGCTGCTACACCGAGACGGTCTCGTACAAACAGACAGTTTTTACGAAAACAGCGGACCCCATCGTGCCGACCTGCAAAAGAGAAACGGTCACACCCCCTACTGGGGTCAAATAAGGCGCGTGTTCGCCTTGAAGGGGAGTGAGGAGACAAGATTAGCCGCTGTAGTGTGACTGCTTCGCACCAGACAAACGCAGCGACATTGCCGAGATTAGTTGGAGTGTCGAGGAGGTGACGCGAAACCCAAATTCGACAGAATACCGATGCGCAATCCATTCCACGTCGTGCAGCTGCCCGCACTGTCGACACTGCAGACAAGCACCTGCCTGAGGTGAGAGACCCGCCTTGGAGGCGACACCTGCCAACAGGATGTGGACATGCTCACTACTCCTGCTACATCTGGCACACACTTGGCTGCCTTCACCGCCTGAGTTGAATCCCTCACGCAACTGCATTGCATTTCGACCATTTCATTCTCCGAGTGGCTGTTCACTCGGCTTCTTGCAAATGGGGATGCACGGCAGCCGAAGGCATGAATGAGCCCTGTGTGGCTAAGCTTCACCACGGTTCGCTCCTCTTCAGTGGAATCCCACCCAAGGCAGCTGAAATCGCTGCTTCAGCATGATGACCCATCCATTCCCCTCACTGAGCCCTCCAAATTACGCTTAAACACTCACACGATGCATTTTATTTCAGAGCTTGAAATGGAAGCTGAAGTCAGCCGTGACAATAAATCATGCAAGAAGAGGTTAAGAAGAGGTGTGAAAGGCCATCATTCATCACTGCAGCATTTGGTAAGGAGGAGAAAGAGGCTCATGAGGAAGACGTCGAGGGAAATGGCGACGCCGACAATGAAACCCACCGCATTCATCCGGATGGCGGGTGCTGTGGAGGGAACACGAGCGGTGGCATCAAGAGCAAAGCCGCTGGACCAGCTGGTCACCATGCCACCCACCTGAAGACACACACACAACAGCGCAATAAGCGACGACATCACAAGCAAAGCAACTCGATGTCACACTACGGAAAGCTTTGCATTGTGTGCAGTGACGGCTCTCCTGTCACTCTTGCACGACGTTAGAATGGGAAATCGCGAACTCACATCGCCCAGAAAGGTGACCGTGTCCCATTGGCTGTCATTCTTGAATCCATAGGCCTCCAGCAGTCCTTTGACTATCCAACCCTGTAGACACTTCTCCGTCGACGCCACCTGCTCCTCCGGAGGAACCTAAATTCACGGTCATTGCATTATGCAGTGGTCAACATTCTGTTCGACATGCTGCTGGGAGTGAGCGTCTGCGTAACTCTGCGATCCATCTGACTTCCACCTT
The DNA here is from genome assembly GCA_023968675.1 of Taenia pisiformis. Taxonomy (NCBI): domain Eukaryota; kingdom Metazoa; phylum Platyhelminthes; class Cestoda; order Cyclophyllidea; family Taeniidae; genus Taenia; species Taenia pisiformis. The sequence continues at coordinate 7,225,457 of CM043737.1, read as the reverse complement.
CACCACCATCCAACTACATGATGCCTGGCAATCGGCGGTGAGGTGAGGAGACGGCGACGCTCAGTGTGCAACGCATCCACCAACAACGCCAAACCATTCGGATTAGTCGTGGGAGATGTGAATGTTTTGCGCAGCCATCGAAGAATGGCCGCGAAACTGAGGCGATGGGGCGCGTTTATTAAGCCCACCATTCAACACAATGCACAGTGCATGTTCCCCTCCTCCACACCCGCCCACTCATCTCTGTCAGCCTTCGAACTTGGCCCATGTGTGACAAGCATCTCTCCGGTCATCGTGACCCGTCATCAGCTATTCCATCTACTGTGAATGCGATCGGCTGTCGGGATGTCATCCATCGACCTGTCACCTACTCACCGCATTCTGGTGCGTCTGCGATGCCTCAAGGCACTGGACGCGATTCAACTCAAAGGCAGCGGCACGTCTTTGCTTTATTACAAAAATTTGCTCCGCTTTGACCCTTTTACGTCAACAGACATTGACACTGTTGTCGGAGGCGATTTGACAACAGGGAAAGACGGCGCTGGCTTAATGCCAAGTTAGCAAACAGGGTGCTGGGAGACTCACAACTGTCCAGCTTCTTCCGCAGAACTTGTCAATCGCAGCAGTGAATTCCGTCGAATTCACTTTTACCGACTTGTTGGCTGTTGTGAACGAGGCGACAATCTCCCACAGCTTGTGAATTGCCTACAAAGATAACAAGCGGATGGTAAAGGCACAATTCATGTGGACATCATCCACGCAGAGCACGTGAGCACGCGAGTGTTGAAATGTCCACACTCCCAGCCAAACAACTAATCATTTCGCCTTCCATGGCACTTAATCGGGCTGGATTGCAACAAGATGGGCAGTAGCAACGCTGACACCGAAACCAACGCCTTAAGACAACGAGGGAATCAATGAGTTGAAAGCCTTGCCGTCCACATGGCGGCATTCAAGTTTTGGACGGGTCGAGTGACAAGGCACTGCCACAAGATCCGCAGTCGGCATAAGGTGAAATTCGGGACATCTGGTGGATGTGCAAAACACGGCTGAAGGAAGGAAGACTCCACCAACCTCTTTCTACTCCGCCTTACACTCCACCGAACGGGCCTTTGAGTGGTGTGTCCCGTTCTGCTGCGAGACTGTGTGCGGACTATGCGAAGGACTTACTACAAAGTGGCCACGAAGACTTGGACGGTAAATATTGGCGAAGGGGGCGTCCGCAAAGATTGCCTCAATGGCTTGACCACATTTGCTGGCGTTGTATTCACCCCTGAACACGATCCGCTCCGGTGCCACCTTAAATGGAATGGAAGAAATGAAGAAGAAAAAGAAGAAGAAGATTAAGTGGTAGCAGCCGTGAGAAAGTCAAACATCCGACAACAACACTCAAAAGGGAGGAGATCAAACATGCTCGACACCGAAGCGCCAAAGGCCCGCCAGCGTGGCCAAATCGTCTACTAGTGAGAGGGACTAACTGCAGTTACAGCAGTAGGGAAGACAATAGAACATCTGCTGCATCTGGCGCTGCGGTGGCGGTATGAAGGAGTTTTCTGCTGCAAAGGGCCCAACTCGGTGGAAAGCGGTTGGCTTGATGAAGGGATGCTTATGGAACTGGCCGTTGGATGCAATGGCAGGCGGCGCCAGACTCGAGCATTCAAATGGACCAACTGCTTCATGCAAGGCCCATGAAATGAAGTGAAGTTACTGTTAAAGGCGACGCCCCTCTCACCTCTCCACTGGATGTCACGCATGGTGATTGGAAGATCTCGTTGGCGGTCACTTCCAGACTCAATCCACTCTGATGACACGGACTCGCCACTGGCTTCTACAATTGCAGCAAAACCTATCCAAGTTAGTGTCGCATTGTCATGTGATTGCAGTCCTACGCTCTACTAATGCTACTGACAATGATGGGCAGCTACGCCCAGACACTTTCTTTTCGCTGCTGAATGTGCCCTCCCTCCTGTTCCCTGCTGGCTTGCTGCTTCCCTGCATTACCTCATCTCGACGCAGCCAAGCCCCTAACTGATATTTGGCCAGCAGGTCGTCAGTTGGCATCAGCAGCGCCACCACTCACCTGCAGATCCGCGCCCTTGGTCAGGCGGGCCAGGTAGACGCCGCGTATTGTGGCTGCGCCATAGCAAAGGTGACTGTGACTGTAGAGGTTGTAGGTGTGCCCGAACACCATTTTGCTGATATTGCCGTTGTTTTGTGGCACGAATGCTATCTGAGTGCTTGCGCCGCCCAAGTTCAGCGCACCCAGCATTGACGCGGCGTCGTGCCGAGCCTCCGACTCCTCCTGCATGAGGTATTGCAGATATACAGGCAAATCATGACATCGCAACTACGTTAAGCACAATCCCGCACCAGCCCACGGTGGGTGTGGCCTTCATGGTGTTCACTGGATAGGGGGATCATGTCCAGACAAGTAAGTAGGTGTGAGGAACGGAATGAGTTAACGGATATGCTCTTGCCAGTTGGATGAAGAGGATTATGGATGCACAGTCGAGAGGTTGAGCTAAGCCGAGTGAACGCAGGTGATTTCGCGGGTCGGCTAAGTGGGGAGTGAATGCAGGCAGACCTTGCCATGACCAAATTCAGCATTCAAGCGCCTCGTCCTGCATTATACGAGCTGTGTAGACCACTACTGGCAGCGAGGGTGGTGCTGCTTGTCCATGGTGGAGGTGTTTTCCTCCAAGGCGCGTGTATTACTCGCGCGCATGGAGGGTTTCAATGTGGAGGTGAATTACAGCACTTAACGAAAGTGTGAGTCGAAGTGCACGATTGCCACAGCGAAGAGCTGCATCGTGGGAGTAATTATTGCTACGCATGGCGTACACCAGTCGGAGGTGCTGCGCACCAGGGAGGGCGCCAAGTCACACACAGACGAGGGTGTTGGAGCACCCACTTCTTTCGCATTTAAGTGCGGTAGTCGCTTTCCCAGATGCCTACGCCTGCCTCGGGTGGGCTTGAGGCGCACTTGCTAGACAGGCCTCAGTCATCAGTCCACTCTGTTTCAACACTGCAGGCTACTTAACAATGGTCTGCTGTCTGACCACGGTGCTATGGATAGAGGGCGGTGTGGATGTGCGACGGTTGACGTGGCAGATACGGGGTTCAGGCTTAAAGAGTCAGCGAGGCATTGTGATGGGTGCAGAGCGACAGAAAATTCATCCATGGTAGATTTGTTACTCACCTCGCCAAATTTGCCAGTGAGATAGTTGACTGCCAACCAGGCGTAGACGCCCTGGTCTGCACCACTCACCACTCCCACATCATCCATTCTGTTCACCACCACTCCTTCAGACTCCTTTCCTGCCAGCTCCTCTCTCACCGCCTCCATCAGCGCCCTCGCCTTCTCCGGATTCGTTTCTCTACAAGTGCGTCAATGCCACATAAGAGTGTCTATTTTTAGGACCCTTCACTTCAGCTGAGATCTGCGGCAATGGCTATGAGAACTAATGGCTGCATGCTTTTGTTGGTTCGCTATGGTGCACAAGAGGCATTCTTCATTCTTCAATGTGGTTGCATGAATTAGGCGAGGGCAATTCGATTGCTTACTGCAGCATTCGAACACCTGCTACAGCGCCCAGGAAGATGCGGGTGTCGTGTCTACAGCCCGGTGGCACTCCACCAGCAATCGCTGCGTTTGCCGCCTGCCGAATCGTCGCAGCACCAGATTTAGGATCGTCGGCGAAGGAGGAGATTCCGGGACCTAGACAAGCACAATGGCACGAGAGTAGACTGCTGTCCCAATTGTTTAGCTCGGTGCACTGAAATGAGGCTCACTAATTGTCGAGTAGCCGCGTTGACGAATCCAAGCGTTTGAACGCCCATACCAGTCAGTGTATTCAAAGAGGGAAAACTTGGAGGCTCTCAGTCCACAATCAATCACGAGCAAGTACTGCAACGAGGTCAATGCAAAATAGGCAAATATGGAGCAAAACTCTGTGCTAAGTAAAGATCATTTACATTTTGCCAAATGTCTATGAGAGCGTAATTAATTTGTCAAAGAAGCATGTAGTGCCTTTTGACGAAGCAAAATCATGGATGTTTGGCATTCTGCTATGGTCATAGGTCCTTTGAAAATAACCGAATGCATTGATCCACTTGTCAAAATTCTCCATTCGTAGCAAGTTATATCGGCTTTTAGAAAAGTCAGAGCTTGCAAACCAATTTGTCTCCATAATTAAAGGCTTACAAGAAGGTGACTTACTTTGGTGGGAGGGTGCAGACTGACATCGTAGAGTACTATAAGCACGATGAACAAGATAAGGCCCACCAGCATTGTGGCGATCAGCGCGTACGTGGTAACCTTCCCTTTTTTAACAAAACATCATGAATTTCATCTTCAACAAATTAGACGTCCGTAGTTGCACAAAACAAACACAGCATGCTAACAAGCCAGTTTTCCGAAGCAAAACACCCTAAATCCTGATAAAAGAATACGAAGGACTATCAGTATAATAGGTACCTAAGAGCTTCTTACTGTTGCGCATCAAAAGGCATTAAACAATAGCCGAAAAGGTTTTAGGCGTTATTTAACGTGCATTGTGACAGACTGCTTTGTTTCAACAATTTAACCATCCCAAATTCGGATTGGTTTACAATCCCGGTAATCCTACCAGTTCAGTTGCCACCAATGATCAACTCTGTATGTTAGGTCAGCTGGATTTTACCTGCGCTTTGTTATTATTAAGTTACAAATCATCGAAATGCAAGTGAACCTACCCTCAGCCATCCCGCTGCCTGCGCTCACCCAATTCAACAAAGTGGACTCCGTGAGGGTAACCTTAAAGCAGCAGTCCACGCATATAAACAAACGAAGGTAAAAGAAAGAGCGCTGTGAAACTCATCAGGTGTGTTAGGTGTAGAAAATCTATAACAAATTATTGTTGTTAATTTGAACCCTAAATCAATTGCATAGGGCATTATTTTGTTTCCTTCCCTACAGGGCAAGGCTTACTTCCATTAACTGCCCCACTGTGCAGCGTTTCAAGCACCCCTGGAAGACGAATGAAGGCTGAGTGTAAATTAAAATGTATTCATTTAGGTAGTGAGGAAGGAGGCTGCAGACATGGCAGAGAGGCTTCTACGCTCTACAACGTTCTTCCATTTCCTTCCTGTCCAGTTGACCACCTTTACTATTAGAATGCTTGAGTTTTCAGCATGTCTCAAATTTAAATTTTGCTTAACAAAGAAGAGCTCTACAACCAATCCGTTTGTGTGGTGTGTGTATAGAAGGTCAAACACAAGTAATTACCAACAGAGCATATGCATTGTTTTTTTGGTTTATACAAAGTCATGGAATCCGTCGACTACGAGTTTTTCATTTGAAATTTTCATTACAAATGCATTATACGCTGTTCGTTACAACAGCAAAACATATCCTCTTTGCTTCACTAGTTGGAGTGGCCCATTTGTTATGGCTACAGCTAACCAGCTGCAAAGATGAAGTCGCTAGCGATCAGCCTATTCTATATTGATGAAATCCATCTCCTTTATTTTAGGATAAATTAACAAGTCGCAAGAGAACATTGATGACACTACCTAATACCGCTTATGTTCAGTGGTCGTGATTATGCCTAAATGCCTCTCCTTCTCCTTTGAGACCACACATTATAAAATGATGAATGCTGCTGATGATGGTGATGCCTTCAAGCTCTGCCACATCATCCGATAGGTATTCTCGTTCCGAATATTCCTGTGGTGTCAAAGAGACAGCTCGTCATTCACTTTAAGTGGTTGTTAAGTGGCTCCGATGCTTGAAATATTTTCAGTATCAATTTGACGTCTTTTAGCTCACATTCTTCACATTACCACTCATGTGCCACTTTTGCGCCTCTTTCTGATGGCGTCAATTCACTGCTACTGTTAGCTTCTTCGCCTGAAAAATGACGCTTGGCGTGAGGAACAGTCAGTTGTCAGCAAATGGCGGTCTTCACAAAGATCGCTCTCCTCCAACCAAGCCTTTAAGGGCTCCTACGGGATAAGCGTGGCACAAGACTGAGGTTAGTGCAGTGCAAGTGTGGAATGGAATTCCTCCAGACCACTCAGCATTGGCCAATTTGGTAAAGGCAAAACGACTTCTCTTATTGTCACCGTGTTTCGTAGTCAAACACTGACTGCGGCTGCCTTCCTCCTCGTGCAATGGCGCGCACATTCAGATGCCGATGAGCATTGAGGCAAGGGCACACGCCAGGGCGGAAGATAGTTGATGGTGGTTGGAGACACGCTTCTTTTTCCCACCATCACAACAGCACTCACCTCCTCGCGCTTGTTGGTCCACTTAACCGGTCCAATGCTTCAGCGGCGGTTGAGATTGTGACAGCGCCACTGTGAGGTAAATGGAAGGCGTAGCTCGATTGCAAGGCTTTGGATTAACCCCGGTGATGCCCTCGGGTCTGCGCTGCCACCATTACCAGCTGTGCATTTGGCAGAGGGATTGTGGCTTTCAGCATAGCCGCTACACGCTCAAGTCCGGATTGACGGTAAAGGTGTGGTGAGATGCGAGTTTCGCTTGGACGAGTGATTGGGTGTAGCCAGCGGCACGCCACCAGACGGTACCTCAAACGCGGAGGCGAGCTCGGTTGTACTGGCCTGAACAGCACCTCATTGTTGGCTACTTGTATGAGCACCGTCACTTGCTAAAGCCCAGTGCGGTGAGTTTGGGTGTTGTCACCACTCCGACGACTTTCGTGCCATCAATCGAGGAGACCCCCTAGAGTGCAGAATGAGGAGGTGGTGTTTGCACACAGCCACAATCACTTCGGTCACACCTACCTCCGCCATGAGGCTGGCTGCAAGACCAGCTCACCATCCAGCACCTTGAACTAATGCCTCCGCTTCAAACCACCCATTTGCGAGTGTCTTTCTTTTGTGCCAGAAAGTGTAGGACCGTGCTAACAGGTCCACAGGCTTCCTCACCTACCAGCGAAGGTGATACAACAATGTGCTTCAATGTCGTTTATTTAAATTTACTTTAACACAGGGTTAAAATCCATCTACTCTATTTAAATACAACAGCCACGACGAATGTGAATGTCTCTAAGCGTATCCTTGCGCCATAGAAGAGCAGTGCTCGACGGCTCCACTGTCAACGGGAATCAAGCTTTAAAAAGACGAGGAGAGTGTTGGCCTTTGCAACCTCGTCCAGATCCGTTATATCCAAGTACTCGTTCATGTCCGCATCGTCCCCTACATCGTTGAGAATGAAACACATCAAAGTGTGCATAATTTAACATGCAAGAGCCAACTCACCTCCCTTGACAATCATTCTGAAAGTCTTGACACAATCCAGTCGATAGCAATAGCCGCAATTGAAAGCTCCCTCTCTGTCTGTGGCGAGAATGCATAAGCAATGTAAGCATTCCTAAGGCAATTCCTCTTTTGCAATAAAAGCAACCGATTCACTGCTACTTACAAAATGTCAGTACAATGGATTTGAGGAATGGTGGCGGTCTGCAGGAGACTACCTGAAATTCTGCCAATAAATGACTATAAACTGTCGGACAACCCACCGCAACCTAGTCACAATGCGAAGGCAACTTACTCACTGGCTGTGAATCCACAAACCCTTTGAAACACTCGTCAAGCGATGTAAGCACTCCATACGCCTCCCCTATAAAGGCAAACGATACAACGACTTAGATTGTTCCTACGTTTCGAAACTTGTGTGAAAAGAAAAAAAAGGCCAAACAACTTTCCGTTGTGGTCATCGATTCTGTGGTTATCCAGACAGCAATACAAGCCGTAGGTTTCTCTGCAAGGAATGCATGCGAATCGTCCCATTTCTGTAGCAAAAGATGGTGCAATCTCTGCTTAGCTGAAGCCTTTCAAACACTGTGTCAAAGCACATTGAGAAAACTGCCAACTTGTATGCAAAGTGAGCGACCATGGTAATGCGAGGCAAAGCATTGTACGTGCCTGTGTGCTCCACTTCACAGTGCGTCCGAAGTTGACGATGGTGCCTAAAATGCTTAAAGCAGGCGGGACAAATGAGCATTGCGGCGTGCCGTCATCCAAGCAGGGAGTAAAAGTGGTGAGTCGCTCACTCTAAGTCGACTGCTTGTCCACATTCGAAAGAGCTTCAATCATTGACGTGTGATCGCGTGGTTGGTGAGGAGTGCTTTTGCGAAGCAGCCCAACTTCAAGAGCACTACTTCAAGGGCGCAATTGATGACCTACTTTGCTAGTGCTGCTGAAAAGCCGAACTATTGGGCTCAGCAGCAAACTTTCACTCTCATCAAATATTGTGTAGCCTGGAGGAGAACTGTACTATGCATAAGCACTACCACCAATCGCTTTAATTAGTCTTCTCTGTCCACCCGAACGTAAGCCGAGGTGCATGATATTGATGAAGAGCCGAATACATTTGCGCAATCATACTGAGTGAATGCCTAAGATCATAGACGGGAAGTGGTGATGGACAGCTGCATGAAAAGGCCATCGACTGTTTGCCTCAAACAAGTCGTTCAAGTATAACTGCCTCGAATCCTACTGAATTTAATTCAGTAGAATGCACCAGCTGGCATTTTCTGTAGACTTTTTGATGCCAGTGTCGGAAGCGACCTACGAGGCACTGAGTTTAGTTTGGAACCTTGTCGTGGATCGACAATGTGAGTGCATGTAGTTCCGTTCGTCGATTTACTAAAAGACAAGAAAGACAGCCAATCGGTGATTTGATGGCGCTGAAACAGCTGCAATTCCTTGACTCCGCGCTGATGCGAAACTCCGAGGAGAAAGGACTGACAGCTGTCAAGCCAACGTTTCTGTTTGTAGCATACCAGTGAATTGTTGCAGCCTCTTTTTTGGCTTGAACATGATGTCTTCATTTGCGCACTTTTAGATTCTCTGCATCGAGTGCCTCGCAGCAAAGCAGAAGTAGTGGTGCAATCATTGCAGTGAACGGCGTCAGGGAGGCTGCTTGTGATGATTTGATTGACAAAGAAAAGTTTTGGATAAAAATGGGGTCTCCGGCCGAGACTATCGCTAAGGGCCAACCAGCAATATTATTATCTAAATGAACGCCATTAAGCGGTTTCGTCCGAAACCAGAAGACCACAATAGTGGTTTGTGTTTTTGGGGCAGCTGCACAGCTAACCAAACCAACAACCGAATGCCTCATTTGAAACGCAGCTGCATTTTTCGTTGGCGCAAATAATTTGCTTGAATTTAGGGGCAGTGCCGATGTTCGACACCTCCATCGAATGTACGGCTCGGTGGTTTCCACCTACGCCAACCTGACGCAGTGCTGCTTGAGGCACTGCATGCACGCCTGCTCTATGATAAGTCTCCGACGACGCTTTGTAGCAGAAAGGAATCGCGGAAGACTGTTGGTTGGTCCGACACATTAGTGCCGGCCACCTTGAATCTAGCTGAACTGGTTGGCCTGCCAAAAATGCTGGCATTGCCCTTCCTTTCCGTCAGGAATATAGGCATTTTGATCTACATCTAGCCTTGGAGCGCTACACCATCCGTATTTACCGCTACCCTAAATAGTTAAGACACCAGCCTGTGATAATCGATGACGTCCTGTCGTTAGTAAAATTTGCCCTCTGAATGAAAAGAAAGGCATGTACAACACCGCAAAATGCGTCAGTCATTCATTTGCAAACTCAATAGTTTTTGGTGTTGAAATTCATGTAAAGATAGAGTTAAATTAAAGAACTATATGAAGACGTCACAACCTGAGAACATAAACCAATGTTTGTCGCAAAGAATCAAAAACTGTAGATGTCTGTTTGTGTTTGCTTTAACAGCAAATTCTGCTTCCATGTAGTGTAATATTTGTGTTCTTTAAAATGTGCTTTGCAGGTGAGCGGCGGGAAAGAAATTCGGACGCGATCTTGAACCAGCTTCGCGATGGCGTGGGGCAGGGTGTTAATCCGACGCAACCTAATTTCCCAGGTCCGATCTGTACTCGCTGTTTTAATTAAAGATATCGAAGAAATCTGAGTCTTTTTATTGAGAGGTGGTCAACGGGAAGGCGATGCGAAGAACGAACGTCCTACATATAGTTTAGTAAGATTCGCGAATACTTCGATACGTGTTGGGTTCATTGCTGATTCTCTCATTTACGTCTACAAGTTAAGGTTTGGTCGCTTTTAAGCTTTTTGCTCGTGGGGTTGCTAAAAATACTGCACATCTTGCAATTTTGTTTTGTCAGGAATGCTCTAACTTTTTAATTTGTTTTTGGCCTTATCGGACAAACTTTTACAATGATTGGTTGGAATTGTACCCACATCGCGTAATTGGTGTGCATTACGGCGTGGGTTGGTTTCGTTTGTTGATGTTCGTAAATTTTGATAATTTGGCATATGCTTGTTGATTGCCATGTTGTGATTTGCATGCCGGTTGGGTCTTTTTGCGAATCTATTCGCTTAATTAAACTCGAAGGCTTTGTAATGTTACTACTAGGGTGTCTGGTTTCCACCTCGGGGCTAGTTCACGCTCCTTTTTCAATGTGCAGAAATTAAGGTAGTAACTCATATTTTCTGATAATTTCTGATTGGAATTTGACCATTGAAATGTAGCGGTGTTGCTGAGGGGTTATTGTCTTAAAAAGTACCTGGCATCTGTTTGGTATCTTCCCACTAGCCGTCATTATTATATATCCGTCTGCGTTTACTTGCCGACTTTTTTGTCAATTTATGCTAGGCTATACCTCAAAGGAATAACCGCAGCTGATGCCGAGACCTGTATTTTACTCATGCTTCCTAGTAAAGTTGACTTTCTTAATCAACAGCGCCTCTTTTGACTAATTTTGACTGTTTCTGAGTGTTTCGCTAGTTTATTTTGGATGTATTTTGGTTAATGATGCCTGATTTATTGTAACAATTTGTATATTTGGTAAGGTAAACACAGAAGCCTCATAATATGATTCTTATGACGTTTTTTTCCAACTGCGATGTCTACCCACGTCCTCTTTCTGTTGTATAATGCTTTGAGCAATAAAACGAGATTGTTTTAGCGACCCGTAATTAGTTTCTTCCTAATGAGGGTGGTTTTCGATTAAAGAGAAGTCGAGGGGAGTTGCAACTTTGCCAAGCGCCTATTATCTACTAATTATTCTCTCGTTGTCAGGTATTCGTCGCATTTTTAAACCTTTTCTCCGTTTTATCGCTAGACTAAGCGTTGAGGGAGAACCTGTTGCAATGGGTGCAAATCTCACCTTCGATTTCACTTCACACATCTTCCAGGAAAGGTTAGATTGTGTTTAATGCTTTTTTCATGCAGCAATGGATTCTATGTGCGTTCTTCAGTTGGACCAAAACGTGTTTGCGCCGTTCACCCGTAGGTCATTTTGCGTTGTGTCTGTGGTAAAATTTGCGCTACTTTTAATTCTATGGTATCTATGCTTTTTTGGAATGCATATTACTGAGGAGGACTTGGGAACCGCAGTTATTTTTTGTGTTGATGTTATCTTTGTGAAGTGTGGCGTGTGAATGGCCTCGGCCATGTCCTGATCGCAGGTTTAGCTTCGACAGCACGAGTTGGTGACTGAGTGAGGTAGACGCTGACGCGTGGGCAGGCACGGCTAGCGAGATTTCACATTACTATGCAGGCTGTGATTTGTAACAGTCTTTAATGGTTTCCTGATGATGTGTTTTCTCCTCTGAGTAGCTATTCTTGAAGGTGTTTGGTTTACAGCGCATTTGACATTTACGCGCTGGCTGTGGTAGTGGTTCTGAAATGGCATTTGATGGGTCTGCGGAATGGCAGGCAATGTAGATCGTGGGGTCATTGACGGAGGTGTGTGCGTCTCGGCTGTGCGATGCGTATGTCAGAGCGGGTGATAGCGGTGTGTGCTGGATAGCATAGCAGTGGGTGTGACCTTTTATTTTGGCGCAAGCACTGAATGAGAATGGCATGGCTGCAAGCTGGGTAGCCTGTCTGGAGTGTAGCACTGACGGAGGCGAGCTTTGTGTCGCGTTGAGGAAGGCCGACGATGATGATGAGACGCGATGGTGATTGTGTCAACACAACAGAGATGGGAATGAGGGGTAGGGGAAACGTTTGGCAGCTCTTTGTTCCACCTAGTCTTGGCAGTCCATCTTTTCATGAATTTTAGTGTGTGTCATTTTAAAGTCTGTGTTTCTTGTTCCACTGGCTGTTAATTTTTTTCATCTCACGTGAATCTACTTACAGTGGTGTTTTTTTAATGTCGTCCGCTTTTAATGCATAGAACTTGTCTACAATTCCATAAACGTATTTTCATGTGGTGAATCGGCTCCCTTTTTGTAGTGAGGTTGACGTGGAAAAAACCGGACTAGCCTTGGTTGGCTGTCGAATGCCAACACTTTCTCGCATTAGTTAGGTTGTAAGGGGAGGAGGAGGGGGAAGCGAAGATGCCCCATGATTTAATGCCGTACTTGCTTCCGCCCGTTGTAACATTTGCACTTAACGCTGCATGGAATTGTGCCTGCAATTCGCCGGTACACTCTTCGCGGCTGGCCAAGGTTTAATTGCTGTCTGGTGCTGTGGTGGTCTGCCGGTCGTATTCATGACAGGATTTGGGCTTTTTTTACTTTTAGGTCCGTGTCCCCTTCTACTGCTACCAGTGGCCAAAACCGCGTGCGATGATGGGCACATTCTCCCTGCTCTCGGTTCCCTGACTCCACCGGAATTCTCATTCACCATGGAGATGGAGCGACTGTTGACGTGACACTGGAAAGGAGAAGGCCGTTGCTGGAGGCTGAGAGTAGGAGTTTGTAATGCGTCGACGTAGGTGATTTGTCGAGTTATGGGTGTTCTTGAGCGGGGTGGATCGCCTAGTTGCCTCGCCGTTGTACCTCCGATGCCGGGTGGTGGGTGGCTTGTCGCCATCGTGGTCGGTATGTGAAATACACATAAATGCATTTTGCCCCACCACTATTGTCTTCTTCGCTTCGGCCTCCCCAGACGTGGTTGGATGAGAGGGTGAGTAGTGAGGCGAAGAGGGGAAAGGCTAGGAGGGCGATGCCGTACATGAGTGAAAGAGAAGCTTTCCTTCTAATGGAAACCCTGTTTTGGCTAGAGCTCACTAGTGCCAACCACGGCATATTTTGTTTCCACAGGAATGGAAATATTTTTGGTTTGAAAGCGACGCAGCAGATTATTGCTGTCTCATTTGGACAATGCGATTGGGTAGAGCTTTTTTATCCAGTCGGATCGCAGTTACATATCCATTCCCATTGTGCTGTCATTGAAGTGATGGAGAGGGAGAGAGAGAGAGAGCCAGTTTAGCCTATTCACCCGCTACTCTTATCCAAAGGCTCGTCCGTGGACCACTCATTAACCCACCGCATCATTCCATGCAATGGAGGAAGTGGGCGTCCTAGTAGTCGTTGAAGGAGGCGAGTGGAGGAACACGGGAATCCCGTTTATTTGGTGGAGGATGGAGCCATTAGGGCCGCCTTGGGATGTCTGTGGAAATGTAGATCATGCAGATGGTATTTTGAGCTTCACACTCAGAGTGGGCTGTGACTACGGTTTGTCTTAGCAGAAGAAAAGTAAGGAAAAATTCCGTGCTCTCTTGCCACGAGAAGCTGTTTTAGCATTTTGGATACCACGCCTAGATCCATCAACCCACCGCTCTAACCACGAAGCTAAACCCCTCCCACGGCTTCTATGGGAGTATCGGACCGCCGAAATTTCCACTGACTACCGTTTCAGCATTTGAGGTGGAAAAGTGTTTGATGTGTCCGCAAAACACAGACGACGGGCAGAGAATTTCACTGCGATGCTGTGCCTTCGCTGGCATAGCCTCAGTTCCAGCTGCCAAAGTGCTGTAAGCAACTGCTCTTAAACAACGACGGCCTGTTGCCTACTTCCCCATTTCTGCCCCCTTGGAAGCGGGAGATAAGAGAGCGGGTTCGTGTTGCTTCATCGGCCGGCGCCTTGATTCCACCTAAATTGCCCACCTCGGTTGATTTTTATGACGGAAAGTTGGTGGTTCACTCGCAGACCTCGTGACCACGTGCACAAGGCGTGGGAGGTTGTCGCTGCATTGCTAAAAAACCGGTCAACTGGTCACGCCAACACAAATACATTTATCGCCACGGTTGACGAGCTGTGCACCCGTCAGGTGCGGCAGTTTGTGCACAAGCTAGGCGTGGAAGTGGTTGCCATGACAGCGGATGCGTACCTTAATCTGATTGGTTCGCGAATCCGGCTTTGCCATTGGATCTCCTCAAATCCAAAATTGTCCCTCGCTTCTGCTTTGAGCCGGGTTCGGTGTCATCGGCTTTTTGTGTTTGAGCTGCCAAACAAAGCCAGCAAATAATAGAGCTATAAGACTTGGAGGCTGTCGATGCGTATGTGGAAAATCGCCTTTTCTGGTGTAGGAGAGCGTTGCATGGAGGGCATTTCTTCCTCCAAATAATGTCAGGCCTGAGACACATCACATTGGGTGGGTTAAACGTTGCAAATTTTGATCGGCAGTGAGGCTTTTAGTCGCAGTGTTGGCCAGTTCTTCACGATTTGATGGTTTGGACGGGGTGACACATTTCACTGGCTTTAATTAAGTTGGCCACGCCTCGTTCTCTCCACAACACGAGTTTGCGCGTTAATGTGAGCGTGAGCAAAGCGATGAAGTTGGAACAACCCAATGAATCAACAATGCGGGCCATAAGTTACAACGGCCTGACAGCTGCCTGTGAGTTGCAACTCGACTTCGATGTGTCAAGTGTGTAGCGATGAGAGGTGGAATTTAAAAGTGAACACTGCATGGGTAGCCATCATCATCAACAGCATAGAGTGAAGCTGGAAGCTGTGGCTCTCAAGAGGGCCATCGAAATGCCAAAGACTGGGAGGTGTCCAGTGGTAGTGCAATGCTTATCTTTTGCCTCCCACTATCATCACTACCCAGCGTTTCGAAGGCAATTTTTACCACTCATTCGTCCTTATCCCACACACACATCTCTTTTTTCTTCTTGCTTTTCCGCCCAGCAGTCTATTTTTGTCCATGCAAACAGCTGCAATTTCACTTGACGCCGAGGCCAAATTTAGGATGCCACAAGCTTCCACATCCACGAAACAGTCATCCCCTGTCCCTGCCAGCATTTCTGAGGCAGAAGTGAGGTCGTGCAGTGTACGTGTTCTCATTGGTCAAAAATGGCAGCACACTCTCCTCATCTCGCTCAATGGAACAACACTTTAATTGTGGCTGAAAGTTCAATGGCACTGGAATGGGCCTGATGTTGCCTAGTGAAGTTCCTTCAATGGGAAAAGCCTTTCCTGTGGTCCTGTGGCAGCCGGTGGACCACCGCCAGCTGTGCACCTGTCTGCAAGTTGTGAAACAGCTCCAGAGGAAGGCGATCTCGTTTCAGCCTTCAAGCCACCAACTGAATGGGACTTTCCATCACCGAGTAGATTGGCGTCAGGGCCGTCAACAGGCATGCGTGGTGAATGACCGCCCCCTCTTCATCGTCGAGGATGGATTTGGGAGAGCCGGACTTGAAACGAAGAACGTCTTGGGCATTCAGATCGCAGGTCGCTGTCTTGTGAGATGGGCAAAGCCGTGGCCAATTGGTGCTCTGGCTGCGATCTCGATGTGACAAAGTTTCAATATCCCATCAATCATCCATCAATCATCCAATGAAATGCCTTGCTGTCATTTCCTGACATCACCGCATCCGTTGGGCGTCATCCCAGAAGCCGTCGCGTCATGAGCTTCAACTCTGGCCACCTCCTTCTCACCGCTGCTTAGCTCACCTGTTGACATTGTTTGCGGCAACTTTTGCAACTTTTTTGAATGCCCTCCTTCCCAAGTCCACGGTTAAAGTCAGCGGTGAGAGATTGTGAAGGATCATTAGCGAATGCGGTGCCTGTCCACTGTCGATTGCTTTCACCGACAACAGCGCCTCCACTTAGCATCATTCATTCCTACGCGATTTCATTCATTCACCCATTTGGCTTACCACTGCCCCAAACTCCATCCATCGACGCCTTAATCCGAAATCCGTCTGCTTACCCCTCCACCCAAATGCACGTCTTTTATTGCCTTTGCTAAGATTTCGTCTTAATTAATTTAGGCTTCCTTAATGAATTGCCCCAGGAGCCATCGCCGTCCTTCCTCCCGATTGGTCACTTCCAGGAGCGACCAACTGCCCCGTCCCCTGTCCATCAAAAGCAATGGCAAATGAGAGCATGCGCCGGAGTGGATGTCAACATGCCCGTCATGTTTGGAAGTGAGCGTGTGATTGACAACCTCGATAATGCAATGGCTCAAGGGCATTGAATTAACCCAAGTAATTCCATTCTGGACAGTCAAGCAGCTAAGACGTGAGAGCAACGGGAGGACGAGGCGGTCGAGGATTGCAAAGATTAGTCGTTCCGCCCGCCCTCCTGAACCATCTGTCAAAGAGTCACGAACTTACTACCCTCCTTGCACAGCCACAAACATCACGATGCTGAGACCTTGCCAGCAAAACTCAAGGAAAAGCTCCACTCAATGACCTCACGGCTTGTTAAGAAGCCATCCGCAGTCAATTGATCACCTTCCTCGTCAATGGGGTGTCACTAACCCCTCGCGTTTCCTTCCACCTTGCCCTTGCTGCCTAATCATTTATCCACAATGCCACATTCGGTGGTTGAAAGGCATACCACGCTTTGATGACTTGTTGCAACTTGTAGGAATTTGCAGATCGCACATGGTTGACTATGTGATGGCATAAACACGCGTCAGTCCTCCACTCTCTCTCTCTCTCTCTCTCTCGCAGGCGCTTTGTTGGACCACCATCCGCTGCCTTGGAGCTCCCTTCATTGAATTTACCCTTGCCTTCCACTTCGTGGTATGTTGGTCCAACTGGAAGAGTGCAGAGCAGATCATCGTAGTCCACTTGCAGCTGTGGAGGTTTTTTCATCGCCTCATCATCGTCGCAACACTCAGGCCACCCCTGGAGAGGTTTCGTGGCATTTGAGGTTGGAAGGAGTTCCATAACCTGAGTAGGGAGGGTCTACCACGCTAACGCGTGCCATCATAGGACGACTTCCATCCTACCGACGTGGAGACGGATGGATGGAGGTTCACGCCGTCCCTTCAAAGGAACCCAAGTAGACGCGGTTCGCTTGCAGGGTAACTGAGGCGAGAGCCATGGCAGCCGTCCAAGGTATTCGAATGCAAGCCACACCGCAGAGTGGTTTAAGGCCGATCCATCCCAAGGTCATCGCCACGACATTGAGTGAAGCGACCTCTAGGGGTTTTCAATTATTGTGGCGCCCATATTGAGGACATGAGGTGTAGTAGAGGCGCTCCATGTCTATATTAAAGCCAATGAATCCATCATGTCTTGTCCCTGATGATGAGGTCAAGGCATGTCTTGCTAACAGTCGCGCCTCACCACACGGTTGCTGTCTCCAACTGAGATCGTGCTTCGCCTACAGTTGTTCTCTCTTCCTGAAGACGTCCGCATCCACCGACTCACGCTTTTTCCTGCATGCTGATGAGAAGGGCCCTGATGAGGTTCTGAGGTTAGTGACTTCCTTTCAACCCCCAAATAAGAATGCCTGGCACGCATTTGCCCGGTTTGGGTGCTTCCACGGCGGCAGTGGAAAAGCTGGGATGGCACGACCTCTTCCCATTGTCCGTTTCATTAGTTGGGAAGGGTTTTCCTTGAAGATCACTGAGAGTGGTAAAAATGTTGTCCCTTGAGAGGAGAAATGAAAGCGTCCAAGCGAATTAGCCCTTGAGTGAGGATCAGTGCACCTCCACGGTGTCGCAAATTCTTCACATTGACTCGCTTCACAAGTAGGGCGAGGAGGAGAAGGAATGCCGGTGGAGGGGCAAGGCGGTGTCTTTCCGCTGCCTCTCTTTGTGTTTCACCAGGCTTGGCAAGCAGAAGTAGCAGCAAAAAGCGCTGCCTGAGTGTTTGATGACATTTTCAAGTGAGGAGGTGAACAGAGAAGGAGCGACCTGCCTGTCGATTGCTCAAGGTCGGTACGTGGGCGAGTGGGTGTCGGTTTATTAGAAATTCATTCCATGCGTGGTCTCACTCTTTCATTGGTGGTACTGGAAGTCACCCCTATGCAACCCTTAGCCTGCAGCAGGGGATTCAACCACTTCACATCGCGGAGTCCCAAAGCGCAATGGCAAGGTGGACTTGATGTGACCGATTTGTGCTCCCCACAAGCGATCATCCCTAAATTCAATCAGACGAAAGTGAAATAGGACAGGAGGAGTGAAAGAACTTGTTCACCACGGCATCATTAACATCCACCAAGTGATAAAAAATGATCCGGGCTCTGGCAGTCACTGTCGCGACCTCTCTGCGACGAATCTTGGTACTGGAACTGCGGGATCTGTAACAAACTTCAAAAACGCTAGAATTAGTGCTCGCATCAAAGCCGTCAGTGACGGTGCTGTCATGTACGTCTGCAAGTTGGCACATGTGAGTCCACGCATTCAAAAGGGCGAATCACCATCATGAACTTAGACCGCCCTCCTGGCGGCGTGACGTCCACTGAGCCTGGATAAAGCATCATAGTCGCCCTGTCTGGCAGTACTGCGCATTCCAGATCCACGCAGATGAGCGTCTTAACAGAGGCGATGAGCCAGGTTTCCACCTTTTGTGCAGCAAAGAGCACAAAAGTGCTTCTGCGACCCTTCAGGAGCAAAGTAACCAAGACGACGTCGATTGGCTGTAAGTATGAGCTGGGAGCAATTGGTTCAAAATGTTCATGGAGAGATTGACAGCTGTAATCACCATGCGTGGTGCCAAACTCAGAACTGACAACCGGAATCTTGGCGCAGTCGGGACGTGACGAGTGATAAGCCGTCGAGCCCTTGGGACGCTTATGGTGGCGCCACCTTCAGCTCGCGTGTCCTCAGGATTCAACCCCTTTCTAGTCATTCGTCTCGACAACTTCAGAATAGCACATTCTATACCCGCGAGATCGACTCCCAATGACATCCACGTTGCGATCACTCAATCGTCCCAACGACTGGCCGACACTTAGAACGCTCCGATAGAGACAGATTGGCCAGCATGATCAAGCCATGGCTGGAACTATGAATTCAGTGCCTTGACAATGCAACGCAGCCAGATTCCAGCATCGCGTATGCTCAGAGATGTTCATAGTTGTGGAAGATTCCAATAATCTACGCTTTCATGAGGTGCTCCAACCGTTGACCAATGGCTGCAAGTCATCAAAGTCAGGCGGATCGTCAATGACAGACGTTGGATGACTTGAATGGCTTCTGCACCATTCGTCCCAACATGAATGAGGCTTGAGGCCTTGATTATGGACGTCCAGGCCGAGCTAGCTCAACTAGCCATCAACTTCGACGCAGGTCGAGCCCAGCCGTGACCCGAGCGACCCTACAACCATCCTCACCGTCCTACATACGTTCTAGGGTTCTCAAAACACTGCCCAAGGCGCAAACACAAGGTCACACAAAGAACAGTCCTCTAAGGTAAAAAGTTGGCGCACTTTCTGAGCCAAACGATGACGAGGCATGAACCGAATCCTAGGGCCGACTCTAAACCGTTTCTCCAACACAGACGACAGCAATAGAGGAATTGGAAGAGGCACACAGAGTGCACGTTGACGCTTGGAGTGAGGGTGAAACGCTTCACTTCCACCCACGATCCGAGGGAGGAAATTAGGCTAAGGCAGCTGAAGCTACTGTAGTCTTCGCCGGACGAAGCGCCGCACACAAGTGTTTGTTTTTTACCAGAAGTAGAGCGAAAATCCACCTCATTGTTGCTACGACACCAATTGGCATTGTCAAACCGTTTGCAACTAGATTCCGTGCAACCGGTAATGACAAGTCTATGCAACGGTGTTCAAAAAAGAAAATCGGAGAGTCACAAAAAGGTCACGCAAGGGAGCGAACGTATTAGGGCAAAAGCTTCGTCGGCATCAAGGGAGGCGGTCGCAAGGGCTACGGTTAACAGAGCGAAACTACGCATCAGAAGCCAACCATCGGGTTGAAAACAAAATCACCGTAGTGGAATGCCTTATTACAGCCTTGAAGAAGACATGAGGCGTCCACTAGTCCCTCAGATGCATCCAAAGGGTCCACAAATGATACACATGCACAAAATGCGCGAGTTCTTGGCTTTCCTTTTGTACAGCAGTAAGTATGGGGATGGGAGGGAGGAGTAAATGAATAAAGAAATACACGCCTAACACAGTAAAACTTGGAAACTCAAGTCTTCATTTCCCGCCTCGCTCCACTTTCTCCTCTGCCTCTTCCGCCTCGTAATTCTCTTCCAAAAGTTGTTGCTCCTGTAACTGGGCAAGTCGCTGTGCCAGTCGCTCCGAAAATCTGTGACGGAAACCCGAACTTCGAGCAGAGAGTAGAGCATAGATGGTCTCGTAGTTCTCCATGCCAAAATTCGCTTCCTCCTCACCTTCTTGTGGAGGTGGCGGCACTGGTCCCACCACATCGTCGTAGCTGTAAGGGAGGGAAAAGAAGACGGTCAGCGGTGGAAAAGGAGACAAGGAGAGAAGCTTGGTGAGTGATGACTCACAAGACACCAACAGGTCGGAAGCCGGCGGCACTGATTTCAACGCAGAGCTTCTCACCCTCCAGAGTGGTGAGGTTGATGTAGGCAAGCGACTCGCTGAAGGGCAATCCCTCGGCAACGCGAATGTCGCGTACACCAAAAGCCGTCTCGGAGACCGCCGCTTCAGCCTCGACCGTGCAGAGCTTGTCACCTTCTGCGGCGGTCATATGTGCGGTGAACAACTCGGAGGACATCGACGTCGGTCAGTCGCACTGAAGGACAAAACAATTTGTTCATACACAATTCTCAGCCCTCTCCTCGCCTCTTTCATGCCTTTGATGTAGATTAGATGTTAACGGAAAGGGACCGAAAGTGGCTAGGACACAAAGTCAGCCTGAAACGCAGCAGAATGAAGAATGGCTTAGACAGTTGTTTGAGAGAAATATGTCTATATGATGAGCGGCAAATGACGTGAATATGAATCACACAGTTTGACCCCCACGGCGATGACAAGGTGGCCGGCTCATGTCACCGCTTTTTGAGCTTTTGCAAAAAATCTACGTTGAGCCCCAAAAGTACAACTGACTTTGGATCCAAACTAAGGAGAAAATACACACAACAAACGACGTTGATAATGACGATTGGGGAACGAAAACAGTCGCATGAGAAGTGGTGAGCAGAGGGCTTATTTTCCCATGTGTCCGGCCACCTCAGCCATGGAGGCCTAATAAAGAAGGCAGAATCCTTGCCTCCAGAAAAAAAATAATGGAAGCCTATTCGCGAATGAATACTGCGCAATTTCATCAAAATTCATTCTTGTTAAGACAAATGCGACCCACATCGGAGCGATTCAATGCCGGCGCTGGAAGTGGATGGATCGAAGCAGATTGGTTGGCTGACAAAATTGCCAAGGAACGCTTTTCAAAGAGGGAAGGCAGAAGTAGAAAAACGACCCAGCTAACGATTACTCGATTCTCGCCTCCAGAAATTTAGAGGCGCAGTTATCTATCAAACAGCCCGGTACAAAAGGACCAAATCTGAAGCTACGCATTAAGAGTTATGGCAGTGTAAATAAGCAGTGGAAAGTGGAGGGCGATTTCCGAACTTCGGTCGAATTCACTACCTCAGAATTACTAGTAGGTCGTGGGAACACGGATTAGTCTTCTTGTTGACAGGGATCAGCTCCTCTCAACAGTAGCGGTCTTTTTTCCACGACAGGAAGGAAGAAAGTGTGGGTCACTCACCGAACAAACCACAGTCCCAACACTGCGTGGAAATGAGGTGAAAATCACGTGATAAACAGCGAGTGGAACGGACACGTGCCAAGACGATTATCATCAATACGACACCTCGCTTGTCAGCATGCTTGCATCAATCGAGAAGAGCTCCCCTTCCTCGATCGGGCGCGGGAGCCTTCTCAGATACCAAAAAGACGGAAAAGGATTCCAATGAATCCATTATCATTCAAAAAGGGGAGGCAGACTAAAGAAAATTCAATCAAGTGGGGGTAGTGGAAGTAATGGGAGGAGAGTAGGCAAGAAAAGGAATATCAGTAGCAAAATAGAGCCAGGAAGGCTATAGGCAGAAAACTGGACTTTAAGAGGTAAGCAGCATTATAATGGTATGGTACCAAGTACAAGATACCCAAGACCAAAGGCAGATAGCCTGGCTCATAAATATGCAGGCGATGATATGATACAAGTTGTCCTGATCCCATACTGGTTGACAGTTAGAAAGCCGCGCATACACACAAACGCAATACAAGGACAGAGCCGCCAAACGAGACAGAGAAAACGGAAGGGCGAGAAGTGCAGCTGATTCATTGGGGTAATAAAAGACTGTTGCCATAAACGCATGCTTGAAGGAAAGCTGAATGCTAGTCTCACACTATGCTACTCTGACAAAATTAGTTTCAGGCTTGAAAAGCTCGGCACCTCTCAACAACAAGTACGAGACTTATGCGAATTGCGTGCCACCCACTAAACTGCCAGTGATGACCACAAAGTTATGCACTAATCACAAGCCTTACGCACCAAGTGGAAGGACTGTGAGTTTCACCTACTGTAAACCTTTCCTACCTGTAGGCAAATAGTTCAGCAGAGGCACAACTATCACTGCCGAACACGAATGATAGCCCTTCACCAACTCTCAATAGAGCTCCACGTGCAAAGTCTCCAAAGCGCAGCAAGGTATTCAAGTAATCTGATTGGAAAAAGAACTCGAGCAATGATTGGTGAACAGTTCAAGCACGTACGCGCTGAACTTTGGTAGAGCGCAAAAATGCAATAGAATCCGATATCAACGAAAGGTTCAGCGCTTAACACTGTGAGAAGGTAAACAAAGGGACCGTGTCAGATAGTCACTGCAGGTAAACAATGAGGTCTCCCTCCCAAAACCGGCTAGTTGAGACACAAATTAAACTACGTGGCTTGTCAACAAAGCAAACATTTAGATCCAAACAAATTGCAGATGTTTAACAGGGTGAAAAACAAAGCAGTGAGTTTGGCAACAGTTACCGAGTACAGCCCACCTTATACTAGTGAAAAAAGCCAACTACATGCCTTTGAAAAAGGCAAGACATAGCTCAAAATGAAGAGCCCTAAAGTGCAATCATTTAGAGGACTGGAAAGTGCTTCAACAAATTTGATGGAGGAAGCGGCTAGAGAAGCCATGACATGAAAACAGCATATTCACTTATTCAATTAATCAAAGCCTACCAAAATTATGGGTATTTAGAAGCATTTGTGACCAAATACTAAACCTCAGTCGTATCGGAATAGCGAAATGCGATGGCAAAGAGGTGGATAAGCACAAACTCAAAAAACCTATCAGTAACGTTAAAAAAACAAGGAAAGTATTTGTCTTACTACCTTCGGGGCAAAAAGGCAGCCGACTAAATTGAGCGTCAACTAACTGAGTCGATAAAAAAGACAAGTGACCACCGCTCACGCGCAAGACGACAGCACAAGGCGATGACCTTCGCGATATTTTCAAACCGCCTGACAATTGTGTTGAAATGAATTAAAATTTAACACTGAAATTTTTAATTTTGAAAATTAACTTTTATAGCTTTTAGTTGTGTGCCACGACAAGAAGTACGATAGCGAAAATAAGCATTTCTTAGTGATAACCTGCGGCAACAAATTTATGCATCAAAGTAATAACATTACTGCCATAGATTCCTCTTTGCAAAAAAACAGGCCTGCAGCCTTTAATGCCTTTGTATCTAATAATTAGTTTGCCTTGCATTATCGATGGTAGTGTTTTAAATACGGAATCATATGGAACTCGCTAAAACATTTTAATCGTCATAGTTCCCTTAGCTCCTACTCTCACTAATCAACAAGTGCATTTTGATGTGTTTTCCTAAATGCAAAATCATTACCTTGAGAATGCACAATTACAACACGACTGACCTGATATTTACCATGCACTACGAGAATCTGATGCTTGAAAAAGCAAACATCTCGCAACTCTTTCCACAAATTGCTCAGACCACTTGGTATGGGATTGCAGGGTTTAAAGTCTTGTTGGAAAGACAAAATATAGACTTACAAATTTTTTCCTCAATAGGCGATGAATATGTGGCCGCTAAATAACTTTAACCCCATTCGTGGCGGCCAGGAAATATTACCACCTGATTGACCAAAATCCGTTCAATAATCTGAGCATACAAAGCATCAAACAGCTCTTTTATTCTTTTGAGCCTTGTCCAAGATGTTCTTCTTGATAGACATTTAAGATAAAAATGTCGGTCTCCACCAACCTACGCAAATAAGGGGACGCGATTCGCATTGCGCCCCAACTTGAACAATAACCATGGACTAAGAGGTTCCGTCCGTGGCGCTCTGTTTTTTTGTATGGTTGGTTGGCCTTCCTCACTTGGAATAGATGTTTTCAGCGAAGCGGCGTTGGCTAGCTTCCCGGTCATGCTAGAAGGCTCTTTCCTTTTATCTTGAATGCGAGCATTCTGCTCCATGCCTTGCCTTTTATTGTCTTCTAGGGGTGCCCGGGATGCCATGCTATCGACTATCAGTATGGTTGCTTTAACTCGTTAATTAGGTGATCTCTGTTTAAAGTTGTATGTGGCTAGTGACGCTGAAATTGCTAATAGCTTTTTTGCAAAACACGGCTTGTGACAGACGTCAAAGAGGGACGTCCTCCTGGTACCTTTGCTATGAGATGCCAGATGCTTTTCAACTGCAGTACAGGAACGCTACAGTGTGCTTCAAAAGGTCCAGTTCGCGAGGGAAAGATTGCGATTCAGGTTCCGATTTCTACTGCGACCACTGTGGCATTTAGAGTCGATGTGGCTGCTAGTATGTTCTGGAGAGTAGTCCGTGCGGCTTAGTTAGCCAAGTGATCGAAGGACACCTAGCAGTTAAAGCAAAAAAAGCATTTCAGGGTTGGTACAGAAGTCACCATCTGGTGGATCACCATGATTTTTTTGAACAAGATGGTGCATATGCTGTAGTGTTTTGTTTGTTTGGACTGTTAGTTGGTCCAGCACCTTGAACCTAGCTGCGTAGGCTGGCCTGCCGGCCGTACCAGCAGTTCTCTTCCTTCCCGCCTAAAAAACAAGTACTCTGAGCTACTCCTAGCCTTCTCTCCATCTTCTATGGATGCTCGGGGCACTATAGTGGTAATAGCTAGAAGTGGAGCCGATTTTGTGCATTTCCTACCTAGATTTATCCTGTAAGTGGCACGTTACAACAGTGCAGAAGAATTGCCTTTGCTGAGTGACTAAGAACTGCGCTCATCTCCGACACAATCCCACTCTCGTGCTCGATAGGAAGGCTATTAACAACTGAAGCGATCCTAGCCTTTGACCATCTAAAATGGCTGCCAAAAAACTAACCTTGCATAGGATGCAGTGACGGTTGTCTGAACCTCTTACTTCGAAGATAGTTGGCAAGCCAGGCAAACCTGCAGGTGGAGTCGCACCGCTATAAGGGACCATTGAGGTGGTGTCAAACCTCGCCTCATTTGCGTCGGATGTGGGTAGAGGGCATGCTTAGCTAGTGGACGCTTCTCGCAGTACTGATTGCGTTGTGATGGTTGACGCGGGAGGTGGATGAATGAACACTTTAAGGGAGTGAGAGGCTATGTAGTATTATGTTCGTTTTAACTGTCAGTTGGTTCGAAACATTAGTGGTGGTCACCCTGAACGGTGCTGCGTGGGCTGGCTTGCCGGCCATGCCAGCAGTCCCCTTCCTTTCTGTCTAGAATCCACGTATTCTTGTAGCGTATTGTTTGTTTGGGCTGTTGATTGGTTGAACATATTAGTAGCTGCCATCTTGAAGCTAGATGCGTGGGCTTGTCTGTCGGCTGTGCCAGCAGTTCGTCTAGAATACATGTATTCTGACCCACACATTGCCTTCCCTCCTTCTTTTAGGGATGCTAGGGCACTAAAATTCTAACCCATATCTAGCCTTTTTTCCGTCTTTTAGGGATGCTAGGGGTGCTACATCACTTGGTCACTGCTACCCTGAGTAGTTAAGACATCAGCACCATTCAAAGACCAGCTATTGGTAAAACATTCCTGCACGCATTATAACACGCAAACCTTGTCAAAGTCTTTTTTATATTCCCAGTAAATGTAAAAAAGAAATATTGCGCAATACTTAGTTATTTTAGAAAACCAATAAATATTTTTAGCAAAGAAACGATTGTCGCCAGTGCTTTAGAACCTTCCCTCGCGTTAACCCATTTCCTCCAAGTTTAAGTGATACCTAAGGCAATTAATCGCATCACTTATGCAATTAAAATTAAAGGATTCTTTCAAGATGTGTAACAAAATAAATTTTATTAAGAAAACAGCTAAATGTATGATTAGGATTTCTAAGTTTGCTTTTGTTTATCCGTTCACCATTGGTAGGAATGACTTAAGCGCATCGAATAAATTCTGTTCAGGACCTTGAGAATCGGTGGTTTGAATTCTCGAAATTGATTTTTCGTAAATCTTAGTTAATATCATATGCGATCCGTCTCTGTTATGTCCAGTTGATCAAATAATTTAGTACATTAGTGCTGGGAATGACATCAGCTGGATCCGAAACTGATTTGGTATCATCTGGACACATTATTAAGAATCGATGGCGTGTCCTGAAGAAAATTGGTGGTGGAGGCTTCGGCGAGATCTACGAGGCTCAAGAAGAAAATTCTCGAGAGAAGGTTGCGCTAAAATTAGAGTCGACGCGGCAATCGAAGCAGGTCCTGAAGATGGAAGTAGCCGTCCTTCGCAAACTGCAGGATAAAGAACATTTCTGCAAATTTCTTGGATGTGGTCGTACTGAGAAGTACAATTATGTCGTAATGTCTCTTCAGGTGAGCTTATTAATAATTTTACTGGTTTCATTTGCAATCGCCCTAGTTAGTGTAACTTATCGCGCAGTCGTTGCTAGGATATTATGCCTCCTGAAATAAATCCCGAGTGGCTTTTGGAGTTCCCAATTGATTTGTTGCCTAAAAATTTAATTTTTTCTTGATTCCTCTCTTGGTGGCCCAGCAAATGCTAGTCTTAACTTGATAAATTGTGCGAAACTTACCGTCTTTTTCCGTTTAACCTCTGATCATCGTTTTTGCAACTTAAATAAGCTTATTAATTGTAAGGTTCCGATAATGCATTTTAATAAAGTGGTCAGCAGTGTGTTTATCGGTTGAACGTAAGCATTGTTTGGATCACTTAAGTGCACGTTTTCTCTTCGCTCCTTTTTTTGCGTTACCACCTTCTCTTGGGATTATCTCATCGTCACATTTTATAGCACCATTTGTGTTTTTAGTGGTAGAAATTGCATTGTCTTGGTTCGCGCATTGAAACATTATTTTGTCAGTGGTCAAATGCGAGGGTGTCCTGGTTTTGTGCCGAGGCGGAACTCCAAACAAACGAATTTATTTCTACTTCTACGTACTGCTTTGTTTTATCTCCTCATATATCCTCCTGGCATTTTTGCGTCGATGCCAAAACTGCTAGATCTGTGATCGCCTTGCCATTATCAGTAAGCGAGACGTCAGTACAAATTCTATCACCTGTGTTTGAATGTGATTATGCTTTCTATGGAATTGGTTAGCGAGTTTGCTTGCATGATTGGCGTCGGCCTCTTGCTAGGCTGTAGAGCTTTCTTTCCTTTATTTCCTTCGATTCCTTACTTTCTCCTCTTTCTGCCCCGAGTCTGTCCGCGGGTTGAGCCTTGTCATAATTTTGCGCGCCCACCGGTCTGTAATATGATTGGTTAGGGGAAGGCGTGGATTGGAATCTGGAGCTCCATTTGTTCGTCTGCTTGTCTCCCTGTCTCCTCGGGTCACACTATCCAATCGTCGTCCAATTGAACCGAGCAATAAAAACAAGCACTTGCTGTCGTGCTACTTGAGGCCGACCTTCTTTGCAGAGTGAATGGTACTTTTTTCCAGCTGCGCTATACACGAATTCATCGCGCTTCCGCGCGCTTTACATTGATTCTATGGCATAGCGGTCTGGCTGTTTACTTGTGAAAGAAGAACTATCTCGTTTGTTTACGGCATTCCTGCCCTACCTCTATCGTGACTAGTGTTAACGACTTTTCCGATTCGTATATTTTTTTTATTTCCCTTGCATAATTACTAGTCGAAAAGATTAGCTTTGTACGACCTCAATAAGATCCAGAAACCGCATCCACGTCCATGGTTTGCAGTGATTTCCAACACGACTCATCTTGGCTCTGTAGAATCTCTTGCATCCATCCACTTTCTTGGATGAAGTTTCATATTACTCCCGTTGCGATTTATGTCACCAATTTGTCGAGTTTGCGTCATCTTTAGGGTTCAGCTTGTGTCAAGCTTTGTGCATAACGCTTCTGTATTCGGCCGCCAACTAGTCTGTATGTAGCGATTATATCCCAGTCTTATCACAATCTGTGTCGGCATTCGGGCAAATTCTAGGAATGGTTGTAGCTGCAATTATTTTGTTTCGTTTTGGACGTTGTTTGTATTGCACTCTTCGGTCACTTCATTGAATCTTCACACATTTTGCTTTGGTTCGGTAACCTAAGCGTTCCCAAAGTCGCTGATGATTTCACAATGCCTTCAAGTTGATGTGATCTTGTTGGTCATTGTAAACAGCATTGAATGATTTGATTTAGCATTTTCAGAGGTCGTCGTGCTAGCGCTTCCTCGAATTTGCGCTATTTTGTTCTCAAGAGGCATGGTTCTGTCCAGGTTCTGCTAGCCTTTATGGGTATCAGTGCCACACGACGTATTGGTTCCGAAAAAGGGCTACAACCCGTGTCCATCGCCACATTTACTGGGGCCACTGTTGTCGTGCAAATACTGATTTCCTCCGCCTTGTGCTTGTACTTTAGTTAAATCTGACGTCCTCCTGCCCCCTGGGTCGACACTGACGCAAGTCGGCCTTAAGGACGTGTCCGATTGTGCTTATCTGTGTCATGTTTTCAATGAAGCTGGCGATTTTTTTGGCGCTAAAATGCATGGGTGCCTCAGCCTCACCTCCTTTTGGTTGTCCTCATGGCACCCACTTCTCATTACTGTTCCGAGGGCTATCCGCAAAGAAATGCTCATCTTCGCACTTTGTCTCTGCTTCGAATTGTTGGCATTTCACGGTTTTGCAAGCAGGTTATGCTTAACGTGGTTCCCAGTAACTCGTTAGTGGGGAGTTATTTACCTCGACCGTGATGTTTGCCAGTAGCAAGCTATCTTCAAAAAGCACTGGTGTTGCCTTCCCCCCGTTGAAGGTGTGATGGCTGTGATGATAGACTTTGGTCTTCAGCGTTGATACGCCCCTCCCCCCCCTCCCGAGGCAACGGGCGTGCTTCTTCTCGCCTACGAATTGTGCCTAAACTTTTTTTCTTCAGACAGAGTTGTCGTAAAAAAAGTTGTGATAGCGATGCAGAAAATGTGGTCATATGAACGGGTAGATAATGTTACCTGCTTCATAAAACTTGTTTCAGGCAGTTGAACTATTCAAATCTACTAAAAGTTGAAGAATGAGTTGATGTGAGTTATTTGTGCATGCTAATGCAAAATGGGTCACTTGGACCGCTCAATTTTCAGATTTCCTTTAATTTGGTGCTAAAAGAAGCTTACAGCTTGTAAGTACCTCATTCGTAATGCAAAGTTGGGTCGAGATTTGGGGAATGAACTTTTCCGAATGCCTTTGAGATTGAGCGTGCTTTTGAGAGCCACACTCCTCGCTCCCTCTGCTTAGAGTCGCTTGCCAAGTCGGTGAACGGACAAAACTTCTGAGAATGTGTGGTGGTGGTGGTGGAGGCACTGGAACCGCTGGTTTCTTCCTCCTCTCGCTCTCTTCGTTTCTATCTTCCCTTTTCATTTTTCATTCGTTTTCCGTGCGCATGAGAGGGAGTGAAGTTTGACTTCCTTCCTGACTTTTTTATTTCGCTCGGTCAATTTTAAAAGACGGGACTCTTTAATCTCACCGTATTATTTGAAAGGGTCGTCTTTTGGCATCAATTCGCACCGCTGGTCATTGGGCAGGCCTGTTTCCCTAGGCTAAGGTGGAGGCTTTTCAGTTTGTATCCTCCACTTTCTGCTCCTTTTCCTCATTCTGCTTTTCGATTGTTGGCCAGTGTGTGCCAGCTCCTTCTGGTCCACAGGCTCTTCATTTCCTCTTGATCGGATATCAATTAGTCACGTTGGCGACATCTCAACCGCGTGTTCTTGTTAGTCTGGTGTGATCTCAATGCTTGTAATTTCAAGTCTGTCAATTGCGCTCCTTTCCACACAGCTCTTTTTGTTTATCTGTATTCTAAAAATAACCCTCTTGCCTTTTATTGTTTTATGCTCAACCGATTTGCTTATGGCACGATTTGATGAAACCAGTCAGTGCGAAGTGACTAAGAGGTAATGAAGCGTGGTAAGAAAAGCGAGAGGTAATAACGGCATGAGGCGTGCGACCAGTGTGACACCGTTGCCTGTGTATAAGCCTCGAATTCGGGCCATCTTGTCATGGTTATTCAGAGTTTGGCCCTCGCAAGTGAATACCATCGCTCGTTGCATTGGGCATGCATGCGGATTCACGCATTCCAGTGCTCTCGGGATGCAGACAGGCAGGCCCGGTTGAGCCGCTCTCACTTCGCCTTTCCACGCACCGAGCTTGACGCTGCTTCGGTCAATCTTTGCCATCTAAAGGCACGTTAATGTTCGGTAGCAGATCAGGCAGCTATCTCTCCTCCCTTCCCCCCTCGTCTGGACAATCAACTTGATCACTGCCCTCGCCATTTGTAACTGCGCGCTTGCTTTCCACGGATCTCTCCATCCCTTTTGTTGCCCTGTCGATGTGTGTATGTGTGAATTAGTGTTCGTAAGCGAGTGCGACGTGACTGGCTGCCCTTCCCGATCATCGCGATTCTAAATTTAGCTGTGACCGTCATTTTCATCCCTTTTCTCCTCTGTGTTTGGGTGCCGCTTTTGCATGAACCACTTCCTGAGCCTCATCATTCCTTCTAGACAGGTGACTTCGACTGTGCTTAGCTGTGACCATTTCTCATTTGTTAATCTACTGGTGGCAAAAACGTTTTTTTTTTTTGCTTTAACCTCGAAACCAGGCGCAAAAATCGTCTGTCAGTCAACATTTTTATCTCGGGCTTCAAAAGTAGTGTAGCATCACGCTATCCCCAGTTTCTATCCATCATCCCAATGAATAGCAGTTGGCCTGTCTTCAAGACCAAAAGAATGGGGCCCACGATTTACAGTCTGTTTCCGCCATGCTCCGGTCTTTCTCCTTTGGCATCTCAATGAGCATGATGTACGAAAAGGTTTATGAACCACGTGCGCGGACGGTCTGTTGAAAGTGGACAGGAGGGCTGAGAGACAGGAGCAGGATTCCATCCCACTGTGAAAGTTTGCATAACCTACAAGGCACTTTCCTGCTTCAGTCGCTGGAATGCGAATCCACCCATTGTCGAGTCGTTGTAGGCGTCATCATTTTAAGCAGACAGTGAAAGGCGTCTCCATTGTTTTGATGAAGGGACTGGTGCCTTCAAGTGTTTGCCAGTGCACACACCCATACGCATTTTCCACTCGATTTTGCTGCATTTACTGTTTCCTCGGCATCCTCGTCGTGGCAAAAAGCATGCTAAAAATGTGACCAGGGCGTCAAGACTTTCTCCCTTTTTTCCGCCTTTTCCTCACGTAAACACGAAGGAGAGAGAGAGTGAGAGGGAGAGGAAGCTGCCCTTGCCTGTGTTTCGCTAAGCGCGAGCTGCGAGTTGCCTGGTGTCTTGAACTGTTTGCGTGTTCAAATTGTTTTTCTCACTCGTGTGCTCATGCGTACTTTATTGACACCCAGTTAAGGGGTGGTTTTGGAGGCTCTACCCCTTCTCTCTGTGTGTGTGTGTGTGTGTGTGTATGTTTGGATGATAGCCTTCCTTTGCAGTGGCACAATCACTCTGCGGGTGTGAGTACTTCGTGTTGTTGTTTTGAGAAGGAGAAGAGGACACCTTGTCTTGTTTCACCGCGTCATGCTTCCGTATCCTTTGTCTGATTGAGAAGAGTAGTACATTCGCTGATGTAGAGGCAACAAACCGCAAACGCTTTCTTCTCTGGCAGGTTGATGCAGGGTAGCTTGATGGACTGATTGATGAAGGGATCCAGAGTGTGTGGACTGGAGCGAGGCGATTGAATGAGGCGTTGTCTTGTGACTCACGTGGGCACTTCACCCATTTCTTTTATATCTTGTGTCCGTGTAAGATGATTATTTTCCATTCCTCCATGCCTGCTTAGGCTAATCATGCTCCCTCAAGTAGTTTATGTGGTTTTTTTTCGAAATTATGGAAAATTTCATTCAATCTCGGACAAAACATTATCAACTTGTTCAATTTCAGGGAACGAATGGGGGTACGTACCCGATTACAGACCTAATTAGGCGTTTTCCATGTTAAGTTTTTGTAGATTAGCTTTGGAAGGATGGGGCTTTGTTTCATTTTAGTCGAATTGAACCAAGAGGAGAAAGGATAAGCTGAAAATGAGGGATTGGCCTGAGTGGCCGAGAGGACGAATGAGTGACATGCATCCTGTTTCACTGAATGACGTTTTAGGGTGAACCAAACTGTGCTTGCTTTCCTTGCGATATTCCGGTGTTGATATTCTGGGCTTTGCACTGCCTCTTACTCCAGACTGACCACGTTGCATTAAGTCTAATACGTTCACACTGGAGTACTGCAAGACATTTGTGAGGAGGTTCTGAGTCTGGTTGCTGTTTGGTTGCCTCATCCATCATCGGTCAACTCCGGTGGTGGGTGCAAGTTCGCATTCAATAACCGCCACGCATTCCCACCATGTGAACATCCCATCCCGTGGGTGACAAAACGAACGCATGACTGGGCAAAGGAGGGGCGCGCTTTCCGACCGGAATTTAATCACCAAGCTTGCGGAAGTGGAGTTATCTTTTCAGGGTAGAGCACTGTGTGCTCTGGGTACCATAATCTGTTGGGACTGACAAGCATGATGACTGAGATCACGTCTGTGAAGAGGTTCGCAACAAGCACCCAAATGGTTGTTGCTTTGGCTTTCCTCCCCCCTCCCCCTCGCCCGGTTGCACACCGTTCAAACGCCTACGGTTGAACAACCGATGCGGAGGCTCACGTAGGTCTCCCATCCACTGGCTCCCGATTGTGCTGTAGTCCACAATTCCAAGTGTTTGGCGTCTCAACAATGAAATGTCTCTATCAAGCACTCGTTTGATGACGATTCTGTTTGCTAAAAAGGTCGCTTGGTGAATGCCGTTCTCTCTCATCGTGGCATTTTTCCCAAAACAGGGTTGAAGGTAATCCAACTGGCGACCTGGCCAAGTTCTCTCTTCAGAGAGGTGTCGCTGAAACTGCGGAAGAAGTTGGATAAACAGATATGGAGCGTAGGTATTTATTTGTGGACTTCAACTGCTGCCCCAGGAAGTCTCTGCTGCACTAGCCAATGCAATTTCCTCGATATGAAAGCGGAAGTTACCTCTTGGCGTCTGAGCTCACTTCTTTTTTATGGGGTCCATTTGTCTCTCCAAAGCACCTTGCTTTCTTTTTCGCCTTTTTTCGTTGTCTTCCTTTAATTTTCTTCCGGCCGTTGTGAGTGTAGCTTGTTTTCTTGCATTCTACTCCCCACCTCTCGCCGTCCACGAACGCATCCTTTTAATTTTCCTCGTTATTGCAGGAACACTTGCATGCGTAAGTCGGCGCAGAGTGGATGAAGTGCTGAGGTGGGTCTGATGTGGACGATTCGGAGGAAGGAATGTTGACGGTGCCGGTGAACACACAAGTAGTGAATAAATGACTGGTCTTCATTTGTGTATGTGGCTAGGTCGGTGGCATTGATGCTAAACAGCTCTTAGGTGGGGAGATCGGTCCATTGACGGCTAAATGCGTGGATGTGTTCCGATTAGAAGTGGAGACTGATCCGCCGCCACTAACGGGCATCTCCATCTCTAACATCCCTTCGCTTCTATCACACAGGGTCGAAATTTGGCTGAACTGCGTCGCAGCATGCCCCGTGGCGTCTTTTCCCTCAGCACGGTGGTGCGTCTCTCTGCCCAAATGCTTGACGCCATCGAGTCAGTGCACGACAGTGGTTTCCTCCATCGCGACATCAAACCCTCCAACTTTGCCATGGGCCGAGGAACGGGTGCGGCATCGCGCACTCTCTACCTCCTCGACTTCGGACTGGCGCGTCAGTACACCAACGCCGAAGGTGAAGTGCGACCTGCTCGTCCTGTGGCCGGCTTCCGCGGCACCGTGCGCTATGCCTCGCGCAACGCTCACGCCAATAGGGAGTTGGGACGACATGACGATCTCTGGTCAATGTTCTATATGCTGGTAGAATTTGCCTCTGGCCAACTCCCGTGGAGGCGGCTTAAAGATAAGGAACAGGTTGGTATCCATTGTGTTCACACTCCTTGATCGCTTTCTTTAAATGTCTTTTGTTCAGCCTAGTTTTGGTCTAATCATGTGGAAGACTTATTGTGAGAGTAGGTCAGGCATTGACTACCCAATTTTGCAATTCATGAATTGTCATTAAAATTGTTTGGCAGTCGTTCTTTTCTCATCTTCCCCTTAACCCAGTCAACGCTTCCATAGCAGTTGCCCTTGAGTTGCTTGAAAGGCTGCGATCGTGGCGCCAGTTTCAAAGGGTTGGATGGTCTTAACTTGTTCATGTTGAGTGTTTGTTGTTCGCATGTCGCAATCGCCCAGAATTCTCGAGTCTTTTGTCTGGCCCCTTGTGTTAGTGCAGCATTAAACCCAGCTTTATTAATCCGTGCAAGAGGCGGTTCCTGCCCCCACAGTGCCTTGTGTGAGAATGGGTATTTTGTGGATTTCCTGGATTTTTCAACAAAAAGACGCACCGTTTCTCAGCGTCGGGTTTTCAACCTCTTTGCATAATTTATCGTCTTCCCAAAGCCAAGTGCCTGGTGTACTCGATGCTGCTATAGAGGGTGTCGGATGCCACCTCTCGAGGTCTCCCAAACTTGGTAGAAAGGACTTTAGTTTTTGCATTTTTATTCCCTCCTCGACTCTTCTGCTCTTTCCAAACTCCCCACAGTCCTCAAAATGCTCACTTCATCTTCAGGCTATTGTTAGCTTGTCTTCGAGAGAGCGTTCATTCGCAGAGGATTGCTGTAGTAAATTGGTCAAGCAACTCCTTTTTCTCTCCGGCTTCTTGCCACGCACACTAAAACCTCCTCTTCTTTGGCTCGGAGTCGTCATTCTTTTGTTGTACCATCCACCGGAGAAGGGACGCGCAGGCCAAGGCTTCAAAGCAAGTGTAGGTAGAATAAATGTTAGGGACTTTGAAGGAGCGTGGAGTATCCGGGACTCTTCCCCTCGTTGCACTACTGTTTTAATCAGGTTAATTTCCCTAATCTGGGTGGAATCGTTTCGCCTCTTCTCTCATCGGCACTACTTTGTAGCTTAAATCATCACGGCGTGTCTGTTACGATCGTTCACTTTCCACTCTTTGGGAGAGGGCGAAGCTGAAGGTATGCACGTAACCTCACAATCGACATTCATTGGGCAGTCTCTTTACTAGGCAGAATCGGCGTCAGAGGAATGTCTTTGTTGGGCATCACTGCTGTGTGTGAGAGAGGTCTTTTTTTTACTTCTGACACGTCGACAAGTTGGGAATGTGGAATTTGTGTTTCCAAAACATGAGGCTGTTTGAGTCGGTGGACATGCAATCGTGATAATCGCCTCGGTCTGGATGCTGGGCTACGATCAGTCGACTGCATGATAGCCATCGCATTGCTGCCGCAAGTCCTCTTTACTTCGCGTTCGCTACGATTGTCAATCCCATTGAGTCACGGCACTCTCGAAGTAATTATTTCCACACATTTTGTGGACAAATACCCGTCCTTCGCCCGGTCATGCATTCATTTCTTCACCCCACGGGATGGGATGTTCACACGGCGGGAATGCGTGGCGGTTGTTGAATGCAAGCTGACACCCACCACCGGAGTTGAGCGATGACGGATAGGTTGTGGAACAGAATCTGGAACTGGGACCTCCTCACAACTGCTTTCGTGATATCAACTTGGGATGGTTCGTGCTGTGCTTGGGGCACATGCGTTTGTTTTTGAGTGAATTTTTTTTTTGGCCTCTGCCACTGGTGCTTTGCGGACGAATTGGACGAAAAGCTTTGGTCACTTATAGAGGTGAGCTTTGGACGCTTAGTCGCTTCATTTCGCCCTCGTACACGGCCACCTACACAGAAAACGAAATGACACTTTAATTGTAGGGTTTGTCTTTTTCTCTCGTCTTTTTGGTCGAAATGGGGGTGGTTGCAGGATTTTCTCCTCACCTCGTCGTCGGAATGGGACGGGCTACCCGGAAAAAGTCACCGCATTGCATTGCCCTCTCATCACTAGGCCCCACAGCATGAGAGCACCGGCAATGAATAGTCGCATGGAGCGAATACACGTGGACGTGTTTGAACGCACACACGTCTTGGGTGAAATCCTCGATGCAGACAATGTCTGTGTTTTTGTCAGTCTGTTCGTGTGGCTGACGATATCCATCAGCATGGTAACCACCTCACTAGGCTGTCAGTTGCTGACCTCTTCCCCTTCTTAGCTTTTCAGCCCGTTGTCGGTGCTGCGTCCAACCTTTCTCCTGGCGTGTTGTGAGACAAACGGGTCTGAAAGGTAGTTTATTTGTCAGATCTTACTACATCCATGTGGAGGCCGATTGACTGATGTTTGGAAGGTTATTCACCATGGTAGAAGTAGTCTAAAGAATTGAAACAAAAGTGCTTGACATTTCATCCTTCTAAGTCGACTGCCACCCAATTCAACGACTGAGAATGTTTTTGCGTGCTTGAATCCGGCTAATATTTGGTTACTTCGATGGAAGTCAAAATTCATCGCCATTGATGCAGTCTCTCCGCTTCAACGAACTTAATTTGCCGTAGGAGGTGCTCCTTAGGGCCAAACAATGTTCAGCATCGGGAGTACTCCTTGTACCGCCTGCTTTGCATGGCCGACGTCCCTCCCCTCCCGGCAGGAGGCGAAAGGTCCTCCCTCTCCTCCATCCAGTCCATCGATTTTGATGGCATAGCCAAGGCCAGGTCTGGCAGGCGGGCACTGCGGACAGCATACAGTGTATGATGTTGTCCAAGTATTTTTACACTGTTGGTGTGCCTACACACTTTTGTGCGTGCTGCGTGCTTTCATTCGTGTGCGTACGTATGTTGGTTGCATCATCATTATGTTAATTGGAGCCGAGAGGCATTCCGGATGCCTGGTTTTTTGCATTGTCCAAAAGGTATCCTCTTTTTGCATGATGCTCTCTCTCTCTCTTGTGTTTCTCCGTTCGGCAGCACAGGCGTGCACATCTTGGACGGAGTTCGCTAGAACAAGTGGCCATATCACTATTCTGGGGTCGCCTTTGTAGTCGCGGTCACCCTCACTCTGGCCAGCACTGTGCTCCTAGAGCTGATTAGTCAGACATAAGTCGTCTGCCAACACTTCTCCTTGTGCACCTCTGAAGGAGTTGTTTCATTGATGGTCTGTAAGAGGACGAGAAGACAAATGGCCGAGGTGGTGGAATGTGCGGCAGCCCTTACCGGGAGAAACCGAAATGGTTCGATTGTGCCATTATGCCCACAATTGCCTACCGCCTGCCTTGATTCCCTGGACACTTTTAGTAGTATTTACCCTGGCTTAGCGTTTCTCTGCATTGAGCCACAAAAGCTTTCTTATTTTCCATTACTGAAAACTAAGCCACAACCCGGTGCGGGACTTAACTGCCTTTTAAGGGCATTGCAAGCCCAAATTTCGAAAGTCGAGAGCCACACCACAAGTAGGCAACTGAAGAACACCATTCGGCCACTTGTGCAATGCTTGATTCATTCCCCGATGCAGTAAGCAAGTGGCAGGCCTCAAGACTGCCAACCTCCTCTCCTGCCTTGAAGCACCAGTGGCCCTTCTTCTTCCAGCCGCTCTTCGTGTTAATGTTTCTCTAACGGGCGCGGCTCGGTGGCGGGGGGAGGGAGGAGGGGTGCGTGTTGAATTGAAGAGGACGAGAGAGAAATGAGGGTCACATTTATGAGAGTTTGTGCGCCTATTATTACTTACACATCAGCTTTATGAGGTGCGCAGTTGTGACCTCGTTCTTCTCTCCATCTTGTTGCCATGGCCTCCTTGTAAGCTCATTTACTTTCATCCTGGCGAAGCGCTAATTCCTTCCTTTCTGCGGTGAAAATTGATTTGCGTTTTGGAGTTGACGTTTGTCGGCTCTCGTGAACTGACGTGTCGGCTCCACTGGCTCTCCGGGCCTCGAGATTGGCCTAACCCCGATTGAAGCTGACCTTGGCAAGGAGGGGTCGGAAGTCGTTGCCTCAATGACCCAGAGGTCATCTCTGCTCCCCACTTTGCCAACAAGCATTCATTAATTATAAGTCTACTACGCGAGCGAATTTAGTGTCAGGCTATGAATTTTGCGTGTGCTTCTCGAATGTGCCCATTTGCAAATAAATCATGTAAGTTTGTTTAATCTACCCTCCGATCTCTGGCAAAGCAGGTTGGCAGGATTCGTGTGCAAATCTTGAACTGCTTCCCACCAGGCATACTTTTTTTATGAAATCCCAAGTAATCCGAAATGTCTCGTGTGATCGTTTGAACTTTCCGCCTTTCGAGATAGACTCGCATGCAACTAAGCGCATAAGTGATTGTTTAATTCGTGGGTGAGTATTCGCTCAGTCCCATCATCCGTCTCGCACTTTCATCCTCCCCACGCCTCTGAAATAGGTTGGACAGATAAAGCAGTCCTACAATCATCTCTCCTTGGCTCGGTGTTTACCCAGCGAGTACCGTGGTTTTCTGGAGCACATCGAGTCCTGCTCGTACACTGATCGTCCCGACTACGGAATGCTGCGTTCCCTAATCCAGCAGGCCATAATCCGTCGCAATGTCCGTGAATCCGATCCTTTCGATTGGGAGGCCGAGGTAGTGGTTGTGGAACAGCCACCACCCAAACAGACCCCAGTGAATAAGGAGGCCAAAGCGGCGGCTGTAGTTCCACGCCCGAGCTATTTGGATACCGTCGGTGGTGCCGTGGAGGGAACAATGGCCGTTAGTGCTACGGCAAATGACGTAGCTCTCCCTGCCTGGTCTCGCGTTCAACGTCTGGCCACCCGTGCCTCCGACCACTTGCTTGAATCGCTCGAGGATGGGAGAGTGGCAGATGATGTGGCACGCCATGTCTACGCATCGGGAGGAGCGAAAAATACCGCCGTGGGACAGTCCAATTCCTCTCGTGGAGCTGGCACAAAACATGGGGACACTAATGCGGTAGCTCTAGCGCCACGGGTGTCAAAGCAGGGCTTTGTGGAAACTGGTCGTCAGCAGGGTTCGCGTAATCAGCAGAAACCACCCAAAATCGGCCTCACTGACGCCGGAGGCCGGGCCCACATCCCCTCCCTACGCAATAAGTCTCGCGAACACAATGTGGATGCAAGGCATGTCACTGCCAATAACAACAATCATCACGGTCATCACCGCAGGGAGGAGTTTCCTCGTGCCACTAGTCTTCCCCTTCCCGCTTCCTCACGTTATCGATCTACCTCAATCCTCCCCAACCATCATCAGCAACAACAACAGCGGAGAGTCCTCCTTGGTTCAACCTCTGACTTGGCGGACAGAAGCACCGGCGACGTCAGTGCAGAGTCGGTTGCGGGAGCGACGCATGCTCTGGCTCTCTCCATTGCCAATCAAGGGAAGTACCCAGGAGGCAGTAGGGTGTGTCGCCTCAACAGCGGATCCATGACTCAAATGGCGGGGTTGGGGCTGTCTTCCCAAGATCTCCCTTCTTTTGTTGGCGACGATGCTGGCGGCGTTGGCGGTGGTGGCTGTACGGGTGGACTGGCCCCTTCCTCTGATAATCACCAACCCGAAGTGTTTGTCAAGGGAGTGTCGAAGCCTTCTCGTCGTGTATCGTCTGCGTCTTTGTCAGAGCAGCAACAAAATGGCGGTGTAGCGGGCGGTGACCACACGCCAAAGTCTGGATCACCGTCACAGCAACAGCAGTTGCATCCGTATCGGGAGAACCATCAAATTGGGAGCTGGCGCTCGGACAGGTTTCCTCGCCCTATACCGCGCTGTTCAGGTGTTACTAGGGTTTCCTGTTCACCACCACGTCAGCAGAAACCGTCGCAGCAGCAGCAGCAAAATTTCAACTCGGTTCGACGTCGGCGCTGTGATTCCCCCGCTCGGTGGAATTGTATTAATGGTAATAACGCTGGAATGTCCCCTACGTCTGCGTTGCAACAGTCGGTTTACACCCTGCGACGGCTGACTGGATCGGCGGTTCGTCGTTCAGCCAGTCACACAAAATTGGACAACGCCTGTGCTCGTCCCGACTCACCCTTCTGTTCCTGGTGTTCGTCCGGCCAGCAACCGCCGGCGGCACCGCTCCCACAGCTCGGCGATATTGACTCGCCTTCACAGCCCCCACCACCGCCCTCGGTGTCGAATTTCTCCCGGTCCGGACCACGGTCCAGATCATCTTCTAGATCATCCGCTCGGCAACAAAATATGCGATCGCC
This sequence comes from Taenia pisiformis, assembly GCA_023968675.1. Lineage (NCBI taxonomy): Eukaryota > Metazoa > Platyhelminthes > Cestoda > Cyclophyllidea > Taeniidae > Taenia > Taenia pisiformis. The sequence goes on along the minus strand of CM043737.1, from coordinate 7,184,988 downwards.
ACGAGCTTTCTTACCATCCAACACCACCGCAACAGCAGCTGGAGACAAGATGACCACTAATTTGGATGAAAATTTGGATGAGAAGGGAATTGCTGACGGCCTGCTGATGATGCGGCTGGTGACAGGGAATGGATGTCCCAGCAATGGTTGCGGAGTAGGAGCACCATCTTCGATATCACCAAGACCGCCAGAGTTACCAGTGTCCCCGACAGGCCGAGGCGCGATGGCAGCACGACGAAGGAAATATCGACCCAGGGGCAGTGCTGTTCCGCCACCACCACCTGCCACACTGCTTGTGGGCAATCAAATCACCGGCACAAGTGGCACTGCCCCCTCTCTGCTGTTTGTTCAGCCTCCGTCTGGCCCCACAGCAGTGTCGGGCGGCGTGTCGCCGTCAGTAGCGGTGCAGACCGTCCAGCAGCAGCCGCCCTCCCCAAAAGTGGAGTGATGTGATGTGATGATGGCGATGGTGATGCAGAGACTACGTCTTTCCACTCGTTTGATTTGATTTGTCTGTGTGGCTGTCTGAGTGTAAAATATATACATCTCTCTCTACATTATATATATATGCACGTATCACCAATCGATTCCCTCCCCTCCGCCCTCTGACCCCTTTCTATTGTGTACAGGAGATGAGAGATGCAAACAAGCGTGTGTGTAAGCCCCACCTCCCTCTCCCCTCTTCCTCTTTCTGTCTTATTGCTTCTTACTAGTACCATCCTTTTCATCTTGGTTTTATTATTATTACTACTACTAATAAGAGTATTGCTGCTGGTGCTGCTGCCGCCGCTGCTGCTGTGGAGACAGCAATGGTTTTTGTTGGCCTACTCGAGCCTGGATGCGTGCTTGTGACTGCGCGTGTGTTCGCACATCTGACTGCCGGAAGGCATTGCGCCTGTCCTTCCCATTGATGAGACAATCAAAAATTAAAAGTCAGAAGTAAATTATTTCTTTTTGCAAGTCCATTTTCCTCATTCTCTCGCTTTCTCTCTCTCTCTCTCTCTCTCTCTCTGTCTTGTTCTGTTGGTAGCTTTGAAGTTGACACGCGAATAGTGGGTAGGTGGGGGGGTTCGTGGCGGCTTGATGGAGTAGTTGGGATGAGGACTTGGAAGAGGTTCTGGTCTCCTCCGGGCCGGGTGGATTCCGGCTCAAGTGAGTAATGATTGTCATGAGACGATGGTGTCGACATCCATGTTTAGCAGCTTTCCTCTCTTGTGGTGCGTCAAAAGCTCACGCTCGGTCATGAAGTAAGGGAATCTGAGGTTCACGAGTACCGCTTGTAGTGGCTATGTCTTCCATTATTTCAGTTCGCTAATCCTCGAGGGTGAATTAGAAGTGCAGGATCTCATTCGTGATGGCGTGACCGTGAGTTTAGCAGACAGAGGCGGACGAAAAACTCAGACGGGACGAAGTGGCGATTAAATCGCGTTCTGTCATTGGCCGATAGGAATACCCGTCGCCAGCCCTCTAGGGGAGTGAGAGACTGAGCTTTAAGCGGGATCGGGAGTTGCGTGCACGTTTGTAGTTTCATTTTCGCTTGTCTTCTCTCCCCCCACCAAATGCCGCTTAGGTCGAATGGCTGTCCAATTGGCATCACCGCAATAACTGCATTTCATTTGAGATTGATGTTAGGAAGAGGAGAAGTTTCTGCCCACCGTTCAGTCTACTGCGTTGTCGGGATCTCTAGGTAAGGAATGCGTGAAGGTCTTCGATTGCTGGCTGACCTTCACCGGCAGACGGTCGAGTTGTTGAATTATCCCTACACTCAACTATTCCGTGCGGCCCGATAAATTTTCGTCCCTTTGTGCCGCACTTGGTGGAGTTAGCCGGGAGAAGTCAAAGACGCCCTGATTAAGCGGTGACATTGTATCTTACCACTCGTTTCTCAGCTAGCAAACTGCCTCCCACATCTACTTAAAGGGCAGAGAAGGAGGTGCGTCGAATAAGTTTTACATTTTACAACAGTGAGATGCATTTGTGGCTTTTCCTTCCCCACTACGCGTTCTGTTGGTCTGTTCGAAATTAAGTAGTATGCACCGTGGTGAGAGATGTTTTGTGGCCTCGAATTTGTTGGGTGGACTAGCGTTCCCCTTTCCTCACCTGCGGTCGGCTATTAGTGACGTGATTAGAGCCCAGGAAGATCTCCTTGCAAAAGCAGTCCCACACGAATTCCTTCACCTTTAACCCTTTCATTGGGCTCCCTCGGCCCTTCAACGATCCCTCTGTGTCAAGTACCTCCATCCACCAACATTCAATGGGGCAGGGCTGAAATAGTAGGTTGGGACAAGCTTTGACCCAGCTTGACCTTTGACCTTGGTCAAAACAGTCTCCCATATCGTCTCAATTAACTCTGGCAAACAGTAGGAGAGCGTGATGGCATATTTCACACCCATTCTGGGACTGGGACCTAGGAGTGGGCGTAATTTTGCCTTGTCAACTCTCATAGTGCATTAATCAAACCTCAACTGCATAAATAGGTGCTTGAAAAGGTCGGGTACTTAGTGTCATTTTGGATTTTGTGGGAGGGAAAGAAAGATGTCCTGTAGCACTTAGGGCGGCTTCCCAGAAGGTGGGAGAATACATGGGTGGATAGAGACACAATGGCAAGCATAAACCCAGCATGTTGCCCCTTTCAGCGTCGTCCCCCGCACTCCCATTGACCGATCATTGGATCAGTGCTGTAGGGAGAACAAGCCCCGAAAAACTGCGTCAACCGAGCGATCACTTGTCCTTAGTGTTGGTGATCTCTCTTGACAACTATGCTGAATTCGTTTGAGAGCTGGACAAGCCGAATGTGATGGCTAGCATGCATGTGTATTGATGGTCCTAAAAACATTGGCCAAAAAGCTGAATTGCGTAGTAAAGTACGGAGTTTAACCCCGTTTCGTGGGGTTAAGGTCTCGCGTCTATCTCTCCTTGCCGCGTTGTTTTCACTCCAATGCTACTTAGCCACATCCGTTCGGGTCCTGCCCAGCTGGCGGAGAGCCGAAAGGGGGTCCCATGTTCACTTCACCTACACCCGCATACAGGCACCGTCGACAGCTCCGTAACGAGCTTACTCCAACCATTCAAAGTTAGCGTCAATTCTGTTGTTGGCATCCTTCCTTCAGATCACAGGACTGGTGTGTTTGCTGAAGGTAGGCACAGATCTCTCCATCAGGGCTTAGCGTTAAGCGCGTGAATTCTGAGTGGATGCTTTCAGGGTGTGAATTGGTTTTGCCACCACCTGAAGCCGAATAAGGCAGCAGTCCTGGGCTGGAGTGTGAACCGCCGACATGAAGCAGAGCTTGAGGTCCACTGGTATGCCTCGGCGATCCGATGAATCCCCCTAAAGGCTCGATGTCAAAACCGAGGATTAAACTAACTGTCAACGCATTAAAGCACAATGGCAGAGTTTATGCTCTTTGACTCTCACTTCTAGGTCGAATTGTGATGCTGTCGAGCAAGAGAACAGTCTGCGGTGACTTTAATGTCCACCCAACTGGGCGTAGTCAAACAAACCATCAACGCATGACAGTTCTGTTTCGAGCAGACGTCCCACCCACACCCATTCCACAACTTGTTTTGCAAGTGAGTAGAGATGGACAAATAACCTCTCGACAAGACAAGCCGTTTTCATTGATTGTTAGAGGGAGAAATCGACATTATTCGAGGAAAAAAATTCAAGCCATCTCTAATATTCTTCACACGTTTTATTTAATTAGCAATAAAATTATTAAAGCGTCTCATCCTTACATTATATGCAATCAGATGGTGAGAATCGTAAAAAATCTTCGCATTTATGAAACAGGTTTTATCGCCTATTCATTTACAGCTCGAATGCTACGGCGCAATAAAAGCATCTCCTTTTAGCAATTTATTGAGAGACCTTCTAGTCAATAAAGCGCATTAGTTTGTGAATTTCACCCACACAAACTTCATTCGGTGCCTCCACTCAGTGTTTTGGCCTTCAGCCCGGACGACGCAGGTCAGTGACTTCCCGCTTGACACTTGCCGTAGCACATCCTTTGGATGACATCCAATTAAGGGGAGTAAAGGGGGAGACAAGCACCGACCACCTCGCAAAACTTGGAATGTTCGCAAAGTCTAGTCGTATTAGGAGGAATTGGATGCCATTTGGAGGTGATTAGTGCGTCTTCCTGATTTTCTGAATCACGCCGGTATGCAATCTTGTGTCAAAGCGGAGACATGTTACAGGATTGAAGAAACAGCATAACTTATGCTTACTTGGTGGTTTAAAAAAGGAGTACTAAGTCATCCTCTCCGTAGTCGTTGCAACCAAGTGGTTTACCGACTCCCAAGGAGCTTCAACCATTGCCCGCGCGTTGGAAAGAAAGCCTACATCAAACCTCCATTAGGTAAAGTGGACGATCCTGTTTAAATCACTCAAATAAGGGAATAAAGTCTAATATGCGTCCTTCTCCAACGTAAACCTTATCAAGCATTGTCTTTTCTCACAAATTGTTTTTGACTGGACATTTACCAAAATGAAAAGAATGAGAAATTTGGGTGACTTAAAAAACTGCCCCTTCTCTAAGACAAACAGCCGAAGTTATTGTTTACCTTCAACTCGCGCGGATTGGAAACCCTTGAACATTTCAAGGTGTGGATTTGGGACACTTTTCTTGGATTAAATTAGTCTCAGCTAAAGCATAAGCCATCAGCACGCCTCTAAGAGCACTTCAACAACAATTGACAACGCATCAGGCAAAAATTTACCATTAGCATCAACTTTTTCGCTGCTCTACTGGCAACGTAGCGGTTCAGGACAATATACCATTAAATCAATCGGTTTTGCGTTTTGTTCGCCACTGCAACAAAAACGTCAGAGAAGGTGAAGGAAAGCTGCATCACCAGTATCCCTCCTGCATACCATTCGACAATACTTCGAGAGAGTGTCCAACCATTTTGTTATGATAAAGGGGAGAATAAAAAAAACTGACTTACATCGAAAAAAATCTCAACTGCTGTCAAACAGACAAAAGTACATCGCTCAGCACCGCTTTTGCTTTCTCACGCGTCAGTCCTCAATAGAACGATCACAAATGCTCACTTACCTTGTTTATGCCTTTTTTATTACAAAAAAATGTTCCCTCCTTTTACATTGCCCTAGAGAAATGCAAATAAAGTGAAATCGATGCCCAGATTGAACTCCTGCTATCTAATTGGTCCGCGATGGCACACGAGGGGGACCTTCACCAAACACTTCGCTTCTAATTGGTTGTCTCGTTAATCTTTAACCTTTGACCATAAAATTTGGCTAATCCTTGCAGTAGTCGTGACCAAACGGTAGGTAGATGTAGACATTAACTTTTACCGCCCGGGATCACATCGTTCCCTTGATGACGCGGATTTTGCGCCTGTGACGGCCACGGCCTCCGAATCTACCACCTCCACTTGGCCGTAGAGGTAATAAATCATCGTTTCCAATATCAGCACGCTTTACTGTAGAAATAGCTTTTTGACATCACATTGCAAGCCATAGCTTCGTGCTCCTGCCCGCTGTTTCCATTCCATAAATCTGACGCACACGAGTCGAGCGCCGTGTTAGGGCGATTGTTGTCGCCATAAAATTTGGAGCAAGAGGCGATTTGCTTTTCTCTTTTATCCACTCACCAAAGCAAGTGCCTGGGGCGGTGGGTGTGGGAGTTGGCGGTCGTCCATTTTTTTGCCCATCTCATAAATACTTTATGCTGGTGAGTGGTAAAAGAACGGCGAAGAGGAGAGCATAAGACCAACTCATCATGAAGCTCTGTAATGACTGCCATCGGCAAACAAAAGAGCCTTTTTTATTCCCTCCTTAACAATCCACAATGTTAATGATCTTGTCGTTGGCGGAAAAGATCCCATTGCGTGAGGACAGGGGGTTTGAACTGGCCACGTAATGTCGCACTAACTGACGTCGCCAAATTGATGGTTGCATTTCCTCTGGTTAATGAGACAGTTTTGTATGTCGTCAAAACTGCGCTAGCCCATTTCAGCTAGCTATCTAGCGCACGATTGTCACGTCTATTACTTGGGTAGCCATGGCAACACTATTTATTAAAGCTGCCAGACCTAGAAGCTAAGGTCAATTATCTATTCAAGCTCCGTGATCCCAACGGAATGTCAGAGCAACTTGCATGGAAAAATTTAATCCTTCTCCATGTCACTCAGCCCTTGTTTAAAAATCATTTTTGCCGTTGTGTCTGTTTGCTTTAAAGGACAATCTCGTTGAGGCAAATTCTCGTCTTGTTGAATTGTAGGCATTTACTTCATCCTCCTCGATACAATAAAATGGCGACATGAAACGGCAATAAAGAGGCTGGCTTCGAACATTAGCATTCCAAGTTTGACAATGGAGTGGATACAAAGTAAGCAAGTCCGTTCAGCCATGACATACTCTTACGGCCAAGAAGTCGTTCCATCTGTGTTTGATAAAAACAACTCTACCAATAAAGGAGATTTCGTTTTATTCAAAGATTTTTCTTTCTTGGGTGGAAAGAATGGCGGCTCCACTGTCAAGTTGTTACCGCCACTGCGTTGGCTGTGCGTCTGGTCGCATCGCCCATCCACACGTGAGAATGAGTCACCACCGATCGATGGCATTTATCGATAACGATACCATGTGGCATGTGGTGATTGGCTGAGCGTGGAAAGGCAACTTTCTTTGGCGAAAAAATCCATCAACACCAACCAACTAATAACGGTTGTCAAGGCCTCGATAGCGGAGGAAAAGTGTTAATTATGGTTAGCAGCTGGCAATGCATCTCGCCTAGCAGAAAAGTGTTTCGTCATGATGTCTTGATTGCCCACCTTTCGGTTTAATGGTCCTGGCAATCGGAGCAGTATAGGGTGGTAGCACGAGCATTGCGACGGGGACTAATTTATCAGAGAATGTTTATTTCCTCGCCATTAAAAAAGGGAGCTTTAAGTGGCCTCACAGCTGCGTTGCTACCACCGTCGCGTTTAACCACACCGACAAAGCACCACCCGCACGTGAGAACGATTCGCCACTGATCGATAGTACTTATCGACCATCGACCAAGTGGCATGCGGTGATTGGACCGGCATGGACATGCACCACCGTCGGTTGATGGAAGAGAAGGATGGGAGATTACACAGCCAGGGAAGCAGGATTGGGAGATGGGGAGAAAATATTTTAGCGGTGATGATGCCTTGACTGCGTATTGCTATTTTAGACCTTGGGTAGCAAGGGTAGTACAGGGAGGGTGGGAGGGGGGATTGCAAAATTCCAACTTGATTGGTTCAACACCACGAGCCGGCGCACGTGCGCGAGCAATGAATGAATAGGTCGGTGCATGCGTGCGTACGTGCGTATATGCAAGTGCACGCATGCGGGTGTAGGCACATGATTTCATCAGTCACGCAACACCCTTCAAGTTATACCCGAGTGCAAGTACCTTCGATCATAAATATACACACACAGACCCACACAAGCAGTCACAGGGCTGCGCACCTCACATCCAGGCCACCGGAGGTGTGGGATGACGGTTATGGTGAGCTTTTGGCCTCCCCCACTCTTCGACAGCCTAGACAGGGGGGAGGGAGATGGAGACAAACGCGTGCTACCCACGTTTGCCTTCCGCCTTGTGTGAATTATTTCCGCATTTATAACCACCTTCCACATCCGGAAGGGTCGGTGGCCGAGGTGGAGGATTGCGGGATTTGAGGAGGGCCTCAGTAGCTCCTCAGATGTCGTCGAGGTCGGCAGCAGTGTTATTGATTTGACATGGCCGGAAATGAAGGAAACATCGACAGAGCCTCGTTAAGTGGAGGTAATCGAGAGCAGTGTTAGATCTGGATGTCCTCATCTTGTGGTATGGTACAGCTGATTACTTCCTACTTCTAAGCCATTGAGTAGTATATAGATAGGCAATACGGAAGGCGAATGCTAAGAACGCCGCAGAAGGTGGTAAACAAAGCAATTCCTTTCTCTGTAGGGTGGCCCTCCCATTAAGAATATTATAAGACCTGGAAATCATTCAGATTTCCCAAAAAATACTGACCTTCTTGTGGCACTCTTGATTAGCAGCTACTTCTAAGGCATTAAGTAGTAGGCAGGTGGGCAGCACAGAGGCGAGACCACTTGGAAAGCCTCCCACAGTGATGGACAAAACAATTCCTTTCGCAGTGGGGCAGCTATCAAATTGGAGTCGTTAATGGGCCTGGAAGTCGTTCAGTTTTGATGGAAGACACGGATATTCTTGTGCCTCCCTTGCCTACTACCTACTTCAAAGACATTAAGTAGTATCCGAGAGAAAGCATGGGAGGGGGAATCCTGAGAACATTACAAACAATGATGGGTAAAATGGCCCTGCTCTCCATAAGACAACATTCTCCAGGTTCTAGCAGCACCTCCTACGCGACCTTGATGGCATGACTCGAAAGCGTCTTCAAGGGGCACCCACAAAAACACTAGAAATGAGGGAAATGCAAGTCCTTTTTTTCTAAATTGCACCCACATCAGTACTTTTCAGCAATTAAGAAAAAAATATTCTTAAAAAAAACGGGTATTGTTGTCGAGGTCAACATTTGGCGCCGATGAACCGTTGACAACATTGTCACATGAAATGAGGTGATGCATCTCCAATTTCGTAACTACAAATTAAGTTAATAAAGTCTAAACACTGTCGCACCGACACGCACACTCCAGAAGCTCTTAATGAGCTCTCCATGTCGCTCACTCAATGCCAATCGTTCAAAGCACTTTGCAGTCGAGTCGCCATTCAACCTGCACCAAAGTCTGACACTCTCGGGCACAAAAAAATGCACTGCTTGGAGAAGGTTCCCGTCTCATTAGCTGTTCAAAAAGCCTCCATCACTGAGTGATAAAGGCTTTGTTTTTGCCATCGCCACTGCTATTTTACGGAAGAACAGTTTGTGATGTGTGGATGGAGGCCGCCGCGGCCTGGCCCTAAAGCGCCAAACTAATCAACCGGGTCCGGTCGCACCTCAGCGTTGACTGGTCCCCACGAGGTGACCCGCCCGCCCTTGAGGTTGGTTGGACCCGGCCATGGAAACTGCGTTGTTTGTTCGTTATTTGATGACCCAGAGCCTGCCTCCAAAGGCATGACTTGTTTCATTGTGGGATGGAACAATCCCTGCCAAAGACACAAGCTACGACCCCAACTTGTCCTTAAGAGGGCGGTGATGGGAGGGGGCAAAGGATAAAAAACGGAAAGTTCAAAAAGACGTCAAGATAAGACGTGGCACTGCACTTAAATGTATTATTTAGGAGAGTCAAACAAATTTTATCACTTAAGTGGCACAAAAGAAGCGGCTGAGGGTTGAAGGGTAAGTTACCCTCATCAGGTGGTTGAAGAGCTGCATGTAATCAACTTGTGGCTTTTCCACTCTCTTGCATTCACCACAACTACTTCTAAGACAGCGTTAACAAGGCGATTCCCACTATGCCAGTCGAAGCTGGATTCAAAAGGACCCAGAATCGAGTCAAAAAAGACTTCCGGAACTAGCCTTTTTGTGTTAACAAGACAAGGACATGCTACCGCTCTTGACCATTGAAACTTTGGGCAAAATCTTTTTACTTAAATAATAGCAGTAGTAATAGTTACAACGTTTTTGCGCATTGCTTGCAAAGCACATCGATAAAGTTTCTATTAGGAACAAATCACTCACTTAAAATTAGTAAATCCACGAATTACAATCTAGATTGACGAATCTGTGTATCAAATGCCAAACCAAACAACTTTCCGAATAATTGCTCAATTTCGGGAAGGGAGAAAGACCGGTGAACATGAAAACGCAAACATTGGCACAGGGAAAGCGTAGCCATGGAAACGGAGGAAACCACAGAAATGCAACAGCTCTTGCAACTGGTAGGCTAAATTATGGATTCCCAAAAAGTTTTCTTCATTAAATTTGGAAGACAGTCACCGCTCCGACGACAGTCAGTCTTGAAGTCTGCACACCAAATGCTTCCAAACGCGGCCGGACCTTCACATCACGAATTTGGAAATCTTATTTGTCTGTGCTCGCTTCTACAACATTTGTTATCAAATAAAGTAGGCGATTCGTTTGCTAAACAGTTTGCTAGTGGATGACAAGCACTTGACTGCCAATTTCCATCCACTTTTGATAGAAACTAACTTCCCCCTCCCTCCCCCCAGTGATGCTATTTCCAGTTCAGGAAACTCGAAATGCTGGAAAAATTGCACCGTAACAGTTTTTCACAGGCTTAAGTAAGGCAAATGCATTCATAATCCTTCAACTGTTTCAAACATATTCCAGAGGTCAAGATTTCAAACAAAATTACAGGCAAATTACCTCTTTGGGTGTACACCGCGAATTACATTGAATAAAAATGTAACGACATGCTTCTCAGAGTGCTGTAGGAGAGGCTGATTAGTTGGGGTGAACTACTGATCAAAAGCAACTACATCCGAAATAAAGGAAAATCCATACAACCTCCTCAAACTTCTACAAGATACCTCCGGTCTTCACAACAAAATGTATTGACTGAATTCGTTGTACGTGGCGCCCAAAACAGTATAAAACGAAATCGAAGGTAAATTTGTACAGCACTTCTCAAACACAAGTACCAAAAAAGTCAACCGATCAAAGTGGAATAGTTTTAATGGTCAATGAAATCAAGAAGCCGATGTAACCAGCCCGCCTCATACAAGACTAGAGGGTTGTTGCTGTTGCTTTTCCTGTTGCTGTTGGTACTCTCCATTCGACCACAGATCCGAAATCACGGACTTAGCCATTTTAGCTGTCAAGAAGCCCTTCAAACCATCGCCTGTAGACTCATTACCAATGGAACTTCCTTTGAAGCGACACCGCAAATACCCGTAAGCATTGACCGATGTAGCCAAACACCCACAAGTAGCAACAATACACCAAGCCAGTTTCAGCGAGAAAACCGCAACCAGAGCAAGAATCGCCCACATCAAGGGGAAAAGGAGTAACCCAAGCCAGAACAGACGAGCAGCAGAGCGACGAGAGGCGCGTTCTCGATTGCTTACAGACTCATCGCTACTAGCCGTACTGTTGGCGGATTCAAAAAACCATTTCGAAACACCAGTACGTGGATCAATGGAATTCCACCATCGAAGACCGACGAGAAGACGGCCACTGACATTTTTGACGAGCCAAAAATCAACAGCAAAGAGAGTAAGGAGAGCAACCACAGGGGCAATAAAGGCAGTGGTAAACCAGGAACAGAAAAGATAGAATATTAGGGCAGATGAGCGCGCAATGAAATGACAAAAAAGAGCGAGGCGACGACGTTTTAGGATTTGGCGGAAGGTAGCATCGTCTGATTCTGTCAGAGTGAGGACAACATCATCTCGAGCTGTATCATCCATCGTGATCTCTGTGCACAGAAGGGTAAATATTACGATTATGTATGCAAAAGCTGCAGAGAAAATCGGTAATAAGAAACGGTGGGAACAAAGTTGGTGCTCATGCTAATCTGCATTGAATGGGAAATTTGATGACTAAGGTAAGACCACCCCAATTGTTGAAATAACAAGACGCAAAAAGAGAGACCTACTTCTAAGCACAGCTCAACGGAGCATAAACACAACTGTCACATACAAACTGGAACTATTCAAAGCGAGCAGACATCTGGCAGCCAGTTTAAATCAAAGTAAGGAAACGATTAAGCTTTAAAATGTTCATAAGGCAAGCAACAACCAAACAAATTCTAAAAAGTCAATTTTTTTATTTTTTTTACTTTAAATAGATTATCTTTTTAGTATGAATTAAATTTAGATGTGATCTTAGGCTGTCCTTTTGTTGGTATTTTGTTATGTAAAAAAGTGATCGACTGATGCATTAAATATCACCCTATGTTAAATAAAAACTCGCTTTTTGAATAATTTTTTTGTTAAGGATGTGAATAGAAGATTTAAACTGCTTAGTCCCCAGTGTGTGCAGAATTTTTGCTGCGTTAGTAATAATAGCTCCCATACATTATTAATTTGCAACATTTATGTTTTTGAAAAATATTTGCGCAGAAGTAAGGTCATTATTTAGTGAATTTGCCACCCATGGAGCTGCAATATGTGAAAATGTCTGGCGATGATGGAAATGATGACCCATTGTCGGAGAACTCACTTGATTGAGGCGCTCCCGTATTTTGGTCACTCGTATCCTGCTTATCTCCAGTTATGTCGGGAAACGCAAGGGGTGATCGGACAACACGTGAAGAGGAGGAAAAGAATCTTTACAATCCCCGGTCGCCATCTTTTTGTCGTGCTTGTGTAGATTTATCCACTTACAAGAAAATAAAACCGGAATCTCGGAAGGCATCGCCTTTTTTCCTTGATCCAAAGAGTACGTGGGAATGACGATTCGGTGGGCTTATAACTTTCGTTATTGTATTTTATGTCCCTCGATTAACAAGTTTTGAACTCTCGCGATGTATTTATTATTCGTGTGCACAAGTTCCACCGTGTATTTATGAATGTGTTTAGATTGTCCGCTGGATAAAACCAGTCTTGGTCGCGCAACTTGGGCTCTCTTGCATACAATGGCCGCCTACTATCCGATTACTCCGACTAAAGAAGAAATGAAGTCAATGCTAAGCTTTATCGACGAATTTGCCAACTTCTTCCCATGCAAATACTGCGCCGATGATTTTAAGAAAAGTTTGTAAAATGCATTTCGTAGTCTCTAGGGTTTTCGGTACAAATAGTTGTGTGTTTATTGTTTTTGCTTTAGATATTAGTATTTACCCTCCAGACGTTCGAAGCCGCGAAGCATTCAGCGGATGGATGTGCTTGCAGCACAATTTAGTAAACAAGAAGACAGGGAAGCCCCTTTTCGATTGCTCTCGTGTTATGGAGCGCTGGCGCTATGGATGGGCTGACAAGTCCTGCGACCTAGACTTCCAAGATATCTAGACTCTAGATATACGCGCCTCTGCGTCTGCCTCAGTCATGCGACTTTGTCATTAAATTGTCCTCTATTACCTAGCGAATTTTTTAGTAAAATGTACTAATGCTTGCTAATGCTTTTTTGTTTTGTTTATGTGCTTGCGAATGGCTGCTTGGTGGTAGAAAAGTAAACAAATGGATTTTAGATGTCCACTGATGAACGGCGGGTTATGTGCGATTTGACGAATCGTACGACGGAGTCCGCATCCGAGACCCCACTGAAGAGGCCTAGAAAGCGGAAATTTGGTTCTATTCTGGATTACTGGGGACGTAAGTAACCAGCTGTTGCTTGCTTTTAGTGTTCGCATGCTCCTGCTATTCGTAGTGCATCGAACTTCTTACCAAGCAATGATACGCCTGCTGGTGTGAAGGGTTAGAATTGCTTCCTTTGGAAAGCGCCATCCTTTCGAACAGTGACGGCGAGACGGGGTGTGTTTGGCTAAGGCACGCACGACGCGTCTCACACGGAATGCAGCAATCAAGGGTCTGAGTGCGAATTTCTCTTCCACCCGACGGTTATGAACATGTCGAGAAGTTATCATTCTCCGTCAAAGCTATGGTAACCAGAGCCATTAGCTGTAGTCATCATCGCCGCCTTAGGCGATTTCGATTTTCAAATCACGATCAGTCTCATCGTTGTCGCCCTTAACTGGACCAAGATCGCTACCCATTACGTCAGTCGAGCGGACAAAAATTCCCAACCCGCTGTGCAGTCACTATTTTCCAGCTAGAGTCTCAGGCACTACTTCGACGACGCCGTTGGACTTTAGAGATGTTGTTTTGGGGCAGGCATGGGGCGAGGAGATGTTTGTCAAATCTGTAAAACAGCTAGACGACATCGAGATCGCTGGTGCCCACCGTTCGAAGCCTCGATAATTTATTTTCTAAGGTCACTTTTAACCCTGCATTTTCTTTCGGCAACTTCAAACCGATAATTGTACCGTTCAGCTGAGACATCGTGTTTTGCGCCTGATATCACCGAGCTACTGTTGATGCCTGTGATGGTCACAAGGCGTCCACGCTGCTAGAAAACGTCCTGTTGCTACTGTCGCCTTGATCAGTGTGTGGATGGCTCTGGGTCCTCGCGACGTGGTGTCGCGTGACCCCTCCATCCTCCTGCGCGTTTAGTGGCCTGACCTCGCAGACTTCTCACCTCTCCGACAGGCTAGACTCTCGGGTCATAATAGGCTTGAATTAGTTTACGCCACTCGTATTTTGATTCTTGCAGACGGTTTAAAAGTGGTTTTGTTTGACAAGATGAGCCCCCTCAATATCCCGTTGCTTGTCCACCACTGCGGCGTCTGGTTGGTACGTTGCTGGATATGCATATATTATACCATTTACCCCCAGTTTCGAGTGTTCACTTATCATCAAAGTGGGGTGAGTGCGACCTCATGTACATCTCCGGACCGAGTTTCATGCCTTTATGCACCAGGTGGCGGTTAGGCTTGACACTATAAGAAGGGCAATTTCTCCAAATTCCACCCTAATTTACTCCTAAATTTCCGTTCAGTTAATGCTTTGATCGCACTCGTTCCGCGAAATGAATTATTATTCGGGTGTTTTGCCTTCAGGCTGAGCAAGTACCTTCACGACTGTAAATCGCAACAAATAAAAAGGGCTTGAACATGTGAGCTCTATGCTAAGCACGTGTTTATTAGAAGCGTGCAAGCGCAAACAATCGTACAACTATCACGCATTGTGTGTTTTTTGCTCTAACTATCCTTCGTTCGAATCCTTCTTCACTACCGAGCGCATACTACTTAAACACAGTCAGTAGCACCCCCCTGGTCAACGGCACCTGGAGCTTTTTCGTGTGTTTCTTGAAGGCTTAGAGCGGAATTTGGATCAAGCTCGTACGGCAGAAGGGGTTCTAGGACCGATGGAACGCCTTATGCAAGCAATGCATGATTCGGCGCCTGTTTACGTAGTGACTCGCGGTATGCGGGACATCCGTGCCGTCCTAACTGGTCGCATGGTTGCATTCGACCGATACTGGAATCTGGTTAGTTGTCCAAATCCTTCCCTTCCATTGACGTGCTGTATTTTACTATCTTCTAAAACATAGTTCGCTGATTCTATTGATCGATTTCAGAGTTTTTTTTATTGGTTGACTGGCGAAGGTCATAACTATCGATTTAACCGTCCTAAGTGGGATGAGCTTCGGTGTTTCGCCCTTAGATTTTGGCCAGTGTGACCGAGTACAGGTCAGTCGCTTATCCCAAACTGCAAAGCGTGAGTTTCCTCGTACTTCTCGGTGCACTTTTCTTCATGCAATGATTGCGATATGTTATTGCTACCAAGTTGTCGCCCCCTGTTGAAATAGAGTTGACGCTAACATTTGGCGTCTACTCATTCAGCATTTTCATTCCAGAATGAAGGTCCTGGCAGGCGACGCCGTAAACGGCAGCGTCGAATTGAAAGGGTGATGAAACGAGCGGTACAGCGTAATCAGTTAGTCTCTGGTGCAGGAAGTGAGGCCATTCATTCCGAGTCGCCCTCAGTGGATATGGCCAGTGGGAAGCAGACAGTTTCCATGCAATTTGACGATCCCACGGGGTTCAATGCACCCCTCGAACCAGTGTGTAATCGGTACGGTCAGCTGTTCATTCGAGGCGCGAATGTTGTGCTTGTTCGCGTCATGCCTACTGATGCAGTCATCCCCACCACTACTACTACTAAAATGGATTGTTAGTAGTGTTAAATTGCATTTGCACAGAATTGTCTCCTGGCTTAGTTTTTATTGATGTACTATTTTTGCACCACTTCTGGACTGACACAGAATTTACTCCTGTTCTTCTCTTCCCTTTCTTGGTAAATATGCCTTTGAATAAGTAGATTTGTCGGGGTAGGAGGAGGGCAGGTCAGAAGCAAAGTGGGGCAAGTTACAGATTGGTGGTTTGAACTGCACGTTAAGTTGATACTGTGACTATGCGCCTTAATTGGAATGGGTAGATTCCAATTGCTTTTTAGCGATCGCCAAACGGGTGCTGTAAAATCGGGAACCGAACCCTTTTTTCTGGCATTGAGCTTTGACCGCTTAGATGGCTGTGAACGATGGTTAGAGCTGGTGATTAGGGAGATAGGGGTAAGATTTAGCATCCCCCATTCTAGTACTAATTTTGGTCCCGTAGGCGTTATTAGGTACCGGGTGAATCAGTGTTACGTATTTTTCCCTTAAAACTTGCATAAACTCATATCTTTCAAGGATATATTGCTAAGCTAGCAATGACTAAAGGGTCGGTTTCAAAGTGATTTGATACTTCTTCCACTGGTGGAGTAGACTTTTGCCGGACAGAACGGCTTTACAGTCTCCAGGGTCGCTAAGTCAACAAATGGTTCTGATACCGCCCCAACATAAACATAATTTTCCAGACTTTTGTAATCATTTAATAGCTCTTTGTCATGGTACTTCTTTTTAACAAATGGCTGCTTCCGTGGCTAAGATTTGAGACGGAAATTGGTCGTGATCTGCTCATTGTGCCTTCCAATAAGGTAAACCAATCACTGTCAAGGTCTATTCTTAATCAACCAATCAGAGGCTCACTGTAATCAGCCAATCAATCCAAGGTCCCTCGGTGATTGGTGAAGAGACCAGGTGTGCAAGTTGCCAGTGAGGGGCGTGTTCACAGTTCGGCACGAAACCGCCGTCAGACTGATTATGTTATGAATAACAGACTGATTGCGTGCTTAAAACAAAAGAAGCGACGCCCTTGGCATTCCTCGATTGGCTAAAGGCGAGCACTCTTCATTCATCAAAGCCAATAGCGGATGGGAGTTACGGAATAATGGCAGCGGAACTGTCACACAGGGCAGAGGTGAGTTGCACCAAGCACGTACGTATTGTTCTTTTATTGCTGTGCAACGTAATTTGCAAACTATGGCGATCGCATTTTTGTGCTTTAAAGAGTTGAGATAGACGTCTACCTCCTGAAAGCATCAAGGTCCGCCTTCCATTTGACTTCTGTAAAATCTTGAAACGCCTGTATGCTCACATCAGTAGCCTTTTTGGTATGAAGCGCAAGATGTCCACTCCAGAGGTGAACAGCAGTAGTACCATCAGCAGACCACGCCTCTTCCAAAGGCGTCCAAATCTTTCGTGAGGTGGAGGGACTCAAGTCACCTCTATAGGGTCGCGAAAGTAAGAAAGGGGACAGTAGAGAGCAAAATAAGGCGTAGCTACACCGAGCAGTCCCGGCTGGTGCTCCATATGACTGGGTTGTTGGGCCCTGTGGTGCAGCACCGTTTAATTCTTGTCAGTCTCCTCATCCACCGGCCACTGCTCGATGCTATAGCCCTAGCTGCCACCCTCCTACCGCTTATTCTTGGCAGCGCTTGGGAAGTAAAGGAGATTGGGAGGAAAGTCTACCTAAATTCATCCATTCCAAGTGCGACAGCTTTCAGTCTTTCTTGCTTTCTGCCAGAATGACAGAAGCGGAGCCACTGGATCAGTTCCCCATCACCGGTTACGATTACTCGGTGGGTTCATTGACGGAGGAGGAGTATCGCCAATGGATTGAACACACCTTTCGCCATGTGTTTGAGCCATACGATAAAATCGGTGGCATCCCCTGTCGTGAACTACTCAGCCGATTTCAGTATCGAGGCTACGGACTGCCACAAGATCGCAGAAAGGACCTCATGCTCTACCTAGACGCCAATAGAGATGGAAGAATCACCTATGAGGTAATGCCACATCGCATACAACAAAGATTTGACACTAAGGTCACCGTATTACCTTGGACTTTCAATCTATGGCATAGTAAGTTAGAAAATCCCAGTGTCACATATGAGTGACACTTGTGAGAAATGCGATAGAGTGCTTTGCCATCACGGAAGTTTGCATACCAGGTGCTAGTAATGGTTATGGCTGAGGGTTTTCAAACATTCCACCCACTTGGTGCTCCATTGGTCAACTGCATAGTGGAATTTATAGTCGCCGTAACCAGCATGGATGCTAATAACCACTCAAACGAGAATGGAACATTTCATCCACTTTGAACAGCAATTCCGCGCTGCACTTGTTCACAAACGCTACGCCGACTTGGCACCGCTCAAACGATTTGCATTGTGTGCTCTTCTGGCGGCCAATCCAGGCTTGCGTTTGACCGCTGCCAGAGCCCGCGCAGTCAAACACCTTCAAGCGCTTGATGCAATCGGTCGTGGTCGTGAGGACGGCAAAATTATCACGTCAGAACAACTGCCGAATGCAATAACTGGTTACGCTGGAAATTGCGATGATGGTGATGAGGACGGTGGTGGGATGTTCCGACTGGAACCCGACGGTGTGTGGCCAACTTCGAGGACACGACTCGGACGACGCTGTGAATCGGGGGAGGTGCTAACCATTATGGATGAGGAGTACATTCCAGAGTTCTACTTGAAGGCAATCAAGTGCCTACCGCCACCAATCTTCTGCACCTTGATAGTCCTTGTTGAGGTGCGTTTTTGGCGCCCGGATTGTGGAAAGGTGGAGGAGCGAGAGAGGATGCAATTCTGCCTTACTGCATTCTTTATTTTCCAGTTGGCCGTCTTCATCTACTACGCAGTACAGCTAAATCGTCGAGCTGAAGCCGAGCCGCTGAACGTATTGACTTGGGCCTCTGGGTTCCCCTACTTTTCACCCCTTTTCTTTGATCCACGTCGCCGTCGGGAAGTGTGGAGGTTTTTCACCTACTTTCTTATCCATCAGGTAGGCTTACTTGCATTTTCCTTTGCAAGCAGAACTTGAGCCTTAAGACGTCGGCACAGTTGGGCAGGGGACCAATCAGTCTGGGAAGAATGTGGAAAGGTAACGTTAAAGATGAAGGGGGATCGTTGGGTAAGCAACAGGACAGAGAATGAGGCACACAAAAGGCGTATTGTGGACCATGGCCATGAGATGGATTGGAAGGGGAGGGTTTGACGGTGAGATGAACGCATGAAGAGGTGTGACTGAGGCAAACTAGAAAGGCTTAGATTAATCGGTGCAAGTGGGGTGAAACAGCGGATAGAGGGAAGGGGTTGACAGAACCAAGATGGATTACTAGCTTAGAAAATGACTGCGATTCCTTCAACCACTGCCACTACCACTGGCTAGGGCATATGGCACGTGGTCTTCAACAGCCTGGTGACACTCCTCCTGGGCAACCTGATGGAGTGGGCCCATGGAACGTGGCGGGTGGCGGTGCTCTACCTACTTGGAGTGCTGGCAGGCTCTCTGGCCACTTCGGTGTGGGATCCCAGAACCATTGGTGTCGGGGCCGGCGGCGGTGCCCACGCTCTCATCGGTGCCCATCTCGCTCTCTCGGCGGTCCATTGGGAGGAGTTGAAACATGACTCCTTCGCTGTGACTCGTGCGCCCACGGTGGCGAAGCGGGCAGTGGCGATTGGTGTCTCCGGAATTCTGAGGGTAGGGAGGTAGAAGGTGCTCTTCCTTAATCTTTCCTTGTCCTTGTGAGGCCCTGGAAGTCTGAATTCATTATTAGCCCCGTAGGATTTTGCAAGAGTCCTCGAGACTGAAAGCTCCATTAAAGGTAAGAAGGTGCTGGAGGTAGATCATTCGGACCTCCTGTGACTTTGAAAGAATGTGGTAATTTGGGTTTCAACTCATCACTTGTCGTCCTCATGAGCTTCCGCGGACCTCTGAATTCTTGTCGCCCGGCTTCGTCACCTTTGCATGATCTCTTTCTCAGCAAGATTCTGTCAAATGAGGTCGTGGAGGGATTCCGTAGTCCTGTGCCCCGCTCAACCCTAGCTTCCTAGCCGTCAAGTCATTCCTTCATCCCTCTCCAATCAGTAATGCTACAAAATCGAAACCATAACAGTAACTAGTAAACATTCCCCTTTCCTTCCTCCACCAACGCTTCATCCTCCAGATCTGTCTGATCCTCTTCCTCGGTGCAGTGGACTTCGGAATCGCGTTGTATCAGCGCTATGGAATGTCTGATGCTCCATTGCATGCGAGTTACTCACCTCTACCCGCCGGTCTCATGACAGGCGTTCTAGTAGGTGTACCGTTGCTGCGCTACTTCCACGAGCGTCCATGGGAGCGGGTCGAGTTCTGGGCGTGCTTCGGTGTATGCCTTGCTCTCTTCATCTTCGTCATCTTCTGGAACGCCTTCTGGCCTGGCTACCCGACTCAGAATGTCTAGATCACCTCCTAACTTCTAAATGCATGCTTTGAAGCGAAAGAAGTAGTCTTTTGAAGGGGGAATGGCGGTTAATTGGGGGGTGGACCGCGGCACTCATAACTTGTACGTGAAACTGCCTCGTACACGCCCATCTGTCCATCTCGCACCCATCAGTCCGCCACCATCGTCATTCCCTGATCACAAACTTATGCTGGCGGCGTGGGGGTGAGCAGAAGCCACACACAGATCCCCTTCCTCCCTCCCCCCCACCTAAGCTTCATACTCCCATCCCCCTCTGTCCCAAATGAAGTTAAGAAGACTAGAACAGCCTCGTGCATATTTTGCAGTGCATTCAAGACCTACACATCGATGCTTCATCTGCAAGTTGCCTCCTTGCAAACACAAAAAAGTAAAAAATGGATCTTTGAGACCCTTCTAGTCACTCTCGTACTGCTGATACTCTCCGATCAAGTCGTTGACATTTGTGAAAGCCTCGTCGAACTCCGCCTCGTCCATGCCCTCTGCGGTGTACCAATGAATGAAGGCTCGCTTCTTCAGCATTATCGCAAACTGATCGCATATCCGTCTAAAGGTCTCCTGAACCGCCGTAGTGTTGCCGACAAATGTGGCCGACATGGTCATACCCTTCGGTGGCACATCACAAATCGCCGTCTTAATGTTGTTTGGAATCCACTCCACAAAGTAGGCCGAATTCTTGTTTTGCACATCGGTGATCACCTCCTCCACCTCCTTCACCGACAGTCGACCTCGAAACATGCCTGCCACCGTGAGGTACTTTCCATGTCGTGGATCGCACGCCGACATAAGATTCCGTGCTTCAAACATCTGCGAGGTGAGATCGTGGACGTTATAGGTGTGGTAGGCTTGTCCATACCGACTGGTAAGGGGTGCAAAGCCCGGCACAAAGAAGTGAAGTCGTGGAAAGGGAATGAGATTGGTGCCCAATTTGCGTAGGTCGGCATTGAGTTGACCGGGAAACCGCAGACATGTGGTGATGCCCGACATTGTCGCCGAGACGAGGTGATTGAGGTCACCCAATGTGGGGTGCTGGATCTTCAGAGTGCGGAAACAGATGTCGAAGAGGGCCTCATTGTCCAACGTGAAGGACTCATCTGACAGGTCTATCAGGTGACTCTGACCCAGGACTGAGTTGTAGGGCTCTACCACCACCTCTGATATCTACATCGTGCAAAAAGGAGGGAGAAAGAGGAAACATAAGATACTTTTATTGCAAAAAAAATTACTCCCCTTTTCTTGCAAAAAGTAAGCATAATTAAGTAAGCAAAGAAAGGAAGGTAGGAAGAGAGATCTAGCATTCCATGGTCTGATAAGCGCTAATAAGCTCCAGCATTGAGGCGTAAGCACAGTCAAACTCGCATTCATCCATGCCTTCGCAGGTGTACCAGTGGAGGAAGGCCTTTCGATTGAACATAGTCCTAAATTGTTGAGCAATGCGTTCAAAGCTCTCCTGAATGGCCGTATTGTTGCCAATGAAGGTGACGGCCATTTTGAGACCCCGTGGCGGCACATCACAGACAGCTGTCTTAACATTGTTTGGAATCCACTCCACAAAGAAGGCGGAATTGCGACTCTGCACTTGTTGCATCTCCTCCTCCAACTCCTTGATGGAGAGACGACCTCGAAAGACACTCGCCACAGTGATGTACTTCCCATGACGTGGATCGCATGCAGTCATGAGATTCTTGGAGTCAAAAATTTGAGTTGTCAAGTCATGAATAGTGTGATTGTAATAGGTTTGGACAAATCTCGACGTCAGTGGAGCAAATGCGGGAATGAAGAAGTGGAGGAGGGGGAATGGAATTAGGTTGGTGCAAAGCTTGCGCAAATCCGCATTCAATTGACCGGGAAAGCGAAGACACGTTGTCACACCAGCCATGGCGGCTGAGACGAGGTGATTCAGGTCACCGTAGGTCGGTTTATCCACTTTTAGCACACGATAGCAAATGTCGTACAAGGCCTCATTATCAATGACAAAACTCATGTCCGAATATTCAGTGAGAAAGTGACTCGACAGTGTGGCGTTATACGGCTCCACCACCACATCAGACACCTACAAAGGGCATCAAAAAAGACGTCTCTACAAATTAGGTTTATTAAAGTCAAAAAAAGTAAGATCAAAAGAAGGAGGAGGTGGAGACGGAAGAGGTGGTTAAAAATTAGCACTCAATTTGTTGATACTCCTGAATCAGTTGTGAGACATTTGCAATAGCCGCGGTAAAATCGCACTCATCCATGCCCTCGGCAGTGTACCAGTGGAGGAAGGCTTTGCGTTTCAACATGACCAAGAATTTCTCACCCAGACGGTAAAAAATCTCCTGAATTGCTGTAGTATTGCCTATAAAGGTGACCGACATTTTGAGCCCTCGCGGAGGCACATCACAGACAGCCGTCTTGACATTGTTGGGGATCCATTCAACAAAACAGGGCGAGTTTCGTGATCGCACCGCTCGCATCTCACGTGTGACCTCTTTGATGGAGAGTCGACCTCTAAACATGGCTGCCACAGTGAGATAGCGACCCATGAGGGGATTACAAGCTGACATGATGTTGTGACGATGAAAGACTTGCGAGGTGAGCTCGTGCACCGACTCCGAGCGATAGGACATGGAGCACCGTGATAGGAGAGGTGCAAATCCCGTGACAAAGAAGTGGACACGGGGAAAGGGGATCAAATTATTGCCAAGTTTCCGAAGATCCGCATTCAGCTGACCGGGAAAGCGGAGTGAGGTGGTGATACCTGACATAGTAATGCTCACGAGGTGATTCAAGTCCCCATAGGTGGGGTCTTTGAGCCTCAAAGTGCGAGAACAAATGTCATAGAGAGCCTCGTTGTCAATCACAAAGGTCTGTTCGGCCAGCTCAATAAGTTGGTTTTGCGAGAGAATTGCATTGTAGGGTTCAACTACCACATCGGAGACCTAATGGAAATGCAAGGAGTGGGGGCAAGGGAGGAAAAGGGAGGACTAGGGACGATTTAAATTCATCTTTTATGTGGGGACTAGACAACGTAGTGCACATTTCCACCTTCCAAGGCCATGGAAGGCAAGTGCTTCAGCAAATTAGACTACCTTTCTAGGGTAGTCAATGAATGACTCTCCTTCCAAGCTTTGTGGCTGACACGAATTTGATTTGCCCCTTTGAGCGAAAACCTCCGTCCCTTCTTACCCAGGCCTCAAAAGCATTGGGGAAGGCTTAGGCCTCCTAACACTGGCCATTCAGACCAACGATGACGGGGATCGAGAGAAATGCATGGAGGGATGGGGAGAGGGGCACAGGATGGAGGCATAATGTAGTTCTCCCTTCACTTCCGATTCGCCAAATGACAAAATAATTAAGATTCGAAATGGAGTTTAAGGACCGAGCGGCCCCATCAAACAATTGGACATAAATAACAAAAAGGTACATTCAAGAGCACTAACGTCTCACCTTAGGCGAGGGGTAGCAGGAGAACGTGCACATGATGCGATCAGGGTAGTGTTCCCTAATCTTGGAGATCAGCAAGGTTCCCATTCCAGCTCCAGTTCCGCCACCCATGGAATGCACCACCTGGAAGCCCTGCAGACAGTCGCAAGCCTCGCACTCCCGATGCACAATCTCCATGATGTTTTCAATCATCTCGGCACCCTCTGTGTAGTGCCCCTTTGCCCAGTTGTTGCCTGCGCCCGCGTTTCCAAAGGCGAAGTTATCTGGTCGGAAGAGGCACCCGTAGGGCCCCGAACGCACCGTGTCCAGAGTGCCCGGTTCGAGATCAGCCAGTACTGTCCGTGGTACCATTCGACCGCCAGCCGCCTCCATGAAATAGACGTGGATGCGCTCGATTTGGAGATCCGAGTCGCCCCGGTAGAAACCGTCGGGACCGATACCATGCTCGTCTGCGATCACCTCCCAAAACTAGACGTGGTGAGGAGTTAGAAGTTGAGGCCTGGAAGCACTCACCTTGGCACCGATTTGGTTGCCGCATTGGCCGATCATGAGGTAGAGAATTTCGCGCATCCTCTTACGAAAGGAATGGTTTGGAGAGTGTTGTGTGAAGGACTGCTAAAGCTACAGGGAGGGAATGTCAGCGACCGCAGTTGACACGCGGATGTATTGATTAACAGGAGGGAAGTGTCACGTGAGGGTGAGAGGCGGACAGACAACCCACAGCTCAATGTGCGTTCGTGGAACTGGTGAACTTGTAGGCTAGACTTGAATGCGCCTTGGCGTCTGCCATTTAACTGTTTCGCGATTAAAAGAACGGAAGAATTTCCCCCCGTTCGGAATTGCGCTAATGGCTAATACAGGGACGAAGATGGATCCGCGTGGAAAAGACGAAAGCAACCCAACAAACTCTCCTCATAAGTAGGGGCACAAAAGTTAGTGGAGAGAAGTATAGGTAGCCTATAGTATTTGTGTACAAACTACAAAGAAAATTGGGGGTGGCAGAACGAAGAGCCAACTGATTTACGGTGGTGTGGCAGACGTTCCACGCATGGCATGCCAGGCTACTCGCAGGGCCATCAGACCCTCTCTCGGCTGCAGCCACCGCGGGTGTCGGGGATCGAAGTTGCACGCAGCGAGAGCTCGTAGTAGTCGACACACCGGTACTGACGGCAGCAATAACAGCGGCAGCGGAGATTTTTGCCGTGCTTTCCGATCCAATTTTGAACGCGAGCGAAGAGCGACCGCCTTCGCGGCGTGGTCGCGAGCTCGTGTCGCCAATACCTGGCAAACGTCGCGTAGTCGCCCTGCCGCCTGTGGATCGACCGAGGGATCGGAGGGGTCAAGACAGAGACGGATGGCAACCTCAGCTGAAAGGCCATGCTGAAAGGAAATAGCATTTTCGGGTACGATTTTCTTACCATTAGTACGGTTATGAAGATGAAGGGGGAAAGAAATGGGGGAGTAAACAATGAAGGAGTTCGTGATAGGGATGCAGCTCGATGCCAAATGGTAGTGGGAGCCCTGAGAACAGTGAGAGTGATGTGGACTAGTCTGCGTTGACAATGAGCCACGTCACTCTTTCAGAGAAGCTTTTCAAGCCGTTCGGGACTACTAAGTTCTTGTTGTGGAAGCGACGGTAACAAGCCGAAGAGATGTGACGATAATGGTAATGACTAACTTGGACGAGGATGTCAGTGGGTAGGAGAAGGGCGCGATATTGACGCACGAGGGGCACGATGCTGCGAAGGTGCGTGATGAGGCCTTGAGCCTTCGCCAGATGCGAAAGCGCATGATCCACCTCCAGAGACTTCAGGCCTGCAAAAGAGAATTAGCAGTTGGTAGAGTCAGCGCACTAGAGTGTGGATAGTAGACACTGCCCCACCTCTATCCAGCTCATATCTTTTACGAGGAGTTTGAATGATCGCCTTAGCCCGAGGTAATCCGATCTCTGTCTTCCTCCATACATCCCTTTCCTTCACTCCAATACCGCCACGACAACCTGCCTTATTATCTCCTCCCTTCATTTCATTTTGCCTTTGTTAGATGACGCAGAAGTGGATTCACGCAGGATGGGTGATACAATTCTAACTTCCTCATGCCTCGGTGACCATACCAATGACATATGCTAGCGGCATATATCAAGAGTAGTGTGGTAGATCATCAGAGCCTCAGACGACATCGACTTTAAGTCGCAATAAAGCTACGAGGAATCTTTACATAATAAAACCACAGACGGCAACTTAGACCCCTAGCTGGCGAGGAGACCGCTGCCCTGGCAACACAGCGATATGGTTAGTTGGGGAACGTACAGCACACCTCACGAGGGGTGCTCGGTGAATGGAGCGCAATCCCAACTGCCTTGGTTACAAATAGACCAAGTGTCACACGGAAGACAATATGTTGGCCGCGCTGAAGTCGAACTTTACTAGGGGGGAATGTCAATATCTTAGCCGGTGAATCAAAGAGCGATTGAGTGGGTTCAGAGGAAGACCGCACGAACAAGGCACAAGAGACGATGGAGACATACCAAAGGCCTCAGCGAGAGCAAAGAAGATGGGTGCGTTGGTTGATTCCGCGTACTCTTCCAACTCCGCGTAGTCGCGAAAGGCCACGTCCCCAAGGCGGTTGCGCTGGAAGCATAAATGGAAGTGTTAGTACGTAGACAGAAGTAGAGGCAGACAATCGGAATGTAGAAAGCCTGGTGTAGAAGACAGAGCGATAAAACAGGGAGAAGGATGGAAAGATAGGCAGACACTGACAGAGAAATAATTTGAAAATGGGCGAGCAGATGGTGACAACTGAATAGGTCGGTAAAGAGAACAGCCGGATAGCGATTGGTGGAAGTGGACGGATCGGAGATCAAGTTAACAGATAGATAAAAGGACGATCCAAGTTTGTAGGGGGAAGTAAAAGTAGGTAGCTTGAATCGAGAGAGATGTCCAAGGTTGAGAGGCAGGCAACTATATGGATTGGTGAATTTGAGGGCAGTTTAAAGGTTGATGGATGGGTTGACGCATAGAGGAATGACTAGGTAAGGAGATACGCACATTCGGGATCGATGCGTGAATGGAAGAGGGATAAGGAACGCATGCGAGGCTAAATAGTCAGACCTGAGATGGATGTGTGGAGGAAAGGGTAGAGGCGAATGGATTCAGGATGGATGGGTGTAGCAAAGACGATTAGATGGATAGATTGGCATAGTAAATCACCCGGGCATGTAACAATCGGAGGAGCCAATGCCGCGAAAGGCAATCATCAAACCGATTTACTGCCCAGTCGAGCTCTGCCTCAATGGGTGACTGGGGTAGTATGCCACTCGCCACTTGTCTAGAGTCGATCAGGGCCTGAACAAAGTCCTCCCAGTACTGGAAGCGCAAATTCGCAGTCTGTGGTGTGGGAGCGCGGTCCCGAATCTAGAATAGATAGAGAAATGGAAGCTAGTGCAATCACCAGACTAATTAATGCACTCTGAAAGAATGGGTGATTAAAGGAATGAACCTTAAAAATGCAACAGGTTGACGATGAAAGAGAGGATGGGATGAATGAAGGTAAGTCACAACTGGAAATATTAAAAAAGGATGGCTTGATGATTATTAACAGGGTTGAAAAACTGAGGCAACAGGAGACGATGTCACAAAATGAATTTTTATGCCTGAACAAAGGGGCAAAGTAGGGCACCAGTCGACGATGACAAGGGCAACAGACAGACGTATGAAAATATGGAAATTTAACATATTGCTTCCTTGGAGGAAATTATGGTTAAGCCAATATAAGGGGTAAGCTGTTAGTTTGGATACGAATAAATTCCTCCATGAAAAACCCACACAATAACTGCTAGTCAATTGAAAGCGACAATCACACAGCAGAAATGTGTTGAGCGGAGCATAACACGAGGTGGTATCCATTAAAAAATGCAAAACGATTTTGAACTTACGTGAGCAATCTCCACATTGAAGGCTCGAATTGCAAAAGCGACACGTCGCTGAGGCTGTGGGAGTGCCAAGCAGCAGAGGTAGTTGAAGAAGTCTGCTTTCCTTATGACAAAAATAAAGGCAACAATTCAACTCACCTCACCAAGTCGCAACAATAATCCTGGCGACTACAACTCTTCATTGAGGCGAACCGGGGAAGCTGCTGTGCAATGATGGATGCTTTTCGCAGACCTGCCAGCACCATTACCTAATTGTAAGCGAAAAACAGATTGAAATTAATGCACGGCGAAAACACAGGAACATCCTGGCGCTCTAATATTTCCATTGCGTGATTTTGATGAAATAACAAAATAAGTGAAAGAAGTCCTAAAAGCTTTTGGGATTCTGCGCGTTTACATTTCGGCGTCGCCGAGAAAAAAACTCACGTCACTTCTGCGGGCAAGCACGCTGGCAAATAGAATGCCACCGCGGCATCAAGCGCACAGTCCATAAATAGGGAAGAAGACATTGCTAACCTCTTGGTAAACAGCAATAAGTTATATAACACCGTGTAATTTGCATGCGCATCCACTTTCTATTAAGTCGCTTTTAACGCTCCAACGCACTGATGTGTTAATTCGCAAAAAATTTTCAGTGGAAAAGTGACCTTGAAATCGTGATAATAATAATAATAAGGATTTTTGTATGGTGGATTAGTTAGAAACTCCACTTAACGCTGTTAGGGAATGTCCCTTCAGCAAAAGCGTCCCCGTTTCTTGAAACCAGGCGAAGAAGATCTGATAGCTTCGGAAGAGATAGACGAATCTCCTGAAGGTGCTGTAGTGTCCAATATATCTAGTTCTCGAAATGTCGACCAACAGCGTCAAAGCTTGCCCACTTTCAAGTGGCGTAGTCATTTTCTCTACTTACTAGAGACTTCAAGGTAGCCAATACCACTTTAATCTTTTGTACGATTTGCAGGGTTGTTGTGGTTACTGGAGAGACAGGAAGTGGGAAGTCAACCCAGCTACCGCAGTACATCTACGAGGCGGGATGGGTTCGTGGAACGTCAAAATATATCGCCGTGACGCAACCTCGTCGCGTAGCTGCTATGACCTTGGCGGCACGGGTGGCAGAGGAGAAGGATTGCAATTTGGGTAACGAGGTTGGATACCTGATTCGATTTGAGGACTGCTTCAAGCCGGGTCGCACCTCGATTCTCTATATGACTGATGGGATGCTGATCCAGGAGATGACTCGTGATCCTCTGCTTCAGAACTACCGCGTGATTATGCTTGATGAGGTGCATGAACGCTCTCTTCAAGTGGATTTGCTTTTGGGTCTTGTGAAGAAGATTCTGCGTAAGCGCCTGTGTGATCTGCGGGTGGTGGTCTCTTCAGCAACTTTAGAGGCGCAAAAGTAAGGTTTTTACCGAGGAACTTGGAATGGTTTATCTTTATTGATGGTGAAATGTGCCTCCATAATGCAACCTATTTTGTTGGCTCTGCAGGCTCTTGGGTAGTAGGCCATAAAATCATCGAGCTTATTGGAGAGGTGTTGCGGCTTGACGAAAGTCAGGGTCTCTGTTAAAACGTCCCGATCGTTCTTACATCCGTTAGTGCTCTTGTACCGTGGTCCAGAGAAGCTGAAGAGATTCCAAGACGTTTTTACGAAAGCCGAATAACTTAACGTCAATATTATCAGTATTACCAGGATAGTCCTGTTTATTCCTGACTTTGCTTCACCCAACAACAGCTTCATCAACTACTTCAAGGACCTGAATCTACGGGAGACCATAGTGGAAAAGGGCGACACACGCCTCACACCTGTCTCACACTTGCACGTAGAGGGTCGGCAGTATCCCGTGCGCATCTTCTATTTGCGCGATCCAACACCATGCTACGTTACGGAGGCACGCAAAACTGTCTTCAAGTTGCACGAAAATCGACCTCTTGGCGCGGATATTCTTGTTTTTCTGACAAGTAGGACATGTTTTTTCATTGATAGTACTCCTTGACTTCCCTTCCACTTAGTTATTTCGGATCTATTTCTTTTTAAATAGGCCAAGATGAGGTGAATCGGTTAGTGAGTGAGTTGGTTGACGAGTACCGCGACCGCAAGGAGCGGTTCATCCAGCGACAACAGCAAGCAAAAGATGGACGGGGAGGCGGTGACCGTTATCCCCCGCTACGCAGTTTGCCCCTCTATGGTGGACTTCCGGCACACGAACAGCTCCGCGTTTTTGAGCGTCCCACGCATGCGGTCCGCACTGTTGTCGTGGCTACCAATGTGGCGGAGGCCAGTATTACTCTGCCCCGAATTGGCTATGTCATCGATTGTGGATACGCACGCCTCCGTGCCTACAATGCGGATAACTCGCTCGAAGCTCTTGTCACCCTTCCCGTCTCAAAGGCCTCAGCTAACCAGAGAGCTGGTCGGGCGGGTAGGGTACGAGTGGGAGAGGTAACCTGCCTGCCCCAATTCCTTAAAAGGTTTAGGGACGCGACCAAGTCATTGCTTCTTTGCATTAATGTGCTTGAAATTTGCTTTAAAAACATTACAAGTCGTAACGTTTGCTCTTAGTGTTTAACTGGTGCCCTCCTTTCAGGTTTACCGTCTTTATACCGAAGATGCCTACAACCACATATTGCCAAAGTTTACAGCTCCAGAGAGCCAACGTAGTGACCTCTCTTCCTCTCTGCTTCGTCTCAAGACTCTGGGTGTGGATTCTCTGGCACGCTTTGACTGGCTGCCTCCGAGGCCACCTGCCCGTCATCTTGGACAGGCGGCAGAGCAACTCGTCTCATTGGGCGCGTTGACCGTGGCCACAGGAATGCCGATGACCGAACGAGGTGTCCAGCTGAGCGCTCTCTGCTCTGCTTGTGGTCTCGCCCAACCCGCTGCTGCTGCCGCCCTTCTGGGCGCAGTGGAGGAGGGTTGCACCCTTGAGGTGGCTGCCATTGTCGCTCTCATGCAGGTAACTAGCATAAAGACGCGATAGCTATTTCGCAGTTATTCTGATACTCTACGTAGAAGATAAGCTTTACTACAAAACTGGGGGCGTTCCCTATTATCTTTCCAGCTTCAGAACGTCTTTATCTCAAGTGCAAACTACAAGCGGACGGCCGATCGCAGCCGGCGCGTGCTTTTTGGCACCACCGCCGGAGACCACCTCACTGAGTTGAATGCATTCACCGCCTATGAGACCCAGGCATCAACGCTGAACCAGTCAGAGCTTCAACGGTGGTGCCAATCTGTCGGTCTGAATTCTCGTGCACTACAACACGCTCTTTATCTGCGTGATCGAATTCTCGGGGTGCTCGAACGATCCAAAATGCCATGTGTAGCAGTCGAACCGCCAGGAAATCCATTGCCAATTGTCCGCGCTCTTCTGCGTGGATTCTTTATGCAGGTACTACCCATTTGCCATCAGTGCTATGCAGTGCTCATCAGGCAGTAGCAATGCCAAGAGAGGCGAAAAAGCCTTATTGCTTGCGTGGTTTTAATTAACGTGGGTTTTAAGGTTGCTCACCTGGCTCCATCGGGCACGCACTATACGACGGTACGAGGAGACCACGCACTGCGGCTCCATCCGAGTTGCGTACTCTATGCCGCACCCTCGACGTCACGTTGGCCGAAGTGGATACTCTTTACTCGTGTCCACCTCAGTGCCCCTCTCAGCGACAATCCAGCGGCTGCGACCGCTGCCTCCGCCACTGCCACGTGCGTGTCGGGCGTGAGTGCCATTCAACCGGATTGGCTAATGGAGCTGGCGCCGCACTACTTCCACTACGGCACAGCTAGGGAGCATGTGCTAAGCAAATAGAGCGGATCGGTTTCGAACTCTGCTTTGTATTTGTACATAGATTATATGTATGATTCTAAGTTTTTTCTTGGACTGGTAGTTGGCTTCCGATCACTCGGATGGTCATATTGACCTGGCTGCGCGAGCTAACCTCCAGGAGACGTCAGCAGCCCGATTCTCCCCCTTTGTTGTAAACATGTATGCATGCATTCTGTCTTGTATTTTCCTTTTTGCCCTCTAGGGAGGGTCGGCACGCTGCTGTTTTTCTACAATTCTAGGTAGCCTGGTCTGGATTACTACCCTGGGTTGCTAGAGGGGTGTTGGAAATTTTCGGAAACCCAGTGTGGGTTCATCAAATATTAGGTTTCATTACGCTCACTCGGCATTGATATGTGCTAGCGGACGTTACCAGTGATCGAGATGACTGCGCTGGTGGGTAGTGGGCAAAGTGGCCTTATACAAAGCATGTCAGACATTGTTCGCGGATGGTAGCAACGGATTCATTAAGACTGTGAAATGCCGCTACAAAATCTCTAAACAATGCGAAATGGCAGTTAACTTTTGGCAGTTCAGAACTGGAGCCCAAATGGCGGAAGTCTACCATGCTACGGTCGAAGAGGCGGTGCGCGTGAAAGGCAAAAGAAAGCACAATTGCGCAGCATTTAGAATTTTAATGGATAACCTCAAAAATGTGGCAGCATTGGATATGTGTTTTAGTTATCGGATGAAGTAAATCGGTTAAAAAAAGCATCTAATAAATTCTCTCAGCATATTGTTAAAAATAAACTGTAACTTAAAATTTTATTAATTTTACATTTTCACTTTTATTTTTCAGTTTTTTAATTTCTGGATTCTTCTTGTTGCTCGTTCGAATTCCTTGCTCCAAGGCGGTGCCTTCAATGTCCTGGAGTAGTGTTAATGCGGTTAGAGATGTCCTATGCCCCTAACTTTCCTCTCCAGCAGTATCCTCAGTACTTTCCGAACAAAATTAAAATTGTTGGGACAGGAACCAATCGTTCGGTAGCCCCATGTGAACCTTTCTATCTCCTGGATACCGAATGGCCTATGACGGAAAATCAAATAACCGGTGCTACGAACCTCATCGAGCACTATGGACTCAAAAACGCCTATCAAAAATACTTTCGTGGAAATCTTAAGGACGAGCTTTCTGGTTTTCTTCCTCACTTATCGGGAAATGTAAACATGCCTGCTTCTGCGGATGATAGTGGACTAATGGTAGACTAGTCCGGTAGTCTGTCTTTACCCACTAATTTATAGGGTTTAATTGAACGTCCGCCTATTCGAGGCAAAGAATTAACTATTTTTCCAGCAAGTCAACTGGATCCTGCCGTTCGTTTGCACACCGGTCAACTTCCTCAGGAGTACATGGCTCTCTTCATGGCTGCATCCCCTCCCGCCACTTCCGTTCCTCCTAGCAACGGTACAGCACCGGCAGAAGGCGCCTCTACCACTCCGTCCAATGTCCGAAAGCGTCGTCGTGATGTTCACCGCGCTAGCGCGGGCGCTATCGCCTCAGAATCTGCAATTGGGCCCTCCGCCACTACTTCCGCCTCCGCCTCCACGATTTCTGCTGCAGCAGCAACGTTGCTACTCCGCAACCAACAGCAGCAGCACCATCATCACCACCACCATCCACCAAATACGGCAGCCATTCCTCCTTCTGTTGCCGCCTCTGGGATGGCACCACATTCTGGACCGCTGATTAATGTTGCGTCGGCAGCTGCTGGGGTTTCGAAACCAGCGACTTCAGCGGGCTACTTTGCTACCCCACCACCGGCTGCTGCAATTCGCCGTTCAGCAGATGACTTTTCCTTTATGCCCTCCAGCGGCGGTGGTGGGGCTTCCTCTGTGGAGTCTCCAGGTGGGGATTTTGACGATGAATTTCGGCGCAAGAGACGAAGAAAGGAGAGGAAAAGCGGGGGAGGTCGAAAGGAGAGAATTGAGTAGGGCAGTTATCTCACCAATTCATGCCTTTCCAGTAGTATGTAATATATAGGTACCTATTTTTACCTTATCGTTTGTGCTTTTTGTTTTGAGGGTGAGTTGTAAAGAAGATGCTACCACACTTCAAGACCTCGTTTCTTTTCATTACTTGTCCTACTGCTAATTGGCGATTAAAATCGGACATGGAGCACATTCTCCCACCAAGTAGCCCTTGGTCAGCATTCCTTCCTGCAGCCCATCCTTAGCATCACTGAATCATAAATTTTGCGTAATTCTAATGCCTTCCTAATAAAAAATTCCCCTGAATATTATTTGCACCACCACATTTTTCCCCAATTTAACAGGATGAAATCAGCCAGGTCTCCCACAAAAATACATCGCGTAGATTTTTATTCCACTAAAAACAAGAAGTTAAATGTAAACCACGAGGCTGATCCTGTCTTCCAATACAAAAGTGGCAATAGCTACGGCCGCAGCAGAAATTGCGGTTGTTGTAGCAATGAAGGTTTGTCTTTAAAAGCAATTCGTCCTATTGAACTGCACCGATCGCAGACTCGCAGTGGGAACAGACAAGGAGGACAGTCATCACCGCGGGTAAGTGAAGTAAAGACGCACGGAAGAGACCGCGTGCTGCACTACACACTGCGCCGGCATTCTCGAGGGGTGTGAAGTAGAAGCGCGTCGCATGGTAGACCAGCATCGCGTTGAATGGCGCCGCCGCTAGGCCTCCGCACCAACTCACCTGACCTGCGTTTGCACCGCCAGCGCCAAGGAAGCAGACTAGACTGGCGAGAAGGGAGTGACGTAGTGCCGCAGCTCGAGCACGCTGTGGTGTCACGTTAGCGGTCATGACGTAACCGGCGTGAGCGTACTCTCGTCGTGCCAGCCAGGATAGGGACATGAAGTGGGGGAACTGCCAAGCGTAGAGGAGACAGGCTAGCACCAGGGAGCCTGGTAGGAGAAATAGCAAGACCGTTAATAAAATAGCGGCTGTAAAGTGACAAATAGTTAGCACCGGAATAGTGTATACAATAATCCCAAAAGGATCTGACAAATTTCACAGACGATGACCGCCTCCACTAACAAAACAAGCCTCAGGCCTACAGGGAAGCCGGTGAGTGCTGAATGCAGTTGGAATCTAGTTCAAACCCTGAAGAACCCAGATGGGGGAGATGGAGGCGTACCTGTGTGTAAGGAGTCAGTGGCCGCGGCCCATCCCATGAGGGGCGGGATGGCGCCAACCACGGAGCCCACCCATGTGTTCACTTGGGAGATGCGTTTAAGTGGCGTGTACACGCAGGTGTAGAGCAGGAGGTTGCCCGCCGCTAGACTGGCCACGAGGCTGTTTGTGCCCACATACAGTATCGAAAGACCCAATGCTGCTGTGGTACTGGCAAATACACTGGCACCCACTGGGCTAGAAAATCAGAAACAACAATGACCTGCCAAGGTTTGCAGAATACTAAGTAGAGATCCAGTAGCCTCCCAAGGTCCCGGTAGTGGGCGTGGATTGTCGTTTGTGCTCCTCTCACAAACCCATTCCGACATGAATGGTCTGCTGCCTCCTAGCCGCGCAGCTTCATCCATCATCTCCTAGACAATTGTACGCGAGATCAATCGCCAAATCTGATGCTCCATACGTCGAGCATCCACAGTTGTGATCTTCGGTCCGGAAATAAGCACGGCCGAGGCTGCAACTAAGGTGTAGACGCACAACCGCCCCCCTGTTCAACTAGCTTCGTGCTGGATGCGGCGTAATCGTACAGCTTTGTTGCAAACTGGCGTTGGTGGACGTGAAATTGGGTCCCATCGAGCTCGCAACAAGAGCGCTTTATCTTAGCAGTGGATATGATTAAGCAAGGCCGTCCACCACGCGTGGACATGTCAGACAGGCTGATGATGACCCAGACTAAGCGAGGGCGCGGCGTTCCGGGTGTTCGGAAATTGGGTCGATAGGGAAGACTTCCGAAGAAACCGAAATAAAGACGTTCTAGAGAGACCCTCAGCAGCACTTGGTTTGGACTCTACATATGGAAGTTTAGTTTTTGAAAATTCCACCAGAGGCCTCATCGGTAAACGCTCTTCCACAGATGCCTTAGCAATAGCGGGACAGGTTCGTGCTATGCACACCACAAATTGTTGCATAGAGCGCTGTCAAGGCAGCACGCTCTTTGTGTTTGCGAAATCATAGCTCAAACAGAGCCAACCAAGAAAAGACCCGAGTGCCGGTTGGAGGTGGGCAACAAGCGACTCCACTCCCAATTAGCGGCCATGGAGAGCAGGCCCAAATATCACGGAGGACGGTATCTTGCCTCGAACAGTCGAGTCTACCGCGACCCGCAACACAACGGCTGTGAAAGCCCAAACTCCAAACATTTGGCAATCATCCGAATTTCTCATTCTGTGTGGAGACAAGTAGTAGATAAAAATGAAACAACAAATGATGCCTTCATCTAATTCCTGATGGAGGAATGGAGTCCAAACAGCACTAGGATGAGAACAAGGTAGAAAGCCGAGATGAATTCAAAATTGTGCCTCCGATGAGTTGAAGTCGCTACAGACCACATATTCGTCTTGAACTCAGGAAACCGGTGATTCCTAACAGAGCGATCCACGAGGAGACGCAACCTTGAACCTATACTGATTGACGGGATGTATCTGTGATTCTGAGGTTCAACGGTTAGACA
The DNA here is from genome assembly GCA_023968675.1 of Taenia pisiformis. NCBI lineage: Eukaryota > Metazoa > Platyhelminthes > Cestoda > Cyclophyllidea > Taeniidae > Taenia > Taenia pisiformis. The sequence continues at coordinate 7,149,138 of CM043737.1, read as the reverse complement.
CTTAAAATAAAGGGTCGGTTGGTATGCCCTCTCCAATCTCCGACAGCTCGGTCACTGTCTCGGTGGTGGGGTCTCCCATTTATGGCATTCGCTTAAGACTCCACCCGCCTTTCTTCACGACGACGAACAAGGCGTCGGAAATGTTGCAGTGCCTGGCAATTTTGTCGGGCATCCACACGGCACACACGAACACGCCAATCTCCCGATTCAATGGGTCAGTTCCCAAATTCCTCATTCGCCATCGTTGCACTTCAGTATGGCAGTCCTTCTCCGCAGTCTCTGGGATATTCCGGGCACGCAAGCCAACGAGAAGCACTTATGCTCTTGGCAGACAATTTTACTTCAGTTTTAACAGTTGACAATCACATGACACCCAGCAACCATTGCCTCACGGATCAACTCCAATTCATCAGACGCAGGGAGGATCGTTTCAGGCCAGTAAAACCGACATCAACGTTTAAAAAGTGACATTATACCATCGAGGTGACAGTGAGTAGGAAGACCAATCGAGGTGTAAAGTTAGAGGGTCACCAGATTCGTATTATGCACGAGTTGCCCCATTTAAAAAGCCTGCTTCACCCACGTGGGTGGGCAAAAGTTGGGCACGATCCTCACACTGAGGTTATGCCCGGAATGACGCTTTCACCGAGCCAAGGAAGATATCTCCACTCATTGCCGGTACTCCATCTCCAGAATTCGTGACAGCGTAGTGAAAGGGTTGCCATCATGAAAATGGCAACACAGGTGGGGGCTCTGGGCACAGATACACATATTTTGCGTTGGAAAGATGTAGTCAGTGAAGGAAATGAGTTAGTCAACGATCGTAAGTGTTTTTCATGCATTAGGGTGAGGCCGCCCCCATCATGATGGGTTATTTCAACATCTCTGTCGTGGGATAGCGAGGGCCGGGGCACGTTTGACGGAGAATGCGTCTGCGGATGCTGGTCTGAGGTGGTGGCAGGTCTCAACTACTCGGACTAGAACTACTAAGATGCACAGCCTTATGGACGACGTTACTTTATGATGCTAAGCGCCATCTATATTACTTTATAGTACTTACTAACTTACCTAATTAATTTGCGGACAAGGGGTCGCATTTGAGTGCGCTTCATCAAACTGTCGTATTGAACTTCCATTATCTGCAAAGGGAAATAAAAGGCAGCCATTCTCCTCTCCTATGAATAAGACCAAAAGGGAAACTTGCTGGCGTTACACTCTCGATTACAGGCGACATACCTGGTTGATGGAGTTAGCGGAGGCGGAGGTGAGCATGGTACCCACCCCAAGGGCGAGGAGGGAGGTGACAGGATGAGCAAGAAATGCGTCACAGACCAGAGGCGAAGGCGCCGCCAGCGCACAACCGGCCAGCGCCGTGGAGACTACTAGACCTGTTAGACGTGCTTTCGAAAGTGCCGCCCACACGCTCACCCATTTCACCGGGCTAACACGACTTCGATGAGAGCAAGTGGCCGGTGATAGAACTGCGTCCTTTGCTAGATACGGGGATGATAATGAGAAGAAGTTGAAAGAAGAAAGAAACCTTAGTTCCGATGTTTGGTTGGTTGCTCAGGTCAGGAATCATGTCACACAACGAAGCCAAGGATGGACTCCTTCGCTTAGTTCAGTTGAAATACTTACTAATGATGTTTCAAAGTCCAAAGTTGAAATACCCACCCAGGCAATGAATGGAAGAACTTAAGGCGATGACAACATAGAGGTTAGGTGTATGGATGTCGTCAGCAAAAAGGCTACAAACCACTCTATTTACCCTCCTACTAAAGCAGTTGTTGTACTCATCCACGATTATTGACCTGCTAGCTCTCCTTAATCACCTTAATCATCACTCCCGTGGTTACTTCCAAAGTCCGCCCAAAAAATAGAACAGGTGAAACCAGGGAAGACTTTTCAAAATGCAAATTCGGTTACGAAGGGCTGCCACTCTTCCCATGCACACAACCCCCCGGCTCCCCCCTAAAAAAAAAACAAGATCTAGAACTCACGTTGTTCAAAAATAGTGGTGTTGGGAGCAAATTGGGATTCCAGTGGCACAACCATCGTTGATGTAAGTCGGGACGAATTGTTTGAAGGGGGCTAGATGAGAACACAAACCGCTTATTAAACGAAGCCACATCAACGTGTGACTTACCATATTGATGTTGGAGCACTGTCCTGAGGCATAGCAGAACCGAATCTGGTTCGCAAAACAGCGGGAAGGACGATAGCGAATTAGAGGAAAACAGCGATTAATAGTGAGAGAAATCATTCCAAACTGCTACAAGAAGTATCACCACAACAATCTGTAAGAAAGATGGTCGCGAGATTTCGAAGTCGCGGATCTTCCGTGTTTTCAGCTAACAGGCCACGAGAAAATTCAACTACAGCAGTAAAGTGGTTCTGAATGGAGGTATGGAAGGCAGCGGTTGAGCAGTTGGGTTCAAAGTAGACACAGTCTTGTTCTTGTAGATGGACGGAGGGAGCGCAGAGGTGGACAAAGGTAGCAAGACAATTGACCCAAGTCCCTGCTTCGATAGCAGGTGACTGCAGGCAAGCAAGAATCGGTGAGAGTTCTTGTGGGTTATGAGAGAAACGAAGACGCAGGTCCTGTGAACTACCAACCAGGTTACAGATCCCTGCAACGGCTAGGGATACGAGTTTCGCAGAATCCGCTGCAGCCTTTTGGCTGCTAGGCGATAAGGCGATTTGGAGATGTTCACGGATGATTTCGAGAAGGATAAGGTGGACGTCAAGACTGATGAGCTGTGGGCAATTGCGCGGGTCGTGTGCAAAGTTACCAAGGTTGGCGACGATCTAAACATGATTTTTTTAAGGAAGGAGTTACCTGCTGCTTGTAGTTGATGAGGTTGGTAACGCACAACTCGTTAACAAGAGCTTCAAGGTATTGAAGACGTTCAACACTTCCAGGAGCGGCACGACCAACACTATGACGTAGTTCTGGGTCAGTTCGAAAACGTTTGGAAGACTTTCTCAGCCTGATCGGGGGCATTCGCCTGAAAGAATGTGTTCCTCATACAGCACACCTTTACCAAGTTTTAGCTTAACTAGAAAAGAGCTTCAGTTCCCAGAACATCCGCTCTGAACGACAAATAATCCAGTCTGCAAGAAAGGGCACACATTCCCTTATGAACGCCGCAAAAAAATGATTCAAGGAATTATCACATATGCTAAAAAAACAATCCAACGCACTGGCCATTAAGTAGTGGCAGCAAAATTTTCAAGGCGACAATGAGAACCGGAACGGAACTCCAGGCAAACCGACCCCGACGAGGAACTGCGCGAGGAACAGACACCGGGAGGCTGAAATCACTCTATGAGAAGTAAACAAGGTCACGAAGAGCAGACGTAAGTACGAAAAACAGATCTTCAACAAAATTATTCGTTTCAGAAAATACAAAAATAACAAAAAAGTACCTTCATTTATAATTTTATTGACAGCAGAATTTAGTGTGTCGTTATTTTACTAGGTTGAGTTTAAAAATGCCGAAACCTAACATGATTTTTCCTTGGGAACTCTAGAGTACATTGCGCAAGCTAGACAAATGACTACTACTTGATAGCCATTATTACTGCAGTGCCAAGAGCATCTTCTAAAAAAAGGAGAGAAGGCTAGGTGTAGAGGTGCTGGCATGGCCGCCGGGCCAGCCCACGCAGGACGGTTCAAGGTGGTAGCCAATAATGTGCCGGACCAACCAACGGTACAAACAAACAAAACACCACATAGCTTCTCTCTTCTTTTGATCGTTGTCTCCGACGCGTCCCTTCATCCACCTCCCGCGTCAGCATTCAAAACGTAACCAGTGCTGCGAGAAGCACCCACGAGCTAACCGTGCCATACGTCGACGTCCAACGCAAAAAAGGCGAGGCTTGACACCACGTTAATGGTCCTTCATGGCAGTGCGACTTCACCTGCCGATTTGGCCGGCTTGCCAACTAACTTCGGATTAAGAGGTTCAGCCAACCATCACTGCACCCTTTGCAAGGTTTGTTTGCTGGCAGCCTTTCCAGATGGTCTATGGTTAGGGTCGATTCGGCTGTTACTATCTTTCATATAGGGCCCGAGAGTGGAATAGTATCGGTGATAAACGCGGTTCTTAATCCTTCAGCAAAGGCAATTTTGCACCGTCGTAATGTGCTACTTGCAAAATAAATCTAAGCAATAATGCACATATTTGGGTCCGATTTCGGCTGCCACCACTGAGGCGGTCCGAGCATCCCTAAAAGACGGGGAGAAGGCTGGTGTGTATCAGAAAACTTGTATTCTAGACGGATTGGCAAGGGGACTGCTGACATCGCCAGCAGGCTAACCCACGCAGAACGGTTCAAGGTAATCGCCAACAGCCACGATCAGCCAAAAAATAATTCTGTAGTGAATTATTCCTAAATTTATTATTGCTAACCAGAATTCAATCAAAAAATGCCAAAAGGATTAACCGCATAAAATGGACTCACGTAAGGTTATCCAAAACACATAAATGTTGTGCAGTAGGCATTTCATTCTGACGAAATTGGTAATGCCTTGATTGAATGACCAGCTGGTTGGCCATTAGTGACTGAGTTGTCCGTTTTGACCTAGCTGTGTAAGTGGCGTCCCACGCATCCCTAGAGAACGGAAGAAGGTTATGCTAAAGCAGAACATGTATTATCAAAAGGGAATGGAATAAGGTCATTTCATGCAGTTAAGTCAACCTAGCCACTCTTGTACAGGAAGGCCAACCACCAATCCAAACAAACATGGCAGATCTCTTCTACAGAACGTTGTCCTTGATGTTCTCCTTGGTACACCTCTAGCGTCAGCCATCGCAACGCAAACAGTGCTGTCAGAATCGCTGCAAAATGGGCGCCACGTCATTGATCCCTCCTGGCGGTGGGACTCTACTTGGAGGTTCATCCAGATAGCAGACTATCTTCAGTCTAGAGGTCGTGCTAACCATCAATGCATTCTTTGAGTTGTAAGTTCACTAGTAGCCTTGCCAGATGGTCCCTGGTCAGTTTCTTCTTAGATATTTGAAGCTCTCCTGCAGAACACGGGAATGAGATGAGTGTTAAAGGCGAACACTATAAATCGCGACAGAAACTGTACAAAGTCAGGTGGGCTTTCCGCTGCTATCACTGTAGCATCTTGAGCATGCCTAAAAGACGGTAGAACTCCAAGCATAAGGTAGAATGTATATATTCAGGAGAGGGAGGAATAAAGCTGGCGGCATGGCCACCTTCTTCACCAAGAATTAACTATGAGTTCACAAGGTAAAGCATTGCAGCAATGTCTGGCCTAAAAGTTTTGCCAGTAGCTTTATTTTTCCTCCCTGATTATGTGCAATCTGCCCCATGATTTGTCTTCTTTCATCTTCTAGGGATGTCCAGGATGTTACACAAGATGTTAGCAACCTTTGGAAGGGTTTAGCCAAATCCGTGGCCCAGCAGATGGCACTCATTTTACAAAGCAAGAAAAATTGGACGAAATGAAAAACGAGGGCAAGCGATGCTAAATATGCTAGGGCAGAGCATGAAATTCACAGAGTCTGACAAATACAAGGTGTATTTCGCAAAATTCGGCGTTTTATTTCAGTACCAGACATGGTTGCTGAAATAACGTATGGCACGGCTTGACACATAGGTAATGATGTGGTTATGTATTAACGACTTGAAGTGCTCATAAAATTGCAAATATTAAATGAAATGCATAAATTCCGATATAAATTACTCATTCCTTTTCAATCACTGCATCTGCGTCTTAAATTGCTGTTCCACTTATTTTCTTCGAAGAATGACATTTGAATAAGTATTTGCATTGCAAATTTTTAATGCATTTATAGCGGCTGCTGAGCTGCCGCGTCTTAGGGTTTCTAGCACCGTTTAGCGCAGCGTCTGCTCTTTGAATTCTTGCCTGGCTAAGTAAAGCGGATGCTCGTAACATTTCATTTTGTGAGTATTTTTATGGAATTTCGTTTTTTTGGCCAGCGTTGTGCGGTTTTTGTTGTTTGTGTTGTTTATTTAATGTCTTCTTCCACCTTATCTACAAATCTGATTAACCGATTGTAGGTAAAATGTTGAAATTGGTACTGGGCTTCTGCGCTGGCTTCTACTGTGGGGCATATTATCAGGACAAATATAAGGTACTAGAATCGCCTTCTTACTTACTCTTCATGTCTTCCTATAGATAACACCTGTATGCGAACCAAAGGAAATGTATACCAAAATCCGCGGATTTATAAATGATTTGATCGAAGGGAGGAAGAAGTAGTCTGTAATGCCGCCCCACCATTTCGTATTGCTAGTTTCTACTGTTGTGATAAATACAAACTCTAATACCGGTGCTTGCTTTTCTTCTCATTTCTCTCGTCCACGTTGTCTATCGTACAAATTTTGAATCGTGCCGGCCGGTCATGGAATGTTTTGACTAACTTAGAAGCAGTTTTGTGCCATCTCGTGTGTTCTACTGGACTCTGGTCCTGTTTTTTTGCGAAAGAATTCCTTAACGTCGAAGTCTACGTTGTCGTGGCTTTTTCCTCATACTGGCATTCATTTCAGAAGCGTTTGCTGTTTTGTCCTCTTTGCGCTTGATAAATGAGAACTAACCGCATTTTGAAGTGGCTAGTAAACCTAAAATGCGTACATTGATTTGCTATTCTTTGTCTTCACCTTCTTGTAAGTCGACGTTGACGTGTGTGATTGAAGGTTTGGAGCTCGTCGAATTTTGTATTGACTTCTCTTTTTGTTAACCGGTTGTATATCCTGTCTCTTTTCACCGGCTTGGGCGAGCCAGCAATGAAAGGGTGTTCATCGCTGTAGTTGCCCTCATTCTTTTCAGGCTGTGGATCTCTGCACCCTTCTGTCGCAGCGAATAGCCACACCGGGGGAGCGCCTTCCCCACTATCTCATTTTAATCACAAGTTTGGGCCTGTCTGCTTCCCACGAGGAGGTTTTTGTCGCCACCATTTGCAGCCTTTTAAGTGGCTCTGGTGATGGCGAGCAAACCACTAAAAGCCTCCTGATAGCCGCCAAGCAGCCTGTAGAGCGTTACATGTCCCACTTTGCCTCCCTGCTCCACCGCTCCGCGGGTCAGCACAAAATTAGTGCTTTTGACCTGTCGGAGAGCTTCCTTGCGTCGTCTGCGATGCAAAGTGCCGAAGATCTGTACAACGACCTACGAAAACGCGTTAGTGGTCTTTCCTAACTCGTGTTTCGCATTTTTTTGTGTTAAAATCGTTAAGGCCCTGAAGGAGCGAATTCGATTACATGCAGACCTATTTTTTCATCACGTAGGTTACAGATTTCACTAATTCGGTTGAAGAAGGACGAAGGCCCCTCATCTTCCTCGATGACTTATCCGTTCTTACCGATCTCGGCGTGCCGTCGAGCAGGTTTCTAGCCTTTCTTCTCGTTTCAAATCTTGACTGCCTTGTCATCGGCTACCATGGCAGCCATGACGGTGTCAGCGATGATCATCTCCTTCACTTGGCTCGTAGACGAGCCGAACTTTGCGTAGACGTGAGAGCTTTGGACACCGGCTACTCAGATGCGATTGATGGGCAGGTACAGTGCCTGGACTACTTGCCTCGCCATCTCTAGTCACTGTCGGCGCCACTTTTTTTCTCTTCACAGCTAACGATTTCTCAGCGAAATCAGGAAGGCAGCTGGGACGGATTTGTTAAACCCACGAAGTTCCACTTTCGTGCAGTGGATCGTCGTATTCAGTGCTACTATCCAGGTGCCTCGAATCTGGTTAGCTGAATGCGTTGAGGGGTGGAATGTTGCTCTCCTCCTCTTCCCTGCTCCTTTTGATCTGAATCGAAGGTACTAGCAAGTCATTTGCAAAAATCAGTTCTATTTTCTCATTTTTGCAATGTTTATTGATGGGTGTTTTAGTGAAATTGAGGGCCTTTTCAAACCATATGGAGGAGGTGTTAAGAACCTTTAGGCTTTTTACTTGCCCTAGAAACTGGGAGGGACGTAGTTGGTGGCACGTTGGCTCGGCTGGCAAATCGGTGTTTTCACCTTGGAACGTGGGGTGAACCGAGGGGAGTCATAGCGTTTTACCATCCGCTGACTGTTGTGGATTGAGAATTGCTGCGCCAAAAGCAGTTCCGGCTACGGGTGGAGCCAAAAGTTTGAAGACGAAGGCGGGGCTCACTTGGTTGTGGAGCTACTGTAGAACTTATTCAGCCTTTCTTCGAGCTTTTGGCACCCATCCCTCGCAATTCGCTTCTGAATGCGTGTAGAACCTGATCGGCGGAGAGTGTGTGTTCATTAGCAGAACGCAACAACGCGGTAGTCATTAGTGCCGCATCGTTTCACAAGCATATAAACTGACCTTGAGGTGGGAAGTAAGTGCTGGATGTCGATTATAATTAGGACTTGCGTCAGTCAGTTTGACGGCGCAAGTTTCGATATTTTAAGCAACGGAGATACGCCCGAGCTCTTGTTGGAGGACTCGAGTCACCTCAGACATCGATTCGGATCGAAGTAGTCCAGACTGAATGACTGCTATTGTTAGCGTGGGCAAAAGTTGTCATTGGTTTGGGGAGCAAAGAAGCGTTTGTCAAGAGCCCTCGTTGGGCTACCCAAAGTTATTAAGCTCGCCTTTCCTCGCGCTTGAGCAGTCTAAGAGGTCAAAATCCAGGGAGATGAAACCATGTATTGCAAGCACTACGGAGCATTTAGCCGTTCATCTCTGGGTCACCGGGGCTCCATTCGAAAGGAAATACTTCAATCAGAGGCTTAGCTGTCCACAGATTCCTTGTGATGCATCCGCGATTCTCATCAAGTCGCAACGATACCAAGGCGAACGAAGCACCTATTATCACGCAAGTTGGACGCTCCTGGCAGCACACCTCATGTGGAGGTTAGGAACCGACATCAGGAAGCAACGGTTTGGTGAATCATTACAGCTTCAATAAACATTGGTAATATGCTCGTTTCCAGGATCTCAAAGAGGGGACGAACACCGGAGTCGACAGAGGGCAGGCCTCATTTCGAGATTTTTTGTTCAAAAGTAGAAGTAATATGCAATTATCCTTCTCCTTAGGCCAAGAAAATCCCACATCTACTTACTAAAGGCTCAGACAGTCACTCACCTGTGCCATTGGTTTACGACGGGGATGCAGCCAACCGACGGATTCACCAGACGAAGATATCCACTAGGCAGGGCGAAGAAATTATTCGGCCACCTGTAGCTGCAAAACACGTACAACGAAAACTTGGGCAGGCAAAATCTTTCCTGTTGGACAGGAACTCTGCATGCCAAGGCTTGAGGCATGTGAAGTTGATCTCCACGACGGGGGGATGACCATTCCGTCAAATCGATTGAGCGGCGCAGGCGTGTCATGGCGGTTGGCGCGTGTTGCGAAATCGCATGGCATCAAAGGTGCTAAAGCCATCTGAAATGGAGATGGATGTGAATTTGACCTACAACCACACCACAGATGACGTTGAGGTCGCTGCGACCATCGCCCCTCCACTTTATTACAATCCCCTGAAGGAGTCGCCGTGGAGTGAACACGAGTACTTCTTCGAGAATGGTGGGTTTGAATCGCTTTGTTGATGGTCAAATGCTCATGCATTTTTTCCTAGTATTATTTCCATCAACTAGATTGTATAGGAATTAGTTTTCATGCCGTTGGATTTCGAGGTCCTTGAGGCTTGGGATGCATAGTCGGGACGATTCATTTTTTGTCTTAGTTACGCTTGCATCGGGGATAGTGTGATTTGTCCAGGATTAGACGCCTGGAGAATCGTTGTAGTTCCATGGATTTTCAATGTGGAGAGGCAGTGAGTCACCCCCCTTAGGTGAACGCCTTCACCAACATTGCCTTCGGTTTTCATTTCTCTATCACCCCAACCAGCTACCACACTGAACGCCTTTCGTCCTCCTTACTCCCTCTCCCTCTTGGCGGCCTGGCAACCGCGGCATGCTGTGCACTACATCTCCGTCCTTCTCATCATTGCCACCGTTCTTCTTCTCCGCGTCTTCAACGTGGTCATCCGTCGCCTCATCACCACTGCAGTGCCTGAGTCCCTCGTTGCAATCTGCGTCGGTGTCGGTATCGGTTGGCTCTTCAAGACCTTCAACAGCCCTCATTGTTGTTTGTGGGTTCTCACACCAACACTCTTCTTTATGATTCTCCTGCCTTTTTGCATCTTTGACGCCTCCTACAATCTCTACAATCGAGCTTTTGGGGATTGTATTGGTGCCATCATTGTTTACGCTCTCTGCGCCACCGTTTTGAACATGATCATCATCGGTTGCCTTCTGGTGGGCGCTGAAATTGCTGGTATATTCAAAGCCGAGGGTCTCGTTTTTGGCACCCAAGTGCTCATGCTCTACGCTTCACTAATCGTGGCAGTAGATCCCGTCGCCGTGCTGATGGTATTTCATGAAATTGGTGTCGATCCAAACCTCTACTTCTTGGTGTTGGGAGAGTCTCTTCTCAACGACGCCGTTACTGTGGTGCTGTTCAAAATTGTGGTAAACTTTTTGGGTCGCGATGATGTCACCGCGCATGACATACTCATCGGAATTGCTGCCTTCTTTATCATCAACGCTGGTGGCATTCTAGTTGGGCTAGCCTTTGGAATTGTCTCCTGTCTCATGACTAGGATTCGGACGCATTTGGAGATTATTTACCTCTTTGCTGCCAGCTATGCCGCCTACCTGCTGAGCGATGTGCTTGGATGGTCAGGTTTGGTGGCGATGATCACCTCAGGAATGATTCAAAGTAGCTACGCCTTCCACAATCTCAGTGATGCGGACAAGGGAACGTGTCGAACTGTGGCAAGAATGCTAGCTGACCTTAGTGAAAGTGTGACCTTTCTGCTGATCGGAGTGCACGTTACTTCAGGCGGCCTCTACTGGCACACCTCCTTCATCCTTTATCAGCTAATTGTCTGTCTGGTAGTGCGTGCAATAGTCGTCTACGGTCTCACCTGGTGTCTAAACCGATGGGATGTCAATTACGTGCGAATCTCCATCACTGAACAGTTTGTTCTTGCCTACGGAGGTCTGAGAGGAGCAGTAGCCCTCTCCCTTGTCTATATGGTTGATCCAAAACTTGTTAACCGGGGACAAAAAGGGGTTCACGCCACCCTCATTACCGCAACCCTCTTCACCATCCTCTTCACGGTCGCTCTCATGGGTCCAACTATGAAACCACTGGTCAGGCTACTTCGAGTGAAGCTGGCTAGCAAGAAGACTATCAGTCTTGTGCGTGAACTCAACGAGCGAATTATCGACGAGTTAAACTCAGGCGTGGAGGCCATCACTGGACACATGGGACGGAACCGTCTACGCACCTGGTTTCAACGCGTTGATGAGAAGTACGTTCGATTAGTGCTTCAAAACACGCCAGAGTTTCGCAATCAGAAAATCATTAAAGTGTATGAAGACATGGCACTAGTGTTGCATCAAGCATCATTAGATCCAAAGCGAGCAGATTTGATTATGGAGCATTTACCGACTTCCGTGAAAGCGGCGTATCATGCGCAGCGACTAGCAGATAAGGTGGAAGCCCTGCGACAGCTACGGAGGTCAGCGCTGCGACGCGGTAGCCGCTATCCCTTGGCGTCAATGTACGACTACCAGCATATGATTGACGAGAAGAGACGTGAGTTGATGGAGATGACAGCGCCGGCTGCAGTGCCTCCACGTCCGCCACAACGGATTGATCCAGGAGGAGAAAGAAGGGTGAGGAAGCCTTTAACCATACACCAGACGATGGAGCAGACGAAAACTCGAACAACCCCGCCAGCACAACAATCACGGCAATACTTGCAACACCAGCATCAGGAGAAGGAACAAGATCCTACCTATCGTCACCCTTCGAAATTTAAACTATGGAAAAGAGAGGAGGAAGGAGGAGAGGTAGAGAAACCGCAGTCGAAGCAGTCACAGCATTCTCCTCCAGCTCCACCATCGTCACCGCCTTAATCCTTGCCTGCATCACAGCCTTCACTGCTATCGAAATCGGTCAAAGCCCGAATACATCCCTATTTCGTGTAAATATATGCATTGTATCAAGAACAGGGATTTATAAGAACAAAAGCGTTGTTCATATGTACCTGTGGGGAACTTAATTTGAACCAGATAGAAATTCTCATTTCGCTGTCTGATTTTGCAGCTAATAACACGTAGGCAGCTCTCTTCGTTGGGGAGTAATTTTTGCTTAACCTCAGAGGATTGCTATCCATAGTTGTTTACTTTGTGAGCATCTGGTGGTTGTTTTGCTGAACGCGTCCCACGGGGCTGTTTATCACTGACCTTCATTTACGTAAGAAGTAAAAGAAAGGCGTTTATCCATGCTGAATATGTTCAGTTTCTCTCGATGCAACTCCCGTTCTGAATTAGGGTGCGATACTCAATCCTTGAACTGACGTGTAAGAAGATTCCAATTTTGGAAAGGGCGAGAAGTGATGTACTAGATCTGTGCAGACTTCTTTTGAAGGCTGATTAATCCGGAGTGGTGAACATTACTCCATAATTTCAAATGTGGAACAGTAAACTATTCGAATCATTGTAAATCACTTATCCTTGAGATTATGGAGAAGGTCAGGGGACGTCTTTCAAGTTTTACCGGCTGATTAGGGCGAATGAAGGAGTGGCAAGAGCTTTTGCTGCCACTCATGGCAAGGGGAAGAAATCACATTTGTATTTACGAAATATTGATGTCTCAAATCGACTTTTTTTAACGCAATACCAAATTGATGGAGAAGTATCACCGTTTACGATAAATCATCAAATCTCAACTTGCTCGTTTCTTTCCTACTTTCAAAGCCTCATCACAGGTATTGGCGACTCATCACCGAGGTTATCGATTTTCCTTGCCGATCAACCACAAGTTTGCCTTGCCCACGCAATGACTCATGCACGGCTATCCAATCAATTCTTACCTTCGACCCATTTATGCAAACTATTTCCATCGCATATGCAAGGCAGAATTTGCACCCCTGAAGCAATTTTAAGTAAATTTAGTAATAATCTTTTCGCATGTTTGCAAATCAGTCGTAAAAAACGTAAAGCGATCTGACCATCAAGCTGGAAGTTAAATAATTAATAGTTTGGCTTGAGTGGATTGCAAGAACCTGAACATGGAAGAGCCAAGAGATTGAATCGGAAACCTTTTTTTCTAGAAAAGTTAAAAGCTGATCTACATGGAGAAGCAAACGCACACAGTGTCACCTGTCAACCTCGTTCGTACGTTTCCCTCCTTCCCTCGCCTTCCCATCCGCCTTTTGGGCTTCCTCCCACGACCTAGTATCCGCATTCCTGTCTGGGAGGGTGGACTCTACCAGCTGGGAAGACATCCTCAGAATCTGGGCCTTCTTGGCCGCCAAGAATTTTGGCATCTCACAAAGAAAGCTGAGCCTCTGGAAACCTCTTCTGTGCGGCGCTGTACCGCAATCATCGTCGAGGTATAGTGTCGCGTTCCTCCGCCGCATACCACCAAGAAAGGAATGAGCTGCAGAGAACTGAGTCATCTTCTGCATCTCCTCCCTAGTAGCCTCGTGTTCAAAATTGATGGCTTCAAATTGACGTGATTGAATGGTGGCAGGCAGGTCGCGCATTATCGCCGCAGCTTGTTGGGGTGATCGAAGGGAGGCTAGGTGGAGAACCAGTGCCATCTCCTCGTAGACCTTTACAATACCTGCGTTGTGCGAACTCGGCTGGCGCTGAAGAAAGCTGCGTATGTAGTCTTCATCTAGGCGAACGAAATAGGCTCGAAGAGAATTGCGTCCATAGTGGCCTATGATCCCTTCCACGCCTGCCGTGATTTCATCAATCATTCGTTCGTTGAGCTCGCGGACTATACTGATGGTTTTGCGCTGAGCTAGTTTGACATGGAGAATTTTTACAAGCGGTCGCATTGTTGGACCCATCACTCCAACAGTGAAAAGGATGGTAAAGAGAGTTGAGGTCAACAGGGTGTCGTACACACGTTGTTCAACCTTCTGTTTGTCCACCATTATGGCAAGAGAAAGAGCCACGGCCCCACGCAGCCCTCCATAGGCCAGGATGAATTGTTCCGTCAGGCTTACTGTCGAAATATTCAGGTAGAAGCGATTGATGTAGAGGCTAAGTACGAACACCACAAGAGCCCGAACCACTAGGCAAGTGAGTAGGGACCAGAGATTGAAGGATACGTGCCAGTAGAGTTGCTTTTCAAGTAATTTTATTCCGATGAGAAGAAAGATAATCCCTTCGCATATCTCGCTCATCTGACGGCTGACGCAGCGAAGGGCATAGAGATCGTTGGTCTTCAGATTGTGGAATGCATAGGCGGCTTGAATCATGGCACAGGTGATCAGGGCAACCAGTCCAGACCAGCCTAAAGCATCACCGAGAATGTAGGAAGCGTAGGCGAGCCCAAGAAGGACTACGACCTCAAAATTTGTTCGATATTTAGTAGCTAGGCAGGCTAGAACTCCTAGCACAATGCCCACCAGAATGGCACCGAGACTGATGGTGAAGAAAGCACCTAGACCCATCAATACAGCTCCTGTGGTGACCCCTTTGGAATCGAGGAATTGGTGAACAATTTTAAAGAGTATAAGGGTCACACCATCATTGAATAGGGATTCACCAAGAGCTAAATAGTACAGGCATGGGTCTACACCGATTTCATGGAACAGTGCCAGCACAGCTACAGGATCTACGGCGACAATGAAGGAGGCGTAGAGGAGGAGCACCTGTGTGGTGAAGGTTACTTTGCCTGCAGTGAAGAAGCCGAACCACTCCATACCCACGAGACATAGTCCGATGAGGACCATATTAAGAACAGTTGCCACGACAGCATAGACAACGACCCCAACGACAGTGTCGGCAAACGCACGATTGTAAAGATGGTAGGCTGCGTCTAGTATAGTTATTGGAAGGAGGTAGGCGAAGAAAACATGAGGAGTGATCCGCCACAAACCTCTGTCAATGTCCTCGGGCAAAACGTAGGTTAGCAGTGTTCCAATCACAGCTCCGCAGCAGATGAGGAAAAGTGACTCGGGAATGATTTTGAACAGACGCCAAGCGAACATGCGCGCATGGAAGACTTTGATGCAAACGGTGATGAAGAGGAGATGGAGAATGGCAAACTGATCCCTGTACTTGTACCACTCCCAGTCCACCAGGAGATCCAGGTGGTCTGACCTCTCTGATGCCATTTTCTGCTAAAATTTTCCAAAATATTGCCACTTATCTTATTTTTTTCTACGTTTTGGTCCTATTCAATCATATTCTAAAGTGAAAGTAAAACTTTTGAGGTTTTTACTTGTAAATTCCCGAATGCACCTCCGTCCTGCATTTGATATTAAACCAACCTGTTTGTTTACTTGGTTGGCCTGGGGTCGGTAAGTCCAGGCTAGCAGAATGTTGAACTACAAACACGTACCATACATGTTTTATCCTTGCGCCAGTCATGTGATTTATCCGAAGGCCAGCATTGATTTGGCCGACGGCTCCATAAGCCGGACAAGTTTTTGCGTCTCGCATGGATGGCCTCAAATTGGCTTTAGCTTGGTTCCTATAACTGGGTGATTAGTTGCTAAAACACTGGGCGCTGATAATGTTACATTGAGCAGTTGGATTAATTGTACGGTCGACGCTGCATACCATTCCTTCCCTGGAACAGTAGTACAAATGTTGCCGGTATCATGGTGATGCGCGTAAGAGTACGCTTACCCCTAGGGAGCCATAACGGCGTAATCTGTTCCATCATGAAGTTTGTGGTACCTCACCGGTCCTCTATAAAAAGACACCCTTGAGGAAACACACATTACACTTACTTCGGAACCTGTGATTCCATCACATTGAAAGTGAAGAGCACTCAAGTCAACCGCCTTATCAAAGATCAATAAGCTGATAGTTCGGCCTCAGCAGTCCAAAGAACTTGGATCCTATTGGCCGAATTGCTAAACTCCACCAATGAAATGGCTCAAAATAAACCAATTATTTTGTTTCTAGAAGGCTTCACCGCGACGCTGATTGGCTTCTAGTAGAGGCTGTCAGGTCATCAACCTGTGCCTGCCCAAAGTCTTTCCACATTTAAGAAAGTTAAGTGACAAGTGGCAGGACGAGAGCATAGCAAGAATAAGTTTATATTTTTCATAAACTTAACCCATTTTTATGTTAAAATAATCAGTTTCCAGTTGGTTGGATGTCCTGCTTCAAAGTCGTAGAGAATAATCAAAGACTCAGGAGCAAAAATGTATCATTTTTTGCCCTTCTTGGAAGACTTAGAACCTTTGCTTTTCTTGTCTGATCCGCTCTTCTTGCTCGCCTTGCTCTTGTTCCCCTTATCCGAAGTTGCCTGGCCTGCAGGAGGGGATTGTTCTGGCCGACTCGCAGCGAACCACGCATACCTCGCGGTCCACTCTCTAGCTATTGTCTCGAATTTTGGCCTCGAGTTTTCCATCAAAAGTGCAACCTGTGGGTTTAGTGCATTTTCAGCCATAGGGAATGCCATCAATGAGAGAATAGCTAAAATTACTATGAAAGGTGAATTTTCCATCGGAATCGTAATGTCTACTTTTTGCGATGGTTATTCTGGGAGTCCAGCCATCTCGCAGTATGTCAAGGCAAATCTCGCCATACTGGGTAATATTGGGATGAAAAATAGAGGTTTCGAAGGTTACCGCGGGTGGACTTCTGGGGAAGTCTTCAGGGAATCTGATCGCCAATGTGAACCTTCCACCCTCGTAGGGGGAACCGGACTAAAAAGGTTGAATTTTCTGTGCATAGGCTTTTCTTACCGGACCCATTATCTGAACTTTCCATAGGAAAACTGACCGAGTAATAACGACACACACCTGCCTTACCATTATTTGGATCCGGAATGATGATATTGAAGTATTCGAATTTATCCTGCTGTATGTCGTTGAACTCCTTATTACGTAATTTGTTAGTAGTACTAATTGGCCAAACCTTTCTAATTCTGGATGAAGGGTTCCCGGGAAATAGGCAATAATCCATTTCTCACCCGGACCTCCACACGAGACCTGGGCAGTAATTTGAAGAAGAGGCTAAGGCCTTTGGCAGCACATAGTTCGAATCAATTTGTGCCTGTTGTTGGGTGGAAACACGTGACGCTTCAAATCTTTGCATTTTTGACTGGTGGAGTGCTGGGAGGTGAACTAACCGAGACGAAGCACGTTTGCAGCATCTATCACAGCATCAGAGGAGGAGGAAGTGTTGTGCATGGAATGTTTTGTTTTTTTCCCCCGAGTGTTGGTTGGCCTTCGGTCACTGAGTTGGTCATATTGGCCCAGCTACGTGGACTGGCTTCCAAGCGAGGCCAGCAGTTTCATTGGCGCCAGATTTTGCCCTCTTTTGGCTTCAAGGAAGACTTGAGATGCAACAGTGGTGGCAGCGGCTTTACGCTGTTTTTGTTCCGGCCTATCCCGAGAGTGACATTTTGCAGTGGAGCTGAAGAAGCTCGACATCCTGTAGCGGAAGGGCTAGGAAAGAGGTCGGTCTTCGGCAAGTGCTCTATTCCCGTATTCAGTAGGAAAGATATTAACAACTGAAGCGACACCAGCCGAGGAACACCCAGAAAGGGGAATTAAAGCCTCCCAGCGAACACATTGACGGTGGGCAGAAGTCCTTGCACCAAAGTGGTTTGCAAGCCGGATGAACCTCCAAGTTGAGTCTCACCACCAACAGAGATCATTGATGTGGTGTCAAGCATCGCCTCATTTACGTCGAATTTCGGCACTTGGTATGGTTAGTTTATGGGTGCTCCTTACAGCACTGATTTCTTTGTGACGGCTGACGCGAAGGCCAAATAAGGGGACCGTCGGTAACGATGCTCTGATGAAGAGAGGGACAATGAAATGTCTTGATCGTTTTGACTGCTCCTTGGCTCTCGGTTACTGAGCGGGCCAAAACTGATACAGCCGCTGATCCCTGGACCACGCCAGCAGCCAATTCCTCTCCATGTATTGAATGCGTATGTACTATGCCCTATACATTGCAGTCTTTTGTCTTTAATAGAATCTCGAGACGCCATAGACAAATGAACTTATCTTATTAACACTTTTATCAACTTTTTAATTCTGGTGGTAAAAAATCATTCGTTATGCACACAAAAATGATTTCATCGAGCCGCACTAGGTTTCAGTTTCATTTACGTGCTTCTGCTCAAAGCGTGCAAAAGTATCCGGATCCACACATTCGAAATTGCAACAAAGGTCTAAATTTTAAAATTAAAGCAAGTACGGGGCGTTGCATTTATAATTTAATTAGATCTCATAGTCGGCAGACAGCGGCTCAGCCATTTCATTGCTGTTATGCCTAAGGTGTAGCTTTTTTCCTAATAATTTATCTCTTAAGCTTTGACCAAAATCAAATCAATGCAATTACTCATTAAGCCTAAAAACTATAAATTTGCTGTTAATTTTTACAAAGTTTTATTCAGAGTATTTTGTTGCTTTATTTATGACCTTGAGATATTGTTTTAAGCGTTGCTCTCCTTTGGAGCGTTTTCAACGGTCCTAGCGTCACTTCTTGGTAGTGCGGGCTGCGGTTATGTTGGTGCTCGTTGGGTTTTTATTCCTCATCTACTAGCCGGTTTTACCTCTTTTCTTCTTTCGCAAATGTTGCCTTACCCGAGACATGGGCAACTGCATTAATAAGTGCCAGAAAACCATGGGAGCGGATGAACATCACCCGGCCACTCCTCACACCGAACGGCCCCTTCCTCCACGACCTCTTTCGGGCACTCTTCCCAACGGATCGCCTGATGTCCCACGCCTGGAACCCATCCCTACTATCGTAGACAATGAGCCCTACCCTTTTAGTTTCACTAGCACACCTCCCTCTAAATCTCGTCAAGTTTTCACAGCTTACCGCGCGGACTCTAGGGATAAAGTGAATATCTTCCCTTCTCATGATTCACCCATTGCCTTTTCCTCCAATCGTCCTGTAGCTGTGACCTGCGCGCCCTGCGTTTCCTCTGCCTGTCCCCAATTTCATCCCCCTCTCGTCTCCATTGCGCAACGCGTCCCCAATAGCCTACTCTCCGGTCACAGTTCTCGGTCTCACTCCTTGCCTCGTGCTAACGGTAATGGCGGGACACCGAAAAACTCCATTCCCTACCCTCCCGCCATGATCGCTAGAAATTTGGACTCAGAGTCGCACTTCAAGCGCAGCATTGAATTCCGCAATTCTCCTCGAACACCGCGGAACGACACGTCTGAGCGATTCCACCGAGCAAGCATCGGCGCATCAATCGACACGCGTAGTGCGGCGCGATATCCATATGGCGATCCACAATCCAATCCTTCAGAACTGTCAAATCGTCTGGTTGCAATTTTTGACTACAATGCGAGAACAGATGAGGAGATTTCGTTGAGGAAGGGAGATTCAATGTTGACCCTTAATGACAGGTTAGTTTCTGCACTGTAGAGCACTGAGTATTTCGCTGCATTTTTATAATGCAACTCTGCACAAAATTTAATGCTCTCCCATTTTCCTGCTATTGATGACAAGGTGGAAGACGCTGAAAGCTCTTGCTGGGCTTCTCTGGTACCTTTTTCTCACCTTTAACTGTGAACACCTGTGAAGAGTAGCCCAGCCGCAGTGCTGCGTGCCTGTAGATTGAGCCTCCAGTAATAGTTTGATGAAAGGCCTGTGTAAAACATACTCTTCGATTTCATTGGTGCCAAGTTGATCACTGCAATAAACATCCATTTGGTAGGTCCGCTGCCCGCTTTATTTTTTTCCTATAAACAATCGCTGACTAATGCAACAACGTTTACGTTATGATCGGGACGCTGGTTTTTGGTGCTTGTAATTAACATGAAATGCCGGACGCCGATTATCATTCGTTTTATTCCCTTCCCTCATTTTGCTGGTGGAGGGGTTGTCCTAGTCGAGGTTTAGGGCAACAACCTGGTCCCTATTTTATGCTTGAAATCCGTGTTGATCTCACGCCTAATGTGTTGGATTTGCAACGCTACAGTGGTGCCGACGACCCAAGCATTAAAAGCACTGTGAACGGGTGCAACTGTGTCTTGAAATGTTGCGTGGAACACATTGCATCTTTGCATTGATAGGTTTTGTAATTCTTTTCCCTTTTCGCTTCAAAGCCGTAGCATTTCACTTGGCTTAGGTCTCCATTTTGAAGTGATTGGGTCGAAATATGAAACTTTGACTTTGCGACAACCTCAATCCGCACCTTGCATGCAGCGCTTTCTTCGTAAGCGGGACTCTATGGGAAGTGAACTTGGCACGGCGTCGGCCTTGCCTTCTCTCTTGTCCATTCGTACTGCGTTAGCACGATTGCCGTCCAGTGGTAGGAAGTGGTTCGCTTTAGAAATGCCCAGTTAGCTGTTATTCTCAAGAATTTTTTTTTTTTTGGGGGGGGCGGTGGGGCGGCAGTTTGACTGATACAGCATTGGAAAGACCTGGAAATTGGGGCATTGCGGTCCGATGTTCATCCATTTGGACAATTCCGAGGAGATGGTTTTGACCTTCATGCCATAAATGACTGCAACATAAGCCAGCACTGATGGTCCACGCCTCCAGCCAGAGCCCAGTAAGTTTCAACCCTCTGCAATGCGTCTTGCATTGGGACCTTGGAAAATGGATCTGCAGCCGCCTCCTTGTGGATAACCGTGACAAGTTAGAAGCGTGAGACGATAATTTTGCTCATTTTTAGGGCAGAGAGTAAATACTCGTAGCCATTTCAACTGAAACTTTAAATAACGGTTAATGGACTGTCATTTTGCTGGCTACTTTCGTTACACTCGCTTTGTGCGTGGGAGCGCGTTAGGAAAAATAACTTCCATTTCTACCTCTGAGGTGCACACTTTGGTCTCGGTTGCCTCCCTCCCCCCCCTCTCTCCCCGGCCTTTGTCTGTTACCCTCTTCTGTCTGTTGGCTTAGCACCCATGCAGAGAGGCTTGACATTTAATTTGCAATTTTCGGCATATTTTACGACCTCATTCCTTTAAAATCTAGCCGAGAGCGAGCCTGGGTGCTAAGTTTTGCACCCAGGTCGCATGGCAAAACCTCCTCGGTGGTTCGGATTACCGCTGAAATTGGATGCCCAACGACTTTTGCCATTTAGATCGTGCCAAGCAACCCTGGAAGGGTATTTTGAGTCCCTGAAGTTCCAGTGGCACATACTTGGTCTCGATTAAGTTTTCTTCGGTCCAAGGCGCGTTTGAAATGCCGTAGGGATCCACATTTTGTCGTGGACCGAGTCTACCAGAAACAGAGGAAATCGATGGTTCCGATTGTTCGACTCTCCCAGAAAGGGAAAATGGATCGTCTCGTCCCACTTTTAAGTTGGTTTTTTATTGTTTTTTTTCAGTGACGCCGAGTGGTGGTTCGTGGAGCACTGCAGAACCTCCGAAAAGGGCTACGTTCCATCCTCCTACGTCGCTGTGGCGGGTTCTCTTGAGGCGGAGGAGTGAGTCATGAAGATTCTTTTGATTTGCTTTTCCCTTTTTCCCGATCTGGGGAATGGCTGGCCTCATTGTCATTAGAGCTGAAGGCGGTTCGGATCTCCAAATCCAGCGACGACTTTGAGTTCACGCCTTCATTGCCACGAATGGTCTTCCTTTCTTCCAACTTTGATGAGAGTCGGGAATGGGACAATGGAACTGCTAACCCCATTTCAAAAGACTGAACTTGCATCGCTTTTAGTTTGACAATTTCTCAACAACCAGGGGGCTGAAATGTTGGCAGCAGGTGCCCACACCTGCCTGTCACTCATTTAAGTGGTTATGTGGTGTCAGAAGTCGAGGCACGGAAGAACTGACATGATCGCACTCAGCCCTCCTGAAGTGTCTCCTTCTCTACGACTCTTGTTTGAGGTTCTTAACTGTGCGAGGTGTTCTGTCTCCTTGCAGCCTTTCCATCCACCTTGGAGCAGTTCAATCCTGACTCCCTCCCCCCCCCCCCGTCTCCTCTCACTGACACGGCGACCCTCGTGGGCGGCTGACACTTCTCAATTGGTATAGCCGCAGAAATTCAGCACAGTTTCCATTGCCTCTGTAGACGCCAATCCTCCCATCTAAAAACACTTTGATCTCGCATTTTGTGATACCTCAAGCCGTTACGAGGTTGCGTTGCAATGACGCGATGTTTTTATCGCGCGGACCTTGCAAACCGCCTCACCTACTGCACTAGGTCACTGCCTGTCCTTAAACCTCTTAAATCCCCGTCCCGTGTCGTCCTCCACCTTTTCTCTGCAAAGTCGGATTCAAGGCGGCAGCTGCTTGTTGTGGAAAAGTGTCCTAGAGCTCACTCAAATCCACAAACCATGTCTGCGTCGGTTGACTTCGCCTCTTTCTTCTCCCCTAGATGGTACATACCGAGGATCTCGCGGAAGGACTCCGAGCGTCTCCTTCTGTTGAACAGCAACACTCCGGGCACCTTCATGATTCGTGACAGTGAAACGGCTCAGGGTGAGTCTCATTTCGGCCATTCACTGATGCTTTCAAGCTTTCATGAATGCGTCCTTAATGAAGTATCGGTAGGCAATTTTGGGAACTGAATTTCCTTTTTCTCGACCCTCAAAACTGGTCAAGTTATTTGCCCATGGGAGGGCTAGAACGGTCACGCAATTGCTAGCTGGTTGTACCTCCAGTCTCTACTCAATCACCTTGACTGACCCCGTGTGGAATGCTTGACTCCCTCCGCTTCTGGGAGTTTTTCAATTTGCAACCTAAAGATTTTTCTCGTAGTTATTCCTAGAAGTGGTGAAGAGACTTTGTGCTTCTGTAGAAACTGTGATTGAACGCAAACTTAGCAGGCGCCATAGACCCCTCTTCCCCTCCCAGGAGTGGTTTGCTCTCAAACATCGGTCGAGAGTTCTCGTTGGACTGAATAGAGGAGTTGGTAGTCGGAGCCCCTCCAAAGCTTTGCCTCGTTGGCCTTTCAGTCTAGCATGGCATTTCTCCCCGTCACTGGCTGCGTAATTTGTGTCTCGTGAAGTGGACAAGCTAGTGAAGGCACAGCAAATCAATCTCTTTCAACATTTGATGGGCATTATGGCGATTGAGCTCTGCCTGGAAGAATCAGCCGTATCCACGCCCACGAGGAGGTAAAAAGGAATCCTTGCAGTGATTGACGGCGGCTTGAAAAGTTTGCTGAACTAATGGGGAGCTATGGAGAATCACGTCTGGTGGTTAGGCTGCTAGTATGCTCTGAGTGGCCAATTTCATTGGTTGGTGAATCCACATCCCTCCTGGTGCATCGCAGCCTCGAATCTCAGTCGAGTCGCAATCATTGTTGTGAAGAACACCCGTAGCCTTCTTTCAGTGCGTTCCTTCTAGTATCTTTCAATCAGTTTCTGAGGCAAAATTTCCACGCTGAGCTTGAGCCATCCACCCCATCGTTGAATAGACATCCTAAAGTTCGTGTCAAACTTTTCACACTTTAAAGTGCCCATCTCTTGGTTCCATGCCGCATCTAGTAGTGTCTCTTGGGCTATCCTCAGGGCTTGTCATTTGCCCTTCGGCCAATGTCAGTTCACCCACCGGGGAAACTGCCGCGGTTCTGTGCGGGCCCGGAAAACACTTCTCATCAACATCACTTCATTTTGAAGGTGTTGAAGGCGTTTTCCACCTCATTGATGGATTTGTGGTTAACTATCCGGCGATGGCAATGTTCACTTTTTCCTCACTGATGACCAACCCATCGATTCTGCGTAAGTAGTTTTCTGGGGAAGAAAAAGTCTTTTCTACAGTAGATGCTTTGTAAAAAGACGGTTTCTCCTCATCTCTCCCTCTCCTCGACGAAGGCAAGGGGAGGCCACGATTCTACGTGTCCGATAAGCAGCAGTTGGGCAAATATAGTAACCGCCTCGTGCGTGTGCACCGGCTCGGCTATGCACGCACGTGCGCACGCACGTACGCACGCACGCGTAAGGCGAATGAGTCAGTGAGATTTTCTCGGCTTCTGATTGGTGCATTCGGTATTTTATCAAAAAGTATCAGGAACGGTGCATTTTAACTACACCTGTGCACAATAGTACCGCTTTCCGACTTTTTTCCTCATTACAGCACCTATCATCGGCCCTCTGGTGTGGTCTTTTATCTGACGGCTTCTTTCTGTCATTGGAGAATGTCAGTTGGTGTGTTAAGGTGCGAGTAATGCTTGCAGTTATTACATTTAAATGGAAAGCGTCGTTTGTTCTTCTTTTTTGCCCATTCTTTTCGGTGCTTTGGAACGCGCTCTCCTGC
Organism: Taenia pisiformis; assembly: GCA_023968675.1. NCBI lineage: Eukaryota > Metazoa > Platyhelminthes > Cestoda > Cyclophyllidea > Taeniidae > Taenia > Taenia pisiformis. The sequence goes on along the minus strand of CM043737.1, from coordinate 7,124,946 downwards.
AAGCTGTGTGGAATGTTTTCTACTACTTTTTGATCTATGTGGTTCGCTGGAGTTGACATTGCTTGCTTCAGATGCCTATCTTACCGTTTGGGGAGGATAAAATTTTCGGTGGTTAAATCTTACAAATAGTTGGAATTAACTTTTCTCGGTGCCTACAATTTTACTTTGCAGTCTTCTTTAAAAAAGTTGGACAAAATTAATTAAAGAACATGAACACAGTGCGAAGGTTCGCATATAAGTACGTTGTTTGGTCTCAAGAAATTTCCTCCCTTTTCGTTGTTGTCTCCATTTCTGTGCTTGCAGTTTGTGCAGCCAGGAGTTATCGAGCGCCACTTCACCCCGTTTATTCACTCATGCCCCGAGATGAATCCATTTGACAGTGCCCGGGTCATTGCGCAGCTTCTGGCGTCTTTCCTAAGGGCGTGGGCAGAAAGGATGCGTGGGCGGACATGTGTTGCCGAGGCACAGGAAACCGAGGGGAGGGGGGGTCTGTTGGCACGGCCCGAAGGTCACACTGCAAAGGTTGAGCCCCGAGTGTCTTCAAAACACTCTCACCCCGATGCTCTCCTTAGTCAACCTCCGGTGTCGAGACCATCGCAATGCAGTTGGAGTTCCAGAGCAAAAAACCACCACTCACGAAGCAGCCTCCACAGTCATTGAATATGCGTGTAGGTGAGAAGACACCTAACTGCCATTGCCCAAGCCTTTCTTGGTGGCTCTACTGGATCTGACTTTTAGCCGGTGCAAATTGCAGTGGAGGGGCAAGGGGGACGAGGGCAATGGAATGCGCTGGCCATCGTGCATGTCCATCGCTGGTTGCAGAGACCACACAACATAAAACGGGGCTTAGCGCAGTTCCTTGGGACACGGTTTTTGCGAGCATTTCGCCTTGCCATCTTCTTTTCACTTTGGTGTTGCCTGACCATGCGCCCATCTGACTTCCATCCAGGTGGTGGTGGGATGGGAAAAAAGTGGTCAACTTATTTGCATATTTGATACCTTCAGGCACTTCTGACAGCTCCACAGCAAACTTTTTTGGCGTGGTTAGCCCTAGTGATGTCATTTTTGACCACCTAATGCGACTGCCACCGATTCTCCCATCCGAAGCGTGTGCGCATCTTCTTTCACGCCAAGTTTGACCATCCCGCAGCAGAAAGTAGGATGTTTGCCCCTTAGGGGGGCGAGTTTGCTCTCTGCTGTGGTGGGCCTTTCTTGATGCCAATAGGAGGCATAGCACAGGAGCTTACCACCTAACGCCGATGTAGAAAAGTGTCGGGGTGTCGCTGACATCGGTGGGAGGCTGTCCCACATTATGGAAGTGCAACGGCGGAGCCCTTTAAGTGCCTCCAAATCCTGCTACTTCATGTGTTGGGTTAATCTCTTTTTCTTACCTCTCTTCAATTCTCCTCGAAAGTGAACTTTTCTTGCGCGGGAATAGCCTCCCGGCAGGTCGGGGTCGAGGTCAACCTCTGGATCCTCTTCAGAAAACCAGTTGAATGCGATCCATGAAGCCGTGTTGGCCCCAACCGTTGCCTTCAATATCATTCATTGGGAATAGGCTAGAGCTTTTGGATTGTCTCCTAGTTAACGTGTTTACTCTTCTCTGATCCATCGCCGGAAGGCATACAGCCTTCCTACTCTCCTTTGGGTGCCCCTTTCTGTGAAGGGACGTTTGCTCGCCTCTCGATCTTCCGCAACGCCAGTACTCACATTTCTAACACCATTCGGTTGGCCGAGGCAGGTGATGTCGTGCTCTTTACTGTGGCGGACGTTTGTTTGAAGCTCCCATCTATACCCTTAAAGCCACGTTTTCTCTATCTCTTCCAAATGGAAGAAAATCGCATAATGAAGTCGCATCCTCTCGAAATGGTTTGCAGAAGACCGCACCAAAAGACCGAGTTAGCTCGGAGAGAAAGGCGGACGCATCGCCTCCACTTCCTTTGTCCCCATATTTATCATGATCTTGCATCCAATCTGCATCTTCTTCTCCACCGCATATTCGCCCAAGCCGCACTCTCGCCCCGCCTTTGAATTGACCGCCCATTGTCTTCCGTCTGGTCTTTTATGACAGCGCCACAAATGCGGGGGATGAATTACAGCTGGAATAATGTCTGTTTAAGTGTCTTTTTCCCTTCTACTCCCAGTTCGCCAACAGCGAGTAAAAGTTGACTCCGCAGTTTCTTCTTTCGGAAATGCCAGACAAATTTGTGACTTTATGAGTGCTTTTTGAGCTTCAATTGCAAAAGCATTCGATGCGTTGGTGGGTGTTTAGACGGCGACGGCCCTCCAACCACTTCGAATTAGTGCATTCTTGAGGCTCCTGAAGCACTACGCCAACCTCTTTGCGCATTCTAGGCTGAAGATCTAGTTGAGCCGTTTTATCTCCAACGCAAATGGCTGCTTCCCTGTGGGTTTCACGATCTTCCCCTCCATAAATCCCGTCATACAGATGCCACGAAGTGTAGGTTGTTGTTGAATTTTGCCATTCCCACAATGGGACAGTCTTTGATCCTCCTTTTTCCGTGCTCAAGCTCGAATGGTTATTTGCCGGCGCGTGAGTAATCCTTCCTTAAGCTCAATGCTTTCCTCACACTATAGCCAACTGCTTAGGCTGCCTCGTGCCGTCGTGGTCGACGTCACTGTCACAAATCGGCATCTCTCCTCCCCTCTCCTCCCCTCCCCTCCCCTCCCCTCATATCTCTGCTCCCTCCGTGCCGCTATACCTCCTCTCCGCTTCATCTCACATAGACTGGAAGCCTATTCGTTCGTCCTCGCACTGACAAACTACGAGGCGGTTTGATCCTCTAGAAGGCCATCCATTGCCGAAATCGTCAGTACTGAATCTGAACTGGGCTTGTCGAACACTGCTCTGTTCGCTCAATTTTAGTCCGTAACGCAGTCCCCGAGTTTGCTTGTAGTCGGTAACTGCTTTCAGTCAGTGTCAATTTCTCGGACTTCCTTCGAGGGAGTTCACTAATCCAGGCACCTTCTTTTTTCATTTTTTACTATGTTACAAACCTTCGCCTACGTTGAACATCCACCCACCCATATTCGACCACCGCCGCTCTTCTCTTTTCTCCTTTCACTTTTCCGATCCCGGCAAATGCCCCTCCGCCTACTTCTTTCTCCCTCCCCCGCCCAAAGCCAACCGTCTCCTCCCCTCAACCAGTCTCTTTTTTCCAACCGCTCTGCATCGTCTCGCGTTTATGCTACAAATTAGCATCTCCTCTACCGCGTCCCTCCCCCTCCCCTTACTTCGTCTGCCCTCCCCGGCTTACCCCATCGCACGCTCACTTCACCACCCCGTAGTGCTAGCCGAGATAAAAGTCATTTGGGGTGGTAATGGTGATGACATCAGCGCACATGCCTCTAAACATTCGAACACACCCGCACACATACACGTGCGTATGTTCCTGTTTATTTGCAGTTTTGGCTACTGGCCAAAATCACTTTCAGTGTGCCTGTGCGTGCATGCGTGGGTGCGTCCGCGCCTCCAGTGTCCCATTGGTCGGCGGTTGGTTGACTAGTTTGTTACTTGTCTCTGGGCTACCCGTGTGTTGCGCGGCGGTGGATGGACAGGCGGAGGCGAGGGCGTGGAAGAGGAGGGAAGGTACTTACCAACTCACTTCAACATTCTCCTGGGCCTGTCTGTATGTGTGCGTGGGTGTGTGCCTGTCCTTGTGGCGTCAGACATGCCTGGCCCGGGATGAAAGGCCATTCACCCAATTAAGTAATCTCTGACATGTCCGTTTGGGCGGCGCCCATCTTACAGATGTGGAGGCAGTAACAGGTTCACTAGCCTTGGCGCCCTCTCATTTCTCTCTTCCTGTCGGTCGCACCGTCTGGGCTCTGTCTAGCCCATGATTAGCTTCGAGTAGCCACCTTTCCTGGCACCCATGCCGTTCTATCCTTTCTATTCGCCTTTGCTTCCTCTTACTTCTGAGTGCACTTAGTGTCTTCCACTCCGTTGGTCCAGTTAGTAGCGAGGACAAATCGGGCTACACTTTTCATCCCTGTTAGCAACCGTCATAAATCCAGGATTGGCCCAATCGTACCTACGAAAACAGTTCACAATCTCCGTAAATTTGTTCTGGCCTCTCCTCGTCATTGCGCACAATCGCGGTTGTAGTTGGCCGGATGGCGAAAGTGCCTAGCACTCGTAGTGCCAGCGTTGCGGTCACATGCGAGCTGTTGACCCGAGTAGGGTGGGGTGTCGCCCCTTGACTCCAAAAGTGGCGACTCCTATCCAAAAGTACACGAGCTGCCTAGCTGTCAGATAGGAATGCCCACATGACGTCTTGACAAACAATTGCCACCCTCCATTTTCTCAAGTAAATTTAAGGTTGCCGCGACCAGTTGAATGGCTCTCGACAACTGCTTATTGCGAAGGCTCGGTGCCAGTTCGCTAGAAAAGGTGTGGAGAAGACAACTTAGCCTTAACGTCAGTGTCGGCTGCCTGAACGGTGGCTACGGAAACGCGAGATCTTTTGATTTGAACATTGACGTTGAATGGAAAAGGCTTGGGCGATGACCTAGAGCCTTGACCTGACGGACAGGCAACGACTTCACTCTAATGCTCGGCCTAGGCTTTGAGACACTCTCCAATCCTCATTTCGGCTTATCAACAAACTGCCTCCGTGGTTCCAGTCCCGGAGTCCTGTTTACAGCTGAGATAATCCAACTCTCCCAAATCCTCCCACCTACTACTAAGCCCTCATTGGACCGTTGCCTCCCATCCCCCGTCGTCCCAACATGAGTCCAGCCAAGTCGGTGCGGTTGTTGTTGTTGTTGTTGCTAGTGACGGCTCTGATGTTGCCGAAACTCCCCATCTGATTTGTGTCGGGACGTGTTTTTTCCCCCCAAGAAGTCGCTTCAGGCATCTCCAAAACACGCTCTATGGGGACGGAACGAGTTTTAGCACCGCCACTGCCAGAGAGAGGATTCCTGGCCGACTAGTGGCTTAGATATGAAGTCACATTTTGATTTAATCTTTTTACAAGTTCCCTGGTTCCTTGTTCGGTTCATTTTCTCGGCATCTTGTATCGTGGAGACATGGGAAGTTTTTGCTCCTCCTTCGCAATTCGCGACTCGTTTATTTAGTAACTATGATGTACCATGTCAAGATTGGGGTAGTTGAAGAGGTGGACGTGGCTTCGATTGCCCTTTTTTCATTCAGCCAGCAACAATGCACCTTTGGGTGTAGCACCCAACAGGATTATCGTTGGTGCTTTGGGGTGAATTTATTAATGCTGCCCCCCTTCCCCCCCCCCCCGGTGTACCGCTCAGAGTCAGCGCTGAAACGGTATTGTCAGATCATCTCTATGTCACCACCATGGCAACCATGCCATTCTACCACACCACATCACAATTTACCTGCCTCTGAGTACATATTTTTGAAATCGTTTGTTTTTCATTACACAAAGTCTCACTTAGGGCGTGCCCACCGCCCTGCCAATGTCGGGTTTGGGGTCCGACACGTCCGCCTTGCTTCACCTCACCTCAAGATTGAAGTCGCATGGTCGATGTGAATTCTCCGCCAACTATGTGCTTCATTGGGGGGGAGGGGGGGAAGGCGGGGCGGGACGGGACGGGAACCGAATCCAACCGAGTATTTCTTTTAACCTGCTCTACTGTCATTTGGCAAGCTACTTCATAGTGGGGCAGTAAAGGCGCACTGTTTACGGCCAACGGGCGCCTTCAATTTTAGTGCTTCTCAAGGCGGTCTCCTCATTTTCCACCCTCAAGGTGGTTCTTTTTACTGTTATTGTCGTGCCGTACTGTCTCATTTTGTTTTTTCAAGCAAGTCGGACTCCCAATGGCCCGTCTTGGCAAGTAGCCAGGCGGGCGGGCGGGTGGATGGGTGGGTGGGTGAGGAGATAGAAGGGCAATGGTGAGGCATGGGGTGGGATGTAAACAGAATTAGCAACCGACTGCTACCACCCCTCGGCCCTCGTAGCTAGGGCGGAGAGGCGGTGGAGTTCTGACACTGCCGTCGCCGCCGCCGCCGCCGCCGCCGCCGCCGCCGCCGTTCTCTCTATAGACTGAGTTCTCGCCTTCGTCGGCCGGTCGGTCGGTCGGTCCCCCACCACACTTTCATTCAGCCAGACAGTCAGTCGTATGATTTCGTGATTACTTGATTTATCGTCGCCACCATCATTTTCCATCTAAAGGAGGCTTGAAATGACTTGAGCGGTCTTTTCTTTATTAGAGAAATTTACAATTTATGGACTGAAACTTAAGCTTCAATCGAATGGAATTATAGTTTGCGTCTGCCGCAAGACTCTTTGGCTTTCAAATGCTCCAGTATCGCGTCTCAACGGAGTCAGCCTTGAACTACGTATCGCAGACAAGTGCTTGAAGCATCGTGTCGTTCCCATTTCGGACAGCCACGGGGTATAGTGAGTTTGTGAAATCCCCATTGGGGTTATTTAGCCTGGAAGATGGTTGGCAGTTGTAGGCTTGGCAACCAAAGCTATCCCATGGGTAGGCGTTGAATGAGAGCTCCTATTTTGGCGCAGTGCCAGAGCAGGAAGTGAAAAATTAGGGCGTTGGCCAAAGAGCGAGAGTGGGAGGGGAGGAGTGTGAGAAAGGAAGGCAATATGGTTGTGACACTTGTTTGTGTGTCTGTTTGTAGACATGCAGGAAAGCCGAATGTAATAAGTGGGTGTCAACACACGATTGATCCCGGGGGCCTCGGCCTTGGCCGTCCAAGCGGTCACTTTGGATGCCAGCTCAACAGGGTCGGCTAGCTTCTCTACATCCGACCTCTGTTTTGGCTCTATGCCTAGTTCAACTGCCCGCATCACACGCCTGACACGTGTTCGTCATCACGTTACGACGCCTGGTTGCGTTGACTCGTGTTGCTAACGCGTTGGTTGGGTTTTGACCGAGCGAATAGGCTTAAGGTTGCCTCGATATGAATGCATTTTAATGATGAGGACACTTCCCTTCAGAGTTGTAGCAGCTTGTGTTTCTCTGAGACTCCTGCAGTAGGCGTATCAAGCTTGTCACACTCAACACGCTGTTGCTTCCTGACCTCGCGCCATCAAACGTCACCTCTCTTCCATGCCTCCCATTGCCATTGGGAAGTGATCAGTAAATAGGCCCGAAAGACCCACTCGAAAGCTCTCAACGCAGAGTTTGGCGTGGATGTGGTGGTCCCCAAACTTGGTGCTCGAAAAGGACCCCATGATCTGTGTTTCGTCGTTCCTAAATGGTGCTCATTCTGGTGGAGACGCCTGTGGGCGATTTGCGAGTGCCAAACACCGCTTCCTTCGGATGTAAGACGCAATGACTGTCACAGGCTGCCTCAGTTTCTCGTCTCTCAGATGGAATGGCAAGTTTGTTTGGTGTAGGACGTTCTACAAGGCATCTTGGAAGTCGTGAACCAGTCTTTGGACCAAGGGGGTTATCGAGCCTGCAGACCTCAGGTGAAGTGGTGCTGGAAACAACTGTTCCAGAAATGACGCTTCGGTTACGTCCTAGCGAAGCAAATGGGTAGTCGGTCGCGACGGATACAGGGCGAACAATGGAACTCGTGATCCTCGGGCCCCAGTTTTCTATGGTTAGTGGGTTACGCGGCCACTCGGGTTGAATGTCGTCGAGGCGAGGCCAACCTCCTTAGGACATCACGGAAGTGGTGCCTCTATTCCGGTTAGGCGATGCATGATGTTGCTCCGTGCATCTGGAGTGTGGAATTTTTGAGGTCAACATCTGAGGAGTGTCTCACCTCCGCGTCATGCCTCATCGTGGATTCCAGAATCCCCATAAAACTATGATTGGAAATGTTCCATGCGCTTGAATTTGGTTGATTTGAGTGTGGAAGAGGAAAGTTTATCAATTGTTTTTACTCAAAGAAGCATGTCACTTTCTCAAGGTCTCAAAACGAATCCATTTTTACTGTTTTAATCACCACTCCAGGCACCTTGACTTTGTCCGTCCGGGATCGTGAGGTGGACGCCGCCACCTCGCACGCCACCGACACAGTGAAGCACTACCGCGTGAAGCACTTCGGTGGCGGTGGCGGCGGTTTCTACATCTCCACGAAACGCGGCTTCCCCAGCCTGCGTGACCTCGTAGAGCACTACTCGGCAGAGGCGGATGGCCTCTGCCGACGGCTCACTCGTGCCTGTCCTCGACCTCCTCCCCTGACTTCTGACCTTTCGGTGCAGACGAAGGATCACTGGGAGATCCCTCGGACCTCAATCACCCTGTTGCAACGTCTTGGTGCAGGACAGTTTGGAGAGGTCTGGAAAGGTACTTCAATCCTTTGTTCCTGTATTGTGTTTAGTAAGCATCATAACGATTTCGTGAATTTTGGAATGTGTGGAGATTAATATCGGACTTACGGAACACATTTCGACGGGATCTGGGGAGACACTTCCACTTATCTATTAGGCTCCGACCTACTCTTTGGGGCATTACTCATGCACCTACATGGTGTTCGTTCACTCGTCCATCCATGCGCCTCGGATCTGGCTATCCACCAACTGCTAGGGAGTTGGGAGGGTCTCTGACGCCTCTTTGCATCCGCCCATCTATTCGCTCATCCATTTCTGTGTTCGTCCTTCCATTCTTTCATCCATTCGCCTGCCTAAAATCCCTCTATTCCCTCATCTCCCACCTCCGTTTCAACGCCTGACCTTCTTCGGTCTTTAGTCCACACCAATGAGCTCCGTGCTCCACTCACTTTCCCCTGCCTTTAAATCGCATTCGAACACTGCAAACTAGGCACAACTTTTTGCAGTCGGAACAAAAAAGAGCAGCACTTTCTCACGCCTTATTTACTATTACTTATTTTTTTAATTCTCTGTCAAACATTAGTCGCATTTCGCTTCGCTTCGGTTCGGTTCGTTTTGCGCCGGTGGCAAGTGATTTGATCTGACACGCAAGCGCCGCAAGCACCAAATACACGCATTAACGAAGGTAGAGATAAGAGTAATGTCCACGCTTTCGCTCGTTCGTTCAGCTGCTCGCGCACGCATACACACACACACACGCCACAATTGAGTTGCCGCTACGGCCGGCCGGCCGGTTGCTTAGTTGACTGGATGGTTGGGCGGGTGGATGGATAGATGGAGCGCAATTTGCTGCTTGTGATGGCGGTGGTGGTGGTGGTGGCGGTGGCGGTTATAGTCCACCCGTGGAGACGAGGACTCACTGATTCCGTGATCGTAAAGCCATTTGAGTTGTGGATACCCATTTAAGGCCGGCTTTTACTTTGCCGCCTCTGTGATTTGTGTCCCACGTTTTATTTTCCACCGATCCAGTGTGCAAGCTTTATAGGGGCAATTAGGCGTGCGGAGCGAGGCGAGAGGAGGTGTCACCTCAGGTAGAGTTACCCACTCTGACAAGTTTTGCTTTTTGCCTTGAGTCACATTGGGGTGGGAAAAACCGGACCCAAGATGGATCCACAACGGTGGAGTGAACTGGAAGCCGGTTGTGGTAGGGTTGATGAACCCATTCGTCCAAATCCGTATGGCGCTGCGACACTTCGCCAAGTTTTTTGAGTGTTGGCTCTACGGCCGGCAATACCTGTCGCGCTGTTGGGCTGGAGAAAGCTCCCCAGCCTGGGAACGGAAAAGGTGGAAGTATTCAGTACAGAAGGGTACGGCGGTTAGTCGGATGGCTTGGATTGATGGCTGCCACTCCTGACAAACTTCATCACTCTTGCCTTAAAATGGAATCCGGTAGTTTCCACCGCCTTGTCATTGGTAATTTGATGGATCTGAGGGGATTTCACGATGCCGGAGGCCACGATACAGTTGCCGAGGGTGTTTCCACGGCTAGGAGTAACCTGCGCCCGTCCTTTGTGCCCGTTTCACTACCAAACGAACTTTGCAAATGAGTTCAGTATATTTGGAAGGTCTTCCACTGCTTGGTAAAGGGAAAAGCCTTCTTTTTTCTCACATGCAAGAGCCTGGGCTGACGACAACCAGTTGATTGTGAGTGCTCAAACACTTCCGTGAGGTATTTGGTTTCCTCACCTGTTGGACGGTATCCCTCCACGATGCGTGTTCTGTAAAGGTGAACATTTCATTTCACACATTCTTCCTCTTCAGCTGCCTTCGGGGTGGCCTGCCTCATCTGTTTGATGGCAGCACAGCGGTCGGGTGCTGTTTTTTTCCTTGGAGTCCTTCCAGTTCTGCTTGGAGTAGGTTTGAAATGATGCAGCACCGCTGATGCCTTAGAGGTTCCGGACACAGCAGTCTATTCCCGAGATCGACCTCCACCCTCGTCGAAACCGTAGGGACCGTCAAGACACCTCGATGTGATTTTGGTCAGGCAACTGGCACATTGGCATTTTGACCCGTTTTACACCGAAATTTATACCACAAAGCTATTCTCGTAGTTGTAAAGGTTAAATAGGGAACAGCATCCGTGAAGGGCTTTCACAATCGTCCACAACAGGCTAGACTCATTCCGACGCAGCGAGAAGTCCAGTGCAGTTGTTCCTCCCTCCCTTTTTCCATCCCGAACGCCTTAACGACGATGGAGGGAGGTGTGTGGAGGCCATTTCACACGCATCGTATGCTCCTGTGCACGTGTTTTTGTTTACTTCACCACTTCGTCCAGTCACCACTTTTTCTTGACCAACATGCACACACGTGACCGCAGCCCGCATTGCATACCGGTGCCTCACACTGCCCCTGCGTCATACCCGAGGCAGGAAAGCAGGCGAGGGTTGTCCGTGGACCCCTTCACTAGTCAACTTGATTAATTGTGGAATGGCGTGATGGTTATTCACTTCTGACCACTCTTCTGGGCGATTATTTTGCATCTCAGAAGTTTGTCTGTTCGAAAATTGACTGTGGGCAAAGGTCCGACTCCTTTCTCTCGTCTTCTACTCGACACATTCGACTGGAACGGTCTGCTTAGGTAAGGGGTGGGAGACAGGGAGGGCTTCCGGCAGTTGAGAGACCTGAAAACCCTTCTAGAGGCTGAAAAACCAGACGTCCACCAGTGGCTTAGTGGTAGCCCTTTGCTTTTGTATGTCTCTGCTAAAACAATGCCTTTGAGCCGGAAAACCGCCAGCACTCTAAAGAGGCCGACTCACTTGCCTATTTTTCCTTCTGTAATGTGTTGAAGGGACGGGGGGTCGCTATTTTGGTGGTAGTTGGGTGTGACATTCCATTTGAAAGAGTGCAATTTTCCCAATGCCTTCGGTAACAACGATGCCTTCCCCCCGCCTCTGTAAAACACCTCCGGCAGTTGTTTCCCTTGTCTCTCTCTCTCTCTCTCTCTCTCTGTGTGTGTGTGTGTGTTTGTTCGTGTGAAGAAGAGGAAAGGTCGGACAGGCCGTTGCATACCTCACAGCAACTGACTTGCATATTCAACGACAACGCCGACTGTCACTACGGCAACACTGAGATATGAGATGGGCGAAGGCGAGAGAGAGAGAGCGAGAGAGAGAATAGCAAAAAAAGCCATTTCAGGCGCGCTGCATGCCTACACACCCACACGCATTCCAGGCGCAAGAGCACGAAGGCGATGCTATCTCCTTCGGCAGGGTGAACGGGCGGGCGAGTGAGATCGCCTGATTCACTCTCTTCCCTGGTTTTTATTTGCCTCCATTGAAGTTTAGGTGCGCCTATTTCTCCCATCCGTGTTCGTTGAAGAAGAGCAGGAGTCGATCTGGATTACTTCTCCTATGCAGGAGAAGTGGGTAGGCCTTGAGGCTCGACTCACGAACGGAATGTGTATTGCCGATCTGCAGAAGAGCTTCAGGGGCCACAGAGATGGTGCAGAAGTTGGACTGAGTGGTAGAGGTACGCTGGCGGAGCTCCCCCCAGTGGTCCATCGGCAAAATCGAGGGTTCGGCAAAACAGCCAATCGGCGAAGGGTTCGCATCCTCCACCCACCTAGTCTGGCGACTAAATCAAACGTCTGTAACCCAATGCAAAAGTGTCGGCTCCTTTGAATTGTAAATTGGGAGGTGTTTTTAGAGGATGAGTGTGGAATTTCGCAATGAAATGCCCCTTTGCGCGCACATGACCACCTGGAGGCCACATTTCTCCACACATAGGCAAGGAACACCTGGATTGTGACGCAGCATTTCGGTCCCCATTGCCTCTACAGAGTGAATAATTACTTCTGCTATCTGATTTGGTTATTCACCTTCACCAAGTTGAAAAAAAAATTGCGTTTTAATCTAGACTTATCGCTTCACTCGGCACGTAAGCCCATCCCCTAACAGTAGCGCAGGAAATGTTCTTTGTCTCCTCTCCTCTTCTGCCTCTGCCTCCTCCTCCTCCTCTGTCTCCTGTCCCCTTCCACGTTGTCAGTCTGACTCAGGCGCAATAGGTAGGTGGGGCGTGGCCGAGGGAGGGAGCGCGAGAGAGAGAGAGAGAGAGGAAAGGAGCCGCACAGTGGCAAGCACGAAGCATGCACATGCGTGGCTGACTCAGGGGATGCGTACCACCTCTGCGAGACTGCAACCCGTTTATCACGCGGTCTGTCCACGTGGTTGGAGGCGATTTCTAATCATTCCAAACACGCCAACTACACATTGATATTCCATTGGTGGTGGCTGGGCACTTAGAGCTTTGAATGTGGCCAGTTGAAGTTGTAAACAATCACATCTCTTGTTGCCCACACCAACTGGAACATTCTGCTATTTAAGGCCGATCACATTCTGGCCAGTTGAGTGTGTGTGTGTGTGTGCCCGAAAAGAATGCCATGGAGATATGTTTTCCTGCCAACGGTTTCAAAGTTGAAGAAGGAATGTTTGGAATGTCTGTGTGGGTTGAGAGTAGCCCTACAGCGGACTCCTCTGCGTCATTGACGGAGAGATGTTGGTAACCCCATCTGATGCGTGTGATAAACCGAGAAGGGGCGCATGATTCAGGCATTTTAATGAGTGTTGCCTCACGCCTCCCTCCCCTTTCCCCACCCCCATTAAGTGGGTTGTTTGTTTTCTGCACTATGTCGAGTAAAGGATGAGGAGGAGGAGGAGGCCGCGATAGCATCACACTGTTCTTCGACTCTCTCTCCCTCTCTTTGTTTGCGTGAGTGCGTGCAACTTGCTTGCAACAAACATGCAAGGAGCGTGCAACGTCCCCCTCACTCACACACACTCGTCTTCTCATTTCTCCCTCTGTTTGTGTGTGTGTGTGTGTGTGTCCCTGTCTCCGTCATCGCGGTGTGAGTCAGCACAGGTGCGGGGTGACACGATACGGTGGTATGGGTAATAATTTTGGTCCGACCCAACCCAACCCATCCCAATCCACCCCCCACCCCCCTTCCCCCTCGGTTTCCATTTGCATCCTTCTGCTGGGGGTGTGGGTTTGGCGAACGAAGACGGTTGACTGAAGTTGGACGATTTTACTGAAGGTGATGCCGACGAAAGTTGAATCCGCCTTCATTGGTTCTTCAAATTTTAGCCATCTTCCATCGCTTTGTCTGTCATTTCAGCTGGAGGAAGGACAAGTCTACGCCAATTTGACAGGTTTTCATTACCCAAGAGGTCTGTTAGATTGTCCCAATGAGGATCGCTTAACTTGGTGCCCGACAAGTTCCTTTTCGGACGTCCTGCTTACCAAAAAGTGATATTTTTGAGGTTGGTTGGTTGATGATGAGGTTGCAGCTCATCACCGTGGCTCTAGGCTTGGAAAGCTCGGTGGAACCGTCTTCTGGTGCGCTTTAAATCATTCCCTTGAGGCGTCATAGCTCGATTCATTATGAAGGGGTCGGACCCGAAGACCAGCTTCAGGCATTTTCCGGAGACCCTGGAGTGGTTTCCGGGTTTCACTTGCAGATTGTTTTGCCGGCAAGAAAGAGGAGAATGCAATGTCTCAAGTGGGTTCAGTCCTTGCCTAGTTTATTGGAGGCTCCTGGATGTTTTTTTTTACTTCAACCATCTCTTACTGGACGCCCATTTCATGAAATGTTGTCTCCCTTCACCATCACAATTGCCACTACTACCGACGCGCTGTGTTCTCGTCAACTTGCTGTGGCCTCTGGCCCATCCCTACGGTTGTCAACAGGGCGGGTGGGAGGAGGCCGAACGGCGTGTAATTTCAAATCCACGCGCCCATGCAACACCGACAACTGACGCATCACCGGCAAAAAAAATACGTGCAAGCGACCCTTTTTTTACGGCCGACTTTCCTCCCGCCTGTCTCTTCGTTCACTTAGGATCGGGTTTGGCCATCGCTGATGGCGTTGCTTTATGGCCGTCTGATCCGCAATTCCACCAGATTTGACCAAAGCAGAACACCATCAGTCTCGTCCAAAGGCACAACTGCAGCCCCTTGACTGCCCTCGTCTCTAGATCCCAATGGAATTAATCACTTGTCTGTGGGCAGATTGGTGAACAGGCTCCAGTAGCGAGTACCACGCCCTCCTGACCTCCGCAGTCTAGAAGCTTCGTTATCTTGTATTCGTTATCAGACTGAGTACTCAGTACTCCAATCAGTTTGGTTGTGATATGATCTCACCCAATCAGTTTGCGGAAATTGATGGGGCACGCATGTGTCACATATTTGTGACGTTCGAGAAATTTGGTGCAAATTTGTCAAAATTCTATTCACTTACCTCGCACAGATGTACAAAACTGTCATTAAGTCATCTGAAGCTCTAAAGAAGCGGCTGTTTTGCCTCGTCTTTTCACTTTGCTGTTCCTGGGTTTCAACGAAGCGCAGATCCGCTAGCCTCGACTGGTTGTATGGTAAACAACTAGTCGTCCTTTTTCTGTCTGTTTATGGACTGTTATTGCTCAACTTTTTTTCAATTTTGACAACTCTGTTTGAGTTTACTGTCGCCTTTATTCCACTTTCGGCGTTTGGACAGGCGGATGCCGATTTCTCGGTGCTGCCCGACGGGTGGCTGTTTGTTTGCCATCCGGTTGGCCGACTGGCTGGTTGGTCGGGTTTTTTTGTCGGTACGGTGTCGTGACGTTCAAGAGGAGCTGTCTTAGGCTAAAGTCAGTTTGACTAATCTTGATGTCATGGTATGCAATGTTTTTCTTCCATCATGTCGTCAAGCCTAACGGTTAAGCATCGAAATGGAATTATTTGGATCACAGGCGACCGACGGTGCTAATTTTTTAGGTGCTGTTCTTTTATTTCTTACAGCCACTTGGAATGGAACAACGGAAGTGGCGGTGAAGATGCTGAAACCGGGCGCTATGTCGACGGAGGAGTTCCTCAAAGAGGCGCGAATCATGAAGGCGGCACGACATCCACGACTGGTGCGTCTCTACGCGGTGTGCGTGGAGGACCCCATCTACATTGTCACCGAACTGATGCCACATGGTAGCCTCCTCTACTACCTCCGTGATGGCTCAGGCCGTCATCTCACCCTCCGACCGCTAATCGACATGATGGCACAGGTGAGTCGTGGACGGGTCCTTCAACTTCATTGCTATTTCCAACTCCCCCTTTGACGGTCCAGCATCGGTCTTGTATTTCACGATGTTACTTCTTTGGTTCTTAGCATTACTGTATTGCCCTCGTCAGGGCCTACATGCCCGGGCTTCAGTCCAAGGAAGTCGTGCCAACGAGGCTATTTTGTATGTCGAAAGGCCGAATGCACATTCTTCAATCAATGTAACATTCTTGGGTACGGAGAAAAATAGGAATGCACAACTCCCCTCCGCCTCCTCCTCGTCTCCTTGTGCTCCCAACTGATTCCTCTCACCGTAGCAAATGCGGACCTAGCGACGCGGCTGAACAGCTGCTTTTCGCGTCCAGACACACATACACACACACACACTCCATTGGTGTGCGGTTCGGTTCATTTTTGGTTCGATATGATGCGGTGTCTGGACATGATGCGGTGCCTAATCGCTGTCATCGTTCGGCCGACACTTAGACTTAGTGGTGGAAGTGGGTGATAGCTACATTAATGAAAGTCCATTCAACTTTTCATCCCCCCCCCCTCCCCCGCAGACGTTGGAGAATGGAAACGTCTAAACATTAGGTGATTATAAATGCGTATTAGGCGGATGGACGGAACACCATGTTGCCGAGTTAGTAACCAAAGTCTGCAAAGACTGACGATCCTTTGAAGTTAAAAGTGCAAATAAAAGGAAAAAGCCCTCACCACACAGGTAAGTGATTGACTGGCTATGTTCCTCTGTCGTCTCTCCGTGGCCTTCCCTCCTTCTGCTGCTTGAGAATCGAACCCACTGCCCTTTTATGTTTCTTCTGTTCCCTTACTCACTCACTCACTCACTCACTCACTCACTCACTCACTCACTCACTCACTCACTCACTCACTCACTCACTCACTCACTCACTCACTCACTCACTCACTCACTCACTCACTCACTCACTCACTCACTCACTCACTCACTCACTCACTCACTCACTCACTCACTCACTCACTCACTCACTCACTCACTCACTTTTCAGATCGCCAGTGGAATGGCCTACCTTGAACGCGAGCGCTACATCCACCGCGACCTAGCGGCACGGAATATTCTGGTGGGCGAGAACAATGCCGTGAAGATAGCGGACTTTGGACTGGCACGGATGGTTGTGGAGGAGCGCTATGAGACTTATGTGGCACAGAATGGTACCAAGTTGCCCATTAAATGGACTGCTCCAGAGGCTGCGCTCTCGGGACGCTTCACAGTGAAGTCGGATGTCTGGTCCTTCGGCATTGTTCTCTACGAGATTATCACCCACGGACAGGTATCGGATGCTTTTCAGTGATCATTCAAATCATCAGTAGTTAAGTAGGGGAACCCATTCAACTAAATGAGTCCACGTTTGATGCTCAAGCCGACGAATGAATGATTGGATGGATAGGCTGTTGAAAGGGTGGGTAGTTGGGTGAATGAATTGTGAAGCTTTTGGATGGATGAGGAAATGGGAGACAAGATGAATAGAGTGAAGGCTAGACGGTTGGATGGATGAATGAGGAACGAACTGACGATGAAGAGGGTAAATCTTTGGACAGGTCATCGGATGGACGTAGGGTGGTTATAGCATTTGGTCGATGGCTTGATGAATGAGTGTCTGCTCTGGCGAGTGAATCCACAACCCTCGTATGCCCGCCCAATTTCTTCTTTCTATTTAGCATTTGTCTCTTACCCCATGTCCAGGTGCCCTATCCATCCATGAACAACACCGAGACTCTAAATCAAGTGAGCTCCGGGTACCGCATGCCTCGTCCATCTGCCTGTCCCGAGGGTGTCTACGAGGTGATGCTTCAGACGTGGGACGCCACCCCGGAGCGTCGGCCAACCTTTGAGTACCTGTGCGCCTATTTCGAGGAGTACTTCGTTGCCTCCGAGCCCACCGGCTATCATCAGCGAGACCATCGTAATGCCGCCATCACCAACGAACCGTCTCCGGGAGGTCCCTCGCGTCCACGACATCGAGACGAAGGACTTGTCGAGAGGTTGGATGGCGTAGAAGATGCGGACGTGGATGTAGTAATGGGGGGTGAAGAGGAGGAAGAGGACGAAGATCTGGACGCAGAGATCATGAATTTGGCAAGATCTGGGACGGAATTTCATCACCATCATCAGCGAAGCCATCACAGCCACAGTCATCATCCCTCGCACAACGATGCCCCAACTCCGATGGCTGTGGTGTGAAGGAGCCCTCCAGTAAGGGGGTGGAGGAGGAGGAGGAGGAGGAGAGGAAGGGCAGGGGTTGTAAAATAAAGCAGAATGGAGCGCCTATTTTACACGTCACATTATTTTTCTGTTTGTGTGTATTTTCCGTCTCTCTCTCGCTCTCTCTCTCTCGCGTGTGTGTGTGTGTGTGTGTATTCTCTTGTATTTATTCTACCGCCTCCTACACTACCACCAGCACTTCCACAAACTCCAAACAGGCCCCATGACATTTGATTGAGTAAAATTTGGAATTACTTTCTGTCGCATTTGCTTCCTTCCAGTCTGGGTGAGGTTGTGGGGATTTTGTGCTGTGGCCTATCCTCCATTCTTGGCAGTTATCTCGGTGCCCATGGATTTCCAAATATCGGTTGGGGCGGGAGCCTCTCCTGATGCATCTTTAAAAGATGGGACACTCTTTGTAGAAGGTGAATGTGTTGCAGTCATATCACCTCGTAGGAGGTACGGTCGAACTGTTCCAGGCGGCTGTGTAGGCGCACAGTGATGCTGCGTGAAAACGAATTGATTTGCCGAAATCTGCAAAGCCGACAACCGTCTCCGATCCCTGAATTTCTATGGTAGAAAAAAAGGGCAATCGCTGTATCGGTGGTGCTTGTATTCCAACTCGCACATGACGCTTCATGTGGTGGGTCGGTGGTTTGGAGAGGGTTGTGAAAAGTCGACAAACCAATGGACACAGCGGGGACATGGTTCGTTAGCTACTGAAATTTTGCCGATTTCAGCTGGAAGTTTAACTTCTCTTCCAGGCGTTGAGTGAAAGGCAGATTTGAAGTCAAGCCACAGTGGCGAATATGCGATAGGTTTGGTGTGGTCAAGGAAGGGGATACAGTTATTCCTCCTGCGTCCGACCCTAGCTGGCCTGTCCATCCATCCATCCATCCATCCATCCATCCATCCATCCATCCATCCATCCATCCATCCATCCATCCATCCATCCATCCATCCATCCATCCATCCATCCATCCATCCATCCATCCATCCATCCATCCATCCATCCATCCATCCATCCATCCATCCATCCATCCATCCATCCATCCATCCATCCATCCATCCATCCATCCATCCATCCATCCATCCATCCATCCATCCATCCATCCATCCGTCCATCCATCCATCCATCCATCCATCCATCTGCCCACCCATCTATCCCCCTATACCCGTTTGCCTATCGTGCATATTCTTGTTCATCCCCTAGCCATCCATCCTTTGACTATTTACTCGTTCATCCCCTATAAATCACTCCACTTAATCTCCATTCACCCCCTCCGTGTCAATCCGTCCATTTAGCCTCTCATCTCGAAGTGCGTGATCATGCACAGGGTTCGGTGAACATTTTGAAAGTATCGATAGTGCACCACTTGTGGCAACTTAACGAGTCACGCTTCCACCTTAATAACGTTAAAATCGTGCACTTCCCTAGGCTCCCCTTTCCAGCACGTGGTGTCAAGGGGCGATGGAAATAGCGAGGCAATAAGAAAGATGACAGCTAATGGTTTGTCCGCCTTCACCGCGTTTCATTGTCCGACAAACCAACATCAACCTAGCACTGCTTGGATCCCTTGCGCCCTCAGCTCCTTACGCTAGTCCTTCTTAATGCCGGTTGTTGACGTAATCTGAACCACGTTCTTCTAGATCCGAATACTCTGATGGCAACAGCGCTCCGACTTCTTGTTTGGTAAATAAATTAGAATCCTCCCAGGGCATGGAAAATGGCCAAAATTCTTTTTCATGGATGTGCTTTTATCATCATTAAGCATTGGGTAAGTCAAAACAAAAACACGGGTTAAAATAAGCGGCACGCCTTTCATTGACCTCTGCACGACCGCGTTCCTTCCATGCTCCTCTTTTTTTTTTCCTTGTTTATTCAAACGGCTGCTGTTATTGGGTGACTGCCATATGTTCCGCATTTTTTCTCCCCCAAGATGGATCGCCTCACTGCTGCCAGAAATGGGGTTGGTTTCAGTGCTCCAACCAGAGTAAACAATTGCACGCTCTCTTTAATTGTCTGGCTAGATGTGTGGGAGGCCAGAGGAGACTTGGCCAGACAGAACTTGGCCGCCAGACAGCCTTGGCAAGCAGTCGCCTCCGCCGAAAAGTACACGGACACCGTGTGAGCTGTTGACGGTGGAGCGTGATGAAGGGCTAATCGATGGACATGCGCGCGAGCTGCAAAAATCGATGTAAAATCGCACTCAGCCTCAGGGTGCCAAAAAGAGGGCCCACTAATCGATCCAATCGATCTCATGTGTGAGCCTCGTTCAATGAGGGAATGCACAGCGTCCCTAACGTTGCCTTGGTTACGGAGAGGAGAGGAAGTTTCTTTCACCGAATTTTGCTGACACAACCTCTCAGCCGCAAAATAAAGGCAAAATTTTCAAAGAGGTAAGAAAGTTCATTCAAGAAAAAGCATTGACAGTGGAAGAAAAGATTGGCAAATGGGCATTTCGCCAACTGCGAAGGTGGAATTCTTCATCCTAGTTGACAACATGATTGCTTTTCACGAATTAAACCACTGTCATTTGGCTGTAGAATTGCAGTCCACAGCTCCTTCTTTTTGCCTCTAGGTGGTGCTAAGGTAACCACTCATCGTTTTGCAATAGCCAGAGACAAATTGGACAAGTATTTCAAAACCCTCAGAGAATGGCGCTGTAGGATCGCCTCCTCATAATGCCACCACGGTATTTCTATTTGAATAGGCACCCTCTTATTTCTTATACTAAACTAATTAATTTTTTTATTTTATCGGAGAAAATAGGGACAAAAATAAATGGCGTGTGGGGTGAGGCGACCTTGCTGATCGTTTTTTGCCCCCCCCCCCCCCTTATTTTGCGTTACCGACTCCCCATCCTGTGCTAGGTTTTCATTGCCTGTAGGTTGGATCCACTATGTGAGAAATGCAACATTTCCATGTGTAGAAGTAGTTTTACAATATCTAAATTATTTACGCTTTCAAAGTAGCACTTCGTCTCTACCTTTTTTGGTCTGCAGTTTCAAGAACCGTGGAACCGTGTGCTCCTGCCTTGTACGAGGTGGGAGAAAGAGGGTGAGGACTTTAGTTCCGCCTCAGTTGTTGCTACCACTATCGCTTGAAGGTAGAAATAAAAAGGGCTGGATTTTGGTAAAACGGTTTGTAAACCACCCACTCGAGGTTTTTTTCTCTAGTCCACTAATCTAGAAAGGGACAGCACACAGTACGGTTTGGATAATACAGATTAGCTTGGATTAAATTTATGCGCAAAGTTACTTCCAGCGGTGACACTGACGTCATACCAGCACACGTCCGGAATTAAGTGCTATCCGCGAGGGCCTTACAGCCTTCTATGCCTGCCTTGGCAGAAATCGCGGCCATTTATTAACTAAACTTGGGTTTAGATGCGATCGGATAGGGTCTTAAATGGATTGGACATGTAAAGAGCCGATTGAAGTCTTGCAGATAACTCTCCTCCGGACCGCAGGGTGAGTAGCCGTTCTGTTTAATTTACTGGTTTGACTGATTCATTTTCCTAAGTGCACCCATCCAGTGTTCCAATAAATTGTGCTCAAAATTTGTTTTTCGGCTTTTAAATGGGCTTTGTAGTGCTTTTGTCAAACTGCTGTGTGGTTTGTGGGGTCAACTACTATTTTGTTATAAGTAGAATGATTTATCTGGGCGTCTACTCAAGCGATCTGGAAATCGATCACGACACAAATGCTCAACGTATTAGCGAGCGGATCTCGAGGTCAGCATCAGTGAAATTGGTTCATTTGATTCCAGTAAATTAGAATTAATTTTACTAAGAGTTATCCAGCCATGAGAAAATTCATCGGTCGTGATCAAGTTTGCCGCGGATAAGTCCCCTGCACCTTTTTTGAACTCATGATTCAGTGAGTTTGAAATAATTTGCCTTTGTTAACTAAGATTTTATTATTTGATTGCTTGACCAGGTCGTTTAAAGCATATGTAATTTAAGAATTTCTGCCATGGACATCATTCATGCGGCCTTGGCAGGGCGCTTTCGCAAGTGCGTGCGTGCGTGGCCTTTGTGAACAGCACCTCGACAAGTGTGGTGTCTCACTTTTTTGGCAAACACAATAGCCCGTCGGAAAACAATTTCACTCTTTGCAAAATAGCTCTGGTGCTGTTGGCCGGCGGTCGGTTTAGTTTTTAATTCCGCTTTTGAAAGAAGCAAAAAAGTAAGAGGGAATTTTAATTATCAAAAAGGACTAGTAAACAGGAATATCATCGTGAAGAACTATGACTGGTTTCAG
This sequence comes from Taenia pisiformis, assembly GCA_023968675.1. Taxonomy (NCBI): domain Eukaryota; kingdom Metazoa; phylum Platyhelminthes; class Cestoda; order Cyclophyllidea; family Taeniidae; genus Taenia; species Taenia pisiformis. The sequence continues at coordinate 7,103,111 of CM043737.1, read as the reverse complement.
ACGGATTCGAATGTAACGTTCTTTCACCGCCTTTGTCTCTTAGCTTCCTTAAAGTACATTTGAGTGTTTAGAATACTCGCTTTGGATAAGAAACTTAAGAAAAGCCTTAAGGCTTTACGAAAATGACACATTTGCCTTTGTGACAAATCCTGAACTACTTTTTCTCCCCGAATAATTTATGAGCCCATACTACCTACTCATATTGTCTACTTATATAACCCAAAGTTTCCAATTAGTTTTCTGTGCAAGGAAAGTCGATGACACTCAGTGATCCACCTTGACTTCAATTTGCCAATGCAATAACCATTGCAACTTTTATAAGTAAGGTTTTGTCGTCTCACCCATACTGTTGGCATTCAATCCATTCTAAACAGCAATAACAAGGCTCACTTGGATGCCTTCACACCTCTATACCTCCTTTTGGGAATAATTAAAGTGATGTAAAGGACTATTCTCAAAATACCCTACCAAATACTTGGGAAGAACCGCCTTGAACCTGCTAACACCATTCGGGACAGCAGTGAGCCAATCAGAAATCGAGATCAATGATTGGCTGAAAAATCGATTTTTGCCGAAGGTGCTTGGAGCACTCGGGGGTGGGGGTGGAGAGGGTTACAAGCGTTCTAGAATACGATCCATACGATCTTATTTTCCCATAACATCAAACGGATGCCTGCCTTGTGCTGGGTGCATAAAAAATAAAAATTTTTTGGTGGACGAACAAATTTCTCCAAATTCCCCATTAAGAGCTACTCAACTTGATGCCTTCCTCCAGGTGTGATGCAATGCAAGAGAGCAATGTTTGTTCTGTGGTACATGTTAAGTCCCCAAGCTCTTTGGTCTCCGTGGGCTGTACTTCCGACCAGTGCATGGGCTCTAATTTCCCATGCTCCTGGCTCTTCCAAGGGTTGATAATAAATCTTCCTCACTACTTGTAGGCCTTGTTACGACTTCGGGCGGGCTCGAAGTGGTATTGCTAAGTCAATTATAGGTTACACCGGAATAAAACAGAGGATCATAAATATTGGAGGCACAACACGAATGGAAATAACTAGACAAGTAGCTAATAAATTCTTCCACGTCCTAATTTGAGTGTAAAACAACCGAGAAATGGGGCAATCATTTGGTCGGCCAGGATCCAAACAAAGCGTTGCTAATGCCCTCTAGCTGAAAATTGGGAGAGGCCTGGACAAGACGCCAAAATGAAGCAAACCAATGGAAGGTCTCCCGAGCATCCAATGAGGTCAGAGCTGAAAAACTAAATGAGAAGTTGGCAGAAATAACTTTGGTGATTACAGTGGTCTCACGGCCTCAGCAAACCGAACTTCCCATCACCTTTTAGGTGTTGAATGACCTCCATTCACTTGTGAATGCCGTAAGGGGGTCGTAACACCATTTCTCCCGCTCCACTAATTGAATTAGTTTTGGGGTAATGGAAGGCGGTATTTATGGACTGGTTGGGTGAACAAATGTTACCTCTTTTGAACACAAATTGCATGAGGAACTGCGAGTTCTGCTTTGTTTTAATGTGCCACTTTTACTAATTCATGGGTTCACGCATTCAACAGCGTGGGGGAGGGACGGCGAGGGCGTTTCATGTCGATTTGTCGGGTGAGCAGGGCTTGCCCCCGGACGCTAGCCACACACGCACACACACACACCCACACACCGATCAGAATGACTTCCTGTACACCTAAGAGTTACAGCGCAGGAGTCAGATTGTTTGTCCAATCCACTTTGGAAGGGGGAGGGGGGCAAGAGGGCGAGATTTCGAATGGAGTGGCGGGGGGAATTGAAACAAAATCATAGTGATCTATAAACAGGGCGCACTGCTCTCCCATTTTCACCCCCTTCGTCCGCGCTCTCAGTAGCCCGCAGGCCTGGTTACTACGCCAAACAGCCTGGATCAAAGCACTTTGCCGTATAGCGCAGCCGGGAGCAGCTTCAGAGCTGCCTCCCCAGACAGTCATAAATTTTGTCCCAGATGTGGGTAATAAAGCGGGACAGGAGAGGATGGGAGGGAGAAGGGGTGGGGGAGGAAGAGGTTGGACTGGTGCTTAAAAGCACCTTGCGTAACAACATTTCTCACTGCTGTCGCTGCTATTACTGGATTTGGCTCCATGCCGATGACCTTGAACACAGTAGGAAGGGAGTCTGATTGAGCGGTTAAATTGGCTGCAACCTTTTGAAGATTGCAACACCTGTCCCATCTGTTTGGCACATGCAGAAGGGTGAAAACTTTTTCTTACTCAGTCAATTGAAGCGGAATCGGCCATTGCCTAGGGTCAAGCACTGCAAGCACTGCCTTGGCGCCCATCGACCTTTCAAATAACTAAACTATGATTATTATTTTTTTAATTTTGCAAGTTCTAGGACTAATTACTGCAACTGGTTTTTTTAATTGGCAGCCATGAAATCGATTAGTCATTATGGGATCCAGTCACCATTGATTTTTTTGGGTGTCAGAGCAACGGGGCTACACTGATGTCACCCCGCGCAAAAAAAATCGATTGGGCACCAAGTCGCAGCAAATTTTCAGCACGTGTAGTCCTCGCTCTGCATTCGCAATCACGGGCCTTGCAGGTACACAAATCAACCTGACCTCAGAAGGGGACACACGGCAAGGGGAAGGCGCCGCGGGATAGCCCCATCGCAATGCTAATTAGCCTTATTCGTCCCCACAAATTCTATGCGCATTTCAAAGGGCACAACAAAGGTGATATGGGTAGGGGAACAAAAAAGGCCTTTGTGGGTGTGGTAATCACGGCACAGTTACCCCGCCGTCTACGGAGGCAAGTTTTATGACTTTACGCGTCTGAAATGAGTGAATTATACGCCTCTGTAGGCGGATTGCTCTGTTTAAGTTGTCTCTTAGTTGCAAAATTTAAGCTTCCCATTCTCTTAACTGCTCCCGTTAGGGGGCGTGGGTGACCTTGAAAGAACCTATGGAAATTTGGTTGAGTCACAGAGCCTTATATTGCTGAAACCGGTACAAATCTTAGTTGGTTATGGTAGAAGATGAAATCATTCAATCAGGTAGAGAGAAATCCCTAGTTTTAAACGTTATCAAATTGACTTTAACCGCCTTTAGTTTGAAAAAGTTTGTTGATCCTGGAACACAATGAAGCTCATTTCCTATTGGCCAGCGGTGTTTACTGCCGTTGGTGGACGCGTGTCCTTGAAGTCAGCCGACACAACGCGGGGCTGGGCGAGGTATGTGTGATTCAGTGTGTAGGTTTGGGGTAAATAGATTTTGTTGTCTGGTTTCACCTCCTCAGTGGGCGTTTTCTCATTTAGACAGTCGCTGTGATTGCGTTTGGAGGGGTATGTTACTTTTTCTGTTGCTACAGCACTGACTTTATTTAAAAAAGGCAAAGAAAGGCAGATTTAGACATAAAATGGAGGCAATTTGTCTGTTCCATAGGACAAAAGGTGTAGGAAATTGACTTCTTTACCTTTCCTTCGACTTTGCGGCACTCAACACTGACAACAAAATATTCATTGGGTCAGAATCACGTAAATCAGCGCTTAATTTTTCCATCAAACCCGTCTTCCATAGTCTGATGTGACAGTCAGCAATTTCGTGGCTCAATTGAACGGTTGCTTGCTAAAAGGAGGAAGAATTATCCGTAACAGTTGTGACATTTTTCTAGCCATTTTAGTAGACTTTATAGCGATTTGGTGGTTCATATTTTAACAAATTTGAGTCTCATTTGCCATAAAATTTTCAGAAGGCTTTTTCAGAGAGAAGTAATTGCCATGACTAACGTCCAAATTGCCCTTGAGTGCGGGCATTCGCTGACCAATGGTTGGTGTCAGGCCGCTGAGGTCGTGATTGGACACACATTAACGCAAATTATAAGAAGAATGATTCTTTAATTAGCAGAAAGATTAGATGGTTGGCATCCGGCTCTGTCCTTCTGCATATTTTTTTGGCAGACAATCGATAAAATCGACAATGGGAACTGTCAGTTTGCAGGGTACGTTGATAGATCTCACTGTTCTGGTGATTTTCGTAGTGTTCCCAGAATAATTGAAGGTTAGTTTTGACATAAATGTAAACTTCGAAGCCGGAAGGCGAGAAGTTTGGAGGGGGTCTCACCGGAATTACTCCAAAGCTAGCTTAGCCGGCTAAGTTGCAGGCGGACTGGGTGACTGGGCGGCAGTACGAGCAGGGGTCCATCCCACTGACATGGAAAGGCTGGGGACAATCCTTTCGGTTGAACACACTGGAATCTTGGGAGTGCTGGCGACATGAGCAAGGAGGTAACAGGCAACAATCGCAGAGGCAGTCAAGCCCACTTTTATGAACGAAGATAATGGTGGGAAAAAAATTTAGGAAACTACCACCGGGCACGGATACACGCGAAGACGCTTCTAGAAGGATAAATATGTAAGCGCCTTTTTGCCCAAAAAAAGAAAGAGTGGGCGACCATACCAGACCAGACTAGACCGGAATCGTGCAGACAACCAGTGCGGTGGCGTGATAAACTATAACCACTTGTAAGGCTCCTTAAGTTCACTTTGTAGGAAATCTTCATTTCATGCCAATTTTTTGTCTCAATGGGTGAAATGTGACATTCCAAAGTAACAATAGCCAAGGAATGGTCTCAAGTCAAATTAACTTTCACAGTCACCTACTGAATAAGGCTTAAGTAGTATGATGGTGGCACAAATCTGGTTTTAAGGTTTCATCGGCATGGCGGCAGCGTTGCAGAAGTTAGAAAAAAATAATTTAAGCAACTGCAGTAAATGACGCCTTAATGCATAGTTTCTGTCTCATTTCGAGCCATATTATGGTTCTCATGGCTTGGTCATTCCGGTACTTACCATTTTACCAGGAATACGTCATTTAAGGAATGAAAAAACCATTGCGAAAATGCAGATGAATGGTCAACGATAAACACGTTTTACGTGGCATTCAGAATCCTTACGAATTTCATTTCCAAAGAAGAGCAGGATAGTTTTGTCCTCAGGACACCGTCGAAGTCCTCTTGCTGGTGCTGGATTTACTCAAAGGTAGACGGGATTGAAATCCTTATGAACTAGTTCGGCCACATTGTTATACCGATATGGCACTTGATTTGTCCCTGGAGGGGCTATGGAGTGCATGAGTCTAGAAGGCGTGGAAAGTGTACTGCAAGGGGCCCAGGAAGAAAATCATTCTACCGTACGATAGACCACCTACCAGGAAAATAATCGCTAAATTAGTATTGGTTAATTTCAAATAACCAAATTAGTTAGACAAGTAGTGTAGGCATGTCGGTCATGGTGGTCTCGAAAAACTTTACCTTGTCGCGTTATGTTCAAGCAAAGACCTTTACGTTGAACATTTCCTCTCTATGTCTACAATCTAGCTGATATTTTAGCATTCTTTACCAAATTTATTCTAACAATGCTCCACCTCTCATTACTACTCGCAAAATTTAAGCAGGAGATGTTGACATGTGTAAGAACCAATAAGAGAGGAACAGCTCCATCTGGCAACCAATTGGAAGGCAAGACAAGAGGAATGCGTCACCTATGTGACCGGTAGTTACTATGTTTAGTAGTAAAATAAAAACAGTTACGCTGGGTCGTTAAATATTAGTACTTTTGCCATTCATCATTACTTTCTTCGTGGCGTTGCGTGTTCATAAGGCGGTCTATGGGGAGAGGATTTGATTTTCCTCAAAGTTCAGGCAGCAGGCAATTTAGCTACAAGCAATTGAGGAAATTGAATTGTTCCAAGGTCGCGACTTCCTCATTCTCCCGTCTGAGTTGGGAAGAGGAACAGAAAAATGCCTCCACCTCTGTCCAACTTCTGTGTTAGTGACTCAGCTCCCAAGAAAATCGATAAACATTGATTAATTGGCCAAGGCGAGTCGATCTGGTAATAGCGCTCAGACTATTATCGATTATTTTAATCAATAATCGCTGATTAGGGCTTTTATGAGGTTCGTGGAGCAGCGGTGATTCCCTTCTTGAAAAAAATTGCAAATAATGTTTTAAATGAATTTCGAATTATTTATCAGAGTTAGATATAATTTACAAGGAAAGATAACTTTGTTTCTTTAGTTCCTTCTATCCCCACTTTCTCTTAAAGCTTAAGCTTTGCTGTGTTATCACAATGTACGACGCAACCACTTCGTTTTTAATGTCCTTTTTACACAAATTCATTCGCTACCCCCACCATTTTGTTTATCGAAATAGTCAGCAGATGATGTCATAATTGACCAACAAATATAAAGTGCCTTGCATTGGCACTGAGAGGTTGTCTACCTGCACCTACTAATTATAGAAGGTGGATACTTTTGAAGTCTAATGACACTCATTAATTATAGGGGGCATGTAATAACGGATCCTCGGTTAAAAAATCCCAATCATACACATTATTAAAGGATTTTCCACTGTCCAGCAGGCGTCTCCTTGAAATCTACAGAAATTGTTGAGTACAAATTTCGCCAGCTAGCTTATGGCGAGGGGTGAGAAGAATGCATAAACTTATTTGATCTTTTTGCTCTCGCGAGAAAGTCATAAAACAATTTTTATATCATCTAGAACTCTTTCATATACCTAGGACTTAACTTAAACTCATCGTACTTGACACCCGCTTTTTCATTTAATGTTCACTCCTGACATGAAGCCAACCGTGTTACTGGCATGTCACGAACCTAGCCAGCTTCATCTGAGATTAGCCACTCGTCAATACTCGAGTTAGCATATCCAGTCGACAGCGGGGGTAGGCGCGGCAGTACACATCACTTAAATTCTCTAATTGGTCCTTCCAAGTTAGCTGAACCAATCGTAGCAATAGGTCTTACGCATTCCATTCTCATAGGCTGAAGCAGTTAATGCATTCCAGGGGCTGTTTATTCACCGCGTAACCTGCTAAATTTAGTACCTGACGGACGTAACTTTGACAGATGAGCTACCAGGGTTAATATCAAGGTCACTTTGCGTAGAAGGTTGGTTTCTAACACATTTCATATGTTTCATCTTTATGAAATTTGCTTTCATATTCATTTGTACTTCGTGTTCGCATCGACTGCACTTTGAATGCGAAAGTGGTTTGTTAGTAGTATTTGAAGTCAGCCGCATTGCCCCGCTTTGGTGAGTGGGTAGATTATGCCAAAATGAGCTATTACTGTTGCATGCAATTATGATACTTTACTAATCAAAAGGTAACGGGCCGCCAAAAAAGATCTTGACCCTAATGGTGTGCTCCCTAAGTTAATTTGCAACACAATGTGGTATTTACATGGCGTTTATTAAAGGACTAAGCGATTTATAGTGACTTTTAATTGTGCGGTGGGTTCGCGAGGTGTAGCTGTTGATTTGAACTGTCCATTCCCATTTGTGTTTTTTGAATGCTACAAGTTCGATTTGATTGGTTCGAATACTAGGCACTCTATCACTCATTTTTATCACTTCATCAGCCTCTTAAGCGCTAGGTGACGTGCTTAATTTTTTGTGCAGTTCAAACCCGTAAGGGATGGAAAGTTGGGTCAGCTTTTTGCAGCCAGATGGTTCTGCAAATGGCCCATCACACTAACTTACATATTTACTCTTTAACGGCGCGAATTTTCTTATCTGACAAAGACAAAAGGTCAATTTGAGTTATATCTTTTATGAAATCCCACATAAATGCTAGTCATCCCATCGTTTCCTCGTCATTGTGTTAAGCCATTGTTGTTGGTGGATGCAAAAAAAACAATCCAACTGAGCAGGAGGGACAAAAAATGGTACAATCAGTCATATAGTCTTTGTATTTAGGGGCAGGATACGAAACTCATGAGAGTCCTCGTCAAAGAGCAAAATTTAGTCCATTATAGGACGTAGATTCCATTAACGGACTTGATAATTGTTGGAAAGGTCAAATTTTGCAAATTTCTTGGTAAACAGCGTCTGTAATTTAAAGATGCGTCATTTTCGAACGTAAGTTTCCACCGTTTTTGGAATATAAAAGTCCTAATCAAGCAATTTTAGTGAGGTTATATTGGAAGGGAATTGATGGGTCTTGAGATCAGGAGAATACATTCCTCTACTCGTTTTCCATCAGTCCATGGAGTTCATGGTCAGGATCCCTGTTTTTAGCAAAATTCTAGTGTAATTGTGAACAAAAAGAACTAATTTACTTCTACTATCAATCAATCAACATTTTTGGGGACGACATGGGTGAGATGCCTTGCAAAACTCTTCTATTAAGCACAAATGTCAAACATATTTAATTTTTGTAATAAGTAGAAGTTGTTTTGAAATTACTTGCGGCATACCCATTATAAAATTGGACGAATGGAACAATATGGGAAATGATAAGGACAAGTAAGACATTTTGTGGAAATAAAACTGCATGTAGGTACACAAACAAGGAAAAAGTCTATTTATTTAAATAAATGAGTAGCATGTAAAAGGAGCCCTTTTTTGCACACGCTGTTCAAAGTGGACACTTTTCGGAAGCACTCAATTTGTATTTAAATCTCTTAAACCATTCTGTTCAATCTGAAATGCTATGCCAAACTGCCCCCTTGGGCCTCCCAGGCCTTAGCCTACGCTACTAACCGCGCATCACTTCGCCTCATTCCATTGGCTCAACTGGTGCAGCACGCACCTCTAATTGGTCCGCTCGATGACGCAATCATGCGCCTGCGATTGGCTCGCGAATGTGCGTTGCGCGAGGAGTGGCGTATTTAAGACCGTGCGTTGTCGAGCGAGTGGATTGTGAATGAGTGAGGATGGACAAGGGCACAAAGAGACGACACGCAGATGCTCTGAGCTACTGACTACCCTCACCCGTTGTGCAAGGTGGGTTACTGACAGATGCATGCACGCACGCAATATGTGTGCGCGCGCGCTCTTGGCTTTGTACTACTGGCGAGGGTAGTTGTTGGTTCACTCAAGCATCTTCAGACTCTTCATTCCTCATTTTTGCGTTTAACCCATCTGTCTGTTAGACTTTTTATGTCCACCATTGCACAAATTATTCCCCCAAAACAGTAAGTAACTTTTCTGCAGATGTTCAAAAGGGTCATGCAAACAGAAGCAATAAATTTATAGAAACTCCCGTTCCCTTTTTGAAATTCATCAGTTATTCTAGAAGGCCTTATGGTCTTCAAGTAACAACAGCAAACTGGCATTAGCTCCCATTGCCTGTTTTGCCTATGTGGACCTTTTTCTCATCGTTGTATGTGCCGCTAGCATAAGGCCTCTCCCCTCTGGTTCTTTAAGAATAAAGCTACCTCCAGACTTACACGACTTATTGGGTCTTCGGGGTGTAACTCGAAGGTCATAGCCTTACTTGGAAGAGATGGAAGAGGATGTTTTCTGGCCTACTTATTCTCCCATTAGTCGGGAATGGAAACTAGACTTCCTGACAGACGCTGTTGGAGCCTAAGTCTATTCATTTATTTTGTTGGATATGGAGAATTGCTGGCAAGCGCCTCGCATTACTGAAGTTTAGCCGTTGTGTATTTGGCAAGCAATCACATTCACCTTACTGATGACATGGGGCGGACGAATAAATTCAGCCTGTGCTATGCTCGGATTAGCTCAAAAGTGAAGTTCCCAACGATAGCATTGTTGAGATCCAAGGAAGGGGTAAAAGAGGCACCGCTAGATCCAGGGTCGTTCATTTTCATAAGTATTTGATTTTCCTGATCCCTCCACGTAATGGCTCTTATGCCAATGCTTTGATCTTCCAAAATTCCTAAATTTGTATATTCGCAAATGCATTAGTAAGCGGGGAGCAAACATTTGACAGTCGATATGCTTGTTTTCAGTTGTTAATAAGCCCTAACCCCCTGCTGGGGAGCAGGAAAGTGGCATTAGTGGTTGATAAAGAACGGTAAAATACTAAACCCCCTACCCTTGATAAGAGCATCCTGAGATATGTCTGAAATTCCAATACGCACACCAAAATATGGAAGAATAGTTTGACATTCGGATAGAGGAAGGCTTAAAGGGCAGAAGATGATCGCTGGAAGACCCATGCGCCGAGAAGGCGCAATGCCTTGCACTATACCTAATGCATGGTATCACGAAATTTTCAGGATCAGCTTACAATTTACCGATCATGACATTGGCCTCATCGATTGGCTATTCGCTTTTCCAGTTAAGGTTGTCACTTTCAGTTGGTAACCTGCAATTGAAGAAGTCGAACGGTTCACGGTTGCACGCATCAAAAAGGCTGAATTAGCATCGTCAGTTTAGTGTCACTTTTATGAGACCTTCGTTGTTCCCCTTATACCTTGATAATCAAAAACAACCAGTTGGTCGGTCTTCACGCCCAATTAGAGGATTGCTTGCCGCTTTGACTATGATGGGAAGTGGCTATTGTTCTTTTGTTTTCCAACGCCCGTTGAACGAATTAAGAAACTCCATTGGTTCGTGCCAAAGGATGCACTTCTAACGTAGGCATCACTTAACTCACACATTCGGCAGATTGGGGGGCCTTAGACCATTCGTAGTGCACATTTCCCCCAAATGTAGTTCTCTACGTTTTGATCATCTTCCTTTCCTTGAAATTGAGAGATCAAGCTCCGATCCGACAGGCAGGCTATCAGAGTGGTGCCAAGGCCTCTGTGGTTTACATTCAACAAATAAAAGGTTGCGGGAAACTTCCTGTAGTTACTTGGTTTTGTATTACATAAATCCGTAACTGTGAATTTTGAGTTTGTGGCTTCAGTTACGAGGGTGAATTGTGAACCGATCTAGAACATGCCACGGAACCCATCGGAATAACATTTGTTTAGCAGGCCAGTACACTCGAAATTCATCAACAGGATGCGATTCAACATTATGAGGAGGCTAACAACTTCCCAACAAGTTATAGCAGTTGAGAGTACCAAAATATTGGGAAACTTTTACGGTTCTTGTACTCAATTAAAACGGCAAAGAAAGCATTGATAGGTGAAATGGAATTTGATGTTTTTTTGTTCATAGTACAATTTTTATCCGAATGAATGTACCACACATGGTTTGTTGCAATTTCAGCTTCAAAATCGTGAGACGGAAATGTACAAAAGACGAATACAATTGGAGGAACTCTCATCATATTCCTCAGTGTGCCACAGGTATGCCTTGTGACTCTAAACAGTAATAAATTCCTTTAAAAAAGTGCAAATTTTGCTTAAAACTCCAACCTACACGGCATTCCTCCGCCACCGTCCTATTCCTTCCTAGGGGGCACCGATGCTGCATGCATGATGCAATGCATGGTCGCTATTTTGCTAATTTGTACCTAGAGGGTGGTAAGTGCCGTGGGTTTCTGAACAGATGGGCGGGTCGACTGCACGACTCACTTCACGGGAGTCCAGCTGCACCTTTTCCCAAAATGAAATGGAAGATTTTGCTTCACTTTATTTCCTTTTCACTGGACAATGAAGCTTCCCTCAGTACAAATGACAAAGTAAAAGCGGAACCTCTTAAATTGCATTGAGGTCATTTTTTGGTATCTAGGGCAAAAAATCGATATTGACCGGTGGTTTCCAATCCATTCCAGCTACGAAACACACGCGACAAAATGATGAGCCCATTTACCATCGATTTTATCGATTTCCGATATAGACGAGGGATTTTGCATACAGAAGATTTATTTTTATCATAAAAGTAATGTAATAATTTTATACAGGAATCCGCTGAGTGCAAGAACATGTCTTAGCCTTCATTCTTGTTCAAAGTCAAAATGCTTCAAGACATTTATCCTCACTTATATCCATCCCAAACCGTATGGGGAACAAAAAAAGTTGCCTAACCTCATTGGAATGTGGCACACTTTGCCCACATCTGGCATAGCAAACTCGACAGCGGTGTATGTTTAACTGCTCGCCAAACGGACAGTGACGTCTTTTAATGGACGAAATTTGAGTATTTGAGATCCTCCAGTCAAATGAAAGAATTCAACCTTATTCTCCATGTTGTTCGGAATTTGATAAATTAGTTAATAAGTCTGAAAAGTCATTCCCCATTATGGTCGTACCTTTTGATTGATGATTGGCTTATGACTTCAGGTAGGAAAAAGGCAGTTCTTCCACTTATTAAATCGTGACATTCTCTTTTCATTTGATAAACAAATTTAATTACTCTCTCTCTTCACTCCCGCCAACGCAAGCGGAATGTAGTGATTTGCATATCCGTTGTCGCCTTGTCAACCAATGGGAGGGCAGGAGTGACGCGCGGCATTACGTAAAGTGCTGACAACACACCAACCAATCAGACGCCGCCATCCAATTTGGGCGTGGTTTGAGGTACTTGGCCAAAATTAGTAGCTTGAATGATTGTAAAACAGATACCAACGCTCCGAAGCGTCGGTTTTTTCCTTACTACAATCGCCTGGTTTGAAAGTTGGGACGGAATTGTGATAAGATGCCAGCTTCCCATATGGGACCGACATCCGCGATCTTCCTCCCCCTTTCGCAATCACTTAGACTTCCCCAAGGGAGTAAGAAGATGGGGCCGATTAAAACGTGAATTCCATTATATCAACTCATTGTTAAAGTGCTGTAGCTTTATTTGCAAGGATTGAAGTCAGCCTCTGCTTCATTGTGCTGCTGTAATATCTCAGTTAACAGTAGTAGCCAAGCCTTGGCTGCTAAAAAGTGAGATTAATCAAATTTAGGGGCTGTAAAAGCCTCCGCTAGGCATTTTAGAGAAGTGCTAATCACTAGAGGCTAAATTAAATTGCATTTAATTGGTAGAAACCTATTGGAAGGGGAGGGAGTCAAAGTTCATAGCGCAACCGCCAGGAGAATAGCTTATCCGGGTTATTAACTGGCACCTTTGCTTCTTTGCATTCGCCTTCTTCCCCAGCCTCGACCACTTAAAGGCAATTGGTATACGACCTTGAAACTTTCGTTCTGTTAGCAGATCCTTACCAGGGAAAGGAGTTGGGGGAAATTAGTAACCGGAAAGTAGGCCTTTCTCGCCTCCTCGACGCTGAATACTTTTTTTTCCGCTAAGACATACGCGAAAAAACAAACATTTTCTTACTCCGTGAAAAGGGCAACATTTTAATGGTGTAGTCGGCAGAAAGCGCGCGTTGTATGATGCTCCGGATGAGAATGCGTTTGTTTATGCCGGTCACTAAGAGCTTTGTCCGCATGCCGGTGGAGTGACTGTTCAAAGCGCCTTACCGGTCAGCTCAGCCCAGAAAATGGTCGTCCATTTTGTGCGTTTGTGGATGGTATTGTTGTTGTTGTTGTTGATGTTGTTGGTGCTGTCGGTGCATCCCCATGCTTCCTGCTTCTACAGCCTTAATTCAACTTGTTTTTTCAACCCCGCGATTCCACATCCCTTACACGTGGAGGTGGGATACCGCTAAGGTGTGCATTCAGTCGGCCGGCTTGCTGATTCCACATTGCGATTGTTTATGCCCCTCCGGCGAATGCATTCGCTGCAGTCCTGGGAGCCTCGGTGACGTGGGTTCCGTTTCGAAGACTACTGCAGAGAAGGTGAGGTTATATAGGTTTGCCATCCATCTAGCTTGTCCTCGAAGGCACACTCACGCACAGAAAATCGTCTATTTGTCCATCTCGTTCAAATTTTTTGGTTTTTCCCGCAGTCGCTGGCACTTGATGTCGTTCCGCAGGCCGGAACCACCGATTTGTTTAAAAATTAAACCATTTGTCACAGCTAGTACTGATTTCGGACTTTCAAATTTTAAATCGGTAATATTTATTTCTTTTTAAAATCTTTTGTGTATTTGAATGGCAATATTTACGACCGGAAGGCGGAATTTCGTACTGGCTGGAGCACAAACGAGGAGAGCGGGGGTGTGTGTGTGTGTATGAGACGAATTCTTTCATGTCGTAAAACTGAAACAAAATACAGCTTTATTCGTGCGGCGCTTTCAGCCCGCTCGGCCGCTGCAGGGCGTGTGGCCGAGGTCCAACGCCGTTGCGCCAGCCGTTCAGCAGGTGCGAACGCGAAGTGTGGGTCAATTTCAGTTGTTTACCTTCTTCGCCATCTGTACTTTTGTTCGGTTGGGAAAGCGTGAATCATAAAGGTGGTGGCGAGGAGGGCGAGAGGGCGAGAGTCCGCGTTCACACAGAATCTCTCGCATTCCTTTAAATCAAAATTAGCTTTCAAAAGGAGGATTATCTATTCCCACTCCACCATTTTCCAAGTAAACAGGCTTGTGATGGCGGCGGTGGATCAGCTGTCAAGTTTTTCTGACCAAAACAGCCTGAGGCGGTCTTCAGAAAGGCCAGGTAATTTGATCAAATGGAGAAAAAATTTGAATTAGTTTTAGTAGGTCGTTTTGTTTTTGTTTACAAGTTCTAACGCTTTTAAAAGTTAAAATAATGCAAGCGCCTTGTTGAGACTTTATGTTTAATGTCGAAAAATTGGATTAGGCCTTTTTTATTTAAGTAAAATGCAAAGGAAAAGCAAAGATGTAAGTTACTACTGATTAACGAAATAAGTATCATTGTTGGTGTGGTTGAATTGGGCATTTAACGTCTTCGGCATGCTTTTTGGCCATTTTAAAAAGTAGAAAGGCCGGGGTTCAAGTTAAAAGGTGAATAATGAACTGAGCCAAACATCAACAGGCTTAGATAAGTAAAACAAATGACATTTGCTTCAGTTTCCATCTCAAGAAAATGGCTTGTGGGAATTTTGCGATGCTTAAATGACTTTAAGGTGAGATTGTGGAAAACGCTTATTGAAGGAGTTGAGCGAGATATCTGCATGTGTTCTTGAATAAGGCACAAATTTTCAAATGAGGTCATCAGGTACTAATAAATGAAATAAGTAGCATCATCGGCGAACATAAATAGGCAGTTAACAACTTTAGCATGCAATTTTGACGCTTAATAGATGCGAGGAAAGTTCTGATCTTAGTCAAAGAAGCTGTAAGTACGCCTGATCGCATAGGTCTTTGCTAATGTGTTTCAGCGGTTGGAAACAGGTGGGCGTTGTTAAGGTTATCATTTTAACAAACGATTTATAATTGAGCAAGTTGGGAAGGGAGGGGTATTAACTACAGGACACCTACCGACGAGTTGCTTTTTGATTTTGCCCCAAGGTTCCGCTTGGGCATCAATAATCTCTTCTGGTTCCGAGGTGTGCCCTTTTGACCATCCAGGCTAATTTGTTTGCGCGACTGAATGCTCCCAGCCATGTCTCGCCCCCTTACCTGGAGGAAATAAAGTACGTCGAAGCTTTACCATAACTATGAGGTGTAAATGTCGTGGACTCGACATTTATTTGCCTATTTTTTAAGACCCCTTGATCTCTGCGGCTTTAGCGAGCAGCAAGGAAGCCAAGTGCGATGCCACTTCTTCAACTATCTTAACAATATTGACACGTACTTCATTACTAGAACACCTATTCACTCAACTGGCATCCATTTATCCATTTATCCATTTATCCATTTATCCATTTATCCATCCATCCATCCATCCATCCATCCATCCATCCATCCATCCATCCATCCATCCATCCATCCATCCATCCATCCATCCATCCATCCATCCATCCATCCATCCATCCATCCATCCATCCATCCATCCATCCATCCATCCATCCATCCATCCATCCATCCATCCATCCATCCATCCATCCATCCATCCATCCATCCATCCATCCATCCATCCATCCATCCATCCATCCATCCATCCATCCATCCATCCATCCATCCATCCATCCATCCATCCATCCATCCATCCATCCATCCATCCATCCATCCATCCATCCATCCATCCATCCATCCATCCATCCATCCATCCATCCATCCATCCATCCATCCATCCATCCATCCATCCATCCATCCATCCATCCATCCATCCATCCATCCATCCATCCATCCATCCATCCATCCATCCATCCATCCATCCATCCATCCATCCATCCATCCATCCATCCATCCATCCATCCATCCATCCATCCATCCATCCATCCATCCATCCATCCATCCATCCATCCATCCATCCATCCATCCATCCATCCATCCATCCATCCATCCATCCATCCATCCATCCATCCATCCATCCATCCATCCATCCATCCATCCATCCATCCATCCATCCATCCATCCATCCATCCATCCATCCATCCATCCATCCATCCATCCATCCATCCATCCATCCATCCATCCATCCATCCATCCATCCATCCCTCCATCCATCCATCCATCCATCCATCCATCCATTCGCCATCGTGAGGCTAATTGCCAGGTTCATGTTTGTAAATCCTTTAAGGAAGGCTTTTCAGCTTCACCTCTGGAAGCGAATTCATCCCGGCCCGTTAGGTAGAAAAGCTTCCACCCAAGCCGGTTCTCACGAACGACGTTCCATGCATTTTATGAGGCAATACTTTGAGCTCTCACCCAAAAAGTGACACCACCAAGAGAGGTTTTGCTTCTTCGCTTGGGTTTAAGGGCGATACACACGATTGTAGACTCGCAGATGAGCCAATAACCGCTCTCCCAGGCTGTGCACCAAGTCTTGTGCTTGTGTGTATCAGTAGAGATAAATCCAGCAGGTTCCATCAATGGTCAGCCGACACACCGGAGTCCCGCCTTCCAGAGGTGGATTGGCGCCTGTGAAGTGTGAAAGTGAAATCACAGGCATCTAGGAGACTACTTCCCAATTATCAATAAAGTAGCATAAAACGACAGACTCCAAATTAGACTAAACTAGTAAATTTTGCTCAGAGTAAAGGTAGAGCCAAAGCATTGCACGTATTCATGCAAGCGTCACAAAAGGTAGTGGTGGGGAGGTGTCAAGAGCTCTTCATGCAGTTGCGACGACTGTTACTAAAATTATTTGTGTTTGGTAATAATTTTTACTGTCGTCGAGGTTTCAAAGGTCGTAAAATGGGCACATGAAATCAAGGAGCGGCGAGGCGGGAGGGAGAGGGGGGGGAAAGGGGGAGGGGGAAGGCGATAAAGAGGAGAGGGTGAGACTATGCCCGCTTTTTATAAGAAATAACGTATGCATTCTCCTTTGTAGTAGAGTAATTGTATTAAAAAAAGAGGTAAAAAGGCGTTTGTAATTTGAAAAAGAGACTGCCAATTGTGTCACCGAACCGTTGTGAGGCTCGAATCGTAAAACTGCAGACCACCTCGTGATTTGTTACTCAAGTTGGCAAGTACACTTCCTTACTCTTTCTTTTGTTTCAACTGCACGAAATTTTATCTTTTCATTTTCGATTTTTTGTGCAGCCAAGGCAAGTACGAGTAAATGAAAAAAAAGAAGTTTTAATGGTGTTTATAAGCCGCCCTCCCCTCATTCCCCCCTTCGGTTGCATTAAAAGTTCATTTCTAAGTAGAATGCCAGCCATTCGGAAACTGATTTATAGTTCTTTTTTAACTTAAAACTTCCAGGAGTTGTGCATTTGTACGAAGTCATTAATCACTCGGGGGAGAAATAAATGCCACGTGTTTGGAAACACAGGACAACCGAAATAAGCAAGCCCAATTCGTGGGAAGTAAAAAAAAGTCCCCCTTTAGGGGAGCTCTTTGCCATCCACACTCAATTTGTTTGCACGCATTTCAGCTCCAAGAGCCTCCAACAGGGGTAGGCAGAGATGATAGACCCGAGGTAAATGCCATTGGCAACATTTAGCCCTTGTTTACCTTCACCATTAGAAATAGTTTACTATTAATTAATTAAGCAAAGATTTCACAACTCTCTCTTAGTGTCGCTCAACAGTTTATGCATTTCAAACCTCCTCAATTGAGCGGGACTGAAAAGGCTACTTGCAGGATGACATACTACTTCCACTCATAAAAGTAGTAGCTCCACACATTTCTTACATTTTGGATGAGATCGATTAATGTTAATTTGTGTGGAGAGGTTCAGCGCCAACCTGCACGCTGTCACTGCTCTATGTAAAGCCCGGCGTGTAGGTTACCCGATGTTGTTAGAGCATAGGATCACATTGATAACCTTGGCAGTAAAAATATGCAAGTCCGTCCACGAATTTATGCTACCATTTCCGTGGGGTCTTGGCTGCACAAATCGGCCAACACAACTATGAAAGGCGTCCCAGCTCATTGCCAGTTGTGGTTAAATAACCATTTTGGAGTCTCTGCGAGTGTACACTAGTGAACAAGGCCACAAGTGGTCAAAGCCTTTCCCAGACCAAGACAAGCCTGTCATTCCTAAATCTTGCTGTTTCAGAACGAAAAAAACCTACAGAGCCCAGGACGGTGCAGATGGGTTTACAATGAAGACAAGAGCACACAAACAAACACAGCAAACAGCTCAAGTGCTAGCTCATTTCCCATAACGTGGAACACACTCTACTTCGCCAGAGTTTCCAATGTCCTTTCATTTACCCACCTCTTGCACCATTTGTGCTGGCATTCCGCATGTCAAACCCAGTATGACAAGTTCTTAACTTATTTCTCATTTAGATCTACACTAGTGAAGTCAACTCAAACGTCCAAATTAGTAACTCGAATTCGGATGCACTTCAGTCGAAAGTATTTTCATGGCTCAATTGGCCTTTTTAAGGGTACATTCTTAAACATTCTAACTCGACGGTATATTATAGTCCTTAAAATGCCGCTTGGAAAAGTGTTCCACACCACCGTTCGCAGCGGTTGTTACAGTTTTCGTGACTTTTAAAAACGCTACCTGTAATAGGACGGCTATTGCTTTAAACAAGCCAAAAGGCACTGGTCTGTGTTTTAGTAGCGGTGGCTTCTGTGCTTGATATTATAAAGGTTTTAAGCAAAAATAAAGCCGACTGAAATTGATGGTTGACATGGGCAAATTTTGGTCAGTTCGGGTGTTCAAGTCTGATTTAAAGGGACAAAACACAAGTCGCATAAACTTACAGCGCAGTGATACCACCCTTGTTGAATACATTTCTAACAATTTTACTATATTCTTCCTGTATTTTACTGCAAGAGACAAAGGCGACTTGAGGCCGTCCGTCGGCGTGCATGCATGCATGCAGCCATAATGCATTTTTAATGCCACCAACGGCAACTTCCTCTCACAGGCCCGCCTGGTGCTTAGTTACCAACTTTAGTAGTGGCTCAAATGTGACGTCAATGCCTCCCAATCGGCAGTCGGCGCCATCTTACTGGCAGGTTTTGCAGTTGGATGTAGGGGCGAGGGGAGGGAGAGAAGAGGGGCTGATAGTTGTTACCCAAATGGACGGTGATTGGATCAATTTCCTTTCCTGCCTGATGCCCCATGGCAGCCAAACTTCGAAGTAGGACGTGTATCTGGGTCGTAATAGACACTATTGCAATTCCTCTCCTGTTCTGGCTTCAGAGCCTCCTATTCACCCTGTGCAGCCCATCTCTCAGCATCAAGGGGCGAAGGAACCACAACTACTCCTTTAAGCCTCTGCAATATTTTCATTCACGCCTCCAGTCGGCTTTATCATGGTTGGTGGTCCGAGCTGGGTATTTTTCTACTGCCTGCCACCGTTTTTTGCCAGCCATTCGTCACAGTTTCAGACATTCACAGCAATTGCCTTCTTTCTGTAATGCCACCGGGCTCCTTTACCGAGAACGGGAGAGGAGTAGAGTAGGAAAGAGTCGGTATGCTAAAATTCGACAGTTCCTTCCTCTAAACTCGGATTTGCATAGATTGCACAAAGCCTCCCTCTGAGTCCAGACAGTCAAAAGACTGTTTACCAGACAACCTATGCGACAGTCTGCATTGCCCTGGTAATGCCAGCCTAATTTGTCTGATTGTTGGAGGTCCTAACTTGCCTATTTTCCGTCCCCCTCCTTGGCTGAATGCCAAAAAAGCGATCGGCAGGGTTATTTGAAATGGTGAAATGCAAAATATTCCCGAGGAGAAGAAAGAGATGCATTATGTCGATTAGTCAAGCAGTGCAAATGTTGGCATCTGTAAGAGATTCCATTTTCAAACAATTATCGCGCCTTGACGGCATGATCACTACCGGGGACTTGGCTGTGTTCTAGCCTTAAAGAATCCTGGCAATGCAATGGATGAAGGGAGGGGGGGGGGATGAACCCGTCGACCCAATTTATCGACAGGAGAGCCTTGACTGCCCGGCGGGGTTAGTGAACCCTACAAAAGGTCATGGAATTTGACGGGGCTCCTATTGGTGAATCGGTGGGAAGATAAGTGCTGGTTCGACAAAATTTGCAGACATCTGGGTTACCTTGAGTGTATTCAGTAAATGTAACCGTGACTCCAACACGCCCAAGTCGTCCACATATGTTTAATCAAAACATCACTCCCTGCCACCCTTAACACAGGCGTCGGTCAACGGCAATTTACGCGACGGTCGAGAAGAATTGTGAGGGTTTGCAAATAAAAAAAGAACCAATAATAAAATGAAAAACTTACACATCGACTCTTCAACCGTTTCATCAGTTGAAATGATCATTTTGATGTGCCAAAATCCTCTCAAACCTCCCTTACACACAAACCCTTCCTACCTTCAAGTCTACTTTCCAAACGTGCTTCGCTCGTCCATTGCTAATGCGAGAGAACCGTAGCATGCACCAACTAGTGGGTGGGAGAACCTCACCGGAGGATCCTGGAGGATGTGCACGAGGATGAGAGGAGGTCTCATATCGCATGTGCTTGGGGAGTGTTCGTTGAACAGTAGTGGGACGATCAACAGACAAACTTGGGTACGTGGCGTGAGAGGAGTGAGGAACGACCGTTTGGAAGGCGTCACAGCCACTTGCCTGTCACTTGTTCAGCCTTCAGTCTGTCAACGCAGCATTGTACCATCACCCGTCATCACACTCAATCATTGTCAGGCCGAGTAGGTCCTCCCACAACCAACATCCAACACCATGCATCCACTTCACCACCTGGGGGAATTCGGGAGGTGCTTCACAGAGTCCAAGGTCGAATCGCATCCAACCGATCACGCATGAATCGAGAGGCCGAGGTAGGAAGGTGGCAGCCTGTCAGTGAATTGACGTGTAGACCT
The DNA here is from genome assembly GCA_023968675.1 of Taenia pisiformis. Lineage (NCBI taxonomy): Eukaryota > Metazoa > Platyhelminthes > Cestoda > Cyclophyllidea > Taeniidae > Taenia > Taenia pisiformis. Next base: position 7,082,252 of record CM043737.1, on the reverse strand, counting down.
CCACACTCCTCTCAGCTTTCGAGTAGGCATTGTATTCTCTTTGCACGTAATGGACATGAACTGCGCCAACAATGGCGGGACGCTTTCTTCTGCTACGAGGTGATTGACATTCGTCAAATTGGAACAATCCAGAGTGTCCATAGTGCTGAACGGCTCCAAAGCGCTGAGGCAATTCAAGTGACATATTTTCGTTTCCTTCTCGACGGTACGTTCAGGTCTTGGTGCGATTTCCGCACAGTTCCCCACTCGCGTTCAGTTGAGATCGCCCACGCGGCATCTGATGCCCTGTGAGGACTGAGACTGGCTCCAGCCTCTCCAAATCATCCGCACTTCAATCGCTTTGCTTGCTGATGCCTCGAGATACCGTCTGCACTATCGCTTCTACGTCACGACAACCACCAGAGCAAATATGTGCCTGATCGCCTCGGAGTTATCAAGTGATGGATTCAATGGGAAAGTTTTTCAACAATAGGCATCCACGGCATTCAAATAACTCAAGACGATCTCAATTCGCTATTGTTCGGTTCGCACTCGAACCGCCTCGACGTCTACCGCTTGCCTATGCTATTAGTCGTCCGACCCCTTCGGACACTGACGGTAAGGCACCCTTTAAACCGTCTCTTTACGATTTGAGGATCTCAAGCATCAGGCCGTTTCATAATGTCAAATTTTCTTTGCTTTTCACTACTGCAGTAAGTTAAGGTGACATGGCACTGCATATCTCCCATTCCGGCAATCGAAACATCCTTCCTTCATCGGACGGATAATGCATTGCTTTTTGACGACTTCCCGACTCTTTGAACATTTTACTCCACCTCGACGACCACAAACAAAAGATTTCCTGCATTTCTTCCTTCCTTTCATAAAGGGCCTGCTTCAATCATTCCCATTTGAGGTGGGCTGGTGGTAGAAGAAGGGGAGGGGGGGGGGAATCCCTCATTCCTTATTGCTAAGACAGTTGGGAGCTAGTGGCTGGGTCGTAGCCACTCGGGGTGAAACACCATGACGTTGGAGGGAAGTGAAACCTCACCACCAACACCACAGGCACTCAAAAACGAGTGACCAAGGTTGCCACTAAGTTGATCAGTTGAAAGCTACTCCTCACCTCCCGACGACATTGTCAGAGATTCAAAGTGCCACACTTACGTCAGAATAAGGGAGCTGTTTTGTGATTCCTTTCAGGTTGGTTGCGGGTGACGCTGTGAGGCCCAAGCTCCTCGGAGGAAGTGCATGGTGCTTGGAAAATGCCCATCCCAGACATTTCCACCAAATCTGTGTCAAAGAATGCGAACCAACTGACGTATATTGCTTGGGTCCCCATGACGGAATTGAAGTGCCGATGTGAGAGCGGAAGACGCGAATGCCGCCTTGTGAGCCCTTTAACAGACAAATTGTGCCTCCCTTCATGATTTTCTGGAAAAAAAGCAGAAGAAGCAATTAAAACGCAAACTTTACATATTTATTCGATTGATGTGGTGGGCGGAAAGGTCAAAAGTCAACTTGAAGCGCGATTAGACTGATGTCAAGTCGATGGCTGAATAGAGAGGGAATCGTGAAGGTGAAGAAGACTAACTCAAGGCCTTTCATTTCTCAAACCAATCTCTTTCAAACCAAGCACGTTGATTGCGTGAAGGCTGCCTCATCATCAGACATGATTCGAGCTAGTCTGCTTCACTGAACAAGTTGGAGTCGATCAAAACCTTGTGGCTGTAACTGTAGCGGTCGGGGCTTCCCATCAAGGGTGAAGCATGCCACGGCAAGACAACGCCCAAATCAGTCTGAGAGTTACTCATCATTCTAAGATGGATGGATAGATGGAGAGATGGATGCATCGCTTTGAACGCTGGTTGCTACGCTGGAGTGCTGATGACACGCCTGACTGAAAGAACTAGAGATGAGAGTAGACGCAGGGGAACTGACAGATGAACACGCTAATTGCAATCAGTGAGCGGTGCTGAAAACTGTGGTGGGAGGAAGTAAGTCATGACGAGGGAGACTACTTGGCAAGTGGATGTCGCATGCATCAACAGACGGTATAAAACGGTAGATAGAGGGCTCTCCTACCTCAATTTTGCTGTAGTTCCAGGGTCGGCATTCTCCTTAAATGTCGGCATTTGTCTTGTCCAAGGTCAGGAGGCGATACCATCCCATTCGATGGGAGGATTTTGTGCAACTCTCCCCAGTTCGCCTGCATGCTGGGGACCTGTCACATCTTGGAAGATTTCGTCCGTGTTTCAGCCAACAAAGAAGAATGCCAAGCTCTACGCTTTAACACGCATCGCCAGTTTAACTTGCTTAATTGAAGAAGTCAAAAGAGTTAAGCCCTCAGTGCACACTTTTTTACTTTAACATTTTAAGTGGAAAATAAATATTGTTTTTAAAAAAAACCAGACACACGCAGACACGCACGAGCATAATGGGAAGACACATGTCTGCCAATCTTCCACTGTTCACGAAAACGGAAATTATAGCGAAGGCTAACTCGTCCTTCCGCAACTAAAATCGGTGAAAAAGTTCTTCGTCACTCCTCCTCTCATCCTCCGCTTCCTCCACAACATCATTCTCTTCATCCCTCTCATCGGATTCGCCTAGACAGTCAAGGTCCTCCCAAAAGGCGTGCGAGAACCCAGTGACCGCAGATTGGTTTTTGCTGCGCCACCTCTCATGAAGAAAGTATCTGGGCAGGAAAGCAGTGGCGGTGTTGGTACTCATCAGCCGAAGATAATGTTGTTGTTGTTGCTGCGCCGGTGGAGCCTTGCCATTCACCTGGATTGGTTGTTGGCAAAATGGAAGACATGCCGCTATTAGGCTGCCATTTATAAAGAAAATAGTGATTTATGACAATTTGATGTGACTGCATCGTCCAAAGTGGTTAGTCGTGGTACACGACAAACCCCCAATGGTGACTATTTTGCATCAGGGATACGCCACAGGCATAATTTCAATCCACCTCCAGTTTTGTTTGCCTTGCGACGTGGTCGGGGACAATCCTGCCACTGACATTGTGTCACATCCTTACTTCACATCCGGAATCACCTCCGCCAGTTTGTTTGAGCTGACATTTCATGATTTGCGGGTTGTAAATAACAGGCAGTTCGCAGAGCGCGTAATCAAGGAAAGCACTAGACTAATGCGCATATGAGGCTTTAGTGGATGTCCATAAACATGCAATTTACTGATTCCAAATTTGGTGGCAAGTCATTGAAGCATATGAAACCGTGATCTATGCAAAACTTTATATTTCAAAGATGCTATTAAGACGGTTCATAAAGTGCCTTTTCTCAGTCTTTGAAAGTGCTTGGCGGTGAGACATTCCCCACATCACCTCATAAAGTATGGTGGCGTTTGTTTACCGATGGAGGTGGAAGACGTCACGCAATGCCTGCAAAACCAAGGTGGGGCAAAAACTGCCTTCGTTGTTTCACAATTTCTCCTCCACATAAATCCCCAGGAAGGTAAGTGGGCAGGTTCGAAATAACGTCCAGAGTGCGATTCAATCTAACACTACCTCAGTACGCGTTCGTGCTTAAACACATGACCCTCGAAAATCACCTCACCCATCGCCCGACTGCCCATACTACTTGTGCGTGTTTCAGTAGAACTCGTGCTCCCAAAAAGTGGCATTTTTGAGACTTACATGGTGTTTGACCAACTTGGCAGCCTCCTTCTCCAAGTAGTACAATTGCTGTTGAAGTTCCTCTTCCTAAATTGGGCAAATAAAAGGGGAGGGAAGCAACCATCCTCAACCTCAAGAAATGGTTGATGATGCAGAATTACAGCTGTCACTTTCAAATTTGTCTTTTAAATGCGTTTAAATGCGCCTTAAAGTATGTAAGAATGATCTAGGCGAGGAACGGTGAACGCCTTTTAGTGTGAAAATTGTACAAACTGGCCGCTATAGTGACTGGCTAATAAAAGGATACTTGGAGGTGTAAAAGAAGGAATACAAATACAAAACGCGTTTCATAGAACTCCTCTGTACCACAAAGCAGATCAACCGCACGTGGTTAAACGCTTTGCAAGGACAGTGAGAGACATTTATCCGGAATTAATTCAATTAACATCTTAAACGCTGATCAGCTCAACTTCGAGAGCCACTCTGGACGGGGCCAGTCGCATTCAGCAATGCGGGTGAGAGAAGAATCGATGCATCAGCAGTTGCGTTTCGGACTCGGGGAATCTGGTCAAATCCTCGGGCTGGAGGGCCAGGCGTACTTGATCCCAATGCCTACTTACAAACTCATTTAAGTAGGGATCAGCACTCTTAAAACACAAAGCATGAATGGCTAAACTCTAAATGTCTTAATTTACCTTAAAAGATTGTAATCTCTATGGACTGAAGTAAGGTAGTGGGATATTTTCTCCTAGGCGTGAAAAACAGCCGCCAGTTGAATACGCTCCCCAGATTTTCCCACATTCCAAGGGTATTCAACAACCGTACTTTTTGCAGATAAAGATTAATTGCGATGAGCAGGGAGGTTAGGTATTTCACGCCCCACTCTCCCAGGGTCAGCAGCTGTCGGGTGCAGTGCGTATTTCCTAACGTCAAGGCGACCTTCAAGCTATTCTATTTTATTTATTAGTAGCTGGCGAGGAAGAAATTCCAAGCCTCCGTCCTTACCGAGATATCAGCTCAACAACAGGAGATGCGATTAGAACGGTTTTAACGGATGGTTGTAGGAGGCTCCCCGAAAATTGCATTTCAAGCGGTCTACCCTTAAAATAATCAAATGCGGACGCAAAGAGTTTTCGCTATTGCATCAGATTGCATTCCTTCAAGAGAGCGTTCTACTTTCCCCCCTTTTAAATTCTTTGGCAGCTGCAGCGTTAGCGTTGAATGAGGTTAGTCTTGGCAAGATTTTCTATTCACTGTCTTCCGATTTCTGGGTCGTTTGTCCGTACGTCTCGATAACACCCTTTTTTGGCAAAAGCATTATTCTACTGGTACCCACCATGTACAGCTTTTAAATCCATTTTACTTCGAAAAAAACTAAATTTAACTGCCCGCCTTGACAGGTTGGATACACTGGATCAGCTCTGAAGACAAACATCTGCCGTGTACAAAACAAGGAAAGTGTGTAGGCACGCATGAGCGAGTGGTTAATCAAAGCAGGCGCGGGTCACCCACTCGGGTGAAATTTCTCTTTCCATAGGTGAAATAGAAAGCTAAAAGGAATTCAGCGCTTTTCTTTGCTGCACTTTTCGTGAAATCAAGATTAATTACATCAAGGGTGGGTTGATTAATCCCTCACCGGAGGCGCTCCCACAGCCATCAAAATTAAGCCTGGGTGCACAGTTTTCTGTGATGTTGAGAGGGATTGCCCCGTAAACAGAATTGTTGCGGCTAACGGGAGTCTAAACATCAATTACCAGTACAATGCTTGCACTGAAAGGACTTGGGGATAAACGTATGCCTGTTTAAATGAATTGGATGGGATAGAGGATGGTGAGCTATTTATTTTCTTAGCAGTCTAGTTGGGTAAAATAGGGAAAAGAAAGGTGGATGACACTAACTAAAAAGTAAGAAATGCTGAACCGATTAAGTTCACAGCACAATAAAACTTTTTTCAACCCAACCTTAAACTACCGCTCGAAGGCACAGGAAATGGTAAATTAAAAATAATGAGAACCAAATATTTGCTTTAAACACTGAAGTAGAGCATAAAACATCTCAAAAAGCATATTGATGTGCAACCTTTAGCCTCTAAATTGAAGTTGAAGTGTTAATTTTCATACACAACTAAACTTTTAAACTCTCTTTTAGTACAAGGTTCTATGACTAAAGCAGTTGACGATGACTACGACTAAAATCATCACAAAAATGACACGTAAGTTAGCAACGGAAGTGTCGAAGCTGACAGTAGTGAAAGAGTCTACTTTAATGATACCTTTCATTTATCCAAATGGAGAGCATTTCTGAGAGCTTGGTTATGCATCGAATGAGGAGAAAATAATCTTCACGTGAGAGCTAAGCATGCAGGAAGTAAGGCCATGAGCGATAGCAACAACTCAATTAAGTTTTGCCGAGAAAAACTGCGCAATTTTTGCCCAGACATATCTTTCGTGCCATTCAAATATTTATCCCGAAAATGATATGTGGTAAACAAACAACTTTACTAATAAATAATGAGTAGTTTTGTTTTTGTAGGCCATATCAGCCTACCTCCTGACTTCCGGACAGCGAGGCAGAAATGACGCGGTCAACATCGCCAGGTCGGCCTTTGTTGAATTCGGTGAAGACATTCAATAGGAGTGTGTTGTACCGTTTCTCCAGCGTCTTATCCATCGTAGGATAGACACGACGCCAGTTGCCGCAGTTGGAGTTCTCAAAACACTCTAAATCCGCCTCTCGATGCATCTCGCCCAACCGCTGGCGCTAGTTGGAATGAAATGGATAGTAGAGAGCTATCGAGTTCTTAAGGTCTTCTCTTGTGTTAAAGCCAGATATATAATGCGAATGAGGCAATGGAAGGGTAACGAGGAGGCAGAGAGATAGACTCACAATGCTATTTATGTGGGTAAATAGATCACGTGGATTTTTAAACAAGTCGGAGGCTAGATACTTGGACTTGAGGGTGTCATTGGGCTGCCACGCCTTGATGTTATGAACAGAACTCAGCATTGTAGTTGGAGGGTTCAGCAGACGCTGCACCGCGTGTGCACGTTGCCACTCCTCCGAGCGACGCTTGTCCGAAGCGCTGAAAGGCAGCGAACATCTAAGTTAGTGGTGCATGCATGAATGCGTTCCATTTTGTTACATCCACGATGAGAGCAGACATGCAAAATTATTAAGAATCGGTGAAGTACGAGCAACTCACCGAATGTTAACAAGCGCCAACGCATCCTTCAGCAGACCCGACTTGACCCTTAGATCAAGATTCTGGTCCACTCCAAATGAAGGCGACCGATTTACCTCCAACAGCCACGGTTTCAGGTCCGCATCGAGGATTACATCGAATCCGAGGATCTCAAAAGCCGCTGAATGGATACGTCCACTTCCTCCTTGATTAAAACCGCCAAAATGTGTCTCTGATGAAGTCGATGATGTAGTCGTTGATCCAGAGTTTGTACAAGAACTGAGAAGAAAATCAACTGAGCGATGGAACAGTCGATAGCCGTGGTAGGCGTGAGGAGCAGCAATAATAATTGTCTTCACGACAAGATTGCGAATTCGTCGCCACAGCATTCGGCAGTCGGTAAGACCAGCATGACGGGTGAGGTAGTCTTCCAGGAACGCGAAGGAACGCTTGCTGCCCTCAGTCTCATCGTTGGTCCTTATGTAAGCGTGGTGCTTGCGATTTACCGCGTAGTTAGTCAGGTGGCGGTACAGAGATTCCTAAGCAGGGCAAGATGGAAACGAATGACCATTGAAAGGCTAGTTTGCACATTATCTGCCAGATGTTATGAAGGAATGCGCGTACACCATTGGGTTCCATGGGATCCTTGTACTTCTCCGCACTCAGTCGCACCAGGCCCTCGTTGTAGACGAAAATGCGCAGAGGACAGCAGGAGGTTATGAGCACGTAGACACGCAAGTCAAACTTAAAGCCATCGATAAGGTAGGGGTTAGTAACGTATTCTTGCACCACACAGGGACCGTACTGTGAGCTTGAGGATGGTACGCTTTCCACATTGCGGTACAACCGGATGCTTAAACATTATTTTATAAATCGTGGTTAAAAGTACATTAGCTAGGAAAAGACCAAACAATCGAAGGTAGACGAAACAACAAAGTTTTTCAAAAACGTTGGCTCACCCCATCCCCATTGCACCATTTGCTGGCTTTAGGATGTAGGCAGGATGAGGATTCCTGCGAGCATAAGTCAAAAATGCGGTGTATTCTTGTGGTAAAATCCATGTTTTTGGATAAAAATTGTAATTTTTTGGATCAAATCTGGCATATCTGTAAAATAAAAGGCAGCTATTAATCGATTACGCTGAACAGCCAATTCGTTTGCGATAAAAGAGCTTGAGGGATTGGGAAATTCCTAAATCATTGAATACTTGTGAGAAGGTAGACTCTCCACACAAATCAAAGAAGAAAGCAAATCATGCCTTTGTTAACAAAGGAATTGATCATCGTGGAAATGTTTAGTCGTGGCGAGCAAGAAATGACCAAAATGGGACATCACTTAAATTTGTGCTCACTTATTGTAGTGTTTGGTAAAATAATCCTTTCGACAAATTTCCACCATACCGGGAAAGTGATTTACCCTTTGATAAGGCCTGAGCATCCACAATCTCTCAAATGGGATGCAAGCATCAGACCAAATTAAGAAACTACACAACTGTGCTTTAAAATAATGCCTTACGCCTCTGTGTAGTTTTCCCCATCTTCAATTTTAAAACCTGCCTCCTGGATAATTTTTTTAACTAGAACGTAAGTAAATGCGATAATTACCTATCGGGAATCTACAGCCAGCAACATTCGCTATTAGATCACTTGGATCGCGTTTACTACTTCGCTTAATGCTACGTTTCGCAAGGAATGAGGACTTTGGCGTTGCCATTAGCATTTATTAAGAAGCCGACCGTAATACAAAATAGCGGATCATAAAAAGATGCTTAATGAATTATAGACAAATAATGCCCAAAGTAAACAAAAGTGAGCAATTATCGCTTATCCAAATTGAAAGAACGGGCGAAGCAGTGCTTGGAAAAACAAGCGCTTTTAAACACGGAAAAAGGCTGACTTTAAAAGGAGGAGAGTATGGCTTTATGTCTACAAAAACAACCACTCATATCATGTAAAGTCGTGCCCTTTTTGCTCCAGAGGTGACGTCGTGCTTTAAGTTGCGAATTAAGAAGCGAATCAGCATCTAAGAGTAACAATAAGATAGTAGCAAGGCTGATGATTAAAAAAAGGTTGATTGTTGATGGTTGCAAAATAAGTAAATATTCGGTTGCGCCTTTAAACGCGAGGCGGATACAAGCGTTAACCTCGTGGCAGATGGGGCACAATCGGTCCCAAATGGGAAATGCGTGATAAATAAACATTAAGCGAGATGTTCGTATTCATTTGCTTGCAATGCATGCTCCCGCTCACCCTGTTTACTTATTTTAAGAGCCTGAATGCGTGGATGGGATTAGGTAACGTTGAGTGTTTTGCAGGCGATAGCCCGAACTGGTACTTTAAAGAGACGCCACTGCTGCGGTACTTTGTGGAACTACAAAGGATTATTTAGCGAATTGGTCTCTAGTCAGTTTACTTGACGTACGTTTAAAGTTATAACTTATTAGATTGAGCGATCTACCCCAGATTTCCTTCTGCTTGAATAGTACCTCGCGAGGTGATTCAACATCGTTATACAAAGCAGCAAACATGATGACTAAGAAGCGAGCTAATTCAAGAGTGTGCCTTGTGCGTTCGCTCATGTTAATTTTCCGAGTTTCACGTAGTTCAGCTGCCCCAATTCTTGGCCAAAGGCGGAAGGTCACCCAATGCTCAGACATAGAGATCTTCTCGTCTCATGAGCGTTATCCTTGCGACTTCATTCAGTCTCTCAAGGTAGATGCAGCACCCTGAACATACCTAGAAGACGGAGAGAAGGCTAGGCGTAAGTCAGAACACTTGTATTCGAGACATTAAGGAAGGGGGCTACTGGCATGGCCACCAGGCCAGCCCTCGCAGCTCTTCAAGGTGACTACCGCTAATGTCGGACCAACCAGCAGTCCAACCAAACAAAACGCAACAGTAGCTATCATGATGTGACCAATGCTGTTGGGTAAATGTACACTCGTCAATCACGAAGGTCTTCGAATTCGCATACAAATGGAAGGTCTCTTAACCGCAATGCCAACCATTCTCCTTAACATTTCATTAGAGTCTTTCACTTTGTCCCGCACACAAATCAAAATTTAGAGACGGAGATGCTGTGGTAGTGCTGTAAAAAAGGGACGGATGTCATTTGTCTCAGAAAGAAAACAAGGACAGCACTCGGTTCTGCGCCTCGGTTATATGAGTGGCCGGATTGCCTGAGCCCCTTGGAATGGCCCCTGGACCATGACAGCAGCTCCGTTTTCCCTTACATTGATTGCACATTCCGCCTTGACATCATGCCTTCCTTTTGCTCTCAAGGAAGACGCTAGACACTCAATTAATGGCAGCAAGAAGCAAACCCGGCTTCGCGGTATTCTTAGCCCTATCTTTACTGCCTGTGACGTTGCAGTGGCGCAAACAGAGTGCCAGTGCTACAGGTTGGAGAATCTCTGACATCCTAAAACTGAAGATCAGGGAACAACGCTCGTCTTCAGCATCAGCCCCATCCTCGCGGTGCACAATGCAGAAGCGATATTAGTTGTAGACCAACTGGCGAACTATCGTGTCAGGGGTTTTCTTAACATACCTACCCATGGAGACCGGTGTGCCAACCTCTCTTTATGGACACACTGATGCATGGCAGAAGCTCTAATGCAGAGTTTTCAAACCGGGGGCATTCTAAAATTCAGACGCACAGAAAGATAGATATATGACTTAAACATAATGCAGCGCATCAGGTGCGTCAAATGTCAGTGAATAGTGTACGAGCAAGATCGTGGGTGCCTCTCATGACATTAATTGCGTTGAGATGGATGAACAGGGACGTCTACCAAGGGAAGAGCCAGAGATAGCACTCAAAAAGAAGCATAAAAAGACGTTGGATGTTGTGACTGCCGGCCTAGATTGCGGCTTCGGTCTGTTAGGCGGCCAAATTTTCCCAGCTGCGTGCGCTGGCCTCTAAGACATGATAGCAGCCTTTTTCCTGCTCTAGTATTACGCCTTTAGAAAAGTCTTGATACGCTATAAAGATTGTTGATTTGCGCTTTTTTTTAAGTGAGGCTTTATTAAAAACGCATAGATGGATAGAATGCGCATATCCAGTTAAACCCTTATGTTGATCCAAACATACGCCTTAGGCAGGGGCAGGAGAGCAGTTTAAGCCTTCTGCTATGGAAAAGCACAGAAAGCTCAAAAGCCGAGAGGAAATTAGCAACTCGTACCTTTGATGAAGCGGATTGTATGTTTGGGCTGTTGGTTTGTCGGACATATTATTGGCTGCCATCTGGAAGCTAGCTGCGTGGGCTGGCCTGTCGGCAATGCCAGCAGTTCCCTTACTTTCCGTCTAGAATACACGTATTCTGACCTACATCCGGCCTTCTCTCCTTCTTTTAGGGATGCTCGGGGCGCTACACTTGAAATCCGTACTGCGTCTCACGGAGCCGAACCGATAAATATGCTTCAACCCAATGCTCCTATTTGGTGTAGTCGTACAAAGGCTAAAGAGAAGACGTTGAACAATAGTACGCGAGGTTGCAACTACCCCCAAAGATGTTTTAGGGCAAAATGTAAAGCAAAAAGGGGAACGAGATAGATTGGAATGCGGCTACTGGCATGGCCTAGAGACTAGCCCATGGAGTAATTTCAGCGTAGTCACCTGAGTAAACGAAAGCCAACCAAAAAATGAGCAGGAAAATTATTGCAGGCATGCTAGGTCTAGCGTCCCGAGCATCCCTAACAGAAGGAGAGAAGGCCAGGTGTAGGTCAGAATACGTGTATTCTAGACGGAAAGTAAGGGGACTGCCGGTATTGCCGACAGGCCAGCCCACACAGCTAGCTTCAAGGCGGCCGCCGCTAATATGTCCGACCAACCAACAGCCCAAACAAACAATACGTTACACTAGGATCGCTCACAGTAGAATTCTCCAAGTATCCTGACGTTGCATTATTGTACAGTTAAATGCTCCCATTCTCATCGTTTCGGGTCTATTGTCAATTATGATTTTACTGTTATAAATGACAAACCACATCGAATTTTAACTCACTCACGTTTATTCGCTTCAGCCCCATTCAAGGTGATGCTGCAAGACATAGGCTCATGGGGTGTTTTTTAAGGCAAACATATGGAACTAAATACTTCACTTAATTTTCGCAAGACGGCACTTGAATGCACCCTTTAAACTATTAAATGCATCAAATCCAAGTGTTCCGCGAGAATGATTGGTCAGACAATTCGACCCACAAACCCACTAAGCTGAAATAGCCCAACCATGTCGTCTGTCGAAGATGTTCTACCCTCTTTTGGAGACTTATTAATAAATTCCAATAGTGAAGGTTGGGGTCCGTCCAATGTCCCGACAAATTTCAAGGATATGCCCTATCAGCCATTCTCAAAGGACACGAGATTGGGCAAAATTGCCGACTGGTGCGGTACCATCTATCCTGATCTAAAATCAAAAAGTAGGAACTCGTTGCCTTAGCTTTTCATCTTTAGACCGTTATGTTTCTCAATTTGGTGGTGGTGCCCAGTATACTTACTATCACGATGAGGATGATAGTAATTTCCAGCTGGCTACAAGTGGGAAAGAACCTAAGTCTAATGCGTTCCGTCAGCGTTTCAAGTATCAGATGGTAAGTCCACATCCTTCTATATATCACCATCGTGTAGCGCGGGCGTGGACGTGGAAACTTTCAATCCGGGTTCCAAGGCCGTGGTGGTGGTCAGTTTATGTCCCTGGGTAACTTTGCTGGCCGTCAACGCCGAACACTCACTGAACGTGAGAGGGCGGCCCTGCAGCAACAACAGCAACAGCAACAGCGCCGTTATGGCAATCAGCCGAATTGGCAAAATAATTGGCGCCGCGGCGGTAACTGGGGTGGTGGTGGTGGCAGTGGCTGGCGTCAAGGCAATGACTACAATCGTCGTCCAAACCGCGGCAATCGAAATCCTTCAGTGGAAATAAAGGAAGAGTGGAACCTCCTTGAAGACTTCGAGTTCAATCAGTTTGCTTCACTCTCTCTGCCATCAGTGAAAGAGCCTATCACCTGGTGAGCTTAGTTCTGTTTTTTTTGTCAAGAGCAGTGGACTTTTTACCTCTTAAGGCTGATTTTTATTACCTAGTGCGGAGTGTGGTACTGTAAAGTATTACGATCGCACCTACGATACGATCAATACGCGTAATGAGAGACCCCTCATACGTTTCAACGGCGTGGTGCATGCTGTAACCACCTCCGAGGATCCTGTGATTATGAATCTGGCGAGGAAGCGGCACCTCAATGTCTTCTGTACGGATCGCATCGCTGCGACCATAATGTGCGCGCCCAAATCGGTGGACTCCTGGGATCTCCTTGCCATCCGTATTGCTGACAAACTTTTCTTTGATGTCCGTCCCGGTTCCAATTTCGACCATGTTACGGTGGCAGAAACAGCTATCGACCCACCTAGTGAGGAGCCGGGTCATATTAACAGCCCCGAAAAACTGGCTTTGGAGGCTACTTTCATCAACATCAACTTCTCCCAGCAGGTTCTGCAAACGGTGAGCGTTGACTTCGACTGTTGTGACTCCTTGGGTAATTTTGGACCTTACCTTTCGTGCTTCAAGGTTGTGGTAGTATGTTCATGGTGCACTTTAGATACGTTTACCACCATTTGCCCTCTGCAATCTAATGTAATATTTTTGTTTAACTGTTCTTGCTTCAAGCATTGAGTGCCACTTTGCCAACCGCATTGACAATCTCTAGGTTTCCGTTTAAATTCCCATTGGAGGGTTAACTTAGGTGCGCTCATTTTTAAACATCTGTGTACATGAATACCTGGTTAGCCCCTTGATCAATCACTAAACCAGGCTGAATAGTGTTGAAGTGTGACTTTCCGCCATTTTTGGTAGGAGGGTAAACCGTACAATTTCAAGCACAAAAATCCCTTCATCGACTCGGACGACAAAGAGGAGGCAGAGAGGGTGGCCTCGGTGGGCTACCGCTACCGTCAGTTTGACCTTGGCAATGACATAAACATGGTGGTGCGGTGTGAGGTCGATGCGGTGATGCCGCTGCGGGCTGAAGAGAAAGAGAAGCGGGAGGCGGGTGCCGGTCCGGAGGTGCCAAAGTTCTGTTGCATCAAAGCACTAAACGAATTTGACAGTCGTGTGAGTAGTACTGGATTGACACTTTAAGGCGCCTGATCACGAATTTGCCAATTAATTCCCTCTTACTCTGGTAGTATTGCAATGGGGTGAACTGGCGCGCCAAACTGGACACGCAACGTGGAGCTGTAATTGCATCAGAACTGAAAAATAACTCGTGCAAATTGGCCAAGTGGACGGTGGCGTCTATTTTGGCTGGCGCGGATCTACTCAAGTTTGGGTAAGTAGCATTTCTGTGCCATTTTGAGTTTTCATAGTTGTGCAGAAACCGAAGTTCTGTGTAAATGGTTCAACTCATCAGCTAAGAAGATTGGGTTGGCAAGTTTCAAGGGATGGGAAAAGGAGTCTCTTCGTCTTCCAGTTCCATCCCGCCGCACTACCCAGCCCTTCCAGGAAGGCATACATCACTTCGGCTGGATTCTAATTGCAAACATTGTGCTTATGAACGACTGGGCTGTGTTCACCGCTGTCACGTGGACGATGCGTGACTTATACAATATCACGACAGATCAGCCATCTGTGGATCAGGTGTTCGTCGTGGTGACTCGAGCTGTGATTGGAATGACTGGCGAGGCCGTCAGGTTCAAAACCGAGACTGCAATGATAATGAGTAAACTTTGGTGGAGTCGGCTCCCATGTCTTTGTTTTCGTAGACACTGAACCACACACAGTTGTATGCACACCATCATTGCTATTTGACATCTCGACAAACAACGTGTGGAGTGAACTGGAGTGGCTGTTTGGTGTGGTATGACACGCCTATCACTGACCACCGTATGTGAATCTACCGTAGTATCCTCCCCTACAAGCTTGGAGGAGGCGTCGGGTCGATTTGGATGCGCTTCCAACTACACGATCGAAGGGCTTGTGAGCGGCTGGTGACATGAAATTGCTTGAAGTGTGGGTGGGGTGTCGATTGAATGGACGGGTTGGTGGATGGCTTATGCCCATATTTCGATTTCTCTGTAGCTTTGTGTCACGCGTAAACCCGAAGGACACCTCGCACCACGCGATTCTGGGAACTCACGAGTTCCGCCCGACGGACTTTGCGGCACAGATCAACCTCAACATGGACAACGCTTGGGGTATCCTGCGCTGCGTCATCGACTACTTCATGAAGTGTGAACCGGGCACTTACCTCATGCTCAAAGACCCCAACAAGGTGAGCGACGTTACTATTAGACAGGACTGATTTTTTTAAATTTTCCTGGAAATAAGGCGATAGCTTCCTTCATACCGTTCATTTTACTATCGATGGCTTGAATGGTCTATTTTACGTGTCTCATCATCCCTTAACTGTGAACAGTATCTTGGGGCTTCCCATTACCTTTTGCCATGAATCACGAGCTTGAAGAATGCCCAAGATGTAGTCAGCGGTTATGCCTTTGAAGTGCCTCTTGGTTGCTTATCGAAATGGGGTGAACATTAGACGAATTCCCCCTTAAGTCCCATTCTGGCAGCTTCTGTTTGGCCCTCTGTACTACACCTTCCGTCGTCGGGAAACTTCGAGAACGACGACGGTGATCTTAGCTTTTCTATCGCTGATATGGCTCACCTCGGCTAGCCGATTTGATGAAATCAGAGGTGGGTTGGAAACCCGGCTTACCAAATCTGAAAGGTGGATGGAGTTATGCTGGTAGCAATCGTCGATGTCTGTGCTATTTGCAGTCCTACTGCCAATCGCCACAGCGCATTTTTCACATGACATGGCCTACAACTGGGGAGGTTGAAGCCACTTAAATGCTATTCACTCTCTGCAGTTGACTACGGGTCATTCCAAAGTAGCAATTGTTTCTTTTTTCTGATGGTTTTAAGCTTCCTATTATTCTTCAGCAATCACTACACATCTACTCGTTGCCAGCCAACGCTTTCGCCTCGGACGAGGAGAGCGACGAGTCGTGCGAGGAACAGAATGCTCAGACACAACCACAGGCGACGCAGCAATCACAGCAATCGGCGAAGAATTGAGCTCTTCGACATCGAGCCCCACCTTTGTCTCTCTCCGCACAGCACCTTCTCCATTCGCTTGTGTGCTGCCTTTCACATTGATGCTTCATTATCTCCTCTATTTGGAATCTCAGTCGTTCTATCCTCCTGTCTTCGGTGGCGTAGTGGGTGGGTGTCCTTGAACATGACTGACAGCTTGGCAGGGCTGGCGTTGGCGGATGTCGTCTTGGGAAGAAATGACTGGCAGTGGGTGGGTAGAAGGATCAGGAATGGAGGTCCCGGGTGTGAATGGGTGGAGTCGAAGTGGAAGAACACTCAGTCATGTACCTAGCCCAGGTCTTCTGTCCTCCCCGTTCCCCATCTCGGTATCCAAGTTGGCGGCTGTTAGGATGAAGGTGGGGCTGCGAATTCTGGAATCCCAGGATTCCGGGGGTGGAGGACGGTGCAGCGGTTGCGCGGTTGTTCATTCAGTTGATACGACTTTCGTGGAGTGAAGAATGTAATCTTGATCCCTCAAGCTGTAATTGTTAGGGCTTTCTAACTGACTAGATGTTCTGGGCTTGTGGGGATTCTGATCTGCGAATAGTTGATCCGTGTTTAAGTATTTGGTCCTATCATTGAATGCCTGCCTGAACGCTGGCGAAACGGTTCGTTGACGTCTTCGTTCACTCGATGTTGGATTCGGGATGCTGCATATTAAGCGCTTCCAGCCTCACTTTCGTGTCTCAACTTCCGTGGAGGGAGGGAGCGCACTGTTGGCGTCAAACCATGCAGCACTCGTTCAAAATCGTCCGTGTGTGTGCGTGGATGAGTGGGAAGAAATCGGATGGGCGGACGAATGGAGGCAGAATGGATGGAAGTATGAAAGGCGGATGGTTGGACGGGATACAAGACGGGCGGGTAGATGAGTAGTGAGCAGTGGAAGGGCTTTCTCCCTCGCCGTGACCCGTTCACTTGTTCAAGGCCAAGCATCACTGCTGACTGTGATTGCTTCACTCGATGCTGTTCGATTGTGCTCAAGGCTGTTGAAGAATGGCAGCTCGTTCTTCTTTTTCTTGAGAAAAAATCGCTCCTGTTGAGTCATTTCAAGGCAGTTCTCGTTTTTTATTCCCACAAGACGCAACAGCGCTAGAGCTTTGGTTGCAAATCCTATCCGTTTGGAGATTTGCACATTAATTAAGGTGAAGCGGTGCCATTGCATCCTCGTCCTCTCCACTCCCTCAAGGTGACGGTGACAGGTATTTGTTGGGGAAAAAGAGTGACGTGGCTGCCTCAATGCCATGAAAGCCCCCCAACTGAAGAGATGAGAGCACCGTTGAGTGCGAAGGAGTTACTAGGTCGTCAATGCAGACGATTGTCACCCCACCGTCAAGCTCTGTATTCACTGATGCAACTTCTCCATGCGGTGCTTTCCACATATCCTAGGCATCGAGGGGGTTGGAACACTCGTGTGGAGATGGAGATCGCCAAGACTAGACGTTTCCTTGTCAAGGGTAGGTTTTGGAAGGGCAAATTCGTTACCATTGGGCCTGTGCCGACTTTAGAAGTCGATGGAGATCTAGGAGTTCTGTTGATCCCCATTGCGAATAACTTATTCTCCTCAAGCTCTTCTCGACGACTTCGAATACCTCGACGCTATATTCTCACCAATTGCAGATGGAAGACACTACCTTGCGGATTGGAATCCTAATTCAAGATTCCTCCTCAGCAGTAACCTAAGGTGTCCATTTTTATGGATGGTTTTCCTTCTCCACTTTCAGTAATGGAAGGAGTTAACACTGGGGAGCCGCCGTGAAGTGGTGGCCATTCCGTAGCATTGAATGAGTAAACCTTCTTCAGTGTACTTCCAGATAGGGAGGACGACTCTGACTGTGGATGGGGGTAGCCCCAAGGACAATCGAATAGCGTCGAGTAGAGCCACCTTATTCGACAGTGCTGTGTAGCCTTCAGCAATTCTGTCTGTAGCCTCCCGTACACCTCATCCATTCAACTCGCTTCCTTTCGTCTATCCGCCATCAAGCACGAAACAAGGTCAACTTTGTAGAGGAGTATTGCTCGCAATGGATCCATCGAACAGCGGTTCCGCTCTTCCCCATGAAGGTGGAACACCAGACCACCTTCGACAACCAGCCGCCAATCAGCGCGTTCTCTAGTGCATAGGGAAGGCGGAGAAGACGTTAGTCCTTGAAGGTGTGTTTTTCAGGCTGGATTAAGGTGCCAACGAAGTGTTTCATCACCACTCACGCCAAACTCAACAGTGAATTCGTCTTGACGCTTTACCTTCCAGTCATCCCAGACAATGAAATGAAAATAACTAATCGAAAAGAAGGGATTATCTCCTTCCTCTACGATGCATCAATCCAGCTTGGCGGCATTCAAATAGCCCAATCCGGAGACCCCTGCAACCGTAGCTTAGCCGCTCGGCCGAAATTCCATTCGTCACGTAGAGGATGACGGGGGAAACAAGAGACACCGCATGGACGAACCAAAGCATACATCTACGCGAAGAGGACATCTTACAGACTCCTACAGGTTGGAAAGGTCACGATGATTATTTCACAAGATCCTGCCAAGCGTGCTGGCATTCTACCACAACCCGACCACGGAGTTGGCCCCGCCAAATTGCACTTGTCACAACCGCTTCGTAGCTGCCTCCACAACCACACAGCTCCTTTGGAGGCCAAGTAGCGACACCATAGATTAGTTGTCACGACTTGAACACCTAAGCCCCGTCAACGGAGAAATTAATCGAGCAACAACAGCTACGTCAAAGGAGAACGTACTTCTTGCCGCGCACATAGATTTCAAACGCAACAATGCAGCAGACCCATCAGGTTGTGTCAGGTGTCAACATCGCGTCCCCTTCTCTCCACACTGGTACAGTTTCATATCACTTTATTTTATTTTTGCACCGTTGATGCGATTACTTTGACAAGACAGGCGAGAGGAGGAGGAAGAGAGTCGGGAGAAGGCTGAAACAGGATCGCTTGAGCGTAAAAACCTCGACAAGGTGGTCAGCCCATCATGGGGGTAGAGGAAGAGGGATGTACGAACGAATGGGCATGATGAGGAGGCATAAGAAACGATCAAAGAAGAGGAAAGGAAAGAGTTGGGACAAGATGAGAAGAGTGATGATGGGGAGAAGTGGAGCAAGCAAAAGAGATGAAGACGGAAGACAACGGACACACGTCACTTAAAGGGAGAAAGAACGAAGATAGGGATAATCCACCTGGTAGATGATTTTGGGAAAACCTCAGGCACGTCGAGCTACGCAGCCAACAATTCTAAGCGGTTGTCGAAGCCGCCACGATGCCCACTTTGGAGGCCAGTGGGAAAGCTGTCTCGTGGGCCGCGGCATAGGGAGTGGCGGAGCAAATACGACTTTGCATTTGGCCCGCTAAGTCGGATGCGACTCCCAGGGTGGCTCGACAGGGCGGCATCAGGACCTGACGGGGGTGGAGACTCGAGCCCGAGCAGAAAATGTAGTCCACGCACTTCCGCGGAATCACAGTCGTTGTTGCTGCCACTGATGATGGTGACACAGTAGCGTACCGAGTAAAGGGAGGCTCTGTGCTCTATAAGGAAGGTTTGAGAAGATAATACCACCAGCTCGCACAATAGACACTCCTTCCTTTCTCTGGAAGGAGTCGTTACACTTACAGTTGTCAACACTCACCATAACTGATTGGTAGCAACTGCGGACATCTGTACATGGATGCTGGAAGGCATGCCAGAGGAGGTCGAGGAGGGACTAGAATTATAGGCATAAAAAGGCGAAGATATAGAAGCGAAGATGCATAGAAGATGAATGAAAAGGGGATCCTTACAGTGGCATCGAGAAAGTCGTTATTCCTCAAATGGATATTACGGACCGCGCGAAGTCGTGCAATGCTTTCATCTGAGGGATAACCATCACAAAAGATCTGGTACGCCGGAGAACTTGGCGACGCCTCCAGATTGGCGCAAAGCACCCAACGCATCGGTGAAAGAGACGTTGACGAAGGCATGAGAGGGTAACCATTGCCGTTGTAACCATTCACCAATGGCGTCGTCGCCCCAACCTGTCCCGACTCCTGGACTTCCTGCCAGATCTCATGCAATGCCCATAGACACCCGGAGGCGTTGATGGCCGCAAGATCGGGTCGAGAATCGAAGGAGGGCGGACACCACTCAGAGGAGGGGAACCCACCAAGGGAGGAATGGCAACCAGCCACGGAGACTGTGATGGTCGAGGCACAACAACCACCACCTGCAGTACCACTGCCCCCACCGCCAGCACACTCAACGTAGGGAACGATGATGGGGGTGGCAGTGGGCACGGCAGTTGTGACAGGGCATGAAGGTGGTGGGGAGGGAAACTCCACGGAGTGGAGGCGCTCCGTAAGACAGCCCACGAGAAGGAGGGAGCCAGTGGCCAAGTGGCGCAGAACTGAGACAAGTAATTGTGAATCATTCGATCCATTACTGCCACTGCGATCGCCGGTGCATGAGGATTTGAGAGACTCGCTCAATGTGTCACGCCATAGCTGTGCGTAGGCACAGTGTTCAACCAACTAAAATAGGAACCACAGACCAACTTGAGCCTACAAAGTTGTTTTGTCCCGCCACATCGTTCCCGTAGTTGAAAAGATGGGAGACCTCTGGATGCCACAAATGTAGAAGCAGCTCAATACCTTTCACACTAAAGTGGATTGCACTTTCAGCATTTACGCGTGAGTTCAGGTGATGCAATGGCCAGTGGGTTTTTGAGCTGCAAAGTTCTAAAAATCATTTACATGGAGAGCTAAACAACTAGCTTCCACAGGACAAAAGATTTAGTTTTCCCAAGTAGCAACACGACAAATTTTAAGAGGTCAAATTTGTTGCGCACCACTAAGAAGCATAAGGAACGTGTGCTCCACTAATTCATCTCTACCCCATTCCCTCAGCCACTTCCCGCCCGCTCATTAAGGTCGAAAGCTATACCATACCTTGCGTGCCATAGACTGTACAGAACGGCAGTGAAAGGCCACCTCGGAGAAAACTTCACGACTAAAGAAGATGAAAGACTGGTAGGAGGCGGCTGTATCATCCGTACCTCCGGAGCATTGGTAGCCTTGTCTGTAAGGGTATAAAAGGGGAAGGTAACACTAGACACAAACAGAAGGGATGCAAAATGTAGAGATGAACGTACCTGCTAAGCTCAGGTCTCAGGTGCAAGGCGGCGTAGTCCGCATGAGCCTGTTTTACACAAAAGACGTCCGGACTGATGGCCGCAATGTCGCGAACGAGGTGCTCATGTTCGTCCAATTGCACTCCGTCCCCTGCAGCCGTATCCTTATCTTTCATAAAAAAAGACAACAAAGAAGCGCCGTTGCTAATTTTAAAGGTTTAGAGAGAAAGATTCAATTAGAAAGGCCGATCACGGTCTTACCCTTCCAAGCCGGTAGGGTAAAAGAAGCCACGCAGAAAGTGTCAAGAAGGCGCGGATGCTGATTCTTCTCCATTGCATCCGCTGTATTTACTGCCTCGTGCTCACCGCCACCGCTTCCGGGACCACCATCACGGGCGTCTGTGCGCGGCACAGGTGAGAGGTGACGACGTGCGCGCTTTGCACTCGGCACCTCCTCCGCCGCTTTCGTTGGTGTAGCGTCCGCCTCGTAGCCATCACCATTCAGAGCGGTTCGTGACGTTGGTGATCCCTCAGTCGAGATCCAGAGACGCTGTGAGGCGCTGATTGGCAATGAAGGAGGCACCGTCATCGTTACCCGCAGCTCCGACTCGGGCCATGTGGTCAATACTAAAAAATGCGATGCAAATTGTTCTCCATGTAGTCATTCGCCAAATACTTAGGCATTCGAGATGGCAAAAACCCAGACCATTTGACACGTTTGCTACTAGCATCACATGTACATAACACGCGCCTTTCTCACGTGTCGGCGAAGACAAAAAAAATACTACATGTGTTCTGCCAGTTTACAGAAAATGAATGCACTCATTTGGATCCCCTAAAACCGACACATTTAATGCAGGCGCCCTTCGATCCGAATCTTGTCCCCTAAGTCTTTGAGCGGAGCTCGAACTGGATGACCCAAGAGTCGCCTTCATCCAGTAGCCGTGTTAGGGGAGGGAAACGAGAGAGGACAAGTCCAAAAAAGGTGAACCATAGTGAGCCCATTATGCGACTGCCTTTCGATTATAATTAACACAAAATCCTGGATGATAGCATTGCAAAGGAGCGAAATCATCAAGAAAGGTGGCAGTGACTAGATCCGGGATAACGGGGGAGTTTGTATACAAATTGCCTTGGGGAATCGCCTTTGACCTCAGAGTGATCCCCGATGTCACGTGAAACCTGGTAAACTCCAGCCGGCCTGCCAAAAGTACATTTAACATGCACTAATATGTCAAACTCACATTCGTCAATAAATTACGAGCCGGTAGTTCAGAAGAGTAGAAAGCACCAAACTAACGCTACTTGTAATAACCAAAGTAAGCATATAATTGCGGAGGTGTAGTTCTAAGGGAAAACCGAAGCGAGATTCTTTTAGTCTATTTAGTAGTGGCCAGAATTTGAAAAATAATTATCTTTACGCGAGTTTCGACCCAAAGAAAACATCTTACAGCCTTGAAACGAACAGCTGCCTGGTGAGTAGCTTACCAGATGACAACTGAACCCCAGCACAAATCAGCAAACCAAGAGGGTGTTTTGGGAAAGAAAATTGTGCCTGTGGCAGCCATGTGATCTCATCACTATTTTTGGACCTGCATCATAGATGCTTTTAGAATACAGGATTGGGGGCATCGAGGCCGATGATCAGATGGATGCAAAGTCGCAGCAAATGAACTCAGCTCTCTGGATTCTCGCGCTTCCAAATCTCTATTTGAGCCATTTTTAATCCGTATACCAAAAGCCACCAGCAGCTTTGGATGGGGACACAATGCTCACCGAATGACTTGCACAAACAACAAGTTCGGTTGACGACCACACACACACCCCCAACAATGTCCAAACAAGGTGATGCATTTAACTGGTGACTAAAAGAACATTCAATGTTAAATCTAACTCACAACTCGAGAGACTCGTTAGGTCAGAGAGGTCATAATGGTCCAGGTGTTGGAGCAACTGTCTGCGTTGTAGAGCTAGCAATTCCTTCTTGCTCAATGACGTTTTCGCCTCAACAATAGGAGATTTTGGTGACGATGAGGCGGCCAATTCTTCATCCTTCTCGTTATTTTCTATCCGCTTATCTTCTTTCCCCACTTTTGTCACCGCTCCATCCTCATCCTTTCCTGCCGTAGTCGGCGTCGGTATTTCAGCCTTCACTCCTTCCGCCCCCGCTGAAGTTTTCCTCGATACCCTTCGACTGCGTTTCGCACAACGCTTTTTGACTGTTGTGGAAGATGTGGAGATGAGAGGATGATAACTGCACTCTTCTTCTTCCTCCTCTCCTTCTTCGCTGCAACGTTCTCCCACCACCTGACGTCTACGTTTCAGAGACGCTGTCGGTGCTGATGATGACGTCTCAGAAGTTGCAGGACAGGGTACTTTTTAGAAGAGACAAGGCCAAGTTAGAACATGTGGGCTTTAGTCAATACTGCCTATACAGATCTCGACAGGCACTATTTGCCAGCTCACCCTGTGAAGCAGTTTTAATCCGTTTCGTCGAGGCCTCCTTCTGCGGTCTTCTTCGCTTTCGACCCGTAGGCGTGGCCCCCTTAACGGATGCAGGGGTGGGAGACAGACTGGGGCTAAGAGGCACGGAGACCCGACGCCTCTTAAAGCCCGTACCGTCACTTATGGATGCCTGCGTTGTGGAGGGGGTCGCCTTTTCTGGAGAGGGCGGGGCGCGCTTTCGAAGGGAGCGGGTGGCGGTGGTAGTGGAAACTGTGGAGGTTGAGGAAGCGATCGAAGGAGAAGGTGAGACTTTGACGGAGCGAAGCGATTTTCTCGGAGTCCCAGACTTATTGCCGTTAGGTGAAGTAGTCTGATTTCTATTGCCACTGCTGTTACTGCCACCTAATACCTTCTTCCTAGCGGCGTTTGAACTGCGCGTTGAACGTGGCATTTTGAGGACCTAAACAGTAGGCAGCCTGGCATTTCAGCTCAAGCAATGAGATATGAAGAGAATGAAGTAGGTCCTAAACTGAGAATCTAATAAGACCAAACCAAATCCACCAAATTATCTGAGATCTTTAAAAAATTGTGACGCAGAATGCAGAAAGCTTATATGTGGTCTACAGACTACATATAAAGCGAAACATGTTCATCAATAAGCTACGACGACACAAAATATGGAAATTGGTTGACGAGGGATTAGCAACTAACACAGTGCTACTCGGAGATCCACAAATCCACCTATCATTAATTCCAACGGTTTAAAGAGCTAAGCTCTTGGCTAATTTAAAACAAAACCACCTGCTAAGGCGACAAAACCAGGGCTACATCATGCAAGCATGTAAAAACAAAGGAATCCGCGGACTTTACGGTTAATGACGCAACAGAAACAAAGGACAACCGCACAAGACACGAATTGGATCCGAAAATTGCAAAAAATTAAACTTAATTTTAAGCAATGGTGCAGGATTACGCAGCGTGGTCACCAAAATGGCCGAACAGCCAGCCGCAATTTTAAAATAACACAAATCTTCAACATATTCAGCACCGACCTAGAAATGGGCACTAAACAGCCAATAGAAGCGCTGGAAACAAAAAAATCGTCTCACCTGGCGTGGCAATTATTTGCACGGGAATTTTCGGGTGCCTTGGTGCGGTCTCATGATTTTGCAAACCTGTTAACTTTTATTCTTATATAATAAAAAAGTGCTCACATCATGATAGCAAGAATTGTTATTTACATGCTTAGCATTATTCGAAGTTGGGAATGGTAAACAGCATATAAAAACAAAAACAGAAGCTCCAAAAGAGTTTGGTGTGATGCCACCGAAAGCACAGGATATTTTTGACCCAAAACACATTTAAAAGGTGTGCGCACCAATAGAAGCGACGTGTAAAATTCACTTTTGGTTCGATGCCGACCGTTTCTTAATATGACGCTTGGTTTTTTGTCCCATAGTTTTCTCGCCTGGCTCAACATATTTTTCTGCGCATTTAGGACGCAGCACCGTATTTATAATGCAAGTTAAGTTTAAACCTCCCGAACATGCAAAAGGTCACGACTTTAATTAATTGTCCATATGATCAATGCATAAGGAAATAGATGGAATCACACAATTTCACGATGATCCTTTTTTTCAAACTGAAAGACATCTTCATATAAGCTCCAATCAGTTTGATGATTGCATTACAAGTCTCAATTTTGCCTTACTTTATATCTTCTTATTTGGCCGTATCTACTATTGCAATTTGGATTGCGCTTTTGATGCAATCCCGAGCAAAATTTTTTGTCCTGTCTCTTTGTCTCTCGATTTCAGGTAAAACAGTTCCAAAAGATCGTTTTTCTCGCTCAAAATGACTCGATATGGTAATTGAACTGTGATATTTTAGTAGCGCATCGTTAGCTCTGTCGTAAAGTTGCATTTTAAGTCCCAAGCCAGGGACCAATTTAAAAGGTGAGTGACACCGCGCAATAACACATAATCACGTGCTGTTGAAGGTAGTTTCCTACGCCATTAAGTTTCAGGCCGTTGTGTGGCAATTAATTGTTAAGACATAACCAGTGGTGACTTTGTAACTATTCGGGAACTGATGGCAAATTGTTTCCTCCATAAATAGTTCTTAGAAACCTCTATCTGGCGATAGGCTGTGTTGGTGTTACTCAAATGAACTTCAGCTTAAAAATAGGCTGTTTTTCTTCAGCGTACTCTCGGAAAATATTGACTTACTGGCTTGGTCACGGTTCTCATTCTTCACCACTATTTAATCTTTCATCTCCAAAGTGCATAGAACAAAAGTTTTTTTGCCATTTGAGCTTTGTTCTTAATGGGTTCTAAATCATTCAGTTTAAACTATGGCCACCGATAACAAGCAAGCGCATGAAAACCCGTACCCGTCATGGTACCACGTGCTGCATGCGTACAGTCGCGCCTCCGATGACCTGCGGCGTCAAGCCGAGCTAATGCGACAGCGCGGCAAAGCCATTCGCATCGAAAGTGATGCACTTGCAAAGTGAGCATCTCGCTTAACAGTGTATTTCACCTTATCAACTTCGTACACTGTTGTTGCTACTATTACCACCTTTCATGAGTTCGATGCCTAGATTCACCTTTTGCGTTGGAGTTCCACCATTTCTTCTATCACTGCTGTTTCTGTCAAAGCTGTCAAGGTTAAAGCAAGCAAGCATTGTGAAACCTTTGCATAAAAGTGGCAATGTTACAGTTACTGCACATTGAGATCACTTAAAAATGCTACCTAAAGCATTTCCCCACCAGGTACTACCAACTGGATGTAAACAATCGTCTACGTGATCGCATCCAATGCAACCGCGAGTGGTTGCACATGTTGCGTGACCTGCTGAATGCAATTCTTTCCAAGACAGAGACTTTGGGTGACCTAAAGATCCAGACAGACCAATTCCTTGCCAATTTGAATGATGCAATGACTGTCAACGTGGAGTCCCTCACGCATCGGGACACTCGACGTGATGGTGATTACGTGCTGGATGATGTGCAGGATCACCTTCGCAAGGTGCTTAGGAATTTGTGAGACCTTCACATAACTCTATCCTCACTTCCTAAGTCATTCATACGGCTACATCTCACCAGTCCGATTTATCTCCTGTGCATTCTTAGGCATTCAGCGTGTGCTTTTACTTATTTAGTACTCATTGCACCATTGCCAGTCCATTTGTTACATACTCCGCGGATCGGCTCATTCGTACCTAATTTCCACTTCGGCTAGGAGGCCCAACTGCAGAAGACAGTGCGAGATGAGTTGCAAGGTATAATTGACGACGCAGTTGTGCTCCTACAGAAGCTACTTGCTTTTCGCAGAGAGTTGGAGAAGGCCATCGATGATAAAGCGAAGACAATTGAAATCGATGTGGATGTCCATAACGCCAACGAGAAGTCTGCCAATATTGGCTTCAAGCCCTTTCATGACCGAAATGTTAACAAGTAAGTCCGCAATTTACGTCATGCGTGTTTTCGCGTGTCACACATATGTGACGCATGCAATTAAATTCGCATAACTTTGGATTAAAGGAAGAGCTCCATTCAAGCACTTGCTGCTAGAAGGCTACAGTTAATGGCTTTGAGTTTGGTGCTGAGTCATCCCAGAGGAAAGTGCATAGTTGATGAAAGCGATTGTAGAATAGTGAGCAAAGAAGGGGCTTCAGTTGTGCTCAAGGTGGACGATGGTAAACTGATCTGTCACCGTCTGCATAGAATGCAGTCGAGGTGGTGAGAGGCTTAGCCATTAACTTTCTTACCAATCATCGATGGTTAATAGCAAGATTCGTAGCCTTCTTCACTTCATTGGCCTTGCAACAAAAATTGTGACACTGCCTCGCTCACAAATTTTTTGTTCTCTGACGACATTTCTCCAACCTTTAAGTCGTGTTTGCCATCCCTTCTGAGTAACATTACTAGACAATAAAATTTCAAATAGAGTAAACTGCTGACGAAGCAGATGGATTTAGAAACAGACATGGAATGTATGTCACGCATATGTGACGACGGTCCCCGGCGTATGCTGATAGTTGCATTCACAACGATGCTGACCATCTCTCCATGAATCAATGCATTGTCTATCACATCTCAGCTACCTGGAGCTACAGACATGGGAGGATTTGTTTCGTGACCTTCTGAGGCGAGGCGAGGACTTGGTAGCCGAAACTCAGGCATTGTGCGAGCGACTCTACGAAGCTCTGATTAGAGCGCACCATAGGCTAGGACAAAAGGCGGATGAGGTGTCACAACGTCTACGACGACGTATCTTTGAGACAATGTCGGCTTTGCGCGAACTGCGCTATCAGCAAGCAGAGGTGTGTTCGTTCGTTCATTGTTTCAACCCATCTACCTCAAATCCTTCCGTGGTGGATACCTTCAAGAGACTTGAGAATGCGTTCAAAACCTGTTAGAGCAGCACCAACTTTATCCTTTGTAGCTGGAGAAGATGAAAGAGAAGTTGCTGGTGGATATCGCTGAGTGGCAGTCATCGCGAGCTTCCAAAGTGGCGCAGCAGAAGCTGTCTGAGACACGAACCGAAGAGCGCACCAAGCGTCCAGGTCTGGAGAACGCTATGGATGCCGTTTACTATGGTCTTAAGGATGAACGCAGCCAT
Organism: Taenia pisiformis; assembly: GCA_023968675.1. Taxonomy (NCBI): domain Eukaryota; kingdom Metazoa; phylum Platyhelminthes; class Cestoda; order Cyclophyllidea; family Taeniidae; genus Taenia; species Taenia pisiformis. Next base: position 7,054,183 of record CM043737.1, on the reverse strand, counting down.
CTGATCGAGGGTATCGATGCACTGGATGAACAAATCGTCAAAGCTAGGTCGGCTCTTTGCCTTGCCATGCCCATGACTTGACAGCGGTTTGGTGGCTGGAATGTGGGAGTGGGGATTTAGCAACTTTCGTAGTTCCCTCAAGCGGTGTCGATTTCGCTGTTGGGTTTCCATACTTTTTCCACTTGGGTTAGGACCACCTTTACGCCTGGTGGTTGTCTACCGCTATGGTCCCATAACTTTAAGAGGCATTGATTTACTTGCCGGGATTTTTGTTGGCAGGCCTCGTTAGTCCTCTCAAAAATCACCGCGTCTACTTATAGAATATTAAGTAGGGAAGTTACGTTCCTCTTTGTCCAAAGAACTTCCATTCGGATGTCACAATACTTAACTTCGGTAAAATAATGACTTCTTAAGTCGAGTTTCCCCAAAATTATGCAACAATAATGGTTGGTGAATTCCGGCTTAATGAGAATTATGATAAACATGTGTGTTATGAGGCTTTGACCCTAACCCTGAATCCCATTAACTGCAAATCATTTAAGGTCGATTGCCTTCAGACCCATGATCCGTTATCTGTCATTTATATTAAGCATTCCTCCTATTAAGACATTTAGGATTTGACACAAAGTAATAGAGCAGCCTTAATTGCCTCAGCATGTTCGGCTCTGTTTCAGCTGGCGCCATAAATGCTTCCCAACGTCGACAGATTAAAATAACGTGGATTGAACCATATGTTCTCCATTTAATGCCAACTTATTGAAGGGATGGTCTAAAGAGTGATTTTTACCTGCTGTCCGGACAACAACGATATCCTGTTTCTCTCACCAGGCGTGGTAAGGTAAAATAATAATCACGGTAAACAAATAAACATTCCTACGTGTGAGAGTGAGGGGTGTGGGGGGGGTAGTGTGCATGTTACAAATGCGCTTTTTTGTGTGCCACCGTCGAGCCGGCATGAAAGCCGACTTGCAGGATGCTCCTGTCTGTGGCGCCAGTTAAAAGTGGTGTTGATGAGGCGCTTTATCATCTCGTTTGCAGTCATGATTACAAACGAGACGCAAAAACGAAAATGCTCTTCATTTGGTGTTAATTTTGCTCTTCCTGGTCATCCTACTAATTAATTGAGGGTTTAAAGTTGGAATCTTATTCATAGGTAAACAATTGGATTGATGCAGACGTAGGAGACCAGGTTACCCTGGATGGGTTGCCGAACTGGTGAATGGGATGAACGGATAAAGGGAAGGAGGGCTGGACGATTTTGATGCGGATAATCGAATGAGTAGATGGATAGAAAAGTGGTAATGCTAAAAAATGGAGGTGAAAGGCTATTGCCACGCCGAGCAAAATGTTAGGATCTCAATTTGAACGGATGATCGCCTAACTAAGGAGAGGGTGAGTGAATGGACGACCGAACGAATGGATGAATACGTGCTTGAATGCTTGGATAGTCAAGAGTGTGAGTGTATTCACCCGCGAAAGAATCTAGGCAAGCAAGTTGTCGGCCAAAATGAGAATAAGGTAGCCCTGTTGATAAGCTAACTGTTTGCAGAGTAGATTTTTTAACGTGATGTAGCCACAATCGCAAACTCGCCACTTCCTAATTTTAGGGAGCAGCTACAGATGGTGGAGGATCGCCTTGGAGAGATTTGTGAACGCATGCGCGTGTTGAATCGTTCCAAATCTATTGATGAACAGATATTTGCTCTTCGTTGCCGTCTGGAGGTTCCGCCTCACATCAGCAGTCCCTCATGTCCCAAGGTGCCCAGTGGCATCGTCAGACAGCCGTTCGCCCGTAACTAACTTCTGCAGCCTCGTCTTCGGCTCTGCCCCTCCCCTCTGCCTAACTCGTGACAGTATGGACAAGAGATTGCTGAAAGTGAATAAGTATCCCCATTTCTCCAGGCACTGAACTGTAGTAGGACTTATGGATTAAATAAAAGTATCTAGCTTCTAGAAGATCTGATGGGTAATGGCGTTGGTTTCGGTTGAGTAGCTCTTAACAATCATCCTTTTTCACTCCATTTTACTTACCCTCTAATCGGGGCCTTTGGGCACATTCGGTTCCGATTGAAACTACCTAGATTGATTAATTGATTCCGTATCCATTCGTTCTTCATTTTTCTTGTCTGTTATGCAAATCTATCCCCTTGGCAATCATATGGGTGGCACCTACGAACGGAGCTGAAGCAGATTTCCGCTGTTGACTTCAGGTGTCTCCCCACCGCTCGCTTTGTATGAAGTTATTCTTTTCACCGACGGCAAGGCGAAATGTGGCTCCATAGACAGGTGGTTTAAGCAAAAGAATTCGGGGCAGAGTGGTAGTTTAATGCTAAAGTAGATTTTAAGAGTGGACTTGAAGAAGCCCCCTTTGGATTCGAGTTGCTGCCATCAAAGCCGACATTGGTATCTCCACATTAGCAACGAGTGTCTATGGCTGAAAAAAAGAAGAAATGAAAATAAAGATGTGACGAACTTGGCGATTCCCTCTTTCGCTTATCGGGGGAAGCAGGTTCCAGACACAGCGTCCCCCTACCCTCCCTCCCCGTCACTATTCCATTAAAGGTGGCCTTTGTTTAACAACTGAGTCAGTGGCTACAAGAAGTGATGCAGGTGGGTGGGAAAATGATTCACTCTGCTTCTGTTGCAGCTCTTTCTGTCCCCAAGGCAACCGACCAATCACTGCCGCGCATGGCAGGAAGCGCAAGCGGGCAATCGATTGTCCCCCTCATTCACGCCTGCCCAGCAGTCGACCAATGAGAATGCGCGCATGTCCGATTTCCCATTTGCTGCTGTAGCCACCACCGCCACTGCCAGTGCTTGACAGAAGGGAGTATAAAATGCAAGTCGCATGATTTGGCAGCCTTGGACGATGGTGTAGACTTCTCAGTTGCAACGTCCCTCAGCTGCTGCCGCTGCTTTGGCTGCAGCTGAAGAAACAGGCGAGTGGATGTCAAGACGGTCAAAAGGGAAAAGGAGACTGGGCAAAATCTGTGCAATCGAAGTGGGTGCAAGTGACTCCACTCTGTACATCGGTAACCACTGACAACCAATCAGTCAATCAATCACTGTGAATCTTCCTTACTCGCAAGTAATGCTTTATCCTTTCCATTCTTCAAAATTGAATCTGCCGTCTAACCAGGTGGCGGCTGGAAACGTTGCCTCGACCTGTGCATCAGCTCTACATCGCGATCTCAGTCTTTGTGGATTCTTCTAGGCATAGGCTCTTTACTGGCTAAGTGACAAACCTGGGGGAAGTGGAGCGCACGTCATCCACTTCTCCATTCCATTCCATGTCAGCCTTACTGTCTCCTTTCATGCCTTTCTAATGTAGTAATCGTCAAATACATGTTCCATGCATCTCATCGAGTTACATTTGCCAATTTTTCCTGCTCTAATCTGCTATGAATGAGGGTAAGGGAGGGGTGTGGGTAAGGCAATGGGGCAGGAGCTGGAGGTTCTCTTAAGTGCCACCGATCAGTCATGATTTTCCGAGTTCGTGCTTTTCGTTTGGGATGGCTTGACGTGATTGACATCCTACCGCAGCTATTTGAAGGTCCGTTGAAGTCGGACTACAATCTGGAAGTGGGTTTCCACCCTCTTTCCAAGTGGCGACGGCCAATGGGGTGTGGTACGGCTAAAGAGTTCTGGCCTTGCTAATGAGAGTTCGTTATTTGGCAAGTCTGGTTCTTGTAAGGCTGACATGCTTGACACGGACTCGCTTAGTGAACAGACAATGGTTAAATCCGTGGACAAGGTGGCTGAAGGAATTGGAAGCTGGAAGAAATATTAGAAATTGAGTTTCAATTGGGAGTCTATTGTACTGTGACATTTTGTACGTCAGAGACGGCAACTTTGATTGCTAGCCTCGCGATACCTTGTCGCCCTCTTGTACCAAAACGTTGCAAATCTGGAAGGTTCGAAACAAGCGTTTGCATTCCGCATCCATCTCCCATCCTTTTACCCAATCATCTCTTTGATAGTCGTCCAATCCGGATCGATTCCGTACCCGTCTTCCATCCACTAATCCATCCATTCATCTAACCATCCTGCACACAAATTTTCATCCACCTCGCATCCATCCTGCATCTATTCATCCCAATCGTGTCTAGCCATCCTTCCTCGACTCATCTACTCATCTAATGGTCCGGACTCCCATCCACTCCATACGCATCCTTATTCCATCAATGCGTTCATTCCATGTTCTTTCGACCACCCTGGACCCATCCATCCATCCATCCACCCATCCATCCACCCATCCATCCACCCATCCATCCATCCATCCATCCATCCACCCATCCATCCATCCATCCACCCATCCATCCATCCACCCATCCATCCATCCATCCATCCATCCATCCATCCATCCACCCATCCATCCACCCATCCATCCATCCATCCATCCATCCATCCATCCATCCATCCATCCATCCATCCATCCATCCATCCATCCATCCATCCATCCACCCATCCATCCATCCATCCATCCATCCATTCATCCATCCATCCTGCGCTCTTTAATCTACCTCACATCCATCTCTTTGGATCTCGATTCTTCCATTCCTCCATCTGGTCTCCATCTCCATCATTGCGCCGCTTCCTTAAGAAGGCTCAGGTGCCTTTAGGTTATGCCACAGCCAAACACTCGCATCGCAGACGTACAAATTTTGTGTTAGGCGGTGAATATGACCAAATGCAATACCAAATGCCATTAAAGTAGGGTCAGGAGGGCATAGTTCTAAACTAATGACCTTTCTGAGCGGCTTCTTGCCCAATTAAGCGACTCTCTCGTTTTTAGGTCTGTCCCACCAAACTACAGCCTTCAAGAAATTGAATCAGAAAGGAGGCCTTCGTTATGTCCCCTCCCTTCTCCCAACTCCAATATCTGCGGCTGTTTTCACGTTTGGTAGGGTCCTATTTAGTCTCCCGCCCACCCCTCTCTCTCAACAATTTCATTGGTCGCTGCGGGTAGACAACGAAAAAGGGCCACGTGATGGGAGTACACAAAGCCGGACATTTATTAACCACAAAATACCCTTTAAGGAATAACTGTTTATGAATGCCAAAACATGAAAAGGTTAAATAAAAAGTTGTGTGTGTGTGTGTTCATGTGTGCTTAATTCCAAGACAACAACACTGGAAACAATGCCAACTGAGTCCCAGACCGCGCTGCTGATTGTCGACGAGGAGCGTCACGGAGCTCCGTTGTTGCAGTAGTTGTCAAGTCTATTCGCAATTTCCATTTTCTAACACACTTTGACCACATGCCACTTGGGGGGGAGGGTAGGAGGAGGGGACCAGACCAGACCTGAACTTAGACCAATAAGAGTGAGGGGATTAACTCAAAGCCGTTGAAGTGAAAAGGTGTGGCCAAGGTACGTCCACGGATTCCAACCGAGTAGTACGTCAAATCCAAGGCTTAGAAAGTGGGATAAAACGTTCAAATTTAATGATGAAATAGCAAATGCAGTCAGGTAGGCATAAAAAAGGATGGAGAGGACACACTAAGACCCACGGAGGGATGGATGGATGGAGAGCAGGACGATGTGCATTCCACCTCTGTGGTTATTGTTGCGCAGGCCGGAGTTTCGCTAAGATCGCTATATGGCACTGACAGCATGAGACTCGACTTCAGGCCATCACAAGGTCAAAATTTCGAGTCCTGAGGTTCAAATATGCGCTGGTTGGTTGCAGGTTGATTTGTCGATAAAGAATATTAAATTTACATGGTGGAGCCAGAGGCACCCACTTCTATTGCACAGATTTCGCCCAAAATTCTTCTTTTTTTGTGTGGTTTCCTGTTTTCAGAGTTTCATTCATCACCTTCTATTGACAACAGCAACAGCGGTCTGTGTGTGGGTGTGTGCTACTGCCATCGCCCCTGCTACCGCGAAAGCAGCAGCAGCGGCAGCAGCAGCAGCACGGGAACAACGCAGCCCCAAGAGGGTGTGCACTTGTTCAAGGGAAGTAAACAACGAGCGGCTGCTTTTATATTACTTTCTGTTAGAGGCTACAGCAAATGGGAAAAGTGCGTTCCTCCATCCCCATTGGTTAAATGTGGGCAAGCCGCAATGGATGCAATCGATTGCGCACGCACGTGCGCAGGTGCAATCCAATGCAGGGAAATGATTGGACAGTCAAGTGTAACAGGCTTAGGGGGCAGAAGGAGCTGTAGCAGTAATAAAATGAATAATTTTGCTTGTCATTCATAGCCACTGGTATGTCATGACTCAGTTTTTAAATAAGGAAGCCTCTGCCCTTCGTAAAATAAGATGAGGCAGCTCTTGCAATGTCTAGAAACGGGTTCGTCCCATTCAACATTGAAATGGAGTATATTTTCCCTTGCTTCTGTCTGGCTGTGGCAGACATTATTAATTTCCCTCAAGCTAAGCGTGGGTCGTGTGGTGCTAGCAATTGGCAGGTTTGTCTGGACTAGACTAGTGCCTTCAACGACGGTTGCCATGGCGCCTGGCAGGAAACGGCGGTAGTGATTTGAACATCTAAATAGCGCGTGATGGCGATGCAAAAGATCCGGTGACGAGTTGGAGGCGTCAGATATAAGTCTGCAGATGCAAAAGTCTCAAGGATGGTCGGGTGGATGTCAGTGACACTTTCAATGAAGACGTTTCTCATCCCACAGATGTCACTCTTGTAAGGGCCAATTCGTCACACGGAGAGCTAGGGCATAAATAAGAGTCTCCTAACAGGCGGTCAGATAGCTTCTTCATGGGAACGGTGAACATAATAGCTCAAGGACATGCAATTAAGTTAGTTTGACACGTGCTTAACATGATAGTGGCGCCAAGAGACCGCGCCGGAATGTAAATCCACCTACAATTGTTTGATTTTTTTTTTCAATCATTTCTGACGTTTGTTAGGAATAACAGGCCGCAATGGAAAAGTTTTTAGTCAGCCAATTTGATTAGTTTTCGCCCTTTTGCCACCTCGGCCAGATTAGTGAAATGTCAACAAATCGCTGATCAAAATCGGTGCTTTTGATCACTTATACAACTTCGTCAAGCCACTTCAGGGTTTTTTGCTATAATACAAACTTGTTCACCATTAGTCCTATCGTTCCTATCTATCCTCTTTCGTTGAGGGGCGCCTAAATGTGTCACATATGCGTGACGTGCAGACTAAGGCGTGAAGGAGTGAGGAAGAATCTTATCCACAAGTACTATGGCCATTCAACCATTCTACTTTTCGCATGCCCTATATTATTAGCCTTTTTTCCCATATACCTTGCTTTACTTTAGTGCAATCATACGCGTCGCATATGTGTGACGTGTTAGCATAGATGGGAAAGAACAGAAGAATGGCGTATGTATGACCACCATAAGAACTATTTGGTTCCTTAAGAATGATGATGATATTTTCTGTACTTGTATACTTGATTTAATCATGTAATTGTCCATGTCACACATATGTGACGCATTGGCTGAACCAGAGTGTTATGTACAAGTGGCATTGCTTGCAATGAGCATTGATCAAACATAAGTCAGCGCATCACAAATTGACTTCATTTTGGCATTTAATGAGTGGAAATATTCTCTTGGGCCCTAGGAAAAGTTTCCAAGCATAGGTTTCCTTTCCTTGTTGAAAAGGTTCAGGAAGGTGGAAGAGATTTTGCCTATTCTACAGCTATCACCTCTATGAGTCACCAAACAGCTTTGCGAATTTACAACCTCAATAGGGCGAAATGTCGAATTTAGCACCTAACTTGTCCCCTCCTTCCTCCTTCGTCCAACGGCTCGTGGCACTGGGGGAGGCGTGTTGTCAATCAACCAAGGTAAACAGTGACCCCGCCCCAGTACCCCCGCCCCTCACGTCAAATTGACACGTCGTAAATACGAAGAAAGTAAACAAATAAGATGAAATTGGAGCCGGTTTTGAAGGTTCACATGATTCACTCATTCAAACACACATAATTGCGAAAGTCTGACTTATTGTCCAGCTTCTGGGTGCTGCGAATTCTACGCGCCTCTTAGCCAAGAACACCAAAAATTGAAAGAGCATTGTCTTAATTCCATCGCTGAGCATTTTAATGATGTGCGGACACAAAATTGGTTTGTGCTCGTCTTAAAAGCTGAAGACTACAACTCGAGGTGGACTGGAGTCCGCGAAAGGGGCGCTTCAGGAGCCGAAGTTATGGCTAGGCACGTTTTGAAACCGATGAGGTGTGCATTTAAGAATGGCTTAGACACGTATTCGAATAGAAAAAAAAGCAAATTCGACCAAATGCTTCCACACCCACAGCGGTGAGGTCAATTACCCATTCCTTTAGTAATGCGAAGGGACATGACCTCACGAGAAGTGAATCAGGAAGTGGATGGTAAGGAGAAGCGAACACACATCTACTAGTCATTGTCAATTAGAGCGAGCCATTGAAGGGGGGAGTTTCCGATCCACCAATATCTGGTCGGCCCTTTTGTTCTACACGGATTCGAATGGGGATGGCTTGATGGACTCCGTTCTCCCTGGACCGTGGAGTAAGGGGCCCAATCGCATCAAAAGGGGAGGTTTCCAAACCACCAACTAATGGGTATTTGATGAGGAGCGAAAAAACCACATTTAAATATCTAATTCCCTAGCGATTGAATCCTCTTCCGATTTCGTCTGTATATTGAGGTGCTCCCACCTGCCTCCCCTCAACTTGGAGGAGAATTTGCCTACAGAGCGTACGACCTCGTTCGGACACTGTGTTACCTCATAAAATGCTTAATGTTTGAACTTGCATGAAGTGACTGCACAGCCTGAGGGAAGAGGAGGGCTTCTGCTGGCCGATGCTAGGTGGCAGGAACTCCACGTGCTGGGAGGGGGGGGGAAGGAAGCATGCATAGTATGCTGGAATCTCGGGAGATGATGTGGTAGGGAGGTATTCAAAGCACTGACTCCTTTCCCTAGCTCAGTGCCCGTCTGCTAGATGCGGTAGGCTAGCCTCGGCGGAGACTCACAGGAGAAGGTGGGAGAGGTGAGCAATTTGGCTCGTCGACACTATGAGTGGTGAAGCTGGAGATGTGTTGAAAGGGACTACTTGGCGTACTGTTGGAGGCCCTGAACACGCCTATCGGGTGGGGATGTTTGCACCTGCCTCACATTAAAGGCAGTCGGCTTCCATACTGATGCCACAAGACTCTGCCCACGCCAGTAGTTGTGCAACCCTTCCATTCAAGACTTGCAGGTGCCGTAGCCATCGGCAGTAGAAGTCCGGTCGTCTGACCGGCGTCACGTGCAAGGGAGAAGGGCACGCCTCTTAAATGGCGGTTTTGCTGCGTGTGTGAGGCCACTCTAACGGTGACCACACCCCGTAAACCGCTTTCCGGGACAATGATGAGGGGTTTCGAAATTGCATTGAAATGTCTCAACCATGAGTCAACAATGCTGCCTTGTGAACAAAAAAGTTCATAGTGTGTGTGTGTGTATGTGTGTGTGTGACGGTCTCTCGGTGCACCGCCCCTTCCTCCTTGTGCCTTTCCGTCCTTCGCCATCTTCCATCCAACTCCACCTACTGCCAGCGGAACTAGCCAGGTTAGTTCAAACTGCGGTTTTGGACCTCGTCTCCGATTGGCTGTAGGGTTGAGGAAAGAGCCGACACTTAGAAGTGGTTTGGACCATTCATTGACTCCCCAGCACTCAACGCCTCACTAAAAGAGGGTTGCGGTTTCCTTTAATAGCGTCCTTTCAGAAAACCAAGGAAAAAAAGTAAGGGAGAGGTCAGGATAGGGAAGCTTCTGCCTATGTTAAGGGAAAAGTCAAGACCAGGTAATTAGCTTGCAAGAGACCTCGAGGCCATAGTTGAAATGGGATGGATGTAGGCAGGAAGGAAGTGCTTCCGCCTCGATCCCCCATAATCTTAATTTTCCAACCTCCAGGCGCCGTTGTCGCACGATCGCTCGGGGCGGAGAAGGGACAGCTAGAAGCCGAAGTGGCAAGACGATGAAAACGTTGGGAAGGGGAGAGGGAGAGGCCTAAGACTGATCCAGTCGATTGCCTTTAACGATAAAAGCGTCTTAAGGGTTTTGTGCAATGATAATAGGATTTCTAGATTTCCAAATACTTTGCAGGCTTTGTCTGGCATAACCTCCCCGCTCGTACGCCTCATGGTCGCCTTGGGAACAGGTTGGCCAGCAATGATGACAGTGTCTTCCTGCACAAAGAAGACGTGCTACAAGACGTTTCTACCATTTAGGCGTTGTCTATCCCCCACGGGCAGATGCTTTTGCTGCCTCCATTGGGGAAAAAATAAGGGCGACTGACTCATCCCCTTCCCCTTCCGTCTCCCATCCTCCATCATTCTGGTGACGCACCGATGAGTCATAGGCATGGGTTGTGAGGTCACAGAAGCTCTCCTTCATTTGCCCCCCTCCCCGTCTGGGACATAGTTGAGGCTGAAAAGGTAACGGTTTGGGGCAGGGACACTCCCAAGCCCCATAAATCATCGTTGCTCCATCGCCCCATCGGCCACGACAGACGAAACATTTAGGCTACTTCGAAGGTGTCTGCATTGCCCACATGGAATGGAACAAAGAAAAGTTTGTTAACAAAGGAAGGCTACAAGACATCAACTGCGAGAGCAGAATCGTTGAGGAAATAACTGGAAGCGATGATAATCATTCGACGTTTCTACTTAGGACGTCTGTTGTTGGTTGAGTTGCGATTGGGTAGGATTTTGTGCTGTAGAAGTGTTCCCCGCCAGCAGGGCAGAATGAGACCATGCCAGTACTGAGACTCTCATCTCTGCATGTTGTTTTGGCTCTTGGTGAGACTCTACGCTATTCCTGAAGGCCACCTACAGTTTGTCATTATGTGGAGGGCTGGAAGACAGGGACAAAAGCACGGGACACAAAGGCGCCGAGCAGACCGCCTCCACCTGGGTGGACGTCCCACCAAAACTTGTGAATGACGCTTGACCACCACTTGTGTCGCGGTCGGACTCTCCCGAAAATCACAATCTACGGCTTTCTTCCCCTCGCAACCCTCAGACCGACTAATCACCACCGTAGGATTTGAAGTAGTGGATATTATCGGCCACACGTGGGAGGACCTCAAATGTGGAGCTAATGAAGCCTATTTAAATGAGAGTGGGTTCTGTATTTCGCGCTATAATCATGGCCTTGCATTGACCAACGCCAGTCCCTTTGCCATGGAAGCGTCTGAACGAAGACGAAGGACGATTACCCACCTTTCGCCTGTCTCCGTCACCTTCATGTCATCGCAAAATTGATGTTATTTATTCTCACAGGGTGGCTTGCAAGGCTCTTCCATTGCGGAAATGCTCCGCTTCCGACACGATCTGTTGCCGGCTAAATGTCGCCGCAGCCCGCCTAAGTGAGCACAAAGGCGCAGGAAATGAGCTCCGGCAGGCAATTGAGACAGCCAATATTTGGACATCAACGCCTCGCCGACCCATCGCAGTGCAGACCGGCTATCATAAGTTGGCTAAAAAATGCTCTCTGTACAATGCTGACGAAAGTCAATTTGTCATACGAATGCAGGCGCGAGGCTTTTCCTTGCCGCAACATTAAGTGTCGCGTCACGCCGATGCGTGACAACGTCTGGACCACTTGAGTCACGCAAAGACGCGATTCGATACAACATTCCCTGTGAGAATCGTCTCAAGTACCTCCGAAATCACACCAAGACCAGCTGTGACAGTTTAAAAGGCGTCTATCTTTAAGCATCGCGTTAGCGTAGCGTGAAAATCGGACTTGATCTGCTCATCAGTTCCACAGAGCGCGAGCTGACTACGACGAGACAACCGTTGGTAAAAGCTTCACATGGAGAGAAGGAGAGAGCTTCGTATAATGGGGCCAACAATGACATTTTTATAAGGCTTCAGATGGCAATTTCATCGCAAATTCCAGAAAAATATGACTACACATTCTCACCACGAAAATACTACTTAAATCGCATTATCAGTAAGTTTGGGGACGAGGATTGTCACCTTTAACAAGCATTTCGCCGTTCCCTCTATCGAACGCATGTTTACTACACGGTAGAGCCTAAAGTCATGGAAGTGGTGAAAAATGTACAATTATTGGCGTAGGACGATGGACTACAAGTAGCAGGAAGAAAAGTGTCTCAACATTATGTGCTTTCCCCAGCACCAACACCTCCGCCACTTCTGATTAAATGCCAGAGAAAGCATTCTGGTTAAAGCAGACTGGCCCGATTTATGGTGCACTGCGCCCTACTAATTGAGATAGACCACTAAACCGAACTATCGGTTCAACTACTTCCTTAGCCTTGGCATGCCCAATCAGGGCCCGATCCAATAAACACCACTTTTGGGATACAATGGCGCCCTAGAAATTCCAAGGAGGTCACGATACTGACCACAAAAACAACATTAAAGCTTTTACTGCTTTTTCTTTGCGGTCCTGTGTGGTGGAACTTGGACCAATTTAAGTAGGTACGCATCTTATTCAGTAGCATATAAACTGGATGTGGATTGTTAACTTTCGCAGCATCGTGAGTCATCACCGCAACCCGTAAGCATAACCCTAAATGGCCAAATGACACCCCACTCATTCAAGGAGGAGACGGACGCACCATTCGTCTGCCTTTCAAAGTTTTGCAGAGTGGATAAGGAGTGATCTATCCATGCGACCATCGGATCACGGCATCTCTGCATGCAAACTGACGACCTATAGCTTAAAAGAAGGAGCTGTGCGTAACATCTGCGCATGCTTTTTGCCTTCGCAAAGAATAAACAATCGACACAAACGAAGGTGACGATTTTACGAGAGATCGGAGGTGGAAGGCGCCGGAGACTAGAATCCACAAAAGTGACGATTGTTTACCCTCCGAGGAAGCCTTTTAAAGCGCACGCACAGACGTGTACAGCACGATCAACTTGACCGACTGGCAGACGGTGGAGGAGACGGCGAGAGCGTACAGGATGGCTGTGTACCAACAGGCAATGTGCGCAACTGACTACCTCAGAAGTGTGGTGCACTATAGACCGGTAGTGGGGATAATCTGCGGCTCAGGACTAGGAAGCATAGCCGATCTTGTTGGAAATCCGCGCATGGTGCGATACGATGATATTCCAGGACTCCCAGACTGTGAGGGTGAGCATCATTTTAATTCTTTATGCATGCATGGTTTGACCGGTCATTAATCCATAACCATAAATTCATTTACCTCTTTGCGTGACCAGTCAGACCATCATCAACTCATGTCCCTCTCTGTCTACCTGTTTGTTGACCTACTTATTCCTTTTGGCCGCCACTTGGTTACCACTGCGATCCGGCCAGTGTGCGTTTTTGCATCTTACCTACAAAATATCTTCTCTTAACATGCCAATTGTCTTGCGTCCATTATTTGTTCTTGCACTAAGAGATTTTTCACATGACCTACCGCCTTGATGCCGCCCCTCCTTTAAGTAGAGGCATAAATTAAAAACGCGAAAAACTTTCTCGTAAACAAAACTCCTTATTCAAGTGAGACTAAAAGCATTGCGAGCTCATTTGGTTGTATGCTTTTTGAAAACAATGCTTAAAAAGAAGTCGTTGAATGGTTTACTGACTGTTCTATAGTTGCTCTCTATCCGATTCCATGGCAAAATCTTGCGCAAAAGGTGTGCATCAGCACTAGCGACTGGGCGATCCTAATGGTAGTACCTCATGACAAATGTAGGCAGTAATTAAGCCTTTACTAATAATTTATAAGTAATACTATTAACTCATGCCTGCCGTTTAGTTATTGGAAATGAGGGGAAGTTCATTTTTGGCGAGATCGGGGGTAAACACGTGGTGGTTATACAGAGGCGGTTACGGACTTACGAAGGACATGACTACAGTGTAGTAAGTTCTTTTTTTCCAAATTTTTACATGGTTCTTGGAATTTCTTCCTCCCATCTACTTTCATGCGATTATTGCATTCTAACAGATGTCAGCGCCAATCCGAGTAATTCGATTGCTGGGTGCAAAGTATCTCTTCGTTACTACAACTGCGGGTGGGCTAAATCCGCGCTTCAAAGTTGGCGATTTGGTGATGGTGAAAGATCATGTGGACTTCTCTTCTTTGGTTGGACACAACCCCCTCATTGGACCGCACGACCCTAGGTGAGGAAGACACTGCACTGCTTGAGCTATTAATTCCACAAGCGTTGAGACAGTCTCAGCAAGGTTTTTAAACTAGCTAAACATGTACATTTTCCGATTTTCTCACCATGGATCCAACAAACGAGGTGTTACTGAGCCGGTGATATCTTGATAATTCCTGATCTTACACGTAAACAGAACTGGCAATAGTTGCAAGTCTGTCGGTGAATTTTCAGATTTGGCGACCGCTTTCCAACTCTGCAGGGCGCCTACGACCGTCGACTACGCGATCTCGCCGCAAGGAGCATGGGGGAACTGCGTCTGCAGGCAGAGATGCTGGAGGGCGTCTACTTCCATATTGCGGGACCCGCCTACGAAACTCCCGCCACAGCACGTATGCTCCAACTCCTCGGCTGTGATGTTATGGGTGAGTAGCGCTTCCTCCTTCCCCTCCTCCTCCTCCTCGTTGCCGCTAACCTGACCCTTTGGTTCCCTTACCACCACAGGCATGAGTCTAACTCAAGAGGTGTTGGTGGCGAGGCATCAGCACATGAAAATCTTCGCACTCTGCCTAATCACCAACATGGTGACCACCGACTCCAACGCTATCGACAATCACAGCCTCACGACGGAGCTGCATGTTGCTAAGGCGAAGGCGCCGCTAGTGGGTCGACTAATTGAACGCATTATCTTAAACACACCCACCGACTGATTCCCATAATTCCAGATCACTTTGCATTTGCGGCTAGGGAAAGTAATGCGAAGGGCAGGTACAAAAAATACCTTGCTTGTCCAAATTTTTATTTACTGCCATGCGGGACAAAGTGCTACTAGATCCCGTCTTCGGGCATCCACGAAGTAAAGGAAGGAGCAAGGGATGTGGTTCGCGGCAGCGGTAATGCTTTAGTACCTTCATTTTGCAGTGCCCCAGTAGGGCGGGAGGAGGTTCAAAGGCGTCAGTCCATACGGTGCGTGAGGGGATAATAGACAGGTTTCGGGTGGCTAGCGTTTGGGTCGTGATTGTGCCTCAACTGCTGGGCCCTTTGTGAGTCATTCGCTGTCTGGCACAATCGGCAGCGCACGCGAGTGGAAAGAGAAGTTCGCTGACGAGAGAGGTGCTGAAATGACAACTCATGGCTGAGGATGAGCTACTTTGAGGTTTGTACACCACTTTAAGGACGTGCAAGTCTGGGGGTTGATAAAAGATCACTGAAGGCAGTAGTGGTGTGAGGCCAAACTCCCATCCTCGTGGCTTCCTTCATTCAACCGTTCGTATAGCACACTTAACACGGAACATTCGACACCTTTTGAGCAAAACACAAGCGAGGCCCCTTGAGAAGGTTGTAGAAAGGTGGTAGAATGGAGCCTGAGATCTATTCCAAGGTCTAGCAGATTGAAGGCCGATGGATGGACGATTCGAGCAAAGTGGAGATCTTAAACGCCTGTGATCCACCACTGCAGGTGGGAATGGAGCCCTGGAAACATGAATGGTGCCAATGTGTATGGTTGTTGTACAACCTCCTGCCCATACTCGGTATGAGTGGCCTTGTTGTAGTCCAAATCCATTCCTGAAGGGCAATATTTGGGGTGACTACCCGCAATTGCCCCAGGAAATACAGCGAATACCCACGTTAATGGCAAGAAATTTCACTGCGAATAGAGGCAACAAGTTGGGTTTGTTTGTGGAGCCATTTTGGGCACAAATTAGTAGAAGATGTGGCTGATGACAAGCTTGACATTATGAATGCAAGGTCATCGCGACCAATTAGTGCACACAGAAGGCAGCACAGAGGTGACATGAGCGGAGTCCAATGAGGCAGGAAACGCAGAAATCATCCACACAATCTATATTTTTCCTTCGTATGTGCTAGCTTTGTAAGACAAATGCATCTACTCGTCAGGAGATCCAATTACCTTAGTCGGCTATAATGAACGAGGCGCGTGGAACGCCCAACGTCCATTCTAAGAACTGACAGTAGCATCACCAAAGACGTGTTTCTGCCGAGTAGAAGAGCTTGTCACCGAGCGAAAGCACTATCTGTACTGGCTGAGGTAGCCGCGCAATCAGGCACAGGGTTCAAAAAAACTATCGGATCACATTGATGGAGTCAAATAGATGAAGGCAGTTGTATGCAACCCCAAGGGCCGTAAACTCCTATCGGAACCTCAAGAGTTCCTATGATTTTAGAATGCAACTGTAGCGATTTGGCAAGTCGCTAAAGCAAGGGCTTGATTACGCTATTACTATTCGGACGGTGCTAACATCTTCTTCGTTCGCTACTTATAAGCCAATAACTAGACTTCTGAAACCTATCGTGAACAACGCACAGATTTCACTACTTAAATTTAAAAAGTAGCACAAACGATAAACTAAGATGACAGCTACTTGGGCTTAAGCGTAGCCTTATTACACATCCATCCATGTTTTGTGGATGGCTGGAGGTGATGACCGTGTGTTTTACATCGACAAAAACAGAATCCCGATTGACGGCAAGCATTCTCTAGCAGTAAAAGAGCACAACAGCTCTTCCTTATTACCAAGACATCGCACGCGTCCTCAGTGGCTGCTGTTGGGCAAACCAAAAAGCCGATCGTAGGTAAAATCACTTGAAAGGTGAAGTGAACCACCGAGTTGGGCAGCTCGATGATAATGATGGCCAATGGCTGGCTGACTAGCCAATTAACCATACATTCCATATTATGGCCAGGAGAGGAGGGGAAGGGAGGGAGAGGGGACACCTCCTAACAGACCTCAAAAATAATCTAAGTTGTTTCAGAACCTCATTCGCCAAAGAGCTCTTCTTGCCTCCACTCTAAAAAGCTTCTACTCTTCTGCCACGTAATGGAAGAAATGGATGGATGAGTGGATACGGAATAAGTGGGTAAGCGACTGAGGAGATGAATGAGTGGATGAAGTGGACCATCACGTGCTACCGGAGTCGTTATCTGAGCCACTAATGGTAGCCTTGGCTGTTGAGTAGGCGTTTTCGCCTTCTTTGCCAAGAATTTGCATCACGTTCTAGCCAAAGATGAGCACTTTTGGTACCAGATATTCGTTCATCACCACCATTGTAACAATAATTCTCTTCATAGTGCCTTTCCCCATCGTCGGCAGGATTAACTGCGCAATTTCAGTAAAGACCAGTTATGCATTCCCTCTCTGTCTCAACTAGAAGGTTTTATAATAGGGAGCTAGTCGCAACAAGCGCAATATTGCGCTCTATTCACGAGGCGACGCTGATAAACTTTTCAGTAGTAGTCACTGTTTCGAAAAATGATGACGATGGCCTGAAAGTCAAGTTCCCTGCTTCACCAACCCTACTCCCCACTTCCACCAGGTGTGGAAGTACAGATACCCTTGGTAAACCTGCCTTACCGACAAGGGGACACAACCAAACGGCCGCATTCCACCCAACAATCCAACCTTGCTTAGCACCCAACCTTGACTACACCGTCAATTATGCGGGCACTGGAGAGCCTTCCAATGGTGAAGTTCGATTAAGCAACAGCAAAGGCCAGATGGGTCCCATTGTGAGCAAATACCAGAATACGTTTCGCGAACTCTTCCTGACATCGCCTCCTCCAGCGATTACGCCGATGGCGGGGCCCAATGCAGCCTCGCAGGACTGGCCTGGAAGCCAGTGAATTAGCCCGAAGAATCCCCTTTTTTTGGCATAAAAAACTTGATCCAAAGTAGCTGCACTAGCGACCCTTCCGGTAAAAACGAAGCGAGAGTGTCCAGAGGTGACCTGTGCTGCACCCTGGCGACCTATCCAGTGGCATACACTTCTAAATGCTGACGAAAGCCAGAGATTGAGATGGACAGAAGGAATAAAATGCGGCGTTCAACTTAATTTGAAGGCCACCCATGCACCCCGAACCCGAGGAGAGGAGACCACCGCACCGACAATCGCAGCATCAGAAATCACAATTGGTGGGGAACAACGCAATGAGGTTAACGATGGAGGTGTCCACAAGATCCCAAAGGAGGGGGAACGACGATGTGCAATTCCATTTCCATTGGCTTGTCGCCTCTCCCCTCGGGCACCCGCAAAATCCCGATGCTGCAGATAGGTTGAGAGGCTGTCAAGATTTGACATCCCAAATGTCTCAGCCTTGAAGCCTTTCTCCTGCCATATTTGGTCCTCTTAGGACCACCGACTAAGGACGAAGATCTGAGGGAATGAAAGCGTTGACTGCAGTAACAGCAGTGAGGACCGAGCTAATCCCAACCTCCCCGCTGCTGATTCACACCACTGAGGTCAGAGCTGTGCCACCCCACAGTCGCACAACTTCTTGGGAGACGATTTTAGAAAAAAAAGGAAACCAGAATCTCCGATAGTGGTAGCTGAAGAGCATGTCTAACAACCGCAGAATGAATGCACCGTTTGCATTTGGTCACGAGTTTCGAGGATAAATACAGAGAGGCTCACAAAGTAGGGTAAAACGTGAGAATCCTGCCCAACCGGTCAGTGATGGGACGACACTGTTTACGCAAGGGAGGGATTGACGAGAAAAGAGTAGCACCTTGAGGTAGATTTTTGTTCTCCACACCGTGGACAACATAAAGTGACCAAGCGAGACAGCTAACCAAACAGTCAAAAGCACTGACCACCGCGGTTGACTCGACGTCAAATAAGAAAGAACGGTTGTTTGCAGGCAGAGCGCAGCCTACCAAGGAGCTCGCATCGTTCGCGTTTTGCCAACGCCCAAAATGGAAGCAAAAACCGAGGTGGTGGTGAGGAAACGCACGACCTGATTCGCGAGAAACCACCGACGAAAGCACCCATCACAGCCCAAGAGGTACGCTTCGCCTAGGCGTTGGCAGTTGGAGTTCCAAACAAAGCGTCTCAACACCACCCCACCAAAGGAAACAGAACTGACAAGTTGATAAATGACTGCAATTTATAAAAAAAATCTAATCTGTTTTAAATATGACTGATAAATGTATGCATGTGGCAGTGCTTGCGGTTTATCACGTATTCACAAATCTTTTCTTTTTTTGCTTTGAGACATGCATAAGGAAAGACGTTCCCCGCTTTCGCAGATCCCCTCTCGCGCTTCCACCGAATCAGCACGCCGAGAAACCAGAAAAGGGGGAAATGTCAAGTCACTAACACGATGACGTTAAATGAATGGAGTGGAGTGAATGAAGGCGAGGAGAAGGGGAGACCGAAGAGAAAAATGCCCAAACATTCTTCATGACGAAGAGGCGTTCAAAGGGGTCGAGCTCGAACTCGGAAGAAGATGAAATTGCGCGGCAGACTGAAGCGATTCTCATCCTGGCCACAAAAGGGGGAAAAACATTCGCCTACTAAAGCAACTTAAATAGGACGACCCCAGTTGTAGAGAACGAAGACGAACCTTTCTGGATATGCATTTTTCTTTACTCTGGAAGACACCGACAACGTACGGTAGCGCGCGTTTCGACAGCGGTAGGACAGCATTCGAAATCACCTCCAATGGGAAGGAGTCTGACGATGAGAGCAAAAAAGAAGAGGATGCAGGAGGCATTAGAAGGTGGATCAACATCGTCTGCGGATTCGTCTCCACTTACTCGTCGGGGCACGACTAGGCGCGCTGGTAGCCGGGAGGCTGGCGAGACGTGTCAGATTGAAGGCTTCAAAATCTTCATCATGGAGGAAGTAGACGTGACCATCGTTTGATAGCATCCGCCACTGCTCCACGACGCCGGTGTCCGCCCGTAATGTCGGTGAAAGAGAGGTTGAGATGATAGCTGATGACAGCATCGCAAGAGAACGCGAGCCCCACGGAGACGGTCTTTCGTCACCCAATAGCGTCTTTTCATCAGAAAGCGCATCTTGGGTTGTCTTTTGTTGCATATGCTTGTCTGAGCCAATCATTGGGATGAAGAGAACCACATCATCGGGACGAAAACTAAAATTAGACAGTTTGAGTAGAGGAAATTGTGAAATCCCATGAAACTGATGCATTGTAGCATAAATGGAACTGGAAGACGCACTTGGAGAAGACACACTCATGACGCGGAACACAAATCGGAGGCTCACGAGAGGCTGACGATACAACAGAGCCATCGGAAGTGGCCATTGAGGTGGGGGATAGCGTTGAAGACGCCTGCAAACATCGACAAATGGAACGAGAAGCATTGTTACCGTGTGCCGGTGCAGGTTTGTCCACCTGGACGTCGATTTGATTGAAGGTAGGGTTATAAAATTGGGAAATGTGGTACTACTTACCTGGAGGAAAGTGAAATCCCGAGGACGACATTCTAAAAGGGGAATGAACCGGCACTATTCGCACCGTCTTTCCGAGTACGACCTAAACGAAGGTGCAGATTTCACGCTACTCGTAGGATAAGGTGAGTTAAAGATCCAGAGCACACTTACGAATGGGGCCAAACACTCGAGGCTTCCGCTATTGATGATCAAGTACCGAAACCTACACACTCCTGTTAGAGGAGTTTGTAATGAACTCGAGCAACTAAAAATCACTCATCAATTAAGGGCGAGGTGAAAGAGCGTAAAGGTGTGTTCGGCATGGAAAGAGAGCAGCCCTTCCCTCGCACCATGTGATGCTCTCTAACTTCTCCTACCTTGATTGACTGACCTCATCTCACTGAAATGGAGACAGTATTCAAAACGGTGGAGGGACTGTAAGGCGGTAGAGCAAGTCTGCAGCAAACCCAAGTGATGCACAAGAGAGCAGCAGCAAACACAAACCTGTTGCCACGTCGTGGACCCTTGAGAGGGTCTGAACACCGATAGACTCGTGCGTTGTACCGGCGGAAGAGGAGGGAGAGCTCGATTTGAGCGCCTCAAAATGGCTCACCAATTGAGTGAGACACGTCACCGCCTCGCTCAAATAACATTCCACGCCCTAACGACAATAACATGGCAAAAAAAAATTAGCGATGACGCGTGAAAGTGATGCTCGTCTTAGGTAAAGGGCTAGTGCGCTACAACCCCCTCCGCCTAGTTACCAAGTTGTTGTGACAGATGTCGAGAGAGCGCTGTGATTGTGCAATCTAACAGAGTGCCTATCATGTGAAACCAAAGCTGTGGTGAGAACCAGCCCCTTGCTTCAATTCGTGTGAGTTTTTGGTGGTGCTTTAAATGCCTCATTTAAAAGCAGAAAACGTTTGACCTCTCCTGTTTACATGCAGAGAGGCAAGGAAAGACCCCCCCCCCCCGGTCTCCCGGTCCCAATAAGTGTGCTTGCGTTGCTAGTGGGTAAGCCAAGCAGGATGGGCACTGAAACGTCCTGAAGGAGGAGACCAGAAAGGGGACACAAGGATGGCCTTTCCCACACATTTCCATTTTGGCTGCCTTCTTGATGTATCTTCTGAGTGCGGTTTTGGCACTCAAGTAGTGGTGTCTCATAATTGTCCCCGATGGGAGCTTCATCGAAGCCAACCACCTCTCCCTCCCTTCCTCGCATGAGGACTCTGAGCTATAAAACGTCAAAGTGAGCCTTCACGAGATGATGAGATGCTGAGGTCTGCAACCAGCCCAAACACTGGTTACATGTTACCGTCGTGGGAGGGGGGGGGAGGAGGAGGGAAGGGGAGGCAATTCACACGGAAATGTCCGCCCTCGCAAAAGCTCTCACCGATGTTTCATGTTGCCACCGCCACTGCTTCACTTCGCTTTAAGAATAAGTAGAAGATTTACAGGTTTTCGGACTCGAAGGCATTCCCAATGTACCTCTTCATTTATGATTTGCTTTGTTCTGAAGGGGCACCTTCAGATACGGCCTGAAATTGCCCATATCTATGACTTTTGCATCCACGCAAAAGAATGACTTCACCGTTGACTAAAACCGTCCAGAAATACATGGCCACTGCATCCAACGGACAGCACTGCCAGCGTTTTCAAAGAGCCAAAATGAAGCACGTCACAACAGCTCGACGCAAGCAGGAATGTGTGTGAACTTGCTTGTGGCTGTGTGCGTAGCGCAGATATTTATGCGAAAAAAAACCCCAGCAGACGACGCGGATCGAGCGATCCGGTGACTTATTGTCATCCTTTTATGGCTAAGTTTGCCATCTTTACTATCATGGCTAGTACTGACACGAGTGGTACGCCTGAACGAACGAAGCATTCGATAGCAAAGATGCAAAAGTCGACAGAAATGATCAACAAAACCGATTCCTCTTCATGACTGTCTCAAGGCGCTAGACTCACCTCTTCAGCAGTAAATGTGGGCAATGTGATGGTGAGCGGAGATGGAAGGTGATCGGTGAGTTGGCCAACTAGTCGCTGCAGGCAGTCGCTGTGACCACCAAGAAGTTCATTCATCCGTGAATCTGTCGCAAGAGGACGAATGAGCCAGTAAAAGAGGAGGTTAAATTAAAAAAAAGGGGAAAGAGACAGGAGGGGAGGGTAAGGTGACGCTTACTAGGTGGAGCGATAACGGAACCGGAAGAAGTGGCACTTCCGCTATTTTTGCTATCGGGACTTTCACTGCTGCCATGAAGGGAATAGAAGGCGGAGCTGAGATGCTGAGGAGTGGACAAGACGATGGAGGGTGTCTTTTCGGTGAATTGCGAGGCATCCACCGACAGATAAACATCCGACGACAGTTCCATGGGGAGAGGAGAAAACAGCTTAGGATGACGAAAACTGAGAGGAAAAGGCATCAGACCTACCTCATAAGGAGGGGAAGGGGGACGATGAGAATCACAGACATTGCCTCGGACAAATTCAACATCCATGGCAGCCGCGACTGCCTTGTCTTCGGTGGGCACGTGGGTAAGTCTAGATTTAACAAAAAGACGAACTCGCTGGGAGCACGTGCAGCAAATTTACTCGACACAAAAAGTGTTTCACACTCACGTCTCCTCAATAGAGAATAGCCGATCCGCCGTGCTGGTTGAAACATCTGCACTCTGTTGCTGATGACACGGTATTGGGGCAAGCGCTCCAGGACTAGAGGCAAGACGTGATCGCCTGCGCAGCTGTGTGCCCGAGGGATGTGAATGGTGCAACGCTTCGAAATCTTCACTTTCCTCTTGCTCCTGATCCAAGTCGGGAAGGAAGCCGGCCATGACTTCCTTCGCATCAGCTTCTAACTGCAAAAGCTCCTCTGAGATCATCTCCGCGAGGTCTGCTGGTAACTTAGTGGCCAAATCACGCATCTCTGCCGCGCTCACCATGGGCAGTGCCGCCTCCAGCCCCAACGCACTACGATCAGTGAATTCCGAAGGCAGAGGACGCAAGCGGACCTCGGCAGGCCGATTGGTCGGTAGACGAAAGGCTGAAGGGGGTGAATTGAAGTTGAGTTGACTGGTAGAATGGCATTTGCTTCCCGTGGTGAGCCGTTTGTTAGAGGAAAAGGTGGTGGCGGAGATGAGGGAAACACGAGAAGGCTGACGCGTACGAAAGTGTGAATGAAGGGGACGAAATATTTGAGCGAGGATGTGGTTTTTCAAAGCCTGTGCCAGGATCTCACGACGACACGACTCTGTGCGTTGAAAAGATGACAGACGAGTGGTGTAACGATCATTGATATCGCTCCATAATGCCGTCATTCGATGACGACGCACGATCTCGAGGAGACACCTAGGAGGCGAGGAATGGCCATTGCCAGCGAAATAGGCAGAGTAGGCGGAGAAGGAGGGCCACAAATTAATGCACGTACTTAATGTAGAGTTCAGGCGTGTCCTGCAGCTGATCCAACACAGCACTGCACCTTGAGATGGTAGTCAAGTTTTTATAACACCGAAGGCACTCACGATCTTTCGTTGTCAGCTCCGAAGAAAAGTTCTGAAGTTGCCTAATAAGGTGAAAATCAGGGCGATAAAAAGCGTCAATTCTAGCAGCAGTGTTGACCTTCCTCTTCGATTGGTGGGAATGCAACATAAGCCACAGGAGTGGAGGATGTGACATTCCCAAGCCGAAGCCGACGAATGCCTTGGATGGTGATAAGAGAGCCTGCCCATCCTGAACCACCATTAATACCACCCCTCCGACCCCCCCCCACTTGGGACTTCGTCCATCTCCATTCACCCTACTTTCTGCTCACAACTGCATGATCTACCATCCACCTGTCCGAGCATTTTACAGTCCATCTCTTCATGAACTCGTAGCCCAAACCGCCCTTCTGATAACTTATCCGCACCGCCACAACTTCGGGCACTCCCTCGGCTCCTGACCCATTGTTCAACTCGTCCATTCCGACCTTCAATTTGACGTCGTACAGCCAAACAACTTGATTAAGTGAACTCAACAATCTCGAAGGAACTGGTAGATAAAAATGAGTTCGCCCACGTACTCTTGTAGCATTGAGATAGCTTCAGCGAGTTCACATTTCAGCTCGAAGATCCTATGAAAAGTGGCCTTGAGGTTCTTGTAAGCCGTGGTCATGGCAACGATGCGGCGGCTCTGCGCCTTCAAAGCCTGACGTAGATGTTTCTCCGGTCTTTTCAACTGAAATAAAAGGAGGTTCCAAATCCTTGAAGGCTAATTGCATTGAAGGAAGTTGCAGTCGCTTCAAAAGCAAAGCATATCAAGGGTCTTGTAATAGTTTCTTCGATGGCAAAAAATTTCGAGGCTGTAATTGCAGGCCCAAACCATCTGAATACATACCTGGCAGTCGATGAGAATCTCCTCCGCCATTTCTGTAATGACCACCTTCATTTGCACCGCATGGTCTCTCAATTTCGCCAGCCTTGCCAAATGGTTACTGAAGTTCCGCCTCGATAGTCGCCAATTGAGATCGCGATCTCTTGAACCCGACAACACCGAAGTCCCTTCCGCTTCTGGCGTTTTCATCTCTTCTTCTTCTTCTTCGGGGATGGGCCAGGAAGACGCTGAGGCCATGCCAAAGGACACAGCAGGAGTGGTAGAAGGTACTTTAGAAATGGGAACCCTTGGATCCACTCTCTCCCTTCTCCTTTCTCCTTCTTCATCCTCATCCTCTGTAGACACCTCCGGATCTCGTGGAGCAGAATTAAGCAGCTCTGCAAGCGCCTTCAGACTTCTATAAGGCAAAAAATAATGGCATAAAAACACACCTCTACCATTTTGCCCAAATCGGGCACTAACGAGAAGACGTGGGCAAGTCGCGGTTGGGTCGAAGGCTCCACTGTTTCCTCCTCATCTTCTCCAACCATGAGCAAAGAGCTGTTGTCAGCATCTTCTTTTGTGATATTGAGAGGGCTAAGGGAGGCTCCAGGAGGGGGCTCCTGCATGGCCTTCAACAGGACACTCGAATCCTCCACCAACTCCAACAGAGGAGTCTCCAAACTTGGCACAATGGTGGTTGAGCCATCTCCACTGTCGCCCTCGGTTTGGGATGGGGCGAGGGAAGAGTTGGAGAGGTAGAAGGAGGCAGCCCCAGCGACTGCGGTATGAGCGAGTTTGGACTGTAAAAGTAGGGGCGGAGGAGCGAGACGTGACAAGGCGGCAGGAGTGGAAATGTCTCCAGAGCTGTTGGCCGCAGAAGGAAGGCGAAAACCACTGCACAATGAGCCCGGAAAGCTGGGCGCACTGAGACGACGTGGGGTGATGCTAGCCATTTGGAGGCATACCCAGTCGTAGAGGGTGCGCGGTGGGCCGTACGCACTGTTGTTCTCACTCTAAAAAGGAAACAGTGGAGATCGCCGGGGAAAACATTCAAAGCAGAAAAGCTGTCATTTCAGTTACGCACTGTTCTACCGAACTGTCAGTCGCCCAGATGATAATAGACCGATCTGCCAGACTTGGGTAGGACAAAGTATTCGTACTCCCCAATCCTTCACCAACTGGCTAGGAGAGTTCGATTCAGTTATCAGCGAAAATTACAACAAAGGAACAGCATCACAGAGTGGCCGATTTCACCTGGCTCAAGGTCGGCAAATTTTTGTGTGCTACACTTATTGCAATGCGAAGGCCTTCACCTTCCCGCCTTTATAGCTGAGCCAAAATTTGGATGCGCGCGCCAGCGCTTGTCTAGACGCCTGTCACATGATCACCACTTTCACTCGGATAGCGAAAAACGAACCTGCCTACGGCAGATTACGGGGGAAGGGCAGTAGTTACACAACCGTAGGTGAGCATGCGAATTTGGCGAAATGAGGATAGCAGGCGGACCCCAAAAATGAGCTGTGCATCCACACTTAATTGTTTAGCATTTAACCCTTTTCTTGCCCTCTCTAATCCAGGCCTCGTGAGGCATGGAGCGAGGCTGGCGTGAAAGTGACAGGAGGAAACGGAAGCGGAAGCGCTGGACGAGATAGCGCAACCCGACGCCGCACACCGTGTAGCACTAGTCATGGCGACAGAAGGCATCCAAATACCTCCAGCATCGCAATTCCGTTCGTTTAGTACAGCCAAATTCTCGGCTATCGAATCCGGATGGCAGATACGATGTTACGCCACTTGTACGATGGTACAGGCATCGGCAAAGTAGTGAAGCCAAATAAAATTGCCCCGACAAATTCAATATCAAATATGGAAATGTCGTTCGCTCAAACCATGCCAGGCAACAGAACCAAATAGGAAAGCAGCTCCTTGATTGAACAAAAGCAATTCTGGGTAGAGCATCAATCAAGAATTTGGAAGTCAAATTGTGAGATATGACGCACCCATACAACTTTAATTGAGCAAAAAATTGACACCCAAGGGAATTGTTGACTCGTTAACCAAATCCTCCCCCTCCCCCCCCCCCCAACAAGAAAATAACCTTCCTGCACTTTAATGGCTTGGAGACGAGCATTCGCGTGTGTGTGTGCAGCTCTGGTGTTTACTCCCAAACAAGCAGTTTTAGCTACCAAGGCGCGTAACCTTGGGCGCACATGGGTGTGTGCGTTCACGGGTACAAATGTGCGCGGAGGAGAAGGGAGAGGTGAAAAAAGTGAGATTCAAAGATGATGAGGGGAGAGGCCTTAAAAATGAGACAGCAAATTCACGTACCATCAACTCGGTGGAGGATGTCAGAAGAGAGGGTAGAAGAGGGACACTGCGAAGTCGATTTTTGATGCTAGAAAATCTGAAAGAGAACAAGCATTGTTGCAACAGCATCACTTTGAATCGGTGACTTAGCTTAGGGCACAAAAACTGAAACATCTGAAGTTCATCCAGGCACTTTAAACGCGGCAACGAACGATGAATGAAGCGCAACAAAATGGGAACTCAATTCCAAATACCAACGTCAGCCAAGCTTGTCAAAGTTCGCAGAATGCCTATTAAGATACAAAACCAAGGTGATGCAGACTACATGAAGTCTCCCGCGGACGAGGACAGAGCAACTGAATGCGGGGGGGGAGGGGGGAAGAACAGACCCAACCTGAGACCGTCAGGACGGATGAGAAGCGTGGCGAAAAATCAGTGGGCAGGTGGGTTGGTGGTAAGCCGTGCTGAAGAGTCCACCAGAGGTGGAGGCAACTTCGGCACTCTCTGAGTAATAGGCGAGCCTTTGGGCCAAATTGTCCAACTACCAAACCGTATGCAACGCAAATGAGGATAAGCCTAAGTTTCGAGACTGTTGAAATAAGTTCATCATCCAAAGTGAAACCCGATAGAATGGTGAGAGCAGCACAGGCGAACTGATGCAGTGAAGTGAACGCTGATGTTAACAATACACAGTGGCACCATGACGTCCCACTGTACCGGCATGCGCTTTGCTAGGTCATCAGAACTATGTTGAGATTGGGGCGTGATTATGGAATACGGGAGGAGCTGTGACCTAGGCACCATAGGGAGCGCCAAAACAAGACCAGCACGAGTCACCTGCGTGATAAGGCATCAGGCCTACCGCACACAATTGGCACACACATCACATGTTTAACAAGTGGCATCTGACGAAATGTGGCAGTGACAAATAGACTAAAAAGCGCAGCAAAAAAGGCGTAAGTCGAGCGTAAACACAGAATCGTGCCCACTACCGCTTCCGCATGAGCTGGAGTTTGACCTAGGCGTATGCCAGTCGGAGGCTAGCCTAGGTTGAGCTCTGGTGCACAGAGGATGGCGAGACAAACCATGGTGTTGCAAACAACGCTGTCTTGGCATTGTCACCCGTGAAATCAGGCGACTGTAATACTGAAGTCGAGTGGCCGAGCCCGAGCCCTAGAAACTAGTGGCCATCTTCATACGGTTAGTCCACCATCGGGGCCGCAGCAGATCCATGTGAAGGGGATCTGAGATTGCAAACAAATTTAGCCTTTCTCACAAGTGGACAGCGAGCTACACTTGACGTTATAATCCCTGCGGAATTAGGCAGGGAGTCGAGGTTCCAAGGTAATAATAAGCCGAGATTAATACAGCGAGGAGTTATGGCGGTGGAAGAAATTCCAATGCCATTTGCAGTGCGTTCACGCCAGTTTTGCGTGACTACGACCATCGCATGACGTTCTTTAGGAATGCGGCATTGACGTATGCAAGAATTCCACCATCACACCCACCAAGGTGAAACGAAAGGCCAAGACAACAACGAGGACTGTTCAATACGGCTGTCCTACAGTCAATGGGAGATAACAAGGAAAGGATCAGGTGATTAGCAGAGGCTGTAAATTACCTACAGGGTCAACATTAATGCCTTCCAGGGAAAAGTAAACAAGAGAATGAATCGGTTGGCCTTAACAAAGGAAATTTCGCGCTAAGAGCGCGGATCACAGAAGAAACAAACGACTGCCCAATTTACAGGCCAATTTGGCAGTCAGGAGGAATCTGAGTTAACCGTACTTCAGGGACTGAATTCAAAGGCTTGGAGACCTCAAC
This sequence comes from Taenia pisiformis, assembly GCA_023968675.1. NCBI lineage: Eukaryota > Metazoa > Platyhelminthes > Cestoda > Cyclophyllidea > Taeniidae > Taenia > Taenia pisiformis. The sequence goes on along the minus strand of CM043737.1, from coordinate 7,025,460 downwards.
TCTATGTCAGGCGAAGGTGGGACATTAACACAGAGGAAAGGAGTAGTTAATTCGGAAACTCCAACTTCACCCCACACTACAAGAAGCCAAACAGCATCATCGTCACAGCGAAATAGGTAGGTAAGAAGGGAGGGAGACCCTCAAGCCCTGCGAAAATTAGTCCCCTTGTTGCAAAGAACCCACGAGCATATGACCGTGAAACCTCCCACTTCCACCTACATCATTTCCAGCGTGGTTGCTGTTGAAGACAGCGAAATCCCACCACCTTCCCTTGCCCTCCAGTACGGATTCTGAACATCCAAGCTACCGCATTTCAGGTGGGGATTACTTTACCAATCCCTTCTCCCACAAATAAATCAAAGCACCCGGAAGACTGCAACAAAATCGCCTTTTATCAAACCGAGCTTAATGTAACAGGAATTCAAATTGTACTAGGCGAGTGGAAAGGAGTGGAGAATAAGTCAACTCACTTGCTCATATTGGCCTCCCAGCGTCCAACCTGGCCGCAAAAGTTGGCGTAGTCTTTCCAGTAGACATCCAAAGCCTTTCTAAACTCCTGCATGTCATGATCAAAGCTGGCTTGCGCCACGAAACAGCCCTGAAAGAGACGTCAGAAAATCAGGTAAAACGGAAAACCGATTGGGCGATAGGATGCCTCCAGTCCGAAGGCAGCAACATCAAGCAGCAGTCGAGGTGGTCAGCACTATGAAGCAAGGCTTGGTGCCACATTGTGGCAACAAATATTAAAACTGTGGCGACCCACTTCCTAGGGAAGATGCCCGGAACATTGACAAAACTCCAGTTCGGTGAATAGGCCTAGAATATCCTCTAAATCAACTCGCACCATCTCGTGACTGACGAACCGCCCTCAGCGAGGCAAGATGGGATTCAAGCATGGGGCTACACAACCCAGTCATGGAATTCTTGCTCCACTGCGTGTTGAAGTGACCACATCGTTACAAGCTCCCTTCATCTTCACACACGAATTGAGAGGAAAAAGCAAGAACGATTTTCCTCGCCACAATGACTGACGACACACATGAAAGAGATGTGCAACTTTTAATACACACACTTCACTCACATTTCGCAACTAATCCAATCAAAAACAGGCTTATCGAGAGAAATAATGCTGGGTTGAAGCAAGCTGTTGCTATATTTGTAGCCGAATTTCGCATAGGCTTTCAAGACGCACAGAACCACATAAAATGGCAACAAAAAAGGTTAAAAAGATACCAGGAGGAAACTGAATTTGTCAACTCGCCTGGCAACTCGTAACCAATGTAAATTTGGCACACTAAACGGGATTGACTTTAGAAACACTTTTGAAGATCAGTAAGGCAAGATTTTGACAGAATAAAGACAAAACCCAAGCAGAAAAGAAAAGTCCAAACAAGCACTCCCAAGAAGGGCGCAACCAAGGCGAAGAATGCTAACCAACCTCACACATGAGCCGCTGCTCCTGGTCAAGCCGCTGTATCGTTTCACCATCTTCCTTCACCGCAGCAATGAGACCTTTCAGGTATTTTTGGAACAAAACCACCGTTGATTCTGTTGGCGAATTTAAGGCGTCTAGCAATGTCTGTGGAGGTTCAGGAGCTAGATTGGGGCAGCAGAAAGTCCTTTGTTCAAATTATACGAACATAGCGAACGTCTGAGGTAGCATTAAACGGGGAGTAGATGCATGTGGCCCTATCACCGTTGGCTGATAACAGTCGTACTCACCAAGCGGGGTCGGCCGAACAGGGCCTTAGCAGCGGCCCTGATAATGCTGAGGCCAATTAATGGAAGGACATCAGGCGGTGACTAATAGCCAAACCCCCCCCCCCGGGAAGGGAGCCGGCAAATAGTGACCTCTGAGCACGCACACGCAAACAATGAACATTTAGACTAATCCGGGGCTTTAAGTTTCACCAAGATAAGTCAACGAGAGATGCTATGGTGATACCAAACTTCCATTTTTGTTTGTTAGTAGAAATTATGTGGACTAGACCGATTACGATAAACCCAAATAGTAGGCAACACCGTGCGATGGTGAATAAAATCCCTTGTCACCAAAAAAAATTAAAACCACTGAAAACCTCAAGCATAGTTGCTACGGCGAAAACGCCCGCACAACTGTGAATTAGTAAGGTTCACGACCGAGGAGATCCCAGGCCATAACATAAGCCATGCTAAAGACAATCAGGGCGTAGCTTATAGTGCGACGAAGCCGTACCGATGAGCCTCCCCGTAGAAATAGGAGTAAAAACTAAAAAACCCAAGTGTGCAATTCTAAAAAAGGTAGCGATGCTGGCTACCAAGGATGAAGGTACACTGCCCTGGATTGTTGCAGACCCGACAACGAATTACGCAACCGCAAGGCGCAATGGATATTAGAACGATACACAGGAGTGAGTACACCGAAAACCACCAGTACTTGTTAAAACTCGACCCTTTTCGGAAAGCCCCAAAGTGATCTTAATGCTGTTCTTCACAAAAAAATTAAGGCTAACCTTTAAGCACACACGTCTCAGGCGTAATTGTGTTATCGCGAGAGAAGACGTATATAGGGTTAGTAGGATCCTACAAGGAGGAAAAAGGATCAAAATATCCCGAGATTGATTGAGTACGGGAGCGTGAGTAAGAGGCTGACCTCGCCAGCACTGTGATCGTCGATTTCATGGAGCTCTCTCAGTTGGCAGCCTCCATTCGTGAGGAAGACTTGATGATCCAACGACAGATTGTAGTGCCTGGCCAGATACACGGCGAGACTGCCAAATCTGTGCACAGAAAAGAAGGGAATGCAGCTGGAAGAACTAGGCAACCTACCGATCCTGAAGGTTATTGTTGTCGATTTCAATTAACTTGCATCGTGACATCAAGAACACGAACATTTTTTATCTAAAATACAAGATACAATGTATTATGGCCAAAAAAGGTTTAGGTAAGCGAAATGCAAAGCAGTACGCATAAATTATGGCGAAGTCCAACTATCACATTGAAAAGCAGCATTGGTTATATTTACTTCCAACAAGCAATGAAGTGAAAAAAACCACGCAGAGGGTGAAAAGTAGCGCTAGCTGTCCAAGAATTTCACCGAGAAAGCAATTTAACAAGGAATAGCGATGTTCAAGCAGTAAACATAGTTGAGCATGAAGTGTCGCGAAGTCAGGAGGGGGAGTAAAAAAGGCCCTTCAAGTGCCACAGAAATTAAGTTAAGATCCGGCCTACCTTTAAAAAAAAAGTCATAAGTAAACGGGACAGTAGAGACCCACAATCAGCTGATGGGTGAAAATGCGCATTCAAACGAAAGAATGGCGCGCATAAGCAAATGCGATAATGAAATCCAAGAATAAATCACGTGATAAAGAGTGTACTTATTTAGGTCTTTTATAAACATTAATTGTTAATTTTAACTAATATATGAATTCAGTTTTTGTCTTAGTAGGAAAGCTAGGTGAATAATCGATTAAGACGATAAATAAATCCAGCTATATCTTAGGCGCAAACTAAAGCTTTATTTAAAAATCTATAATTCTATAATGATAAGGCGTTGATTACAATTTATTTGTAATTAGCTACTGTTTAGCTTTCTTAACCGAAAATCTATACGTGGTTTGGGACACTTGCCCTGTCGATGGACAAGCTGGTAGCTGTAAACCACAATTAACAGAACTTTGCTTGGTTTAAATGGCTACCAAGACATGCTGGCAAGCCTATTTTCTCTCTTTGTCGGGCATCCACTGCCTGATTAGTTTGTGCGCCTTCTGTTTCATTCAAGGAGACACCGGGGCGTTTTGTAGCATGCCAAGCATCCCTTGGAACAAAGAAAAGCTAAGCTTTAAGCAGAACAGAGGTGTTTAAGAGAACAGAAAATAGGGCCAATGATATGGCCGTAAAGCCTGTTCACCCATTTGGGTCACAAACGGTTGCCTCTGTGCAGGAAGGCAAACTAGCGGTCCAAACAAACAATGCATTACGTTAGGCCAGTAACAGCAATCTATATTTTGTACGCAGAAGTGTAATTGTTGCAGACTTTTGATATCCATCCCATTCTCATGCTCTGCAAAGTGTTATTAATAGATAAAGCGACCCTAACCGTAAAACTCTAATAGCGACTGAAGGCCCAAAGCCTTCCTATGAGCACTGTGACGTGTAGCTGAAGCTTTTACTTAAACTAAGTCTTCAAACCCGACGGAATTAATCTGGTCCAAACACTATGACGGATTACTGACGTGGTTGACAAGCATCTCCTCTTTTATGCTTAAAACGTCATGACTAAAGATCCTTCATCGAGTATGGATTACGTGGTGATTAGGTCACTTGATATTCAGTAAGGAAAATGCTGGATTAGTAACTCGGGATCAAGAAAGATTAATTGAGTCTTTGTTTGTGCAGACTACGTGTTACACTTATTGTCACTTAGGCTGTCATGATGCATAACCTCGTAAGCCAGTCTTCGGATTATGCCAGCAGCCTAATTCTATTGTTGACCAAATGGACTTTCTACCTTGGTAATGTGTGCATCCCTAACTTCAAGAAATCCCAGAGATGTCACAATATGATGCATTGTTTATAGTAATGAACTTCTGGTTGGTGTTCGGTCACACAAGTAGCCACTTCGACAGAGCTGCGTGAGCTGCTCAATATTTTGCCTTCATTCGTCCTTAGGGGATATTTGAAGGCTAGAGACTGCTCATAATAATGCAAACTTCTCGCAATGAAGGCATTCACAGGAAAATGGAAGAAAATAAAGGGCTCTGCAAGCCTACATGCAATTTGCATTTAATTTCTGCATGTGGCAAGACGCATTTTAAGTCAAAATAGGGAAGCCTTACGAAATATGCGGTGATTCGCTGCAAAGATCTGCGATCCTGTGATTTTGTTAGTCTAAAAGATTACCATATCTTGATTTGCATTGAGGCGTATTGTTTGTTTGGGCCGTTGGTTGGCCGGACATATTAGTGGCGGCCACCTTGAAGCTAGCTGCGTGGGCTGGCCTGCCGGCCATGCCAGCAGCTGCCCTACTTTCCGTCTAGAATACACGTATTCTGACCTACACCTGGCCTTTTCTCCTTTTTTAGAAATGCTCGGGGTGCTATATGTATTGCTAATTAGCCCTAAAATTATTTTCAGATACTAAAAAAAATTTAACTCTAAAATATTTTAAAAACTTACAGCGATTTACGCCTTTACCACAACATATTGACAGTTTTCTGCTAATACTCCTACTTTTTGCGTGCACATCGTAAGTGCTTTTAACAGGATTTCGTAAATCAGGTTTTGTAATTCAGGCATGTGCACTTTTGAACATATCAAACGACTTGCTGCTGATTACAAATAACCTTGAGAGTCTCTGGCGGGTAATGCATCTCTGTCAGCGCCTGAACAGAATATCGTGAGGTATGTGGCATTGATCAGCTTATCTTTTCGCCACCAAAAAAATAACAAATTCACACTATGCATACTTTCGTATTGCCTTGCTGTTCGTGGCGCTTTGTCTTCCTCTAAAATACATTAAAATTAGAATTTTCGTAAAATTGAATTGCACTTGGTTTTGTGCGCATTTTAGGCACCCGTTACCTTAAAAGACATTATAGCAACTAATTATGTACAAAGTAATAAGTTGTAGTATTGATAAGTAATTTTTGATATTAGGGAACTTAACCTTTTGAATTGTGAGCCTATGGAACTTGTTTCATCCTCAGATTTGGAGTGGCAGTCATACGTGCTAGCGTACTGGGTGTTTTGTCATACTTGTGGTATTTATGCCTTCTTTTGTTTATTTTTTAAAGCTGATTACTGATTTATTAATGTGAACAACCGTATTTGCAATGAGAGTCATCCATCATAATTTAAGTATGTAAAGCATTTATTTGCACAAAGTTTAGTTAATTTTTTTCAAATAACCATTACAGCCGAGATCTGTACAGGACATTATGAATAATTTTTGTAAGACCGTGACACATTTATCTTAGAGACGCAACAGATTTTCTCTCAATCAGGCCATTATTTTGTTACAATTCTGCGATGCTGCATCTGCCTGTGGATTTTGCAGCTCCATCTGTTTAACGTTACATGTTTTAATACCGGCACTCTATCGACCTTAAAGGTGTCAACTTATTTTAAAGCAATTGACTTAATTACACAAATTAATCAAGAACACAAAAAATTACTTGTGCTTTACGTGTTTATACGAGTTAATTTTGAACAGCATATAGAAAGGGAGCGAAAATGACTAAATTTACGGGTGGATGAGTCATATCTAATTGGGATATGAAGTAATCTAAAGAGCTGGAGTTAAAGAGTTCAACATTCTTACAATATTTGACTTTATTCATTAAATAATGCAGTACTTTGCAACACCAGAGACCAATCCGATTATTATTTAGCGAACACAAATTTAGTTTGGGCTTTAGATTTGCGTAAACTTGCATTTTAACTATTTTGGAGCAAAATAGGAATCGTTACAGCGCATATGGGTAAATTGCGCAATCCTGCGTCACTTTTTACCTCGGGCAGAAAGTTGATTTGGGACTAAAACCCCTAAACTCTGATGCAACTCCCTTTCTTCACTCTCGACTGCATAGAATTCTGTTAAAACACTTCTTAGTTTCCATCGTGTCTTTCCATAGCCTCACTGCTCACCTAAGTGCTTGAGACCTTTACAAGTGCACAGACAAAGGAGCTTTGGCGTCCCCGGATAAGCGCGCGTCAGCAGTAAGATGGGAAGGCCTGTGAAATTGGCCATCAACTACACTTCCTCTTCCGCGGCCTCACGCTCCCCCTTGTCTAAAGCAGCTGGAAGCATTTTAGACCATTTTTTCACCGTTTCCAAGCGCTCTACAGGAGGCTGCTCGTCTGCATCACTAGCAGCCCTTCTTCTGATGCCTGTAGAGCGATGCAACGCCTTTGGATAATAGACTATTAACTTAAAAACTGCAGCAGACTTTCTGATTGCCTTTGTTTGTGGACCGTCTGGCTGCACGATTGTCCCCACGGAGCGTAATGGTTAGTTAAGTCACCTACCCTACCTCGAGGCCGCATAAACATGCAACTCCAAGGCACCACTTAATGCAAATGAAGTCCATCAACACGAGACGATTATGGTCTTCCTCGATTTCATGCATAAAACAAGATCGTTGTCACAGTGACGGGTGAGTGCCCATCAGTAGTGGCATTAAAGCGACGATTGTCTGTGGAGGCGGGACTGTGTCTTTGCTCCGCCTCCCGGAAGCTTGAAAACCCAAGCACCTGGAAGTGGGCGATACACTTTGGACTATGCGTTCCACTGATTTCAGCCCCGGTATGAGCCATATGCTGTCCACGAGGATTTGTCGCTTGGTAGTCCCATCCGTTCAACGTTGGGAGTGGCGTAGAGTTGTCACAGCACTGTAATACCTCTTTAGAAGCCGCAAATCACCTCAAAACACTATAGCAGCATAATATAAACTCTCAAACTATTCAAAAAGCGGAAACATCCTTTGTCGTAGCCTCAGCGTTGTTCCTCGGATAAAAATGCCTCTCAACTCCCCTTTTGAATTCTCTTCTACGCCTTTTCTTCATTTCCTTTCCTTGGTAGTGTACTTGCTTGTGTATCCAGGCTAATCTCACATCAAAAAGCTTCAAAGCGCAGTATAACAGTGACTCAGCTCACCACTGAAATTGTAAAAATCTTTAAGTGTCGTGAAACTCCCCGCATCTCATTCACCTCGAAGGTTGATGCTCATGTGACCGGATTCTGACACGTCAGCGATAAGCACCATTGACAAATTGGCAATGTAATAATTTATCACCCTCCTTAATTGGCTTACACACTTTCAAGTGGTTTTCGGAGGTTGCTGACCTTATAATCCCTTCAAAAGCTGACCATGCATTGGAGAGCTTCTATGCGCTTGTTTTCAGCTCCACTTTCAGTCGACCGCACTATCATTTTTTCTTGCCTCTACAGTCAGTGGGCTGCATAATGATGACGATCCCACACAACCAGTTTTGGTGGAGTCTTCACTCGCCTGAGCGATGTAGTGATCAATCAAATGGGTCCTCTCAGTGCTCGATTTCTACTCTTTTTTTTACAATCTAGCTATCCTCTCTTTGTGAGAAAAGTGATGCCTTTATATGAGCGCTCCTTGTGTATAAGTGAGGGTGGGAAATTAGCGGTTAAAAAAGGCGTCCATCCTTTTTTGCCTCTATTGATAAGTCCTTGTGATGACTCCTCCTGTCATCCGCGGTTTCAAAAACCACGAGTCGCCTCGTCAGTTACACTTTTATTGTTAAGTAAGTATGCTGCCAGTGATAATAAAACCGTTTTACGTTTGGTGGTGTCACCTTAACAATCACCCACGCCTTTCCAGGCAGCAAGCAGGCGCTCTTTTCTAAGGCACCGCACAAACCAATTAACGCTTCCCTAGTCTTTTCAAGGTCACCTCGACAACCAATCAGTACATGCAAATGTGTTCATCCTCTCAGATCATTGGTTAACGCGGATGCACACATACATGGGTGCTCCTGACGAATTACGAGGTGTATTAGTTGTGGCCAAATGACAAAATTAAATCAATTAACACTTTTCATGTCATAATTGCAACTTAGCGAATGTGGTTTGAAGTTTGTATCCCGTTTTCTCCACCTCTTAAAAGGGGATAAAAGGGTAATCTAGGGGAAGGTAATTGGATTTTCAGCTTGGAGCAAATACGATTACTGACTTCCTTTTGGCATGAGGCGGCATAGTAGTCCTGTCTTGTCAAACCTAACTATTTGTTTTGTTCGCTTGTGGAGTTTTCCTTGACACTATTAGGTCATGCTCTGGTAATGCTTCTCAAGGCCCATCCTCCCTACCATCCTTGAAAGTCTAACAATCCTGTAGCTCTGTAGTTTGGTTAATTTGATCACCCAGAGCGCATACAAAAAGGCTGGTGGAGTGACGCCAGCGCATGACATGAACACGACATGGCAAATGTCCCAGGTGATGGCTGAATGCACGCCACGCGGGTAAATGAGGACGACTTAAACAAAAATTCTTTCTTTAAATCAAGTTTTGCATTCACGGCCATCATTTACTGTCCTTCAGGCATAAAATCCTTTTGCATTTTAAATGTGCCCACCATCTGGGTCGGTGGAGTGGAGCACTATGACGTCCCATTTATAGCCATGGGATGCGTTTCCTCGTCCATGGAATCTGAGATCTTGCAAAGTTCCATTGAGTGTTGCCCTGTCCTCGCCTTTTGGCCAGATGAGCAATTCGCCGAAGGATGTGGCGAAGGCGTGACGGGAGGACCGTCCTGTAGGCCGACGGGACGAGAAGGTGCCTGCACTTGAGCCATGTCATCGACATCGCGCCTCGCCACAATCCAATCCCCTCAATGCAGCCGCTTCAGTGACAGGCGGTACTGGCATGAATAATAGAGAAGCTGACAGTGAGGCAGATTAAGGCTTGACAGACCTGTCTACTGTCAGCAGGCGATGGTGCTTATTAGCGGTGAGGGCGAAATGGCACTGATTAAGCGGCTACTCCACTGGAGATTATCAACAAACAACTTCATATTGAGTTCTTCAAAAGCCCCCAACGCAGTCCACTGGCAGTCCTCTTAGTTTTAATATCTGCACGCATGCATCGTCTGGATTACTTTTTGAGGCTTTTTCTGTTCCCCTTAAAAAGCCACTCCACCAGGCGACGCTTATTTCTTCTTTCGCTCTCAACAATTCTATGGCCGGAGAGTGATTGCATTCGATGCTTTGGAAGGAGCTGAATGACAACTTCGTGCATGGCAGACGTGATGTGCCATCCCACCACCATCTTGTCGTTCCCACCCTCGACACGAGTGGGTCTTGAGGCCAAAAAGCGAATGAACGACTAACTTTTGTCCACTTTCCTCTTGATGGGTGACCTTTCACCTCATTTTTCCACCCACGCGATCGCCTAGGCAATGAAATTCCAACTACCAACAATAGATTCAAAACAGGACGTTCAACTGCCCACTTCAAGCGGGTGGAAAGGGGCGGGAAGGGCTTTGGGAAGGCGTCCAATTCCCTGTGTCTGGAAATTTTGCGGTGCAAGCGCTGTCACCCGGTTTGGCGTAGGAGGCGGTGCTCCAACCGTTAAAGCCGTGTGCAGTCCAAACCATAATCAGTGTCGACTCCAAGAAGTGCATATCGAAGATGATGCTGCCACGCTTGGACAGTCTGTATCCACTTTTATTCCTGTCCTCATTGACATGACCCCATTACTGCCAAGGTCGACGTTTAGTACACGACAAGGGATTGCCCCGAACGGGGAAGGTGTGTTTGGATGTCAACAGAGTGGCCTTTTCATCTCCATGCCTAGTGCATCGTCCCCTTTTTTGCTCACGCGATCTTGAAGGGGGGAGAAGAGGAGGAGAAACGACGGTTGGGTGGGGGGTGGAGGGGTGGCACGGCGCCCCTCCTACCCTTCCCCTGCCTTCCCCTCTCCTCTTACTTCAGCCCTTTTTTTATGCACAAAGTCAAGCGTTTTTGCTGCGCCCAACAACTTGACTTTTTTCTTTTGCCCCTCCCTCAATGCTGGATGTTAAGTTGCCTCCCGCCAAAGGGCGATACTAATTGACTTTGATTCGTTTCGTGGGGCAAAACGTGTCTTATTCGACAGGACAATTCCCTCGCAGCAAAGCGCCCAGCTTCCCTTGCCCAAATTTTGGTAGGTCCGAGGCACTGCTGCTAGCCTCTGAAGCCAGTTTATGGAGACGCTACCGAGCGCTTGTCGGTCCCGTTTATCCCACATAAAAAGGCAGAAGTGGAGAATCCGATCACCTCTGGAAAGCGGAAGAAGCTGTAAGTATCGAAAAACCCTAATTTAGGGGCTTCGCAACGTTGAGGCAAGTCCCCTCGAGGTGGGATTAAAGCCACACCGCTACCTGTCAGACAACCTCAGTGAAGAGGAAATGGAAAGCAGCACAAATGTCAACTCTGTCGAAGTAGTTGCGCATGGAAATTGGGGGGAGACGATGCTGAACTACTCTTGTGCGTCTTTTGAAAGATATTAGCGTCGGCGAGAGGGTCGGCTGAGCTCCGACTAGCTGCTGTGAGAAGTTGACATTTCACTTTCCACGACTTTTACCGCCTGCTGGAACGGGTGAAATGTAGCTATAGTTCTGAAAAAGTCAAAAACAGTGGAAAGGCATAACGTTTTACTGGGACGCAAAAGAGTGCCTGGATGATCGTGATCAGCACTGTGAGATGGCCACTGGCATTACAGGGGAATGACAAGTGTGGAGTGATAAATGCCAGTGTTCAGTTTGTCTCTTGGGAAAAGAATTTCGGGTCATTCGGCGGGCTATGCCTCCGTCAGTGTGTCCATCCATCCATCCATCCATCCATCCATCCATCCATCCATCCATCCATCCATCCATCCATCCATCCATCCATCCATCCATCCATCCATCCATCCATCCATCCATCCATCCATCCATCCATCCATCCATCCATCCATCCATCCATCCATCCATCCATCCATCCATCCATCCATCCATCCATCCATCCATCCATCCATCCATCCATCCATCCATCCATCCATCCATCCATCCATCCATCCATCCATCCATCCATCCATCCATCCATCCATCCATCCATCCATCCATCTATCCATCCATCCATCCATCCATTGGTTCTGCTCCCATCCACCCTGTACCATCCCTCTATCCAGTCTCCACTCATCTATCTATCTCGTCCCCATTCGCTCATCCTTTATCTTTCCATCCTGTATGCATGCATGCATGCATCCACCCATCCTTTCTGCAATCATCCACCCATGTTGCATCCATCTGTCCGTTCCACATCCGTCCATCTATCCACCCATTCGGTATGTGTTCGTCTACCACTCCATCAAGTTTTCCGTTCATCCACTCATCCAATTAACCACCCATGAAGCCATCGATACAACCGCCTATTCAACCACCCACTCATCAAGCCAATCAGCCATCCACAAATCCACCTAACCTTTCCGTCCCCCCCCCCTCCTCCCCTCGCATCTCCATTCGCTCACACTCCTGTTGACCTTAGCTGAGAGATTCACTAGACTAACTTGGTTAACTCCGTCATGAGCGTTGTCTTTAGCAGAATTAGCAACATTTTTCTCTTAACAAGACTTCGAATAATCTACGCAAATGGCGGAGCACGCGTGGACGCAATTCCGTCAGTGGGTTGTCGGGTCAATTTGTCGATCTCTTCTTATTTATCGTGCATGCGGACACCATCTTCCAGCCTCCCCTTCTTTCTCCGTCTCTGATCCAACTAACCTCGCAGTTTTGTGTTGCTTGGCGAAGCAAAAAAAGAACGAGCACCTCTAACCGACCGCATTACCGGTTGGTGCGGTGAGGCTAAACAGGTTGGTGGCTGTTTGACCTCTCCACTTCGGCCTGTGACCCCCTCATTAGGAGCTACGGAGCTTAGGAGGATTGTAGAATCCTTCCAGTAGGTCCGATTTAACATGGGAAAGTGCATTATTGGCTGAAGATTTCCCGCATCTCCCCCCGGGGAGGAACGCCAAAGTAACTCGACTAGATTGGCCGGCATTGCGTTGACAACCGATTGTCTCAATCGTGTTGTGACGTCAGATTTTGGCAATTAAAAGGGATTGCGTAGTGTGAAACACGCAAATAAAAACTGCTCTGGGTGGATTTCTAGACCGCTCTCTCTCTCTCCCTCCCGCGCCCACTCGTGCTCATCACAGGTGCCAACTGGGACACAATTTTACACGCAGATCATTCAACCTTTCTGACGGAGAAATTTGTCCCCTCCCTCTTTCGAACTGCCTCCACAAGTCGAAATGGAAGTTGGTGGCACGTCGTGGCGAATGATGAGTGGGAGAAGGGAGGTCACACGGCGACGCGGGAACCCCCAGCTCCCCCCTTTTCGTGCCAGTCACTTGCCACTGCGTGATCAGTGAGGAGGACATCGAGGCCCTCATGTTGGTGGCTTTGAAAAAGTTGAGACCAAAGCCACAACTGCAGGTGTTTCATTTGCTTCTGTCACTTAAAGTGTCCCCTGCTGTGCCTTTCCTGTTTGGGTAGGCACCGCTAAGGACCATTTGAAGGTACTCCAGCAGGACTTGCCCCTACCTCTGGCTGGCGAGATTTGTAAGGCAAATTCTTGCCACGGTAGGAAGGATTCAAACCGCAACTGGCACACTCTCACTCCTCGTCCGTTGTTGTCACCGCCTCTCGAGGGGCAGTCAAGTTAAACTGACATCGTGCATTCATTAGACGACCAAAATTGCACTTTTACTTGACCGCCAAAGTTCATTACTTCCAGTGTTTTACGACCTGTGATTATGTTCCTTTGAATGCACTCCCTCAACGAAAGCTTGGAGCGGCTCCTTCAGATCGTGCTTCGATAGTTTTGCCATCTCTTACACCCTCACCTGGTGCTCCATGCGATGCCTTCTCACAGTCATGTCATCACAGTTGGCATCAGCACTCATTCACTCATTCAATGCACAAATCGCGCCTTGAAACGGGTGACTAACCTCCAACTCAACACCTCGTGGTTTGGGAGGCCTTCTGCAGCAAACCTTTTATCTCCATCATAGTGAACTCCGAGGTCATAAGTTGAGGCGTGTGATGCCTTTTGATGGCATGTCAAAGATGCTCCAGAATATAAAAGTTGGTTGTGTTCACTGAGGAAAACTTACTTCACTAACAGTGAGCGACGCCAGGTCTGTCTTCTGCCCAAGTCCTTGCCTAATTTTCACTCCTCATTCATAGTAGAGAGAGAGAGACGACAACAATGGAAGAGCAGAAATCCTTTCGATTTGCCCGACTGCTGAGTCTTCCCGACTACGATGAGACTTTGGCGTGGTTGCCTTTGGACTCGGAGAGGAGTGCTCGAGTGCAGGCATCACCTTCAGTCGCTACACTTCCCTCGACCTTTCGAACTACATCAATTAACAAAGGCCAAGGTGATGGACCACTCGTGTTCCATCTCAGTCTTCCCAGCCACAAAGGCGATGACATCGTCTGTCACAACGATTCCTCGCCTCCCACTCCTGATCTTTCGACCCTACCAGATCTCAACATGGTAACTTTTCCACTTGTTGAAGTGGATGAGGAAGGCGAATCCATTCAGCAGGAATCAGTACAGCGGCCTCAGTCTCGGATCTCAACACAGTCCAGCGGTATTAAAAATCAAGAACGATCTCATAGCCTTAGTAGTGAAGTTGTTGAAGGTGGATCCATGGAACGCTCTTTCATGTCCACGGGGGGAATCATTCCTCTTCCTTCAAGTCACCCCATAAAAGTGGAGAATTTCTTCACTCCCCTTTTGCCAAAGTTTCCTGAATTTCCCACACTAAATTGGAGCCGTCGGGGTAATAATGAAGTAGTGGCTAGCGCTACCAACTCCCCTAGCGATGGACAAGAAACCTACTGCTCCTCTGTGGCCTCCACAGTTTCACCACGGGACACACCGGCATTACTGGGTGCTGGGGAGGTGATCTCAAGGCAGGCAGTACCCTCGTTGGCACGATTTCCAGACTCAACTTCAAGGGCTCGTTCCAAGAGCTCACCAATGTCTCCTTTGCCACAGGCTTCGCCGGGTCAGGAATCCTACTGTTCCTCCGTCAACTCTACAGTTTCACCAATGGACGCACCTGAATCGCAGGGTGCTAAGGAGGAGGGTTTTGAGCGGGCAATACCCTCGTTGGCACGACCTTCAAGCCTCACCATCACAACATCTCCACGGCCTCATTCCAAGAGCTCACCAAATCTTCAACTTCCGCAGGCTTCATCTGGCCAGGCTTCCTACTGTTCCTCCGTCAATTCTACAGTTTCACCACTGGAGGTATTCGTGCCACAGGATGCTGAAAAGGTGGTTCCAAAGCAAGGAACACCTCAACTGTCTCGAATTCCAGACTTAACCATCACAACGCTTCCAACGCCTACTTCCATCGGCTCATCAGAGCTTAACAGTTCAAAGACCTTGTCAAATCAAAATACGGAGCCTTCTTCGCTGTCCAGTGGGCGGAGTTCTTCAGTTTTTTTGGAAAACTTCCTCCTGGCTGGTGACATGAAAGTCCTCGCAACAGACGATGTGGGATGGATGAAATCAGGTAGGAATTTTACCTTTGCATTCGAAGGTAGATGCTCGTGACCCGGTCCGCAAAGCCAGCTAGCCTGCCTAACAGGAAAGGGAAAGAACTAGGGAGGAATGTGCACCACAGCGGTTCTACCTTGTCAAAACGTTTTGGGCGGTGCATTTAACTTTGTTATTTTACTGATGGAGATGGCAAGGGACGCTGAATGGACCCTTCGTGGGGGCGTCTACTAGGCAAAGAAACGATGGGGAGGGGAGAGCTTTGATTGATACAGCTGCCCACACTCTTGTAAACGTGCAAATGCACCACTTTGTTTTGGCTACACTCCAAAATGATGAAATGGCGTCATAGTTTCTGACGCAGAATTTCTGCTCGCGATTAGGTTTACCCTCGAGTTGCACTTTGACTCGAATAGTTTTCCAACCGTTGAGTCCATTGTCTGGCGAATTAGTGTGCTCTAGATAATTGGCTTACACTGAGGCAACCTTGGTCTCTCAGCCCAGCAGCGTCGCCTAGGCTTTCTTTTCTAACTCAAAACCCAAGAGTTGGGCATTACTTCACTTGTTGGCCTATTTGAAGTAAGCACATTGTTAACGATATTAACACCAGCTATCAAAGACCAAGATCCTGTTTTTCGAAGAAAAGGCGTCCTACTTAAAGTCGAATTTTCCCAAACTAACTCCTCAATAACCTCCAGGATTGCCAAATCGGTGGTTCTCTAGACAATTCGAGTTCCTTCACATCTGCTAGAGTTTTGATTAGTCAACCCTTTAGACTGGGCATTTGGTAAAGTTGTACGTCGAAAGCTAGGCAAATCGGAGCAAATGGCCTTTTAACTTGAAGATGTAACAAATCCACTATTTTGCCAAATTACATACTACTTTTGGGCAAAGTGAGTAGTCACGGCGTTATTGAGTCAGAATTGACACCTCCATATTGAACTTATTTTCATTCATCCTCTTTCGAGTAGCTTGCACAGTTCACCACCTTGACAGTGATGAAACTGATGTCTAAAATATCCACCGCAAGGTAGGCTGTGCTTTATTAAGTATTTGACGCATGTTGGAATTTGAGTCCCGCACGCCTCCACGAGTCTGAGCACTTTATGCGCTAGGGCAATCGGGCGTGGCATTAGTGACGTGGTCAGCTATGCATGGACCGCAAACATGGTTACACGCATTCGCTCTGGTCGCAGATTAGCGGCTGACACCTACACAGCATTAATAACATGCATGAGACCTGTGGCAGAGTCACCGATTTTGTTGGCCACCCCGTTTGGTCTTGATGCCGCGATAGTGACCCGCATTTGAGGCGTAAACTCCGCCAACATTTGCTGTTTAAATCATGCACAACCTGCGTGAATGCAGGAAAATGCGGGAACAAGCGAACGGCAGCAGAGTATTGGAACGACAGAGCGCCTAGAATACCACTGTCTGAAAGACAAAGTCGGCGATTCTACAGCATTGTATTTTACCGGTTTGGCAGCGGTACTTCGACCGCCACACTATCACATCTCCCCCCCTCCGGATTTGAGAAGGGAAGCACTTCAAAGAGCGGTAATGAAATGAGGATGCGCCATTTCAGGCTGTCCTCTGTTAATCGAACGCTTTGTTGTCAGTGAAAGCGTGCTCCGACGTGCCGCTTTAATCCGTTTCCTCACACATGTCTCAATTCCCCTTGCTTTCTTCGAGTGTAAACAATGAGTCTACAAGTGTCACATGATTCCGTCTGCCTGGTAAAGCAGGCGCCCTTGCAGCCTTTGTCGCTTTCTGGCGTGGTTGGTTTTATGGGTTGAAGGTGTCTGTGTCGCTGTGTGTGGAGCCGCCTGGAGGTTGGGTGGATGGCTATGGAGGTGCAATACCCAAATGACGAATGGAAAGCTGGCTGTTGATTACATCTGAAATCACAAGGCATGAAAATGACTCACAAATGCACAGCCACACTCATAGTAAGGCTGGATCCAGAGTGATGCACCCAGTGACAAGCACCCTGCAGACTGATAGTCAAGACAGGGGGCAACAACTCTGCCAGCACGTGTATGCAACACCACGGAGAGATGAGAAAGCACCAGAGATAGCAAGGTGAATCCACCCAAGCCGTGTGACAGTTTGTTTGATGTTTGTGGTCTTTTTTGCCTTCACCCTTAAAAGACTGCCACACGGAGTGCCTCATGAGCATGCAAAAGATGGAGGAGTTGTGAAAGCGAGCATCGGCAATGAAGCGAGGTTAGCGGAATTTGCACATTCTATAAACAGACTGCAATGGTACTTTCATCTGCCCATAACACCGAAGCTCTCCAAGTGCATATCACATCTTCGTCTTTTTTCAAAAATCTTTTCTCTTCTGACTGCAGTGGATCTTATTGCATGATGGCGAAGCGCAAGCGTCATAAACCAACGTTTTCGTCAGCAGGGTGGCTTAAGCGCTAACAAGAAAGCAAATTAGGTAAATAAACCGTAAATTAGCAGCGTGGCTAAGCTATCACCTGCCTCTCTCCTCTTTCATCATCTGTAGCAATATAACTTCGGCCTGGTGTCATTAAAGAGCATTTAAAATTACTTCCATTCAGTTCTTCCCTCCCTTCTCATGCCTACTGCACTTCGGCTCGGCAACACTTGACCCCTGCTTCAGTGTTTCACTCTTTTGCCCGCATTTCGTGGCACACTTTTTGGCAAAATTTGGAATGTCAATTCTGTGTTGCTTTATTGGGCCCCAATTTGTCTTCAAACAGAGCTTGTGCAGTCGTTGTGTATGTGTGTGTAGGGGGGGGGGTTAGTAATTAACTGAGAAAAGCATAATTCCTCCTACAACTGGTTCAGAGATAAAATATGATGGCTAATTGAGTGAGGCCTCCATGTTGCCTCGTAGACTCACTTCTTTGCCTCCCGACTTCACCATCTCACCGATCGATTATCATGGCAGCAGTGTTACCACAATCGAGCCAATCGCATAGCACACACACCGACGCACACATAAAAGCAGAGCATCCAGAAGATAGAAACACCCTCGTATTCAGTTACTAGCAAACCCTCTTCCGATCGCTAACTCATTGGATTTTTCTTTCGACCAACTTAAGCCACTTTCGTCCGCTCCTCCGTCCAGTAGTCAGTCCCACTGCCTGTCTGGACGCACCCATTTTTCCACAAGTTCCATCTTTCGTTCTTCTCTTCACTATAGCGTGATGTTGCGTTTACAGCGGTGGCGTGAAAGATTTAAGTGTGAGTTGAGCTTTATACTTGTCACCACCTCTTTGGTGTCTACTGCTTCTGTGCAAAGAAATAGAGAAATAATCGACACGTTTAACCTCTTAGAAGCTCTAATTTAAAGCAAATTTCTAAAGAGTAGCTTGCATGGTACTGTGGATAGTTTTGGGAGGCTTCTTCTGGTTTCTCGTTCCTCCCTCGCAAGCTGCACACACAGACGCACTGCCTGACAACAGTTGCGGCCGAAACTGATGAAACGTAAAACTTGTTTGTAACTTTTTTCGTCATGCTTTACACTTTCTTAAGGCTAAAAATATTTCAGTTTATGTCCACACCAAGAGTCTCTATATTTAAAGCAGTTCGTCTAAGTTATGCAAGTGATTTCAAATTCCCTCTATTTTTATCAAGGTCTTTATGTTGACGGCCCTCCTCGGCTAATGTTGGCTAAATTTGTTTCGACACGCGTTGATTTTGTATTCAAAAGTGCCATTTGTGCTATCGTATTTTTCAGTTTTGGTGCATTTACGTATTTATCGAAACAGTGATTTCTCGATTCGCTCATGAATCGGGAAGAGTCCTTCGTCTCCCACTTTTATGCCAATAGCATTTTGCACATTCAAAAAGCTTATTTTAGCATGTACTCTACAAATAGAACACTTCATATCCATTTGTGCATTCTGCATCATTATCTCTACTTAACTTTGTTTTGGTTTTGAGGAACATATTAAAGAATAAAATAGTCTTTAAATGCGTACAGAAATGGAAGGATGGAGGTAAAATGTGGCCTTTAATTCGATCAGCTGACAATGTTATGCTTTCGTGGGGTCGAGGGCATGCCAGGACCCATAGAAATGGCTACCAGGACACTCACTGCAACCCCGAATTTACGGCTCGAAACAAATCAAAATTTGAGTTTAGAACTTTTTGTTCCGCCGCACAATGTCAGGTCTTGGCAAACATACGGAATGGCAACATGCGCGACACAGGGATTCGTTGGCACATCTATAAGGCCTTCTACTACGTGATGCTGTGTCCGCTGTTGAAAGCAGCCCTCAGTGTCCACAATTCGGGAACCGAACGCTTTCGCGGTCGAAGGAAACGCCTTTACATAGCTTCACTTTGGGCATAAATTTGCCAAAATCCGTTGGCATCCGCCCCAACCCACGCTGAAGTCACAATTACCCCAAGGCAGGATGGTAGAACAATATATTACCGGCCCATTATCTCTCCCAGAAGGCTATGCCATAGGGCCTAAAGTGCAACTTTGATGTGCCCGCACATTCAAACTCTACCACAGCAATTGTCAAACTTGTTTTTGTAGGCAGTGGGCGTTTTCCAAGCAAAGAAAAAAAATTTTAGGCCGGATAAGACACCCAAGGCTCCTTTTCTCTGTCTGTTGAAAATCTTTTTCACAAACCACTAGCAAGCTGTAATGCCAAAATCCAAGACTTCTTCGGACTGAATTTGAATCCGCCGAGGGGAACAGATGAGTCAGTGAAACTACCGCACTGGGTAGAATCTGCATAGGGATGAGTGTAATCCACGAATTAGCCCTGCATGCTTGTTGGCTTACAATCGGCTTCCATGCTTTCCTCATAAATGGGGGAAGTGCATTCATCCACCCTCTCACCGCCACTTCCCTTGACCAGTTTGCGGTAATGAGCGCTCTTTGTGTTGGTCTCGGGAAGATGCCGAATCCAATTTCCCCAAACAAAGGCGGAAAGCGGATTTTCTACAATCTCTTTTCTTTGAGCAAAATATTCTGCAGTAGGGAGGAGAATACTTTCCATTACCTAGTTCGCTCCAAAATCGACTGTCAAATCACTTGATTCCCACCGATTCGCTACACAGTCAAGCCGGTCATGAGATCACGGGAAACGCCTACTGAGGAGTAAGATGAAATGACGTACGAGGAGAGTGCGACTGCTGTGAGAGTGTTGAGACTTTTGGTTGGAATTCAAGCTCAGATAATTGCTTTTCGCCTGCCCATTACTCATCTTCCACACTGTAGAGAAAGTTCAGTTCCAACTCCGCTACTTTCAACGCATTTTGAAATGAAAAAACCCACATGACATGTCATAGTTACACGCAACAAGGTTTGCGTCCCATTCCTGAGGGAATTATACCCGTAAAAGCGACGGTGTACAGTTCCCTGTGTTCTCTTCAGGGATGAGCACTCATATAAAGGCTAGTGTGGACATCTTCCGCCGAAAATACTGGCATTGCCTCCCATTTCGTGAGATTTGCGCAAGGAGTTTTAGTTGTATTTCACTTCTAAAAACCATGCTTAAAGTAGGTTTTTCGAGACCTTTTAACGAAATTGGATGTATTTGCTTCTATTAGTGCTGACAACCCAGAAGAAACTCCTCTTTCAGCAAAACTCCGCCAATGGCTTAGAGGTTATCGAGCATAGTTGGCTTAAAAGGGCAGAACTCGACCTCACTTTTTTTCCACTGAGTATCGTTCGTGAAGTCAGAAGAGCGAAGAGGCAGTTTTTTTTAAAAAGAAATAGGGCGAAGAGAACCACAGGATGATAAACACGGTAGTTGAACTTCAAGAGGAAGAGTTGACGCAAGTTCTAACAGTGCGTCCGAAAAATACTTTCAGCATCGCTTCTTGCCTACTTTTTTGTTGGAACAAAACATGGTGGGATTTTCGCTCAGAAGCAACCGGAATGACGTTGAAATTTAATTTCCAATTAGGCAGAAAAACAATAAAATTCAAGTAACGCAAAATCGAGGTTTACCATTCAGCAGCTTTATGATAATGGTGATGTAGGAATTATTGACAAAGCCCTTTGAAAGTGTTTTACCAATCCACTGTGCCTTATGAGGTCGTAATGAGAGGCGGGAGCACTTTACAAAACAGTGGATACCACCTCTTGTTGGGGTTCCAATCCCTTCTTTAATTGCCAAACCACTGGTGCCTTTTGATTTGATTAGGAAAAAGCAAGGCCAAATATTTATTAATCGTTTCAAAAGCGCTATGCCATCTACTGCGCCGGGACTTACCATTTCTTATGCGCTGGAAATTATGTGGCTATATTTACCCATTGTTTGAAGTTCTCTCCCAACCTTTTCTGAACTTGTTTGACTACTTTTTTTTAAAAAAAACGAATAATTGCTATTTTAGATAAGAGGTGAAAATTAGTTCTTGCATACCATTACGATATGCTGAAGATTGTGCGGGTGTAAATAAACTAACCCAGTTTCACCATTTGTGCAAAAAAATAGCGCAAAAACTGTTGTAAAGCTCGAAATTTTGGCTTTCAGGCATTTGATTGTAGAAAACTGCGTGGAAGTAGAGCATATTCAATTTCTTGGGAAACCAAACGTTTTTTTTACTTCTGAAGGAGGTTTGGTCCCACACTACGTGGTTTGCTTTCTCTACCTGTTCCTCTTTTTCTTCACTTAAATTCATCTTTGGTTGGAGAATGCAATTCAACCGATTTGACAACTAAATCAAAGTGTGGTTTGATGTTCGTGGGTGAGGGGTGTGCACTGTCAACAAGAATTGGCTTCATTGACCAAAAGCGATCCAAATTTCGAGGATAGATGATAATAAGATACGCGATTCTGCTTCACTTAAGTGGTGACGTACTACAAAAGCACTCACCACCCATTTAAGCAGTCTACAATCAATTGAAAAGCACCACGACCCCTCAAAACCGCCTTTATTGTCAGTCCACCTGCATCAAATAGCTAATTAGAGAGACGGTGGGACGAAGGTTGGGCCCAATTGACCTCGCGTGCAAATACCTGACCTCTTAAGTCCACTTCGCGTCTGAACAGGCAATGCAAGATGGCGAGGTAAACATAGATTGCCAAGCTGTCCCGCCTTGCATTGTACATGCTCTGTAGTTATGCTGCGGGTTGCCACGCTTAACGACGGCGCATTCACTTCACCAGTTGATTACTCAAATGTGAGTTAAACACTCCTCCATTGCTTCATAGCTCTATAGCTCCATGGTCAATGGCTTCTGCTTTGTTCCATGACTCTTTTATTATCATCCGACGAAACCAAGTTTGCCCAACTCGTCCTTGATCTCCTCACGCCAGTCAAAGCCTCCTGCCTGTCCATTCACCTTTATTAGTTCTTCAATAGTGTAACATGATTTGCTCAAAGAGGTGTCATTTTGAAAGATAAGCACAAAGCATGAGAAACGGCAACAGATAGGCGCAGTCTAGGCAAGTTTTCGCTATCACATTGCCTCTAAAAATGGGGTACAATTTGGAGGCATAGGACAAGGAGTACGGCTTCTTTTAGTGCCCCAAGATGATGCAATTTTTTCGGTTTTAGTGAGCAAAAACACATCCTCTCAGCGGCCCAGTTCGAGTGCGGAATCGGTGGAATCTGACCGCAGCGTACCCACCGAAGGTTTGAATGAATCACCTCCGGAACAGACGCCCTGCGGGAATGATGTCATTGAGACTGAATGTGACGAGAACAATGAGGCCTCCTCTCCCACCGTACAACCAGTGGAGTCGCAGAAACCGCAAGAAGTTGTTGTTGACGAAGGTAGGTAGGCAAAAAACTATACCTTTCGCCTTGACAAGTAGTGAACTTGGCTAAGATTTTCCATTGAAGTGAATTCTGGGGAGGTTGCAGGATAAGCGTGGAAATGAAGTGTGAGAGAGCCAAGAAACTCGCATGACACATTTCAAGGGAGGGGAAGGGGCATTTACTCGGTCGATCCTGCTTCCGTACCTTAGTAGCGAGGTAGTAAGCAAGATACAGCAGTCATCCACTCTGCTGCTGTGGATGCCTTCGGTGGACGCGCGTTGGTCCCCTTCGGTGCTGCGAGTGCATTAAACAAGGAATAAAACAGCATTTACAAACTCTCTTTCTGCTGCAACCAAGTCCACGGTCCGTCCAAGTGACTAGCCAACATCCACTAACCAACACCACAGCAAGGTGGACACAAAAGGCTGCTACCGATTGCGCACATTTTCGTTGAAACAGAAACACGATCAGTACTGCTCTGGGTGATTGTTGAACTCAGAGAGCCAATAAGATTAGGGGCAAGACATCTGATTGGCACTGAAATGCCACCTGTCTTCTCCACATAGCAGAGTTTGGTGGACAAAAGAAGGACAAATTCAAACGTCCAGTCTCTTGCCTGCACCTCTTTCGCGAGACAAAACACAGAGAGTTCTAGCTTCGGGGAGGTTAGAATGAGCACATTTCAAATGACCCACTTCCAACTCGTGGTACAATAAGTAGTAACAGTTTTCTAGTGTGATGATTGTGAGTGTGAATGTGATTGTGAGTGCGTTTATGTGTGAGCGTGACCTTGAGCAATAAAACCAAAGCGACGGGCTTGAGTGACTAATTCGTGTAAAAGCCATGATGCAAAACACTGCCCCTTGACGATGGAAGATTGACGAGCCCTTATAAGCTGTAAATCAGTTAACTAATCAAATGACTCGACGAAGATTCTTAGCTCGGCGAGGAGAGTGAGAATTCGGATCAAATTCGTAAGCCCAAATAGGAAATCGCAAGATCTTGTCACTTTAAGTGCATATCGGCCAAGCCTTCTGCTGCTCACTTTTGAAGTTTGAGCTCCAACCTCCAAGTTATTGGGCCGCTTTTCTTATTATGTGTGGTTGGATCGGCTAAAAGCAATCAATCACTGATTACGTGACACCTCCATCTCCGTAGTAATCCATCGTTGCACATTCACACTGCTCTCTATGGCTAACCACTAACTATGGCATCTGACAAGCAAACAGAGTCAGAATACTAATCTGTTTGGTTTGCTCTCCCAAAATTAGACCGAGGTAACTAATGGCGTATTTTATGCTGAAAGCATGGTTTATTGTTCGTACCTTACTAATTCAGTGATTAGATTACCTGTTGTGGGAATTAACATGTGCATCAGTAAAGTTCATTTTTACAACCCTTGCTAAAATATAAGTCACACATGGATTAACTGAGCTTTCGCGTAATGTGGCGTCATGCTAAATGTAGAACGCAAGGAATGTATTTTTTTCGGGTGTGCTAAAACGGACTGCTTACAAAGGAACGATAAGTGATTGAAGATGTCAGCTATAGTTAAGGCATTTCTGAGCGACCCTCAGGCGTTGAATAGGGCATGTTGCCAACGGAGAATGGACGACATGAAAATGGTATTCGTGGCCACTGGTAGGGCCAAAATGCCAAACATTTACGCTCGTGAGTTTTGCAATTACAATTACTGCAAAGCAAAAATGCAACTAGCACGTCGGTTTTCCTGCTTTTAAGGCACTTATTCCCCAATTGTCATCTCATGAGAATGTACTCGTAGCTTCACACGGGTCAACGGCATCAATACGACAAGTGCTTGATTAAAACACCTTCAAACTCCAATTCAACATGCTTTAATATGATTTATGGATCATAAATTAGACAACGGATTATTCATTAATTTAGCGTATTAAAATACCAAGCGTTAAAGGCATATTCACCCCACTAAAGGAAACAATGCACTTTGCGGATTTCACCACTAACAGCAGAGGTGTTATCCCACAATTTTTTTGTATTTAGTGAAAAACGCAAGTTAGAACAGATGTCAGAGAGGCTAAATGTGGCTCAAGCTGGCTAGACAGTGAGGGCTCGCCGTTTTACCCCTATTCTTACGTCGAGAATCAGGGGGTCAAGTCTAATTGTGTAACTATTGCACGCCTTTGCTGACTCGGAGGAGGCCAGAGAGGCCCATCAAAAACATCCTCTGCATTAGTTCTTTCCGTTGACTTCACCTATAGTATTTGTACTCTTAGGTATAGTTTCCACCATCCTCCATCCAGTCTAATTTCGCCTATCTTCACTTTAATCAGGCGTTCTGTTCGAACTTATCGGGATTACGTAGGACCATTAATCGCGCCTCTTCTTAATTATTTTTCGCCAGCATATTAACACGAATGTTTGATTTTAACATGCCTCTGGAGATCAAGCTGGTGTTTAGCCCAAAAGACGTTATTGCATGTGATGCCATTAGCACCATGTGCTCATTATATCGAATGGGCACATTTTTTAGCTGATATCATCAAAATGATGCAACCATACGTCAATTCGAGTTGTAGCTGATTCACTGATAAGAATAGTAATTCATCGGTTTAATGCTGTTAAGCCGGCATAATTCGGCCATAGCCACCATAGTAAAAAGGTCTAGAGCGAAAATTCAGTCGCTGACGCAGAAGCAGTAAGAAACCTGGTGCGTCACACATACGTGACACCACGTGCAAATGCGACTAAAACACTGATTCTGTGTAAATGAGCCTTTATTATACAACCGATGCAACTAGCGGAACCCATGTTTTCAAGAAACCCTCCACCAATGGTGTCATTAGTAAAATCCTTTGTGACTGGAGCCACTAGATGGATTTCAGAATGCCAGGGATGCTTATGGTCTTTAAGGCGTGGCAGCTGGCGCAATTCTAAAACAGACACACTAATAATCCAAAACCATACAGGCTTAAAAATTCCACTTTTCGAATAACGTGACCGAGTGAGGGGTGCTAGAAGCCTTCAGCAGTCTGTAGATCCTTTTGCAGGCGACTCATCCATGTCAAACGTTGACATCCGTTATTAATGCCACATTGCATATAGATTACAAAGCAAAGCTACATTTCAACCTTTAAACGCTCATTAGAGTAACGATAATTAGTGCGTACAAAAAATGGCAACGACCAAATCCACTCCACTACAGTTCCGGCTGTATGACAAGAGCATGGATGGCGACTGGGACGAAGATTAAAACCGGAAGAGGAAGCTTCATGCAATTGATATTCCTTTATTGCGTCATTTTAGATGCCCGCGTCATCGCCAAAAGTGTTGAACCAACGAAGAGTACGTGCGTTTTTTGCTACCATTAAATGCCTTTTTTTAAATTTCCCCGGGGGACGGGGCTAAGCGCCTCCTCTTGACTCCTTTTGCAGGTGTAAAACCCAAACTAATAAGCCAAATTATTCAAGGTTAGTTACTAGGCCTAAATTTTGGTTGTTTTAATGAATGCTTCGCTTCAAAAACCTACCTACTTGACGGGGAACCAAAAGATTAACATCAACACATGGCACAGTATTTTACATTTTGTTGGTGGATTATTGGAAGGATGCAGATCGACATTTATGGTTGGTGCTTCAAAGGTTCTTGAATTCCCACCCACGTCATACCATCACGATTGCATGACATCCGTGAAACCATCTTTGATTCATAATATTTTTTGTGATTGCAGAAACATTCAGGCAGATTTCATTGCCAACCATTATTAGGAGTGCCGTAACATTGCTATGCAGTCATTTTATTTGTTTTCTTGGTTCCTTGTTCACTTTTTGAACTTCTGACCTTCGTATTTAGCTGAAAAAACATGGTTTAATCACGAATTACGTCTAGATAATCCTTTTCTAATTTGATAATTGATCTAACTTACCCTCTCACCTGTAAACAAAATTTTCTGGCTTTTTCACCACTTATTCGCTCATCGCGTCCGCTTGTAAATGAAACAATTTCAAATTTCAAGGTCATGCGTTGCTGATAACTTTCTTCGCTCTATCGCACAAAGAATGCCAGAAGCTCTTATAAGTTTTGCTTTAAAGAAAATTTTCGTTGACTATTGTTTTTGCTGGTGCCAAACTTAACCCCTACTTCAAAGCTTCCGTTAATAACGAATTGAGCCTCGGTAGCTTGCCAAACGCTATCAGGCGGAACTGAAAGTGGTTTTCATCATAGTGACCAGATTTTCTCTTATTTTTATCCATGAAATAAAGACGATGACTACATTTTACAACTCATATGATCTTGTAAGGGATTTATGGCCTATGAGTGGCTTTCCTCAGGCGTAGAGTAGGCTACGTAGGGGCTGGAAAAAAAACCCTTTCATTCCCTTGTGGTCCTTGTAACATTTTTAAGATGTATGAAATTTACTTGCTGGATAGTGGCATAAAGACAGCTCTTCTAAGGCCATGTTTGGTGAATTAATGACAAATGTAGGAAAACATTTCAAAAAAGGGGCTTCTCATGTTTTATGAGAAAATCTGCCTGGAAGCACTTTTGTTCTGAACGATGATGAAACCATAATCAAAGACGATTAAATCCATATGCCAACGTGGCAGTAAAGCTTTTCAAATCGCTCTTTAACTTCAGTCTTACTTCTTCTGCAGCAACGGGAGTAGAGAGCAAAACTGATGAAGATATCAATGCAGACGATTGTTTGCCAAAAGAGAAAACTGCCCAACTCCCATCCGTTTCCTCCACCACTTTGTCCACCACCGTCTCTTCCTCCTCCTCTTCCTCCTCTTCTTCATCCTCATCGAGTTTCTCGTGGTCATTTGATACTTCGACAAGCACGACGTCATCAGATTCAACTTCTTCAGCAACACATTCAGTGCGTTTTCAATCGTCCTCAGAGGCTTCTACGTCCAATTCACAGGTCCAACCTAACGGAGACGAGAAGACTGTAGATGAGGAAGCCAAGTGGTTGACATCAGAGTCATCACCACCGACCCCTCCACCCCGGCTGCGACAAGCGGAAGCAAAAAAAGCCGAAGATGAGATCTCAGAAGCAGGTTAGCCCCATTTAGGTGTCTTAGTATTGATGAGAATGTGCTGCTGGTTTGTCCATTGATGTGCATTTCAAAAGGGTGAACGGTTGATTGACAGACTCTGCAAATTTAGCTGAAAACACGAAGTCTAACCACGTGCATGCATTGCTATCGCGCTGACAAACACAAACTCAGATCGAATAGCCGGCTCAATTCTTCGTCTCCTCAGAGGAATGCAGATCGTCCGCGCGTCATATTGGTGCTCTAATCCACCCCCAATGGGGAGCAACGTTTTACTCCATGGCTTCTGCACAAATTAGTCACTCGAGTCATTACTTTGCATTTATTGCTCATGATTGCTTTGCGCATTTACACACACCCACGCTCGCATTCGCATTCACCATGGATGTGGTGGTTTATTACTCATTGTGCTGCAGGTTGGGGAGGCGGAAGGAGGGTAGACCAGTGGAATAGGCTAAAACACTGTGTTGGACTTCATTATGGGGACGGCATGCTCGTGTCTACTTTGCTCCTGCTTTCCGACCTCGTGCGTGGTTCTCAGTGCTGGTGAAGGCAAGGGCTTCATCGGAGGGGTTGACGCTGGTTGTCCGCTGAAAGAGTCAGTCCGATAGGTCATTTGCGAAACTATTGACAGCATTCTTCTTATCCACACGACTGAACACGATTGTTGACCGGTCTGTCTGTCTCACCGAAGAAGAAATGCGTGAAGGAACGGTCGGATGTGTGGGTGAATCATCGAATGAAGACAAGGCATATGGATGAGATGTCTAGTCTACTGGTTGCCTTGGACGGATACTCACTGGATTGAGGGTTTGAGAAAGTTTTGGGCACAAGTCACCATCAGGTGAATTTGCTATTTCAGGCAGCAACATCTCCGACTTACGAGCGATGAAAACCATCACCCCCAACGCTACTGCGCCTGCCATTCCTGCCCTAAGTTTCGACGTCTCTAGCGAGCAGCCCTTGGTCCCCGACCGCCAGGGCAGCACTGTCGAGCTCTCCGAATACGCACCCAAGGCCAATGTGCAATCCACCTCCGACTCAGAAGTTAAAGGCACCAGCAGTGATGTCAAAAAAGCAGAAGATGAGGCAAAAAAAGACACACAAGAAGAAGACGATTCGAATACTTACACCTCTTTCTCGCTATCATCGGACGAGGAGGAGGGTGATGACGATAGCAACAGCGATACCAGCAGCAGCAGCAGTATTAGTAGCAGTAGCACCAGTACCAGCAGCAGTACCAGTAGTATCAGCAGTAGTACCAGCAGTGAAAGTGAGGAATCAAGGCACGTGGCAGCTGTAAAGACCCGCAAATCTCTTGGAGAACGAGATCCTTTTGCGGATATTGACAGAGAGGAGGACGGCGTGGTTGTTGACGATGCGACTCCCTCAAAGCCGGCCACAAAGAGGTGAGTGAAAGGTGGAAGGCATCTTCTGTTCTACCTTGGAAAGTATCCTCAAACTAATTCCTTTTCACCTAGTCAAAAATCCAAGTCATCAGACGAAAGCAAACAGCTCTCCGAGGCGGAGGCACAAAGCTCCGCGTCAACCCATTTCCAAAAAGCATCGCGGCATCATTCTGGAAGTACCAAAGATGCAGACCAACATCGACTTCCACGCTTTGGATCCTTGCCCTCCATCACCTCTCCAAAACTTGTCGATGAAGATCTTGACGACACACAAATTGTGGCAGCCCCGGCGAAAGACGACGAGGTCAGGCTGCATGTGTCGCTTAAACAGAGGGCTTCGCCAAAGCACAGGAGGCGTGAAGAGATGGAGAAAAAGGCGGTTCAAACGATGAATAGTTCCACGGTGACAACGAAAAGACCAACAAAATTTACGTCAAGTGCACAACTGGATCTTGCATCTCCGAATAAGACAAAAGTCGAACCGCTTAGAATTGCTGTTTTGTCGGAATCGGTGCCTTCTTTAAATGATGGGAGTCGGCGTATTTTAGCGAAGAATTCGGTAGAGATTCCATTTAAGCAGGTAAGAATGTAGACCTTGATTACGCCTCTAAATGGGCTGCCTACCATCGTGAGCTTTCATGTCTGGCCTTCCTCTCCCCTCTGCTCGTTTCAGGCCACGCTAATCCGTACGGGGCCGAAAGAGGAGAGTTTCCAGGCTACTGTACCAACTGCTTCCAATTTCACCATTTCTCGACCAAAGAAACTCACAATAACGACGAAATCCTCCACCCTTGAATCGCAGCCTCGACATCATCATGAGACGCGTATGGGTGAGCCTGTAATCCCTCAGTCCTCGAGGCCGAAATCGCCTGTCAGTAGACCCACCTACATTACTCAATCCTCAGGTGAGATTTGTAGCCTCTAAGGGAGGAACTCGAAGTCTCATGATGTCTGTGCATGGTTTGGGGGCTTGCAGTTCCTGCCCCTACTCGGCACTTGAAGTGGATTTGAGTGAGGGGTGCTTTGATGCAGGCAATGATTAATGAGCCGCTCGGATTGCATCAAATTGCTTTTCAAGGGTGCCAAGTGGCGCGCCGGCAGAACTGTAGTAAAAGGAGGCTTTCGACACTTCAATTGCACCACCACTGTAAAATGTTTTTGGCTCTGAGTTAACAGAGTGCTTTCATGGTGAAATTGCGACTAACAGGTGAATTGAGACGGTAGGTGGGTGGATACAGTGATGGACAATGCGTGGAGTATGAACTGTAGTTTAAATTGACAGACATGTAACCAATGAATGCAACACATCCAACGTGAGTGGGTAGTTATATGGAGGAGTGAGTGAAAAGACGCAAGACGGATAGCTGGACTAACGCAAGGAGGGAGACCTCGCCAAGTGGATTAATGAACTGTTGGATGGCTGAGTGGAGAGGCTTCCAGCCCGTCACGCTACCGTGTCCCCACCTCGATAACATCGCTAACTCCTCCTCATCCTTCTCCTTTTCCGTTTGTTTAGTAAAGCGCCATTTAAGTGACAGCCAAGATGTCGGCAATGTCTACTGCAAGCGTTACGTCTATCCCTTCTCACCTACCCGTGCTCCCTCTATGCATCGACAGGAATCCCGAAAATCTAGACAGATGGTTTTACCCAACTCTCCCACGAACAGCAGCTCAAAGTCTCGGGTAAGTGGATGGTTGCTTTTGACGCCCACATCCTCCCCCATGCTGCACGTCTGTGAATGCCTTTGTGTTTGACGACGAGAATAGCAGTAGCTTGCATCCGTCGCTAGAAGACGACTTTATTCGGCATGTAGAGATCTATACATAGATCATAGATACTTTGGTCTCTATTCCGCCTCACCTGTTGCCATTTCCTTCTCAGTGCATTCCCTCAGACCAGGCTTATCATTCACACCACCCTCATCACAGCAGTTGTGTCAGCATAAGTGTTGGCAGTAATAACGGTGGTCTCAATGGCACTCGAGAAGTAAATGGAATGGAGCCTTGCGAGGCGGCCACACATGAGCATCGTCGCACCGTAAACGCGCGTGGACACCCAACACGATCGAATTCGTTAATGGAGACTCAACCAAGATCACCACAGCCGTCGCCGCTTTCGCCTTGTGCAGTAAACGGGATGGGTGGAATGAGAGTCGAGAAGACAGCGTCACGACACTTGTCGCACCTAGCTACCGTACAACCCTCCAGCAGACCCACACATCGGACTAATGGACTCGTTCCATCCACTGCGAAGGGTAAGCATGGCTAGCTGCCCATATAAACAGCCCTTTTGATTCAATAACTCTGATGTCACTGATAGTAGTAGCCCTTTCTCTACCTTTTTCAGTCAGCCTCAAGAGTGTTGCTCGCAAAGACAAGAAGGTGAGCTATTTCTTCAATGGAAAATTGCTTTTCAACACCTGTTTGGTAGAAACTGCACTACCTATGGAATTGATCTTACTTTAGGGTGAAGAAAAAAGCTATGTGCATACGCGCGCTGGTTCGCGAACACGTTTTAGCACTAGTTTGGAGGTGATTGAGGCCGATGACTACGATCGACGCTCGGAGAAGACGTGGGCCAAACTCACGCCCTCCGAAAAGGTAAGCGCATTCGCAAAAAATTACTTTTTAAACACTTGCTTCCCAAAAGCACGCAGGAGTTAAGGGATGAAAGACTTATGGTAATGATTAGCCAATTGTACTGATTCTTTTAGGCCTTAATTCGAGAGGAATTGAATCTCTACAAGTCAAACGAGATGAAGGTACACGAGGACAGTCGCCAGTACACAAGGTTGGTTAATTTCTGTCGCGTTACTAAATACCTACTTTCGTATATTCAGTAGCAGTTTTTTTACAAAAACTATCTAAACTAGGGTTGGCCGCTGTCCTAACCTGTTGTCCACCTTTTCAGATACCACAGATGACATGCTCAAGATTTCCCAACCATGGATTCACCAAGTATCTTTCATGCCCAATTGTTGCAGCCATATATTTATTTAATATAACAAAAACTCCAAACCTCGACAAGCACACGACACACCGTGCCACTCCTGTATGTTCTGTGATTATTCGTGACGCAGGGACCAAGGTAGGGTGAGAGTGAGCCATTGTGAGAGGGTGGGAAGGATTGAATTCCGCGCCCTCCATGTGTCAAATGAAAACAGTTCTCATCGCCCTTTTTGCTCCTTACTATTGTATTTCTTCCTACTTACTTTTGTACATGTATTATATGCTCAGATCAACCTACTATCTTTTTGGGTTTGGTTTTGATGCAAACATTTTCGCCTACATTAAAGTTTGAAGGGTTATTAAAGCATAGACATGGCTACAGCGTCGAGGATACCCTCTCTCGCTCTCCCCCAACGAGACACACCAATTGGTTTCGAATTCCGCATTAATCAAGCCTTAGTTCCAGTCTTCTTCACGCCTTCGTATTAAATATGGTCATTCCAGTTTTCGGGTCCACTTGGTGTGCGCATGCGTGTTGGTGAAATGCTGATGCCATCATAACTTAGGCCTTGGGGAAAAATATTGCCAAAGGAGGAGACGGGTTGAGGATGAGAGAGTGCCTTCCCTCCTCCCACCCTAAAAGACGCAGATTTTCCCACCCAGCAGTGGTGTGTAATGAAGTATGGGGTCTTGCGTTGCCTCGAGAGAGTAAGACGTCAAGCCAACTGATTTATCAGCACCAATCGGTTCAAAAGGGGCGTATTTTATGTACATTTTCGCATTGTCGATGGTCCACAGCCACAAGGAAAAGATAAGTGGCTTTTTCTATGACATGAAGTGCAATTTGATTGTTCAGCGGTGCTCGTACGTTCGTTCGCCTCTCATTGCAAGCGTTGGAGGCCTCCACGGTGTTTTGCCTCCTCAGTACCTCGACGCCCATTTTCAAATGACCGTTTGTGAGGTCTTTCCTCTCTCTCCTCATTCTCGGCAAAGGAGGTGGACGCGATCCATGCGATCGAAAAGCCCACATTTTTTGACAGCTGTCAAATTGTCATGAGCCTAATTGTAGCGCTTGGCAATTAAGGCTTAGGGAGCAAGGGGGTCGTCCAGGGTATGGCCCGAGTTCACCAACCTACCAGCTGGCGAAGGCGCTGCATAAACTCACAATGGTGTTTTATGGCCCCATAGGGAAGCGACCCCGAAACCTCCGCGGTGGGAGAGGGAGGAGGGGGAGAACTTTTCGGCCGAATTCAGCAGTATCTCACCCCCGCCTACTAAAATTAGGCTATTTTTTAACTTACAAAAATCAAAAGCGTTTTGATTAAGAATGGAAGTGACAAAATCGAGACTCCTCTACTCTGGCACAACTTTCCTTTACTCCTCAAGCCGTCTCTTCACCCTCTCCAAAGTGCGCGAAGAGGCGCTGATCAGCTTCCCATCAAAGAGGCGCGTAAACTTTCCGTTAGACGTTTGACTACGCTTTTTGACCCTAAGCGACGCCAAATGATGTCACTTTTGTGAAAACCACTGCTTGCATAACTCGGTGGTGAATCCCTCAAGGTCACAACCCACGTCACATAAGCAATTGTTGCTTTCTCTACAGATTCTCCAAATGTGAATAAAAGTGAAGTTTACGAGATTGGGTAGACATCGCTCATTAAAAACTGGTTGCGATATTAAAGCGCTCACGATCGAATCATCAGGACAGCAAACCAAATGGCCGCTACCGCCTCCCCTTCCGAACGCTGACGATGGTGGCCGTCCATTGGGCCTAAGTACGTCAGTAGTCAAAGATGGTTGATTAATGCAGTCATTTAGTAGCTATGCCACACCGTAGCTCCTAGAGCCTCCGAGTGTCACGTATTTGTGACGCTGGGTTTTGGAGCAAAAAGTGCGGTGGGTTAACGAGTTATAAACTCGAATGCACCGCCAATCAGCCCATTCATCTCATTTGGCAAATGGTTAATGAAAATTTCACAGAGGCGAAGCGTGCACAAGGCGCGCGTCATCATGTGACTGTAGCGGGACCCCGCGTCCGTTGTGGTGGTTCCAGACGCAGGCGCGTCTGTGGTTTTTATGATGCGACGCGGTCAGTGGAGTGAAATTTTCGCACCTGCAGTGCATCAGGGTGGATTTTCCCTTTTCAATAGGGTGGTGAAGCCCTCTTATTCCCCTTTCCTCCAAGCCATCATTCAAACAGTGCACCAGCCAGCCAGTCAACCAGCCAGCCAGACAGACAGACAGACGAGACCGAGTGGCTGAAAAAACAGGGCATGTTTCAACCCCCTTCCCATTTCTACTGCCGAGGCCTCCACCCTTACTGCACCGCCACCCTAGACTTTTTAGCTGGGTTTGGAGAAATAGTGCGTTTGCCAAAAGTTGGGGACCTTTGGGACCAATTCGATGTGGTGCCTAGAGGGTTGAAGCCGATAGCTTGAATGAAGACTTAGCACTTAAACATCTCCTTAGCCTAAGACCTCCAGATTGGTACCGCCATGCTTTTCGCCTAGCATAGATTGATAAGGGACCACGAGGAGAAGCACCGTCGGTGCTGGGTGCTGGGAGAGGATCCATTGAAATTTACAGACTAAACTACTAGCCTCAGTCCTGCCGTGGCTGTGAGTTGAATTCTCTCCAACTCGTCTTTGATTACTTAGATAGAAGACTAACCAGGGAAGTAGCGCAAAGGACTGTTGAGGCCTTCTGCGATTTGACCCTTACACCTTCCACACATCGACACTGGCGTTGCCTGCAGTTGTCAAGTCACCAAATCGTCTGTTAGACTTGCGATAGAATTGGAAGATTAATTAGTTCTGCTTGTCAAAGCATCAGGCTGCTCCCCGCTAAAGCGTGAAAAGTCTGAGAGACCTTAAGTGACGACTGAAGGTTAGCCGACCAAGTCGTTTCATGTGGTCTGTCCCATTGGTAGAGCCACCTCCTGGGAAGGTGTAAACGATTGTAAGACAGGAACGAAGACGCTGGGATGAGTTTGCACCTTATTCCATGAGTAATGCACCTTTTGAAGGGAGAGGCACGTCGAAGGGGCACATCAAAGGCCAGACGATGTCCGACATTGAACGTGGTCAAAATGCCAAGAGCCCACGGAGAAATATCATCGCGAGAGCTGCCTTATCCGTGGGTCGCAATTCCGATTTATGCAGCCATGGTGGGTTACCGAAGGCGAATTTACCCACTCAGGGTCATCAGAAGCATCTTTGTCCAAACGATTTGGGTTCGGTCTCCCTCCACTGTCGACTACCGACAGTCAGCCCTGCAGAGGAGTCCGAGGTTGACTTCACCACCCGAGAGTGAAGGACCGGAGCGATTAGTGACACGAATGACCGTGCAACCGAACTGCCACAGGGTCAAATTAAGTCTTCAAATATGCCCCAAGTAAGGCACCATTGCAACCGTTAAGAATTTATTCAAACTTTACGCACTCGGGGATTTTGTTAATGGATGGTTAAAAGACATCCTCTTCTTCTAGCTCTCTCTCTCTCTCACTCATCATATCTCTCTCCTGTTTTTTTACCGCAAGGCGACAAATATAGCCGAGTGCTTGCGCCTCCGTCTTTTTTCCCCTATTCCACACCAACTGGCAGGCAAGCAGGCAAAGTAGCCTGTCAAGGACGGGGTGCACAACAGGCCCAAGTGAGTTGTGACCTGTCACCTCATCTTGTATTATTGCAGGTAAGGGAGGAGGGAGGTAGGCGATGGGGTTCCGGGGGCAGGGGGCAGGGCGAGGAGAAGAGAAAGGGTAGTGGTCAGTGCTTCTACCACCACCGCCACCATCACAAATGTAACAGCACACACCGCTGCTGCCTCAAACGCGGTCATTAATCTTCATTGAATCACATGAGCGAAAGAAAAGGGACGGGGAGGAGGTGGAAAAGGCGGATCCCCCAGCGGGGTGGGGATGAGGTGAATAAGTGATCTTGCCTTATTAATGCAGTCTTGTTACTCCGTCCCAGGTATGCACAGACACGCGCTCTGGGTTGTAGAGGCGTGACGAGGGCATGAAGAGGGCAGAAGGGAAGGCGGAAAGAGGAATCACTGATTACCCTAGATATTTAAGGAGAAAATAAAGGGGCTCTATCCTTGTCTTTGCAAAAAGCTTTTACCTTTTCTCACCGCATTCTCAAGTCCCCCATTCAGATCAAATTCATACGCATCAGGTGGAATTGGTTTGCCGCATAATACCTTTATAAGAGTAGTCCTTATTAGGCGTCACAAATGTGTGACGTACTTTCAATACGGTAAGTGTGGTGCCAAGGGGTTGGGTGAGCCTAAAAGAGCGAAAGCGGCATTCTACGCTCTCCCAAAATGGTATTCGGTGACGAGAGCATTAAGAGGTGGATCACTGAATACGCTAACTTGGTTGGCGCCTGTTCTTATAAACCACTACTGACTTGTGCAGTCTTTGAAGTGTGGAGAGGTGATTTTGGTGAAAATGAGAGGCAGATACAAAGGAGCGCTTCAGTGCCATTAAATTGGCAATTTAGGGTCGACCAAACTCTAGCCTCAAACACCATCCGGCCTCTCCACTTCCCTCGGTCTCCATCGTCTTCTTTCAAATCGATCATTTCATTACGGAAATCAGGTGGCAGAAATGGCTTCGTCTGACAATCGTCCGGTAGAAACAAATGTGGCTCATCCTGGCTACACAGTGCCGCATCTGTCCTACCTCGTGTTCTCTGCTACCTTCAAACCGCCATTTATATGACTCTAGCCTGTCTGCTTTACGAGTTTTGAGACCTGCTCTGAAAAGTAGATTGACAGGCAGAACGGAACTTTAGAGAGGCTTTACATAAGGAAAGCGCACCGCTTCGAAAGGCGATGCCACCCGGCAATGACTGGAAATGACGTTTGTCCATTTCTATAGAATTGTCAAATTCCCATCAGACCTGTACCTTGTTCAGGCGGGAAGACGGTCTGTCATAGTGATTGGTCACAGAAACCAGATCCTAACAGTGATTTTTCCAAGCTCTTTCAAACAGAAAATCAACGGTTCAAAGGTTCATTTTGTGGTCAAACCTGAGACCACACAAGCCATCGTTGTATGGCTGTGATTTCGGTTGGAATAAAGACCAATAAGGTTAATGCAAAGGTGACATTTCTCCGACCTCCGAACAGCAGGTGAAAATATGCCACGTTTTAGCACGAGAAATGATTGGCAGGTTTGTTTTTTTAACCCACGCGATCTTTGCATTTCCAGCCTATCAGCAGTCGACTTAACGCCTATGCTGGAGTTTAGCCGTAAAGCAGACGTTTGTTCTCCATCATTTGGCATCGCTGAGATAAGCGGGTGAAGGGACACTGAGCTGGATGGAGGCTGCTGCTTCCTTATCTAGATTGACAGAGAGACCTTTGATTAGCGCTTTATTTCACACGAGAATGTCTGCGTGGTTCGGAGCGCCTCTCATGCCTTGGCAACTTGGATTAAATGTCAACGTGATTGCCAGCCTTTGACACATCCTCCTTTGACGTGGGTCACTGAGTTGCGATCGTCTCCCAAGAGCGTGATTTCTGCTCAACTAAGAGCTAAGTTCATCTATCAAAGGGCAACACCGATGGCAATGATTGTAATCGCCTTGTTGCCAAACAACCGGCTGAAGGCTTTTCCACGTGATCAGCGCTTTTTATCTCGGTGGTAGAAGGCATAAAGGGCGATTCATTGGCTTTCGTCCACTTTCTGCTACAAAAGATCTATGCTGGTGGTGATATTGGAACTTCCTAGACCATAATGCTGTTGTTAGGCGTCTTGACGGCAGTTCAAACGCAGCGATATGTCTGAGAGCCTTAAATAACGCGAACTGGAGTTATTAGACTCAAAAATGCTTCATCTTATTGCCTCTCTTCGAGCAATTCCAGAACTTGTGAGCGCCTTTACAATCGCAATGGCAGACGTTGGTATTTAGATCAAATTACTGAGCATCACTCACGATTCTGGATGACGTTAGTACGCTCTGAGGGTTGTGACTTATGACTAAGCGCGGCGATATAGTTACTACCCCAAATGGCCACGTTTAGACTGGATTTTGGCATCCGGGGGGAAGGGGGCAAAGGCCCAAAACTGGGCATTAATAATTATTTTATGAAAAATTTAGCGCATATGCTAGCGCGAATAAGCGAGGACAATTCTGATGCTGGAGGAATAAATTTTTGCAGGCAATAGATGGAGCGGAAACTGAACTTCCCATTCTGTATCCCCACATAAGCGATCATACTGACTGATAAGACTTTTTTGGGCGGGTGAGCGATGCGTATTTGGTGCCCGAACTTTACCTAACCCCAGTTTCCGCCTTGCTGGTAAATGGACTGAATGAACTACATCTCTCCCTTCATTTCTTCTACTTCATGCCTTCGCATCCCTAGCGGCTTCAGGACGAGGTGATCGAGTGCTGTGACGAAAAAAGCATCCAAGCTGCCGCACTAAGAATAGGCTACTTGAGGTTATGGAATATACGTAAAGAAGCATTTGTTGATGGTGAATTTGTTAACTAATCTAAGGCGTAAAATCGCCACTGACATCATTTTTCATTATCGAGGACGCCTAGCATTGTCATAAAAGCATTGATGATATGAAAAAATTGCTTCGAATTAATAGAAAGGCTCTTTCTGAAGCTCATTTACTATGCGAGATGCGATGCATCAGTTGAATAAAGCGCACACAAACATCAACTCGAAAATATTCAAGTTTACATGCAAATAAAAGCTTTAGTTTAGCTAAAATTTAAAATCTCATAATTAAAAATTGTTTCCCGCGCAAAATTCCGCTAAGGTTAAGAAGATAGTTCACTTTCTTCTAACTCACTCCTCACCAATCACATCCATGCGAACGCACGCACGCACTTGCGCCGACGAATAGGGAGAGCGAATGCGACGCGCCCATCCCTGGTTGGCAGGGCTGCTGACCCCTCGCTGACGCAAAAACGGATATATACGCGACGCGAGGAGTGTAGCGCCATTACGAAATAGGAGGTGAGAGAGTAATGACGGCGGAGTCTGGAGTTATGGAGGAGAATCGTGGGATTATGGAACTTCGGAATTGGAGCAGTGGTCTTAGCGGCGAAGTAACGTGGTCAAGCGAAGTGGTAAGTACTGGTTGCTGCTACAAAATTATTTATCAACTGTAAACAGTTACCTTTATGTTGTGCTTAGGCAGTAGATATTATGGCATTTGGTTAAGATAATTTCTGTCCAAAAGCAGCTTAGAACCGTCCACAAAAAGCGATGGGAACTCTTTCTAATTTTGTCCTTTTATATTTAGTAGCTTAGGTGTCACGAGAGAGTTGGCAAAGCCAAAACGCTTCCATGTTTTAACTAAATGACTTATCAAACTTGACTGGATCAGAGGAAGATAATAAGTTGTTGCAATCTGTGTGGAGGTGTCATTGAAATGCGTCAGTTGTCGACGCGTTGGTGGAGGAATGTTTGGTGGAAGAAATGAAGATCCATACCGATTCCCTTACGTGACTGTATGTATGTAATTTCAAGTGATAGAGGGACAGTGCAAACTTGGCTACCTCGCACCAATTTTCACATTCATGACCATGGGAAAATTCCTCTCCGAGCTTAGTAACGTACCCTTAATTGCGAAAAGGGGACGACGCTTACTTGATACCACCAATCAGTGGGGCAGATGCGGTTCTCTGCCATCACGTCTCCAATTTACCGATCAAGTGGCAACTGACATGCGTTACGAGCTAAAAATGATAGCTGAACTGTTGTCAGTGTCATGAAGCAGCACTTGCGATGGCGATTGTAGCATTTTTTAATGTGGACGTTTTAATGCATTTAAAGGGGGAGGGGGGTGGCGGAGAAGGGTTGAATCGCGTTAGCTTTGAATCTCTGCTTCCCCCCTTCGGACTCCACTCTCATAGGACATGGAAGCCAGCATTCGATGGAATAGCGGCAGAGTCTCATGCATCAGAACCGCCTTTGGTTCCCACTTTTTAGGTCAGTAGGGTTTATGCATCCATCGAGACACCACAAATACCTCTACCACCATTGAATGAAGGCACCTGTAGTGCATAGCATGATATCTTTATTTAACTTTTAAAAAATTTATTTGGGTTACTTGCACGTGAACCTGGTTAACCCGAGCTGTCAACAGGGGCACTGTCAGCTGATTCAGGAGAGTGGTGGGTGAATTGCAGCTCGTGAATGGCATCCGCGTCCATCTCACTCGATAGCAAAGCTGGTTTGAGGCTTGGCTGACATCGCCGTTTTAAGGTGGCAGCTCCTGCTTTTGGTACAAAAAGTAATTCTGCCATCACTTTGGCCACCTCGGTGGTTTTTTGATTAAAGGTGGAGGCCCAACCCATCCCTCACTGATCTATTCGGCAAATTGCTTATTTCTTGGGATCTTCTTTCAACTTTTTCTGCCCATAAACTTGTGTCTAGAGTAGTGGGGATGAAATTTGATCGTGGATGGTATTTTGCCATCCCCTGCCATCTCTTGCCACATCCTTTTGACTTATGTCCCAATCTGATTGGCTAAGACCTGCCCTGGCACCTTAATGCTATTATTAATTCCTCCACCGGGCGGTTTCTATGACCTAACCTGCCATTTTTGGTCCTAATTAGTCTGGACCACTTTCCAAAGACTTGTACACGCATTTAGCTAATTTCCTACATCTCTGACGTGGAAAGAGAGGCTGAGGAATAGTCAGGGCCTGCGAGGGCTGGGATCGCGGCGATTTTCTTTTGCCTGCCCTTAGCGCAAAGTGAGGAATTGGATCACCTGTGTGGATGGAAGATTGGCAAAGAAGTGATCACGTTTGGGATTGCTTACAGCTTCATTCCGTGTCCTCCATAATCACTTAGTTGAGTCACTTTGCTGAAATGGTTGAAGGGTAGACTTTGCAGCTCTAGACTGGGGTGGTAGACTTTGAAAGGAAATCCACTGGATGGTGGGCTGAGATTTTGAAGTTACCCAACTTATTCACCTCCCTCCCGACGAGGATTCGTTCACGCTGTTAAAAGGAGTGCGGTTGCTCGACCACCCTGCTGACGTCCGACCATCTCGTTTCAATCTCGCCATTCGCCCTCCTTCGTGAGAAAAGCACCACTCCTTCATAAAAGACTAACTGGTGGTTGGTTGATTCACGAGGAGGTGTTGAGCTAAGCCCAAAGACGCGAATTCTCTCCACCCTAAGGGTTCGATTTCAGTTTGTTTCCCCTATTAGCAGTTGTTGAAGTTCAGGTCGCTCCGTTCCACTTGCAAAGCCACCCGCCAGAAGGTAGAACTTCTCCTTTTTCAAGAGCTTGACCAACATTAATTTGTGTTTCTATTTACTGAAAGCTGGCACCAATTTTTTAGCTAGGATGAAGTTATGCACGGCTCTGTTAGGCAAGGAATATCTATTCCTTCGCTAAGGATTAAAGGCAGGTACGTAGGGAATCATGAAAACAAATACGCGGGAAGGATAGGAGTTTTTTTGAAGAAAAAAGGGTCCGGAAACTTCTACACTTGAAGGCAAGCGCGATTTGAAGTTGATGGTACCACCAGGAGTAGCAGCAGCAACAGCAGTTGTTGTTGTTGTCTTTGCGGCGTGTGGCTTTTTAATGAGGACGAGGGAACGGGGAAGAGAAGTAGGCGAGGAAGTTAAAAGCATGCTTCCAAAAGGCAGAAGAAGGAGAAGAAGATGAAGAAGCCTCAAATGAGGGGACCACACAGCGCGATTTCCGTTTTCTCGCGCCCACCCACGTCTCCCTTAATAGCCACCCACAGTCGATTGGTCAGGCACCGACTGGCAGTCGCGTTCTTGAAGCCGAAAACGACAGGGACCACCCAACTAGTGAAATCGCAGACAGCTGTCGCCATAGTCGTCTTCTTCCTTCTCCTCCTCCTCCTCCTCCTCTCCTCCTTCCCGCCCTCTTCTGCTGCAGTTGAGGTGTTGGAATGGGAGAGAGATCCGGAATTTTCGCCTCCACTGATGCTGCTGATGCGATACGAAATTGTGCCGACACTTTTGTGGGCCAGTCAAAGTCTACTTGTGGCATCCGGGGGCGTAACTAAGAGCAACATCCTGCCGTAGACGTTTAACAGTGCTTTTACCTTCAATGTCACTTTTCGCCTAGCTTTTTAGAATTTAGCTTTGTCCTATATAACCAGGACTACTTTAAGTGCTTCCTATCCAAAAGGGTCGCTACCTCCACAGCCAATTCCACCAATTCTTGTCACTTCTGACCTTCCGATAGTCTTTTGGTCCTGCTTCATAAATAGCCTTTTGCTGATCTATAACTCCAGCTCTTAGCTACCAATGGGATTCAAACATAGACGCCGGAGCGTGATCGTCGGGGTAGTCTAAAAGACCGGTACAAACCTTACCGGCGTTCCCCCTGTTTTGACTTACCCTTCCTCTGGAATATCTTAAACTGTTTTACAGTGAGTATAGGGAATAAGTGGTAGGCTGGTATTAGTTATAGTCACCAACTCGGTGGCCGAATCTTAAGTGCGCTCAGATACTACTAAGCTCATTTAAGTAGGGCACGCATGGGGTAAGCACATCATGAAGTGGATAAAGAGGAAGCAAATCGTTTTTGACATACAATCCCAAAAGCGGGCTGTCAAGCCTCTCGCAATTGATGTGTGGTGGTGGTGGTTACTGGAACTTGACGACTCGACGTCAAACCATCCGCGCGACAGTTGCTCTGCCATGGTGCGCGCATGGCAACCCAACAATGGCTCAGCCTAGTTGGCATAACTTAATCGCTCCAAGCTCGAGTAGAAACTCCTTTCGCACACAAAATTTTAGACATCGAGGAATGGAGTTAAGCTTGGCTAAGGAGTGCCTACATGAAGAGGTCAGTTTTATTTTGACCAGCGGGTTTTGCTAATCGTCTCAAAAAAGTGTGGATTTGATTATTTGATTGTAAAGTTTTGTATAAAATATATTCTGATAATATTAGGCACTTTTTGCGACAGAAAAAGCATTT
This sequence comes from Taenia pisiformis, assembly GCA_023968675.1. Lineage (NCBI taxonomy): Eukaryota > Metazoa > Platyhelminthes > Cestoda > Cyclophyllidea > Taeniidae > Taenia > Taenia pisiformis. Next base: position 6,982,373 of record CM043737.1, on the reverse strand, counting down.
TACTGGCCCCAACAACAGTTGCTGTCTAACCATATGTGCAGACACGCAAAAGAATGCCGAAGTAGATGCGGCGAATGGGCTTAAATCGTCTCACCTGTCCACTGCCTCCTTCAGATACCACGCAGCCATTGTTCCATGATGCAGCCACAACAGCCCGTCTCGGATCAACTCTATCAGTTTCAACAACGATTCCCGCTTCAGCCGAGATTGTGCCAAGGTGATTTCGTCAATCAGCAGGCTTCGCGCGACTCGAGCACTGCGTGGGATAGAAAGATTTATGCAGACCTTCAGTCCTCACGATATTATCCTTTCAATGCAGAGATGCGACTACATGGTAGACTGCCTACACTGTACAGCCAAACAGCTCAGTTCACGGCTGTTTCGGTTAGAGCTTCCTCGGAATATGGTTTCCGACCTTCAGCGGAAGGCCCTTGTGACCTACTTCACAACGGTCACTTTACGCCACCGGGAACACAGCACGAGATGAATCCCAGCTTCTATTCTCATCATCATTCGTTTCAACCGCACCCTCCAAACGGTGTGGCTGAACCGATATTTCCGCCGCCCATGGAGATGCCACCGAGTCAACAACCCAGACAACCAAATCAAGTTATTCCACCACAAATGATGAGTTTTTTCCACTCACAACCTCCGTGCTCACAATTGCCAGCTTACTACGCGCATCACGAATTCATGGAGAATCAATCGCGCATGCTGCATGAGCGTCAAATTATGTCTGCTCAAATGTAAGTGAATGTCGTTGTGTATGTGTGTGTGTGTGGATGAGTGGGTGACAACATTTGCCTGTACGCTCACAGGAGGGACATTAGCTTTGTGGAGGTTGAGTTTTTTGCATATCCCCACGCAGGAGAGAAGGAGGAGGAGGAGGAGGAGGAGGAGGCGGTGGATGAAAAAATCGTGTACACACACACACACACGGCACAGGGCAACTAAAAAGCTATGACAGTCGAATTAGGTGATTTGATGAACAAATGCATGTGGTTTGGGTGCAAAAATGCAGCAGCGGTAGAAGCATATGCAAGGTTAGGGGGTAAAGGTTGCTTCAAAACTGTGTATTTTTCAGACCCGATCAACGGTTGGATTCGGAGAGAAAGAAGACGTCACGATCAGCCACCGCTCGCCTGAAGGCGTGGCTAAATGATCACAGCACCAATCCATACCCCACAAAGGCGGAGAAGATAAAATTGGCGGCAGAAACACAACTGACGTTTAATCAGGTGGGTCGAATGCCCTCTTCGTTTGGATGGACATGCGCTTTGCCCCTCTAACCGATTTGGTTATCGCTAGATATCAACATGGTTTGCGAATGCTCGCAGACGACTGAAAAAGGAGAATAGAATGACATGGTCGCCAAGAACAGGCGCGACAGAATCGCGTCCGAGGGTGCCGGAGCTTGTTCGCGGTGACAACGATGAGCACAGCGATGGACGCTCATCCAGCCGACTAGAGGAGATCTTTGAAAATGACCCACCAGAGAGAAATAATCTTGGCGATTTATTCATCTCCGAGGCAGCTTATGCAATCACCTTCACTAATGAGATGCAGCAGTTTGAACGCGCCTACCATAATCATTTCCCGCCGCCACCATTGCCGCAGCCTTATGCGAGTCAGGCTCCGCCACGTCAGGAGGTGGACGCAGCTGCCTATGGTGGCAATGGTGAAAGAGCAATTTTCTGTCACACAGAGGCCTACATTGCAAGAAGCGAGGATAGTGGTGGTAGGGAGAGTCGCCTGAACTCCGTCTAATACGACACCCCAAGTCTTTCGATGTGTGCGTTCACATTATGCTCTTATGTGTCCGCTATAAATGCTGTTCAGTAGTCAATGTAAAATGTTCGTACATTACCTTGTCTCCTCCACTTTCTGAGTTCGGTTGACTGGGCAAAGATGGAAGGGAGTGGGTGGCTGGTGGTAAGGGTAGAAGGTGGGATGGATGGTCGGTGGATGGGTACAAGGTGGAGGAACTAGCGGCTGGGAGGTGGATGAATGAAGGATGGTGAAATCGAGCGTGGAAGTAGAGTCAACGAGAGGGAGGTTTCTGTGGCACATATTTGGCTAATCCAGTGGCCTAGAAGACGCGATCTGCATCAATTTGACCCACTCTTGTCTCGACGTCTGATCTCAACGCCCCTCCGGGGAATTCACTGGGCCAGCGTGGAGGTCAAATGCAGGGTGAGCGAGTGAGTGAAAATAACAGTTGTTAAAACGTTTTTTCTTCTACCAAGAATTGAAAAATATTTTTCCTCAATGCGTTGCCTTGGAAGTCTCTTGAAGCTTCCCATCCCCCCATTCCTGGTCATGCCGCTCTTCAATGCAAGCGTTGTAGGCTGGTGTGGAAACCGTCCTATTAAGCATTCCCATTCGAGTAAATTATGCGTCAATACATCTCTGTCAAGTAGCACAACTCTTTTCACCCCAAAAAAGGTTAAGAGGAAAGCTTTTTTGACAGGTAAAACCTCTGAGGAGTTTCAAATCGCACACTTTCCGCCCCCTGCTGCTGGCATGCCTTCACTTTGACATCCTTCTCGGGGTTAACGCACTTGTTTTTAAAACCGTGATTAATGCAAGCCCTAAGTGATGCTGACAGGAAGTGATCCCAACGGTAAATGACAGATTGACATCGATTTTTTAATCGATACACGATTATCGATTAGGAGGATAAGAGAGGTGTGCTTTAACAAAGCAAACCTTCCTTCCCTTTTCAAAAACACTCTTGTGTAAGTTTTCTTTCCTTTTATTGTTGAAATTTTTAACTGGATAGCACTAAATTATCCCGTAGTGTCACCCATTAAACGACCTCTTCCCTGTTGACTTGACACATACTCAATCGAGAGATGTCATAACGGCGCATGACTTCAAAGCCAAAATTTCCTAGCTGACTTCAAATAGTTATGTTTTAATGATTCTAGAAAGCATATTAAGTAAAGCAGAACTAACATAAAGGGCTACTAAAGGGAGTGAATGGAAGGGTGGCTGTGGCATGCCCGCAGAAACGCGGTAGCGAGAGAGAAAGGAAGAGCTGGTAGCTTCACTGTGATGAACTGAGTGCTAATCCATAGCTGCAGGAGCTTATCATCGAGAAGGGAGCCCACAGAGGAGAATGGCCGAAGGATGTTTAACAAGTGATCTACTAATTAGGAAGTTCGCATATAAGTAGTATCCACAGTGGAGTGAAGAATGAGGAGCATAAATTAGGGCAAATTTATGCTTACCGGATTACATTTTCAGCCTAAATTTTTCTGTTTAGCGTCTCTAGGAAACGATTATAGGTCGCCAACCCTCAGAAATGGACTCATTTTTGCTTCTACAGCCTTTCAATCCCAATCGTTCCGTTGGCATCGCTTGTCCGACATTCTGGTGGATGACTGCATTACTCCGCTATATGGCGGCGCTCCTAATCATTGTGCACCTCTGAATTGTTGGGTATCTACAGCGATCAGGGCTAATAAGCCGGTGTCGCCATGAGGCCCATTAAACCCGTCTGCCAACTCCATGACCTGGGAACCATTGAAATCGGCTCAGCTAATGTCCCACCTTAAGGTGGAGGAGGCTGAAACCAAGACAGTGTTCTTCAACCCCTGCGATTTTACAGACATTCCGGTAGTAACGGATAGGTTTAACCACCTCTTGAAAGAGGTACTCAAAACTCCAGCCTTGGAGTGAGCCAAACGGGCCAAAAGTCGCATTGGAAGAATGTTAGCAAACGACCAGGTGGGGCTCCAGTACATCGGGGTGCAGGTTTTACTGGTTTTTGATACGCTACTAAGGCATGATCTAGGCTTTTCGCACACCTAAGGTGCATTACAAAATGACCGAAAATTTTGCGGGAACAGTTAGCTGGAGGCTGGTTTGCATTTCTTCCCATCAGGAGATTAAGGCACGCCATTTGTGCACAATGGCACCAAAAAGGTGCGAATTTTGACGGTGGTAGAGTGGAAACCGACCCACTCTTCTTCCACATTTCCTAGCTCGCTATCTCTCACGAGTTGGACAGGTGGTTGACTGTCTGGTTGGCTGGGTAGCTGGCTGGGCTGGCTGGCTGGCTGGCAGTCTGTTTCCATATCAAAGGGGTGGCAGGGCATCCCCAAGGTGCGAGGCACGGAAAGGGAGGCGAAAGTGGGGAATGAGGCCATGCTGAAGTGTCCGTGCAACTGTTCCGCTTTTACTCTCCACCATTTTTTCTTTCCTCCGATTTTCCTCCTCGACGCCTGCCCTCGTGCGTCCTTTTGTGCGTGCACGTGCGTCTATGATAAAGTAAAAGCGCAACTGGTGCAAGGATGACAGGAAGCCACTCCATCTCTTACACTTAGTTACTTTCCGCCTTCCCACCCTCCACCCCTCCCCGCCTCCATTGCCCCACTCCCTCCCTCTCTCACAGCAAAGCGCATTCGGGGGGAGGAGAGGAATAACGACGACGAGGACGACAGCAAGCGAAAATTTCTGCCGCAAACAGCTGACGCTTGTGAGTGGAGGTGGAAGAGGAGGGAGACGGAGAAGACGGAGGAGGATAAATTCACTTTGCATGGGAAGGCGAGGCTTGGTGAGGTGGGGCGGGACGAGGCGAGGCGAGGCGGTGTGGAGCGGAGGCGAGAAGAGGGAACAAACAAAAAAGCGGACTGAGAGCGGGTAAGCCAGCGAGAACGCACGGGACTAGGTATCGGGCAAAGTTTGACCAAGTTGATTAATTTTACTGCATCCCAGCTAACCGTATGTAGTGGGCCAAGTAGTCAGATAGACAAGTTTGATTTTTATTCCCACTCTCAGCCACCTGACTGAGCTCTGTCTAATCCTGATTGTCTTGTCAATCAAACTAACCTTGTGATTTGGAAGCACAATACTAAAGTGTTTACTGCCTACCTCGTCTATTTTGCCATTCTAAGCTCTTCACAGCGTGCAATGCACAAGTCGACCTTTGGAAGGAAGACGTATTGAGGAGGCGGTGGTGCCACAGGTGTCAGGCTCGGTTCGTGCGTCTCCCCAAAGCTACTGTTAGACAACCTGTCTCTGTTGTCAGTGGAAGCTGATTGTCAGCCGTACCGGAGGTCATGGCGTTCCACTTAGAACGGTTTCCGCTAGAATCACTTTTTTCCTCTCCCCGCCCCCTCCCCTCCCCCTTTTACACTTGTGATTTGCTTCCCACCTTAACTGTGAATTGTCTGGTTGTCAGCACGCGACCGCTTCGGTCTGTGGCCTGCCAGACAAAACAATTAGGCATGGTAAGAACGCGTACCCAAGTCGTGGATCGTTTTGGGGATGTTCGATTATACAGTCATTCAATCAGTCTGTAAGCAAACGGTTTTATTGCCCAAGAGGAAGCTGTGGTCATTGTTTTAATGTCTGTGGTGGCCATTCACTTCGCTTGCATGACTTTCCTCTAGGGGCTGGGATGAATATAAATGCAGCGTTGCATTACTCACTTAAGGCATGACTGGAAGGCTTTCCAATTTCCAATCATTCACCGATGTTTTTTGCCCTGGGTGGGCAAAAGAAGACGCCAATATCTGTCTGTGCCTTTCACTACACCTACACAGGCAATTGTGGATGTAAATGCGGCGCCAACAAGCTCCAATGCTCCTTGACCTCCACCCCTTCGCCTGTCATCCGGGATGCCACGGGTCTCAAGTTTGGCGCGGTGTCGTGGCACTCCCCGCCTCACAATCGTACCACTCTCGTCCTCCTGCCATTCGAGATGACCTGCAATCCTCATGTGGCATTACCCGTACCAAACAATCGAGTAAGGACAATCTTCCATTCCTTCCAACACGCGAAAGCCTTTTAGCCAGTGGAACAGAGAGTAGTAAGTCTACCTTGGTCAAGCGCTATCTTAGAACGACTTTCTATACACCTAGGTGGCTTGTTACGACTTCGGAATGGCCACTGGACGGCAAGCCGGTAGCCCAAGAAGAGGATACATTTTGAATGAAAACTGGATTGCACGCTGAGGAAGGAAGAGAACCTGCCAACGCCACTTTATTGAAACTGGTATCGAGTTCCGTACGAAGACAAGGCATAACAAGGTGCCAGCGTGCGCTGTGAAGCTGCCGATGCCATTCAAACGACTCTGGATGCGATGACATCAACGAGACTCATCTCCTAATCTGACACCGAATGTCCCTCCCTTCTTCAAACACTTACTACGAACAACGCTTGCGGGGCGCCAACTACACGGAAGCGATGGATGTGGAACAGGATTTCGGATGAACTACGCAGGGAGTTGATCTTCTTCTCCTTTCGCACCCTTCGGCGCATTTCGGCATCGTTGAGGCCTACCAGAACCGCACTGTAACACTGTAATTAACAGGGATAACCTGATGTAAATGTTCTCTCCGCAAGCAGACAGGCATGGGTACCACCGCAACAGGATGCTGTCTGGCTGCGACCGTTTGCGTGCAGGCTACCTGGTGGTAGTGAACCGCCCGGTCAACCGAATCTACCGAACTATTGTCGAGTGACTCACTCATTGGCCTGCGACCAGCATCGCATGGTGCCTCACCGTAGGATGCAAGCGGCTTCCCTTGAGCTCAGCCACCCACAAAAAGATGCCTTCCACTGGAATCGGTGGCCTAAGAGTCCGAAGGGCCCAGGCGCCTCTACTTTTCACCATGCATGACGGAGAGAGAAAGAGTTGGTGTATTGCAAGGTCACACCGAGGCGATTCAACTTTGTCCCTTTATCGGGGCATAAACTTAGCCTGCGTCCCCGCCTACTTCTCCTCCCGCACCTTCACAACACGGCTTGTCTACGCCGATGTCAACAAGTGGTGTGTGCAAAACAACGAAGTTAAACCCACCCCTCTAGGAACAGAAGATGAAGGTCTTAGTAAGCCTTGTCAAGCCATGACTGCTTGATTAATTCGATCAACCAATGAAAATCTAGGAAGGCATTTATCAAACCTGCACTGCCCTGCCTCCTCCGCCTTTCTCTCAAGCCTGTTCCAATGGGTTCACATGTGCAACAGATACGTTTGCAGGCTTTATCGACACTTCTTTATTAGAGATGGTAGCAATGCCAGTGGCAGAGAGATGGAGGCAGTAGCGGCAGTAGCTGGGATGGGAGCCAATGCACGTCCAAATGTGTCAAGCCTTTATGGGCATCATAATTCAACCGCTCCCGCCGGTGTGTGTGCCTGTGGCAATAAAGGGGAGGGAGGAGGCCAGGGGTGAGAGTATAAAGCCCAAAGCACAAAGTTATGACTGTCGAGGCCGAGCCTGTCTCGTCTCGACCACTGATGATTTACAGCCTCTTTTTCCTTACTCCAGTCCCTCTCTCACTTTCTTACCTCCTGTCAGTGAGGTGCGGTCCGGAAATTGGCTTCGATGACCTGTGCAGACAGCTCTGCGGTTCAAAGGACTAGAGCCGACTTTTATTCCGCTCTTGAGGCTGAACTTGAAGATCTGCTTGACAGATACCTAATCAGGTGCTGGAGTCCACCTTCAACCTCTACGGCTTGAATCCGATTTCCTCGGAGTAAGGACCATCCCCGAACTTCGAAAGGGTAATGCAACTTTGGAAACGTGGACAATGACACCGCTAATGAGAGCCTTTTTAGCCGAGAAGGGGGACAAATTTTCCCAAAGCATTGGAATTCGTCGCAAATAACTACGAAATGGACGTCAGAGCGATGGAACAGTGTGGAAACCTTCAAATACGATCACAGTCGTTTCGTATAGACTTTGCCCAACTCAGTTTGAAGCAACGGATTCACCCTACGTCCAGCCACACTCACAAGTGGGAGTGGGCGACGGACTTCGAGCCTTTCAGGTTGGAGAGTGCAATCTGGATGATGTGAGGGTCTACTTAGACATTCAGGAGAGCAGGTCTTGTGGTAAGAGGTTCCCTACACTTGACCACGCATATAAATTTCCCCTCTTAGGAACTTCTGACAACTTCTGCTTCAATTAAGTTGTTCCGCCGTAAACCAGATGAAGCGACCAATAGAAATCCGACTACGGAGGTCACAAGCGGTGGGAGGGGGGAAAGGAGGGGTTTTTTCAGCTCTCTTTAATCGCGTTTTAAATCTGTCGAGGCAAAAGGCTTTCCTTGAGGCAGAAATTTCCGCTTTGGGTATCTGATCCAGGCGGCGATTGGCCGACCCCGATTTTAGAACATGTCCAGAGGTATCGGACCGAAAAACTTCCAAATCGTTCAATCAACCTCCGATGACAGGTTTCTTAATGGACGACTACCACCTGTCGCTCGAGCACGCCATACTTTTAACCCTCAGCTTTTAATTTGCTTGTAAAAGAATGCACAAAGAGACCCAACGGGTCACCAGAACCACTTTAAATTTCCTGATCTAACACAACAGCAATTTCTCTTATCCATGGTGGTTCTAAATCCCCTGGTAATCAAGAATGAATGGCAAGAAGACAGGCGAGATCATCGAGGAGGCCTTTTGGGAGGCGATCGCCCAGCCTCTGGCACCAGCGAGCCTCGGTGATGGATTAGCTGGTGCTCAGTCGAGGGAAAGCCTCTTCTGTGCGAATGCGATAAATTGTGGCATTAGCAAGAGATCCTTGCTGTGGAAAGGCATAAAGGAGCAAAAACAAATATGACGCATTTCTAGTCAAATGCACCTTGGAGACGGCCTGTGTGTTAGTGTGTGTGGGTGTATGGGTTGGTGCCTGCGAGTGTGCGTCGCGTCACATCGATTCCAGCACAGTTGGTCGCAGGCCAGCAAAGCCTAAGGCGAAAGTGCTGAAGGCAGAGGCAGTGAAGGGTGGGGACGAGGGCGGAGGCGGGGGGGAGGGATTGGGCGATTCCGCCTTAAAAATGACAAAAAACAGCTGACTAGGGTCATTTAAATGGTTCGAGGGAGATTTATGATGTTTTGCGGTAAGAATGGCGCGAGGTCTGTGTGTATGTGGGTGCCTCCTCTCTCTCTAGGCGTTTGCCACTGACTTGCGGCTGCTGTTGTACCTCTAAGTGATACGTTTGCTGCCTCCTCGTCTACTTCAACGGAAGTCTGCGCCTCGGGCAATGCGCTTAAGCCGACACCGAAAGCGGCGATTAACCACAGGTGCGAGAATTTCGCACCTCTCCTCAAGACAGCACAATCGTTCGATCACATTTCTGAATGAAAATTAAGCGAATTTAGTGCTGCAATCCACGCCAGTGTAAAGTAAGCACCAAGTCGAAGCTCTCTTGGCGTAGCAGTGGTGACGGTCCAAAATTGCCGCCCTGTGGAGGAGAGAGAGACTTCTAGACCACATTTCGGCTGTAAAAATTAATCTGGCCTCGAAGCGACCTTTACTGAGAGCAAAAAAAATTTGATTTTTTCCCAAGTTGTCGAGCCTGCGGTGAATAAGGTACGATTTTTTGCACCTCCTACGCCGACTAACCAAAGTTGTCCATGACATTGGCTGTTAAATAGCGAAGTCTGCGTTGTACCTTCCACACCAAGCGCACCTCGACAAACCCTTACTATTTATCACAGAGAGATACCAAAATCTGCCTCTAAGGTGTTCCCACAGTCACAGTCGTCCCAATTGCGTCTCCCTTAGTTGGGCAGTTTGGTGCCCTCCCTACGGCCTGCCACCACAATGCGTGCCTTAATAAGTGCGGACGGAAAGCGGACGGGTTGCCCCATTCCCCCCCCCCGGGCCGCTCCCCTCGGGTGGAGGGTATGCGGGGCGGGGCAACGAGTGAATGAGGAAAGCAGTTGTAGTTACTATTTGGTGGATTAAAGAAGGTGCTGTTTCATTTGACAATGTGAAGCATGCGCCCGAGGCTGATCCCCCTTTCGGTAGATTCACGCCAACCTAAGCACTCACGAGGGGCGCTTGCATAACTCCTACTTGACAACTTGTCACTCGAATCGGCCCCGTCGGAGATGATTGAACACGCAAATGAAGGTAAAATAAATGTGTAGCCGTGTTCGAAAGTAGTGGAAATTTCTGCTCTCACCGAGCCACGGGGACGTGAGGTCACACTGTCACCATTGGAGAGAAAGGCGAACTCAAACAAATGGATGGGTGAAGTGCTTTAGGGTGATGCATGTCAAACGAGGCCGAACGACAGAACCGCCTGTGACCTGCGCTGATCACGCCGCACTGCGCCTCTGGAATTGGTGAGGCAATTTTCAGTTTTATGAGCCTTTTTTTATTAAAATGGCGCGATTGTATGGTCGGTAGTGAAGCAAAGAATCGCGTGCAGCTGCAAATCAGGTCTTCTGCACGCGTCCCGAAGTGACATAGCGACAAATTTTTCCAAGTTCAAAGGTCACTGCGTTAAATGAAACACCAAAAATGCAAAAAAAACTCGCTTGTTTAACTTTTTTAGCCCGTGAACACCCACAACGGACGCATAATGTGGCAGTTGAAATGCTTCGATTTCGCAATTTGGAAGGTGGGTCGAGGCCACCACACCCACACCAATTCAACGGGGGAATGCGAGCTGCCAGTTTTAATTGCAGCTCGCTGCTCCCGGTGCGGAACCCTCAAATGTGGACGCTTTGGTGGTACATGCTGGATGCGGTCGAGGTTTGTCCGATTGTGCGCCTCTGGACGCATTTGAAGAGGCACAGGAAGAGGAGGCGCGTTTGACGCTGCCAGTCGTGCCGATTTAATTCGAGACGAACGCGTCACCAGCACCTTGAAGTTCTACCTCCACTGGAAAGGGGCAGTCACAAGCGGTGTAAAAAGAGTGGATGCCTTTGCAGGGAGTGCCTTTCCCACCCCAGCAATAAGCCAAGCTGCCGTGGCTTTGGGGCTCGCCCTCCCAAATACCTGGAGACGACGATTGCCGTGTGTGCGGTAGACAACAGACGCAATTATTCATGATGAAATATTAAGGTGCGTCTAAGCGCCACCTTCTTGATGCAGTCCCTCGACGGCGCCCTGAAGGAGAGCGAATTTCCTACGCCTGGGAACAACTCTCACCTCGCACAGCCAATCCCCGCCCAAATTGCGTAGCTCTACCAGCTCCTAGCTGCAGGAACCACGCATTCGATGGGATTCCGTGGCAGTAGGGATCGTCGGGCAGTGGAACCGTGCAGATGGCATCCCGATGAGGCCACTCGAGTGTTCCTTCGGCCATGGAAAACCCTTCTACCCCAGTTTGTATAAAAAACAAGTTTCAAACGAATTGTCCACCCCACTAGTAATTGCGTTCTGCCTAAAAAGTAATGTTCGTGCAGTTTCTAATGCAGAAAGAATTCAGATAAATTTCCCAAAGAGGAAGCAACAGCTGCGACTTGCGTTTGCCTAAAGGAGGAGGCACTTGATTTAAGCGCTCTCCGTGGTAATCCCACGCAGCGGCGGTTTCGACTGCCTTGAGTTTCCTATTTGTCAAACTGATTACGTGTTAGCAAAGTTCTAACAGGTTTTTACATGGTTGGATCTGCGTTTCATTCACCAGGTTGAGGGATTGCTAGGCATTCAAAAGGCGGTAGGAAAACTTCCGAAGACATTAATCATACAGTAGCTTGCAGATTAATCTAATCTTTAAAAAAGAAACAAAAGCTACGCACACACTTGTGATGATAATGTTTATTGCCCATGTGCCTTAGTTCTGATTTCACTGTGTTAGCTGTTAGCGTCACAAATGTGTGACACCTCCACTTTACAGGTTTAAGCCTCAATATTTACCAAATTTTAATGCTTCTTTTTTAAATTTAAAACTTAAATTTACTTAAGGTGTATTTTTTCTGACAGGTCTTAGTAATATAAAGTATGACCCTTTTACCGCCTTAGTAGGTCCCAGCGTCACAGATACGTGACGACTTATACTTCGTGGTGGATTCTAGCCCCTCTGATATGCGATGTCTTTGCTTTTGAGATTGCACCCAAGCATAAATTTGTTTATCTTTCTGCATAGCACAAACCGCTTTTAAAAGTCTTCTAGTCGAAATGACCGTCAGCATAATCTGCTCCACGATCTGTTCCCAACGAGACGGGCTCTAGCCGCTACTCGCCTTTCGCTCAACTTCCGATTCCAAACGATCAAATCTACTTTTAACACCCATTAAGCCTGCAGCTGCTTGAAGGAGGTGGTTAGTAGAAGCAACGGTCTGTGCCTTAAGCTCAGTGGAGATGGGGCACCCCCTCACCCCAATCACCGTCATGGAAGTGCACATCTGCTCAAGAATCGGACCTATCATCTTACAGGAAAGGAAATGAGGTGCTGTGCTGCATTGCCTCGAATAAACGAGACTAGCACGTTCTCCTTATTCCCCAAGCAACCATGGCTAGTAGTAGTTTTTCCCTGGGGAGGAAAAGAAGACCAACGACAAAGGCATTCCCGGCCATCACCTCCCATGGCTATTGGGCAGGATCCAGTGGAGAGCCCAGTCTTGTGGAGGCGAGGCGACGGGCTACAGGAGAGTGCAACGAAAAGCGAGCGACTTGACTGCCATAGCAAAATCAGCTAATAGGGCCTTCGTTTGCCTAGCAAACACTGCGCCTACTGCGAGAGCCGTCTCCCATCACAGGCCAGTTGATTAGTCGGTCGCTCCGATAGCAGCTCAGCCCTCCAGTCGACCTGCAGACTATCCATCGAAAGACCGCTTTTCTCACTATGAGAGCTAACAGAGCGAAGAGCAAAATGCATTGCTCTTGACGTCAATCACCACGGCTGCCATTGAAACACGAACTCAGGATTGACGTGTGAGTACCTTTCGGTGACACCTCAATAAGCCATCGTGGGTTGATATCTCCTATAAAGGATGAAGAGGATGAGAAAAGTAGACATTCGTTGGCACAGGCGGTTAAAAGTTGCATTCTCACCGAAGAATTCTTGCATTCTGAGGCAGCCATACAGCTCTGGTGGAGGGACACAAAGCAAAAGGCAGGCCCAACCAGGATTTGTGTAAATTGTGAAGAAAATTTCGGTAAAATGATGCCAAAGAGGCATCGTCTCTGCAAAAAAGGCTCTTTAAGTAAAATTATTACACAAATGCGCGGAAACTGTCAAATGTGGGACTTTTTGCCTGTCCGATCCTTAAAATTGAACTCCCTAAAGGCCACTCAACTGCCGGACATGGGAAGGCGTCAGGTTTGCTATCAGCACACCGGTTTCATAGTCGCCCTTGATGCTCAGGATGATTTCAACAAAATTATATTTTAGGCAACAAAAAATTTAATCAGGCATTAAGGCGTGAGACATTTTGGTTGCACCTTTAACACGTTGGTATGGGGTGTCACTCATACGTGACGCCCTGATTAACCCCACCATGTGGCGCAATTTTGCATGCCACGCACGTGAGAGTGAGAAACGCCAGTCATGATGGCACCACAGGGTAGCGTGGCACCCTGGCAGACGTGAAAGTCGAGCCACGCCGGTCATCGCAGCCTGTAATGATGACTGCAACGTCAGAGTTGAGGTCTGTCGGTTTCATGGACAGAAGCTCTCCGCTGCAGCGCATTTCCGCACTAAATTAGGAGGCGACATCACCTTTCTACCACAAGTAGAGTTAAATTGAGGAAATTCGCTACATTTTTAACGCAATTAACAATGGCTAGCAGGGGAGCAGAGGCGGTCTGCTAAGCTGCCTCAAGGCTCCAGCAAGGTGGAAGACTATCTGCACATGCTACATAAAACGCCGCTGACCCTTTCAGCTAACCTAATCTATTACGCCTGGCAGATGTACCACATGACCTCACCGAAGGGGTCGGTCAATCCTGTGCACATTGTGTCGCTTCCAAAGGATCAAACCTAAATCCACCAGACCGGTGGAAGCACAAGCAAGGTCACAAGAGCAAAACAAAATACACGATATCATGCAAAAAAATACCGAGTAAAAATGAGCGAAAATCGGTGCTAATGAACTGATACAACGACGTGATTAGAGAGATCGTTCCACCGCACCGACCGCTTCCACCAGTTGTGCTGTCCAGCGGTGTGGAAAGCGCCCCGAGTTTGCGGTGCACATCGAGTCAACAATTGAACACCTCAAAACGGCGATTTGTTCTTCATGTCTAAGTTTGGAACCGTTGGAGGCAAATTGGACGCTGTAGGTGGTGGCTTGCCGGCCGGAGCGACACGAGGCGCTTACCGCCTCTTTCGACCGCCCACCACGTCCACATGCCTACGCGCCACTAAGTTTTAATCAACGTTTAGAATGGCCAAAAAAAGTCCGTGACAATGTCACCTCCTCTGCATTGCGCGCCAAACAAGAAGCAGAATGGCCTAGCGAATAAAATTTAAATGAAAGTGACACGCTTGGAAATCAATACAGCAAATGTATTTGAAATAGGTTTTACACAGAATGCCATTCCCAAACCTTTGGACCCACTTGATGAGAGAAACGAAAATTGCACACGTCACAAAGAAATAGAAGCCCGTGAAATAGAAAACAAATGGATGGAATTGGCGACTTCACCGTCACCGTTGGCATAGCCATCGCCCTACACTCAAACACACACACACCTACTCCGCCTTGGTGTCGAATCCCACCTCCTCGTAGTCCTGCTCCAGCGCCGCCAAGTCCTGACGCGCTGTCACGAAGGTGTCCTCCTCCATGCCCTCTCCCACATACCAGTGGACAAAAGCGTGCTTTTTGAACATTAGGTCAAATTTCCTGTCAATTCGAACGAAGGCCTCACCGATGGCGGTGCTATTGGCAAGCATGCAACACGTCCGCATGACTCGTGCCAGGTCCCCTCCGGGCACAGTAGCTGTGGGTTGACTGTTGATGTCCACCTTGAAGCCGGTCGGACTCCAGTCCACAAAGTGGATGGAGTTGGCCGACTTTATTCCCGAGGTGGCCGAATTTACACTGGCTGGATCCACATCACCTCGATAGAGCAGACACACCGCCATGTACTTGCCCATTCGAGGGTCAATCTTGACAAAGGAGTTCGCCGGTTCGAAACAGGCTTTTGTGATCTGATCGACAGAGTTGGTTTCGTGATAGGCCTTGTCGGCAGCCACAATGGGAGCAAAGGTGATGAGAGGGAAGTGGATCCGGGGATAGGGCACCAGGTTGGTTTGGAAGCCGGTCAGGTCTCCGTTCAACTGGCCTTCAAATCTGAGAGCTGCTGTGAGAGAGGAGATGATCTGTGCGAGGATGCGGTTGATGTTAGTGAAAGTTGGACGACGAATGTCGAGATTGCGACGACAAATATCCCACACCGCCTCATTATCCATGAGGAAGCAGACCTCGGAGAGTTCGATGCACGAGTGGGTGGTGAGAACGGCATTGTAGGGCTCCACGACGGCGGAGGCTAGGCGCGGTGCAGGATAAACACACAATTCAATTTTGGTGACCTTGCGATAGTCATCTGAGAGGCGTTGAATGAGGAGAGAGCAGAAGCCGGAGCCAGACCCACCACCGAGGGAATGGAAAACGATGAAGCCCTGGAACAGGTGACAAGTATCAACAGTCTTGCGGATCTGGTTGAGCACGCTGTTTACTATCAACTCGCCGACGGTGTAGTAGCCTCGAGCAAAGTTATTTGCTGCGTCCTCCTTTCCTGTAATCAAGCTGTCTGGATGGAAGAGTTGGCGGTAGTAGCCGGAGCGGATTTCATCTAAAGCGAAAAGTGAAGAAGGGCAAATTTCCTAAGCGCCATTCTGTTCAATGAGCACTTCCATAAACAATATTTTATGAAAGAAAAAACTTGAAAAGCCTATTTTTTGCGTACTCTTCAAGAGCGTCACTTCTTAGAGCACAAAACGCTTCAAAATTCACAACTCACCGACTACGGTAGGTTCCAGGTCGATGAAGATAGAACGGGGCACGAATTTGCCGTGAGTGGTATCATTGTAGAAGGTGAGAAAAGAACTGTCCTTGGGTTCGTAGCCATCGTAATAGAAGCCATCCGGTCGAATGCCGTGCTCCAGTCCAAGAAGTTCCCAACAGGCGTTGCCAATCTGTACACCCGCCTGTCCGATGTGGATGCAGATCACCTCTCGTACGGCGTTCTGGAAAGTAAATTACTCACGTCAGTCACTCAAATAGCACGGAACACGGTTCACGTTATGACCTAAGCAATCCACAGTCCATTGACTTCCACTCTGCAGGCGTCACATATGTGTGACACTCAATTTTTAACCTCATTTTTGCCTTGATCGTGACTGCAACCTCATTTTTTATTAGTGATTCATCAAAGTAGGCTCTAAAGAGATTAAAGGCCTTGCTTTATTCAAACCTAACCGAAAAAGAGTCCATTTGGTTCTCGAAGGTTAGCCTAAGCCAGTAAGTCTACTTTTGAGGGTTAGGGAGTTCGCAGGCCTCATCCAAAGGTTAAGGAGCGACGTCCAAAGCGGAAGTGGGGCCAAATAAGGCAGTCAATGGATAAATGAACCTCTAGAGCAATGAGAATTTGTAAGAAAGTGGGGGACGAAAAATGAGGGAAAAAGTTGCTCACTTTAGCCATGTTAGATCTCAGCACGACGCTGCAGGTCTCACAGACCGCGGCTCCATCGATCCATGGATGAAGTGCACGTGAGGATTTTGAAGTGCCCACTTCGCCACCGAGGGCACTGCGAGGCCCGTCAGTGCTGGTAGCTGCGAGTTCGATGGCTGGACCGATGTGACTCGAGTTTTACGCCACTGAGGAGCTCCTCAGAGGAAGTCATCCAGTTCTTTCTCCCCTTGTGATCGAAATCCTTTTAGATACCAAAAGTGAAAGTCTGCTAGACAGAAATAAAATAGCTGCGGATTTATTACGATCTCTTGAAAGACATAGCAAAGCCTGTAGGAAAGATAACTCGAAGAAAATCAAGTCATGGCAAAGGAAAACCCACCAGATCCGGGCCCTCCAGATGCGATGGATGTTAACGGCGGGCTTGGGATGACTGCTGGCGAAATTTGCTTTCATATCCCATCAATTTTCTCCACAAAAGTTGACAGAGCGACCAAAAAGACGTGAGAAGTGGAAGCGTCTGAGGGAAACGTTCGACTGGGCGGCTCCAGTCCACATTCGACTGTGATTGCCTGATCAGCGATCTGCAGTATTGGGCAGGATTAAAACAAATGGCACTTGACTTTCATATGCCTCTCTAAACTTTTTCAGTGTCTCTACCCACTGCCATTTTTTGGGAAGGAGAATTTTGCGAGGTTTCAGCCATAGCTGATAACTTGAAAGTGAAATCTTGACCGGCTGGTGCTCTTGGAAGTTGCCTTGCCTGGCAGGAATTGCCCGGAATTCGGAGCCTGAAGTGACATTTTCCCCCTTAAAAATTTAAATTTTGTCCTGTTAAGAGTCGGAAAAGCGGTTTCAGAGGCATTGCGGAGGTCTCAGGGTCTATTTTTTGAACACCATGTGACACAGCGGCTGAAAACGGAGGCCATTCACGAGAATTTGTTCATTTTTGATGGCATGGGAGGCAGGGAGAGTGGAATTTGGGCCACCTTGGCCTTCCTCCCGCCGAATTCTAGCGGTTACATGCAGTGATTGCTATTACTCTTTTCCACCGAGGTGAAGCCCACGCATGGCGAGATGTGGAAGAGGACTTTTAGCCACTTTGATTCCTCTTAGGCGACTACTTTAATGGAGAGGTAATTTGGAGAACTGTTTTGCATCCATTGTAGGCGATCGCATGACCCAGCACCTGGAAGAGCATTTATAGGAGCTGAAATTATGCTTGATTATGCAAACTACTTCATAGATGGACTGGACGAAAGTCCGCTGGGAGCATCGTGAAGGCGGAGACTTAATTTGACCCTCGTCTTTCTCGGCCAGATGGAAGTTATGGAGGCTAGGCGACAGAAAGAGCAGATGAGAATTCTGTGAACACACTTTCATTCGGATTGTGAGGAGGAGCGCTTTTTAACTCCTTCACTGTGGATTTTTTTTCCCTAGGGCCTACGCACTCCACTGTTACGAACTTCGCGAGTTCCTTTGCCCACTCTCAGGCGGAAAGTTGTTTCAAGCCATTATAACTGGAGCGCCAGGGGTGAATTTTGAAGTGATTGGATCTATTAAGGTTGTAGGAAGGACGGTGGATCACGTGACAGAAGTGGAAGTAAAAGTTTGACCACTCGATCGGCGGGCTAACGACAGTATGAATTCAGTCGTCCGCCTGTGTGGCTCGCGGGGACCTTGGCAAAGCGAAAATCGGCTGTTCGGATTCGTGTGGATGTCTGGAATGTGGACGGCTGATGCCTGTTGAAAGCCCTCCAAATGATTACGTTTGGAATTAATTACTCACGTCATCTGTGTCTTGGTCTGTCCATGACTAGACAGCCTCCAGCCACTCCCATCTCTGCTACTTCAGCTTCTTCTCTGGTCATGCGAAGGTGACAATCTCATCTTCAAGGGTGGCACCTCATCGGCTGGAGAAGACGCAATAGGTGGACGGGGCACTCTGTCAGCCATCTTCACCGAATCTCTCACCTTCCCAGGAGTCGGGCTGGCAGCACGCATTAATTGAAAATGAAGAGAGTCGAGTTGACAGACTTTGAGTGGTCTTGCAGGGAGGAGGGGGGCGACAGTGCAGAAGAGTGTTGCAAGTAGTGGAAAAATGGGCTAGTTTGGGCGGGGCTTGGCCTTGGTAGCGTTCAACTGCTGCACGAGTCGTCGCTTGCCGCAAGTTAGTTCGTCATTCGACCGGTCGGTGGCTTGCACCGCCGGCAGTCCCAAGTAGCCTGTGCTCCTTAAAGCAGTCCGTAAATGGGTTTGAGAAGCAGGGCACCGGTCTTTTAAATTCAGCCCCTTTTTCGTTGGATGAAGGAAGGGAGTTTTGATGGCTCTTCTGGTTGCTGGAGGCGCTAGCTAACCGTTTCGTCATGCACGTCGGGGATTAATGAAACTTATTAGTGAGGCATTCATCTCGATCGAGTGTGGACTGTCGCGCCACTTTTGAATTGGGTAATTAATTGTCAGAATCATGTTTTGTAGAATGCACCTAAGATGGTGTTCGCCTTCGACTCGCTCTCCCCCTACTGTCTAAGAGTTCTGCCTCAGTCGGGAATCAAATTCCACCCCACCAGCCGGCATTTTGCTGTTAGACGGTCAAGTTAGTAGGGAGCAGGGCGAAGCCCACTGTCACGATCCTCGGTTTAAACATAAACAGTCGCGCATATTTTAAGGCAATCAACGAAGTTTTGTGCCAAATCAGAGAACAAAATCAGTTTTAGGATCGGGTTTGAGGTGCGGCGCTACCTCTTTCCTGAATCGTAATAAACTTTCAACCCATGGCAGCAACACTTCACCACAGGCGTTTGAAGTCCCGCTGACCTCCTGCCACCCACTCCAAGGCAAATGGGACACCCTAGCGTAGCCCCTCAAGCGCTGTATTATCTTATAATGTCACGCCTGTCATTTCAAACATCTCGCCACTGTCTACTTGAACCATCAGAGGCTCTCTTTACCAGGGCTAAGACAAACCTTCGACCAAAAGAAAACAGGTGAAGATGTAACCTTCTAAAAAAGGGAATCGAGGCGTCTCATGCCAGGCTGGCGCCCTAACTCAACGTTGCGATCACCCGAGCGATAACAGCTCGGCAATGCATGCCACCGCGACCGGAAGCGACCGGACGTAAGGGGTCACATTTGCGCGAGGGGTTGAGGTGAAAAAATGATTCCATTCATAAAAAAAGCAAATTCTAACCGTAATTTGAATTATATTTGTTGAACTTAATGGCGCAGATGCTCATGAAACGGCATCAGGCGGAAAGACGGACTGACAGACACATCCGCCAGCCATTGAACCCTCGTTAACTTTAAAAGACTGCTTCTGTGTGAAATATGCACCATTGAAGCCCCAAACTAGCCTCACCCTCGTTACATTCATCTACGCGTTAACTCCATGCCCGGTGGATGAGCCTATGCTAAGAAGCTGCTTCAAAGACGATTTCACTCATGCTCCAACCAGACAATAATTTGTTTGATATAAACAACTTTCTACGTACGCAAAAAATTATTTTTTACTTCTAAAGCAGTAAAAAATTGGGACAAGATAGGGTCAAAGCCTTTTTACAAAATCAGTGGAAATCGACCTAATTTCTATCCTGCAAGGGAGGTGTGCCAGGGTACTCGATCGTCAATAGTTAAGGTGCAAGACATTGATTGACAGTTCGAGCAAGGGCAGGGTTCTCCATAGCAGCAGCGACACGCTCCTTGTCGGCCAGCTGTTTGTTGATGTCCGCCTCGGAGTCGTGCATACCCGGTGCTATCGTCACGCGGATCTGACAACAGAAAAGTTCGTTATTACTGATATCGTTATAGTAAGCCTTTATTTATTGGAAATTAAATATTTGCCTCGGCTGCTGAATCATGTGGGATTGTTCGTCTAGCGGGGAACAACAGCGTCACAGCACTGCAATTACAATTACACTGTTGGCGCTGTGAAAAAAGCAACCCAACTGATGCTACAAGCAATGCCACTGAGCTTATGAAGGGGTAAGTACATAGGAAGGAGTGAAATCAGGCTGGGTTTCCTGGGCCTTCGGAGACGAATTTAAGTATAATTCGAGCAGCAATGAGAAGATCGCCTGCGGGAAATTAGTCCAAACGTGACCATGCATTTGCAACCTCAACAATCCCGACAGCTTTGATAGCCACTTACACGTGTACACCGCATTCAGGGCATAAAACGCATGATCTTACATACCCCACTGACGCACAACTCGGTGGCATGGAAAAGAGGCAGAGAACACTCGATGGGTACACAATGGCATCGGGAAAAGGACAACTTTAAAAGGCTAGCGTAAGCTGAGTGGGAAGAGCTAAAGGCCATATAGTCAGGGTGACAACAGTCTATGCTAAATCATCAGCGCCAAATGATTGCACAGAGGGTTAAGGGGGGTGGAATCTATGCTTTTGAAACCAGCAAGATGCTCAAATCCAAAAAAGCGACCAAAAAGGAATTTTCAATTAGTCAAGCGGAACCAGCCAATCACCTTGAAGCGGCGTGGCAATGACCGCAGCAACTTGACCTTGATTGAGAGACCAATGAGAGTGGCCATGCTGCAGTGGGGAATGGTGGGTGTGAACTGGACACTGACGGTGGAGCCGGCATCATCCACGACTATCTCTTCTCTCCTCACCACACCAAGCACTTCCAGAGTGTAGGGGTGCTCCGGGTCCCGAATGTCGCGAATGTGCTCTGAAGAGAAAGCGAAGTGACACCTATTGGGTCCCCTCAACTCAGAAGTTTTGTTTATTTATGTAATCCTTCATTTGTCAATTCCTCGTCCCAACCAGCTTACCAAAGACTTCAGCGGCGGTGATCGGTTCACGGGCGGACGAGGTCATGGGTTTGAATTGCACACCCACTCGACTTTTATCCACAGGGTAGAGGCGCGGTGCTGCGTTTTGAAGGAGTTCCATCTGGAAGAGGATTCGACAAGGAAGGCAGCACGCCCACGCTCTCTAGAGCTTGAGATTCGTAAAAACTTTTGTCAGCCGATCGAGAGGGGACAAAAACAACGCAACGCCTCTCTTGGTGCCAGGCACTTTCCGAGGTGTGGTGGAAACAACAGCACGACCTTTAGCTTGGCATCTTTCAAAGTCTATCAGCCAACTAAAAGCGATACTTCGTTTCTGACATTGAGTCAGAAAAAGTCGTGTAAGGGCCTGGCCAATACTGCTTGACTCAGGAACACAGATAACTGAATACCGCCGTCTCACGCAGGCTGAGGGAAATAAGGTGACCGATATCACGTTTTCGCCTCAGTAGAACACACTGATGCTCTTATAGTTCAGAAAGGGACCAAAAGTGTGTAATCATCACCCCACGGTGATCAAACAAACGTAAACAAGACCTAACGAGGCGATGAACATCCAACCGACCCAGAAAGTAAATACTTTCGTTAATAGAAACTCAGAAATGCTCGACTTTGGCACCCGAATAAGACACGAAAACGGATTGCTTCTGAAGTGTGGTAGAAACTCGCACCAGACAGAAGAAGACGAGCGTAGTCCTCAGATAAGTATGTATTTGTGCTTGCTGATTTATCAAACAAAGAAGTTTCAATATAGCGTTGAGCAGACAACGACGATTCAAGCGCGCAGGCGTGCAGTACTCAGTTTCTTTTCAACTTCATCCAACTGGTCATTTAGCTGAAAAAAGACGAATATGAGGGTAGCCTGATAGCCAGCGAGCCATCTGCCTATTTGCAGGTAAAACAACGTGACCTCGATTACAAAGAACTCATCTAACTACAAAACCTTAAAAGATTCCGCTTCACACTCTTCCATAGGCACTCAAATGCGTTGCTGCACTATGTGGGAAAACTCGCACGCTTACCCTCTGACAGACTACCGAATGCTTGTGAATGCGTAAGCAGCCTAACGCTTTCTGATGTAAACAGCATCCATTCACGAATCGCTTATGTTGGGGGGACATCAATACCAGCAACATCTGTTTCTGCTCTCCGACCTCAAGCTCCTCTTTCGACTGCTAATCCACTCATCCCAATACCTACTGATGGCACTTAAGTAGACGAACCTCACGCAACTTCTCCAATTGAAGCATGAAGAACTCGGAGAAACGGCGATCCACCTTCATGTCTGCAATATGGATCATCTCCCCATCCACGTAGAAGTCAGTGTCACAGAGAAGCTGCAGTGTGCCTTCCAGGCTACCACAAGTCTCTCCTGTGCACGTAACGTTCTTCAACTGGTGCTTGAAACGCATCAACAGGGAGTGCACGTTCTCATCATCCTCAAAAAAAAAACAGTAGAATAGTTTCATTTATTGTCATATGACATTGCGAGTACATACCACAATTGTTGGTTGCCGTCTGTGTGGATGCTATCTAAACTGACCCACGAATGGACCGAGCACATACAAGACATACCTCCTCCAAGAAATGGTTCAATTTCTCCACAGGAAGAGATGTGTAGAGCTTGAGGAACGATCGCAGTCGCGGCAACTCGATCCAGTATTGATCGAGCTCGCTGCGGAACACCAGGCCTTGGTGACGCTGCGCATCCAGGGCGTAGTTCACGCGCTCCGTCGCCTTCGCATCCGGATTTATGAAGCGTGGACAGCCGATGTCAAAACACATAGCAAATTCGTCCTTGTTTCTGTGATGCAATAGAGTTAAATACTACGGACTATGGTTTTGCATAAAATTACTTATGAGCTCCCAATTTCAGAGGCATTTCGAGGAGTCATCAGCCCATACTACTGATATGGGGTACTAAAGCAGTACACTCACGTTTGTTGCAATCGGTTCAAGCTTTCTGCGAACTTCTCCTTCAAATGTTGTTCCACAGTCTGATCGATCGGCATCGGGTCGATGGTTATACAGATAATCAGAAGACTTGTCATCTGGTCGGCTTGCTTCACCACATACTCCCGCAGATCAGGTCGCTGCGCAACGCAAGCAGAGACGCGGGTAATGTAGGCCAGAGTGTGGGTAAAGGTGCGTACTGCATCCTGAAAGCGTCGCATCATGAGGTAGGCGAAGCCAACATAATAACCTGTGGTGATGTGACAGGTTGGCACTTCATGATACATCTCCTGCCGACTTAGCTGAACGTGCTCAAGCATTTTAAGGGCGGTGAAGTAGTCACCCAGAAGGCAGTGCACACGACAGAGGCCCACAAGACTAAAGAAACCGAGCATCTTGTAAAGGTCACATTGACCAAAAGGTCCGGCCACTTCGTAGGGGTCACCTAACAGTGAAAAAGAAACAACCATCCGTGATAATCATGCTGCACACACTCTATGCATTAGCGAAAATAAGAGAAGAGAAATGTGATCACAAGTTGCTCACGTTGCATGGCATAGTAGCTAAGCTGCAGATTTATGTTCGACTTCTCCACAAGTTGAAACAGAATGCCGAGGACACCTTGGATACTCCAAGTGGAGGGGTTCAGACCCAGGAAAGCATCATCCTCGGGTTTGCGCTTAAGTTTGCTGCGGTAAGTGGAAAACTTCTGGAACTGGTATATAAACTCGTCGATAATATCCCAAAGCCACTGATTTGGCAGCTCTAACTGGACAGGATTCTTCGGCTCTAAGGCAAATAAAGCGAAGTGACGTTAATTCACATGCCCAACAAGTATGGTAAAAAATGAGAAAAGACATACTTAAAAGAGCGTCAAAAAGGGCACAGTAGTTGAGATAAGACTGGTGAGCTTCCTCCAACTCAGGGAAAGAGGTGACATGTGCGTACAAATGCCGATAAAATAACTCATTATAGAGCATCATAAATATTGAATCTAAAAAGTTCATCAGCGTCAGAACAAGTTTTACCCTTATTAACAAGGGGGGCAATAGCTTCAGCAGGAGGCCAGCGAGTGGTTTTGAAATACTGTTCAGTAAGCTTTGGAAATCTAGAGAAAGGTGTTTTCAAAGTTTTCGAGGGCTTACTTGACAATGTAGTCATTTTCAATTTCAATCAAGTCGTTGCTCCTAATATGCTTATAGAATAACTTGATAAAGGATTCAACATCAGCGCAAAGACTTTTATAAAGATCGTCGTTAGCCTTGGAAGCACCTGCTTCACCAGCCTTTAAATGTGATAAATACTATGCAACCGAACCTGCCGACCCTCCCGTGCATTAGCCATTTAGTCCGCGTTTGAAGTGGCCGCAAAGTTGTAAGCTAGGATAAACCAAAAACTATAAATAAAATTAAAATAATTTGTGTTTTGCTTTTAAACATATTTAAAAATGCAATTTTTACAAATTAATAAAATAAATGTTAAAAAAACACCATTTCGTAAAAAGTTTGTTGCAATTTTTGTTACATTTTATTTACAAATTGACTCTTCAAACACTCACAAGTATTAATATTTTTTGGTCTTTTGTGCTTTTAATCTGCAAATCCTGCGGTTCATATTTGGATTTTGCGTTTGTGCGACGGGGTAGCTGTTTGGCGGGCGGGTACTTTTGACTCAAATATTTCTGCGTGTGATCGTTTTTAGCAAATATCTTGCAAATCGGTAATTGAAATGGTATTGGGAGAGAGAAGCGATGGTCGCATCGATAGGGAGAAGACCTGTCCTCTTCTGTTAAGGCTTTTTTGTGGTCATTGTTCACACAACAAGATATATGAATATTCACGCAAGTCATTTCCTCTCAATGAGTTACAAGCGTATACATGGTATGATACCGCAGGTAATTTGATGTTTTTCTTTAGGCTGGATGCAACTTTGCTGGAATTATCCTCATTAGTTAAAATAGTTAATCCTGATGCACGTAAAAGAGGGACGATTTTTGACTTTGCCATTGTTTCTCCTGACCCACGAACTCCGGGTTACAAAATGCGTGACATCGGAAGCGTCTGTTCCGGTTTCCCTTCGGATTCGGATAAAATAATGTTGAAGGCAAGGGTTTAACTTTTGAGTATGACTTTTTAGCGTTAATGTTCATTTTTATTTGTCTTGTTCTTATTAGATGGTTAGCATCTGCCTCGTAACTTATAAAGTTTATATAATCAACGAATCGGAAAATTAGACAACGGGTATTTCGGGAAATTCGCTATCAGCCTGTTTTTCAAATTAGATCCTGATATAAATCACCGGTCGGTTGAGTTTTTTTGTCTAGTGGATTAATTTAGATTACGTGTTCCTGCTCTAAGTGCTGATGGTACTTCCCGGTTATCCTTGTCGGATGCACCCTTTTTTCACGAATGCAAACATTCTTGTCAGGGCTTTTTAATTTTTGTTCTTGGTAAATTGCCTTCACAAGTGCTAGTAATCGATGTGAGTGTCGGCAATGCCACTTTCACTCATACCCATAACTCCTTGGGAATCCGCAACACCCTTTATCACTGCACCTCGGAAGAGTGCGTCTCTTTTTGATTATCTTCACACATTAGTCCATTTTCGAATGCACAGTCCTTTAATCAGAATAGCTTCCCGAACCCAAATTTTTTTGTTCCAACTCTACTCGGCACATTGTAACACAAAATCGTGAATGTCACATAGCCTCACTAGACGCAATGGGATGAGTTAGTTTCTTGGTAAGTGGAATTAGATTGAATTCTAAACGCTCGAGGAATCTCCCCCTTCGATTTGAGGTCTCCACATTCCTGTAATACAATCTCTGGCTCCTAGCTCACTGGCTAATTCTAATTAACTCAACCTACCAGGCTTACCGCTTTCCCTTTGGTGGTTTCTGTTCCCCGATTTTGGGACTGTTGGTGTTTTGGCCCAACTGAGTAACTGTTAGTCCATCTCTTTAATCCACGGTCATCTTTCAACATTCGTTGGCCTTTGGTGGCGTTCGATAAATTGTTCGTCCGGCACAACTCCGATGCCAAACCTAGATGTTTTCGTCTGTTGAGTAGAAGTACCGACATGTCATGCCTAGGGGCAGTTAATTAGTGCCTTCCGCCACATTCTTTCGTCCCACACCTCCGCCTACACATTTGCAAGTGCTTTGAAGGTAAACGTCAATTCTGGTTTTCGCCACAAAACAATTACGATTGCATAGCGCATATTTCTCCATACTAAAGGACTGTTTTTCCTTACAGCTTTACAAAAGCTCTGAAATCATAGTTTTGTATGGAATGTGTCTCATTGGCCGGTGGGAATATTGGTCTTGCCCTTTGCCATTGAGCACTTGAAGGCGGTTCATTGCAAGCGCATCTAGTGAGGATAATTGCTCCCCACCCCATCTTACTGCAAGTCTACCTCTTATCCTTGCAATTGCTTTTACTCAAGGTGGTCCAGAGTCATCATCATCACACAACTGCAGTTTCGGTCTTCATCGTACATGTTCCGCCGGTTTGAAAGGCATACCTAGAGGACTGGTGGCGTTGGCATATCTATTTTACTCCGTCAAGTTTTACTGTGTTTACTTGAGCAAGTTGTGCGACTATACACTCTACTTCGATTCGTCTTGACATCGTAGAGCGTTTTTGTTAGATAATGGAAAGCGTCTCGTTGCCGTGCCAACTTTGTTGTCTCCGCTTCATATGGCTCCGTTTGGGCCAGCCCTTCCAAGTGGCTGTAGCAGTCGCGTTAATCTCTCCATAGGGTTACTTCGAACGCATTTAGAAATATGGGCCCAAAAGGCTTCTTTAATTTACCTTGACAAAAGATGCTCGCCACTGACTCTTCGCCCAACCTCTACGTAGGACTGCGCTTTCCGCATCGGTGACATGGTTGACGTGGCGGTAACACCACCAGCCACGGAGCGAACGTCCACTGTCGGTGGCATCGGCAACAATAAGCGTCGGGTGGTGAGACGGAATGCAGAGCCCCTTGCCAATGCCTCAGCTACGGCAACAGCCGCTTTCCAAGCCGAGCAGCCGGCCCGTCGAGTCGTGGGACGTGACTACGACAGCTATCATTACTATCACCCGCGTCAGCGACGTTTCATGTAGTCGATGGGGAGGCACTGTCATCATCATTTAACGTTTTTTGACCTGTACAAAATTGAGTGCACCTTTACAACGCATCTTATGGGATTGCCGTGTCTGGGAAATTTTGAGACCGACCGGTGGGTCAGCTGCATTGGGATGGGTTGTTAGTCTCTATCTCATCTTGAGGATATCATTCGACCAGTTCATCTGCAAATTACTGCAGCAGTCCAGACGTCACGAGGACGACACGCCAGTTGGTTTAGTTAGGAGGGGAAGGATGGAGGATCTTTTCAGTTTAACTATTACGTAGGCTTCGATTAAAAATGAGCCAGGAGGCGTGGCGTCAGCGTCGGGTGGCTTTGAAGGATATAGCGGCTGCGGGGCCTCAGTGCTTCGGCGATTAGCTAGTGGTTCTGACCTGCTTGGATGCGTTGTCGCTTGTGCTTCCGATTGTGTGAGCACCTGTTTTGCCCGCGTGATGCCCCGCCTGAGGAACAGCTTCATGGTGGGAATCTTAGAGTTGGACAGTAAGTTGCAGTTCTAGTCTTAGAGTCATCGGCGACATGATTTCACCCTTTGGCTTACTCCGGGATGGCGTTTTCATGTGTCCCGGCTTTCATCCACCTTTCGCTGCCCTTCCCATTACCGAACAGCGCTTGCGTCGACACCGCTGCCGCTCCCGGAGGTTGATTCGCCCGCTTGGCTTCAAGTTTCCTTTCCTACTCGAGTCGTTTTGTCGTGACCTCCATTTCACGCGACTGAAGTGTAGCATGGAGAGGTGGAAAAGGAAGACAATGGGGAAACCTCAATTTATTCATTGCATTGCTTTTCGCACTTGGTAAGGTTGTTACCGAAAAGCGTTTACCAAGTGACTAGAGACAAGTGAAGTGATGGCCGGCGACAAGGATAACCCTTTCATGTTTCTTTAAGATTCTTACCCAAGTTGTTGGAGTCTAAGAGGCCTCGGCAGAAGTTGGTGGCTTCTTGGTCCTCCTAGCTTTCATGACGTAGTAGGAGGTCATAGGGAAAACTCTCCATCTGCGAAACCCAAATGGACAGTCTGCTTACCTATACTTGTATGGTTAACAGGTGGCCTCTCTGCGATGCTCCTTTGAAACGATGCATTGCGTTAAACAATTCGTTGCAATAACTTGGTGGGTCACCCTCGGTGAGGCATAGGCTTGCCAAGAAATACTTTGCTCTTGGGTGACAAAGGGCTCTCACTCCTTTTGTCCCTTCAATTCCCATTTTCCCACTAATCACCTGATTGCTAAGTGGCAAGAAAAGTCGAAATAATGGAGCAACGCGCATCACCGCGATTCTTCGCCCGGTTGTGGGGTGCCTTGTAAACATTGAGGTAGTGGATTCTACCATCGCATCTGCTCCTTAAGCCAAGAAATAGGACTCCCACAAATTTGCTGCATTTTTTGAAGTCAGCTTTATATATTTTCGAAAGCTAAGAAGTTTGCACTTCATCAATTCCACCGACCATTATATTAAGAGTGAGAGTTTGGGTGGAGGAGCCAGCATAGAGAGCCTAATCAGGGCTACCGCATCGATGGCTAGCAAAGTTGGTGCACTGCACCAAATTGAGGTGCCCAACAGCTCCCCTTGTGGGGACTCAATAGGCCACAACAGGAGGATCTTTCGGGTGTTTCAAACCTGGTTTCCTGATTTAGCTTTTTGTATACTACACCACATTAGCTACTAACAACTACTCAGTAGGGGTTCTTCTCCGACCTATGGAGCTTGTTTGATGAAATAACGCGCTGTTGGCTTACCATTTGATCGAAAACTAAATTCAATCCATTTAAGAATGCTCACTTTAAATGTTTCTGTCATGGAGTTCTAAAGGTTGTCGACAAAATTTTAACACTCGTGTAAGTAATTCGGCTTGCATTTTCTGAGTCACTTTTAACCCCGTTCTATAAGAGTAGGATAACTACGAAACTGTCATCTGTTTAATTTTTTATTGAACTACGTACCACCTTGAGGGCTGACTACTTCCTTTCTCAGTCCTACGCACCAGTGCATCACTTCGCGTTTGCCGAGAACTTGACCTTTGAGTCTATAACTGACCGATTACTAACAAGGTTGTCACCCTTAAGCAGCCCAATAAGAGTGGCTGGACTAGCAAAATTAGGCAGAGCTCAGGCTTTGCTGGAAAAGCGCTTGCTACTTTTCGCTTGAGAAATCCGGTAGGACTCTGTCATTTAGAAAAAGGAAGTACGTCGCCATGACGCTTAAAGGAACTCAATTGCATGGTCCAGAACAAGTTTTCCGTTTTCCGCTCGGGGTTCAGCAACAAACTGTGCAAATTGTTACAGGTTGTGCCTACTGATGGATCATCTTTCAGGCACCTCACTTTATCTTGGCTTCCGCCAGCCGCACTGGTAGTTAACTTGTAAACTGTGCAAGTTTTGTAAAGGTCCCAATTTTACATGCTCTGGCACGTCGCCTACCATGATGAGCTCAATTACCGTCTGTACCGCCTTCAAATGCCGAAGAGGTGCAGACAATACTGATGATCGACGCTGTTGCCGACTTATGAATGCCGACCAGTGTGATGGTTAGCCACCTAGAGAGGTCAGGCCGATTGCTATCGCCACGTCATTGACCGCCTTAAAGATTGGATGCGCATTCCTCGACGTCGTCAGGGCCAACCAAAAGCGCTGCAGTCTTCATGGGGCAACAAAACTTTGTTTACGACCTGCCATTTAGCAGTCGCTTTTCTACTAAGTCAGTGGCCTTCAGAGTGAACGGCCGCTCTTTATCCACTCGCCTGTTTTTTGCGTGTTCCAAGTTTTGTTGCCGCGCTCAGGAGCCTCATAAATCGCAGGTCGCCGGATTGTGCACATTTGCATTGCTCCTTTGCGCTGCTGCTGCTGCTGCTGGATCAAAGACTGAAATTTTGCAGTTAGCAATCCTTTCAAGCTGATGACGCGGATAGGTGCATGACAAAGGAGAGAGTTCTTATTTCCCTTACACTGATGAAGTAGCAACCTATTCCAGCCTTGCTGTCCCACTTGGCGGTGCAGGATGAGGCAAAAGCCCACCGGTGAATTGGACTTTCAGAAATGGCATGACGAAGACGTGCAAAATGCTTGCCAAAAGGAATTTGCAGCACTGAGAACGGGCAAGAAAAGATGAAAATCTGCGTCTGGTGGAGTTGGGAGCCTTTGAGTAGAGTAGAGTGGCCTCTTTTCAGTGGATGCGAACGATGGCGTTTCTTTTGAAGCATATTGACGTACAATGAGCTCGGTGGCCCTCTATTTTCTTCGGCTGTTCCTCTGGTTGGAAAGGAGAACGGTGCCAGAGGGCTCAACTGTGGAATTGAAGAGGTGAGAGGTCACTAACAACGCGACTGGCCCGTCCTCCTCTGCTACTCTGCTCGTGTCTCCTAATGGGGAGTTGCAAGACCCCGTTTTTGGCTCTAAAATGTTCTCCTTGGTAACTCTTCCAGGATGGCATGGTCGCGAGCCACGATGGTAGCCCCCTAGATCCGCAGTGCATGAACTTGCATTGTATGATGGTCTTCAAAGAAGTGTAGAAGAGCTGGATAAGGTTTAATTGTCAAAGTCGAGGGGACCGTCCCCACCTTCGTGCAGAAGGGTGGTGAGATTGCTGCTTTTGTCTGAGGGCAGACCTACGCAAAATCTAAAATTTTTTTCCGTAAACTGATCACCTCACACTCTTTTCACTTTAATTATCTAACCCAGTAATTACCTCCTCAAAAGGCGTTTCAAGCGTTTGGCTTAAGACAGTGCTATCCTCTGAGAACCTGAGAAGGCAAATTCAGGGGGTACTGAGGTTGGTGGTGAGGAAAATCTCTGTGTCACTGATAAGAACTACCTCCCTTTTACTGACCAGAAATCGCTGGACGAGATCAAGCACCATGCATTCCCAAATGAAGTGGGTAGTCAGCTTGTAACCACAATGCTCGATTCCTATTGGTTAATCACGAATTAAGAGCAGAAGCAGATACTGATGGCAGAAATTAAAAATTTTACAGTGAATGTAGCTATCCCCTTTTATGGGGTAAAATCCGATTCGCAAAGGCACGGAGACTTCATTTCACACGCAAATTGAGTTGTCAATTTGCTGTTAAAAATACTCGTTTCCTATTGGCCAGTCTTTGGCAGAGCAATGGAGGATCCTCTGCCTTCAAGACTGAAAATCGAGAAGATTTTTTATCACCGCCTAATTAACTCGCGTCTTTAGACCCATAGGGCGTAATGTTACGATAATATTAATTAATTCTTGTCGGTAGGGGAATGGGGGAACCGTTAAACGCAGTGCAAATCACGCCTCAAAACCGATGGGGTCGTTGATCATGCTGCCATTTGCTGTTAGCGTGGCGACTGTCGGTCCCGTTTGTAATCTGTGTGACATAAACACCTGGCACGCGTGACAAGCCCCTAAAGCCTGGCAGCACACGCACCAACGCTAGGCGGCCATAAATCAGCCCTAAGGCGTGCCTGTCTGTGTGCAGGATGAAACATTACACCGAGGCACTTTAATGTGAGTATGTGAACCAAATCTTAGCATATCTCATTCCAGTCACGCTGCTTGAAAGGCCTGATTGGTGTCAGTGGCCACTGTCCGGTTACTCGTGGGATGAAGGGGACGAGGTCAGGCGTAAGGTTGCATGCTGCGGTCGATAGGCGGTCGTGAACTTCCTTAAATGGGCAATAAAGCATCCACTCTTGACTGTGTGGATGGTCATTATGGAAATATCACAATTCCTACCCGAAAGGTTTTAAGCACCATTGCCCGGAGATGCTTATTGGAATTGTAGCAAAATTTGTTGCTCTGTGATTTTACTTTGATGAACTATTTTGGTCTAAACGATTTTTCGAAGCAAAGCAGCTCGCCTGTCTCCTCTGGCGATCCCAAACGGCTGCTCTCCACTCACCGTGTCGTTAAACAAAGTCTTCAGTGCCCTTCAAACCAGTCATATTGAGTGGTAGTATGGCCGTGAGCCGAAGCGGTTCAAAAGATGTCTGCAAGCGCAGAGGCATCAAGAACTCCAGACTGTAGTCCAGCGCTAAAACCCTACCTCCACTTCGAAATGCTCGAAGGAGGAGGAGGAGGAGGAGGAGGAGGAGGAGGAGGAGGAGTGACCTTGGCTAATTGGCTTACATTCCTGTAGGACTTCATTCTACCGAAACCAAGGTCCAGAGGCCTCAAGTTGGCAAAATAAATGTTTAAATTCTCACGTCTGTCATTTTCAGACAAGTTCTTAAAATCTCACGGAATTTGAGGAGAAATTTCACCACCTTGAATGGCCGTGGCTGGAGGTGAACGCTGATTGGTTGGAAGGGATTGAAGCTGATGATTTCCCTTTGATGGAAGTAGAACGCCCTCATTTCTGAGCGTTCCAATGATTTTATGACAAGAATCTTTAAATACCCTTTTGATGAGGTTGGAGGTTCATTTTCTGCCCCGAGTTTTTGCGAACAAAACTGCACGAAGACCCAGTTTCTCGATTTCCTCCTGATACTGCCTTGGAAACTGCGCGCTTTTGGGAAATATGCGCATAACTTCCTCCTCAAATATTACTCTTACTCCCCATAAAATCCCCAAGTCCAACCCCTAGAGAATCCATTCAAGACCTCAGGTAGAGGAAATGCTTTTAATAGTCAATCAAAATCCCACTAACGAACCAACGAGCATCGTTAACTTTGATCTACATCCGTCATCGTCAAACATCTACATTCGCGAGAGGCCCACAAGGCTCCCAGCAAAGCCTGTCGTTCGATGATTTGCCTGATTCAATCGACGACTCCTATTGGTCAAACGGTGGAGCATTTCTACGTATCTTTCTCTCTCTCCCTCCCTCTCTTTTCCCCTTTGACCTCCCCCCCCATTGGCGGCGACTCAAAGGTCTCAATAACTACTAAAGTTCAGCCAATCTGGTTTTCTCGAGACACCAAAAAGGGTCCCGTAGTCTGCTGACCTAATCCATGATTCCTATTGGTTGAACTGAGGGGGAGGGGGCAGTGCTAATCCCAAGACCGCCGTTAACATTAAAACGACAAGAGTGTGGTCTTTTCACGTAAAATTTGATTAGTCATAAATAATTTCAAATTCCGTACTGCCTTCACGTTTCTCGAAATCCACTTTAATATTCTTTGCTATGAGCCAGCAGCGTACACGGATGAAGGTGTTGCGCTTCACCCCATCAAAGAGCACAAACACCAACGGCTGGAGGTAGGCGAGTTGTCCCCTATAGGGGAAGTACATGGAGTGAAAGCTTCCATTGTCCAATTTTCCCGGATTCTTGCCTGGTGCGATGGCGGAGAATTTGTAGTCCATGTCGTAGTACCGAATGATGCCCAAATTGAAGGTGTCGTCCTCGGTCACACCGGAACACTTTACCAACACGCCTGTCGCAAACTCGTCGATGGGATCAGGCAACCAGCCGTAGATGCGACCCATTTTGAGGACGAAACAGGCTTGAGCTGTGTCGAAACCGTAGCTGTGGCGGGAGGCGATAAAACAAACTCGAGGCTTAGTAGGTGTGCGAGAGACAGCCGAGACAGTTCAAAACTTCTGAGTTTGTGAAAGACGAAGAAAGAGCAGATATCCAGGAATGTTTTTAAAGATATTCCCCTTTTACCCTCATGCCATGCAATAGCTTCCCACTGAGGCGGGAACTTTCCAAGTTTCCTCCAAGGGCCTCGTTTAATTATTCAAACGGGTCGCGGCCACTCAGAATGTGATCCGAGCTGTGGGGACAATGCAGAAGCACCTTCACAGCAAGATGAGTGGTGTAGCGTTACAAGAATAGGCTTACCACCGTCTTGAGTTCTGCCATTGGGGGAACGAAAGCGGTGCAGGCGAAGACCACTTTTAAAAGTCCCAACCACTCAAACATCTGACCACTTCACTGCCCTGAGCCGTAGACTGCGCAATCGGGGTTTGCGGCTTCGGCCGCCGCCACCCCCTTATCCGAGCCTGCGTCCATTGGTGCGACATTAAGGATGCCTGAACCGGATGGTTGAGCCAAGACGCCAAATCACGGCTGCCTGTCAACAGGGCAAACTTGGTGCCTACTATGGTGCACGCTACCGCCGCAGCTATGTTGGCAGTCCCATCTTGCCTAGAGTGCGTCCTGTGCCGCCCCCTCCAAATGCGCACAGCCAAGAGCGGAAAGACATTTGGAAACCCAGCTTCTAGACTTTTGCATTGTGGCGAGGCACCTAAGTTGAGTCTTGGTGACTACAACGCAGAGAAGCTCTCAAGCCAATGGTGATGTCATTCCACTGGTCTCCTCGCTGGGGGGGACAATGAGACACTTCGAGGGTTTAAGAAAGGTGGTCGCACACTAAAAAAAGCTCGGAAAGCGGGCTAATCGGCGGAGGGAGGCAACGACATTCCAGGTGAGCTTCTAGTACTTGTCCATCAGGCAGCGGAGCCCTTCAAGGCGAAAAGGACGCCACCTTCCACCCGAGATTGTGTTGAACTGGATGACATTCAACTGCTAGAACTACTTCATTTCCAAAAATGAAATCGCCTGCCACTGAATTGTCAAGTTACCCCAACTGCCTCAACCTCCCCTCCGTCCCTTCCTCCACCACAAAAGCGGACAGATTCAGCCACAAGTACAGACCTATTCCTCCATCCATCATCATTTTGTCTTTCCGTGTGCACGCATGTGTGCGTGTGGTCGCTGTCGGAGAGTAAAACTGTCGCGTGTTTCAACACGTCAAATCGTGCCAAACTTAAGACTGCTGGTGGAACTGTGGTCGGTGTTTGTATTCCCTCTTGAGGTGGAAAAATTCACCACACGAACACTGACTACATTTCGGATGCGGTAGGAGCTGAATAGTGCAATCGCCTACCCATTCATGATGTTGCAGGGTCCACCAGCATTGACGTCGTAGGTGCATGGGCGTTCGGGGTTCTGTTTGTAGCCGCCCTCTTGAACGCAATCTTCGTACTCCGTGGAGCCTGTATTGTCTTGATAGGCGTGCAGAAAGGCCGCCATCTCATCCGACTTCTTGTAGTAGGGCAGGGGTTCGCGGGTGCGAAAGTAGAGAAGGGTGGAGAAGAGGTCGGGGTTAGGAATGTAGCTGAGGCCAGGATTCATTTGCAAGGCGGATTGCATCCCAGTAAGAGCTGGGTGATCACGAGGCACCTGAATGTCAAGAAAAGATTGATTGAACGACTCATCAAGTGCCGAGAGCTAAAGAATGGTCCTTGTGGTGTTCGGCTGAGGACAGTAGTCAATCAAAGTCAGTCATCTTGAAGACTGTCACAAAGAAGAGTCAAATTGTGTGGCCAGGCATCGTTGAAGTGCAACTGGCAGAATGCAAAAAATACAACATTTTGCATTCCATTTCGTATGACTGGGAGCCTACACGTCGTCTCGTGTGCAAGAGTTCTTTTAGTCGTGAACCTGTTCCATCCTGAAACGGCACTGCCACAGCACAAGAAGCACCAACAGTCGCATTAATTAAAGAACGAGAGAAAAGTGTGGGAAGGTGTGCTTTTGACTGATTTACGGTCACACAGATATGCTTCGAGGTAATCGTTTGTGAGATTCAAGTCGTACACGCTGCATGACCGTTTAGAGTTTCGTATCATGTGGAGGGGAGAAAGTATAAGAAATGGTGGTGAAAGAAAAGTCCACTCCCCGTCCTCCCCACACAAATTGGCGACTCAGTTAATTTCACTTAAAGGAGGAGCCTTTCACTATCTTCAGCATCAACCGTAGACCAGCTTCCACGGTAGTGACATGGAACCTAGCTCATGCTAGTTCCCGCATTAATTGGAGTTTTACATTCTTGTCAAAGCAGTTCGACAATGAGGTATTTCAATCTACTTGACAAGTCTAGCTGTGGAGGCAGGAATCGTCAGTTTTCCCAAGAGCCAAGCCCTGATTGGTTCATTGTGGATCAAGGTCAAATCACATTGGATCAGATCAAGTCGGCTCAGTTCACTGGTCTCGAGCGTTAAGAAGCGCAAACTGCCACATGGGACACCGTTGTGGAGGTTGGTTGGATTATGGAGACTGCAGCAGTGACCACTGTCGCGCCATCAAGGGCAGATCAGAAGCTCTAGGAAGTTATCCCTCACACCAACACCACTTCCAAAGGACTGCTGATGTTCGTATCGCTGATTCATAAATGCTTGAAAGTATGAAATAGGCTGTGGCGTCACAGTTGGGGGCGAGGAAAAAAGTCCCACTAAAATCAGCACGAAAAATATGCGCATCCCAAGAATGACCCACAGATAGCTGCGGTCGTTATCGCCTTATCGAAAAACTCCCACGCACCACAATTCGCTGACTGACTGCCCCTCACGGTTTCGAAGCAGAGATGTCACACATATGTGACGCATAATCAGAGCAATGGATGGATGAATAAACGAATGAAAGGTAAGGAAAATTAAGGCGATAGATGCATGGATAGACAGAATGATGAATGAAGTGATGAATGCCAGGATTATAGGCAAGAGTACTTACCTGGAAATACATATACCAGTTGAGATATCCAACAAAGAACAATGCAAGAACCGTGTAGAAGGTGAGGAAGTAAAGGAGACGCTGGCAGATGGCTTTCATAGAGTCCGCATCCTCCCCCCGATTGCGTGGACGCCTGCGTTGGCGTGGATAGGCGTAGACGGTGGTGTTCTTGAGGAGGAAGGCCTGCAATGGCTCAAATTCCGTTTCATGGGGAGAGGGCGGAGAAACCGGTGACTGCTGTTGTGACCTCATGGACATATCTACGGCAGCTCAAGTCAGAATGACGCGACAAAATAAAAAGCAAATGAGTGCGTGCGTACACGCGCTTCCTAGTAAGCTGATTGGTGCGCTTCAAGGACGACGGTTGGTTTTCTTGAAGGTAGTGGACTTTGAACCAAATGGCTGACTCATGGCGGCAGGATGAATCTTTGTTTGCCCGATGCCTTCAAGGAATGAATCCACCTTACGATAGGCAGAAAGTTGCTTCAATTGTCCGTCATATCACATGGAAGCCCGAGCTGCAATCCCCTTGTCTTCTTTGTAATTTTACATGGTGTAATGTGTATTCACGTTGCAAATAGATGTCAGCATCAAGGCGGCAGAAAAATGACGCAAGCCTACCGTCTGAAAAGCGGCAGCTAAGTATTACTTCGTCTACAGAAAGATCAAAATACCCACTGCATTTACAATCTCATATAGCCACACATTTTGACAAAACCTGAGTATGCGATGAGTAAATTGTAAAAACGCCTCGAATTTGATGGAGGTATACATTAAAATTAGCAGAGCTAGATTTTTGTGTTTTTAGTTTGATATCCAGCAGCATAATTAATCCTTATGCTCAGCAGGAATCCGATTTAGTTCAGCCTTATGGTACAAGGTATGAGGAAACCGTAAAGGATTCGAAATCCTTTAAATGTAGGGGAGGAAATGGATTACTTTATTAAAAAGCTATGGAAATGTATGTTAATCATGCTTCATCTCATCGAATTTTCTAGGCCAAACGGCCTACTTATTATTTGTAAGTAGTGTTCAAACAAACACGTAAAGCTGATGGCATGAGTTTTAGACTAGAATTGGCACCTGGGGATAGTTTAGAGGCTTTCCAAAATTTCTTTGGCAACTGGTAAGCTGCCATTCAAAGAATTCACCGGCGAACAAATGGTGAGGGTACTTCACGCGCTGACTTGAATAATTTCGCCTAAAAAGAAAATAATGCGCCGCCTTTTACATTGCGTGAGCACAAAAGCTTTAAAAATCCTACTTTAATTTACGCCTTCTTAAATTTACCTTTTTGAAGGTTAACCCTGTGATTAGGAGCTTGTGGTTCACTTGTACCTCGCTGACTACGGTAGCCAACGTCAGGGCCAGGGCACCTCATAAAATGGGGTTTGATGTTGTGACAAAGGTAGCGAGTAGCGGGACAAAATTTCACTGACCAATTGTCGACCCATTGGGCTTTGGTGATTTCGACATCCAAACTCCTTCAAATCGGAAGCATAGACGGCTTCTCTGTGATCCAGAAGGATTACAACTGCAAGGCATTAAAGGGCACAGAAATGGGTGGAACAACGAACTTCACGTCCGACGAAATGAGGAGCCTGTGCTCCTAGCCCATTGCAGCCAGCCGGTTTACACACCCATGACGAATACCAGACGACAATTTGCCCACCCAGTCGACCTTACCCGACCCACAAAGACCTGAGGTCTCAAAAACAAGCTCAGTAGTTAGTCGAAGTGCGAAAAAATGACTTCATTTTGTGATTCAGTTCAAGCTACTCCATCGTTGAATGGGGCCGGCCTACGAAACGAATGGGTGCACACACCCAAATACCGTCAACAGTTCACTTGGAGAAGGTCAAGTTGTCCACTAAGGCCACCGAGAGGTAGCGAAAAGCACTTTCCAGAACTTTGAGTCACAACAATGAAGTTTGCTGATTCATTCTGAAGGGCTGCGCAACCGTTGATCGAGCGTCAGTAAAAATGCCCAGAGAAGGATTCCAGGCGGGGCCGTCAATGTCAATGAGCACGGACCTCACTCAAGTAGACCCCTCAGAGTTTGTGGCCTGTGATTCCCTAGCCGCGACCCAAAGACCCCACGACACAACAGACTCTGAACGAATCCGGAGACACCACCCCTGAACATTAGGTCCTTTCCCCACCAATCATCACAGAAAAGTCCTCCCAAGATTCACGCGCCTTGTGGTATTTGTGCACTCTCGTCGCTAAGACCTGCTACTGACGGTGGAAACAATCGCGGGATGCAAAATTATTGAATCGAACTAGAAGACCAGGCTCAGAGAAAAGAGGGGCGCGACAGGGTCTAGTGCAACTGAGACCACCTTCCAACCGAAACCTCCACGCTAGGCACTTCTGGATCGCAGGTATTCTACCTCATCTGGATAGAGTCGAGGGGGATCCGGGGCAAGGTGCTCCCAAGTCATTTGCATCGCCAACTTCCATCACCACCAAATCTCAGCCCTCTATGAGCATTTCACATTCAAGCAATAAGTAACTTCCGGACCAAATAATTTGTCTCCTACTTCTCCCCCTGTCACCGAATTAGGTGGCGAAAGAGACAAAAAGACTCACCATAGGAAAAAAACTTGAATAAATGACACCAAGGCACCCACTGATATGTACAATTAGACGACCCAAAGCCCTTCGGGCTGTGGGGTCGGGCGCACTCATTGTGGAGGTAAAGGGGAGGAAGGAAAGTACTGAGTGAACAGGTCCTCCGTGCATGCCACCAGAGAGGTAAGGCTGGAGGTTCGCCGCACGCCTCCACCACCGAGGCTGGGAGAGGAGGAAATTGAGTCAAATACCGCGTAGTCGTCCGAAGAGGATTTCTAAGCCGTGAAGAGGGAAGAGGTGGCTTAATTATTATCCGCCTGCCCACTGAAAATCTAGTCTCATCAGGGATAAGAGATGCTCCCCCCCCTCCCCCCAGTAGGGCGAATGATTCAGTAGCCAAATTCCATGAAGAGCGATAAAAAAGCACGCTGCCATGGAAAACATTTCGTGCTCCAGTCAGGTCCAGACAGCCGCATCAAGACGAGAACCGAGAACCGAGAATTAAATGAGTCGATGAGCAAAGTTTCCTGCCAAAGTGCTCCATGAAACCCACAAAACTTCGCATATTGGTCGCAAACAGTTTATAGGCAACTGCGAACCCATCAGACCAGACTTCGAGCCTAATGGTTCCATTTCCGACGCACCACCCCGACAAGCACACCTGTGAACAGACATTCAACACGTAGAACCCCTGAGCTGAAAAAAGACGTTAGCTAGATGATCGAAGAACTACATAAATGCAACAGAACGCCTTCAGCCGCATTTTCCATCAAAGGACCCGAGTCGCCTCGAATCTCCCTTCCCTCTTAACATTCCATGGAGGAAAAAGGCGTGCAACACTTAATTAAACCCTGTACCTCGGCAAAGTAGCTGGCAGTAATGGAGTAGTGACCTTTGGCCCAAATGTTTAGTAATACAGTCTGATTGCATGTTGACTTAACGACTACCCACCTCACAGACACCACAGATAGCAAAGAGGTTAACAAGATCATCGAAAACATCGACCACATACCGTGACACAGTCGGAGACATTGGACGGATGCCTTGATATGCAACCATCCTCCTCCACTGCACCACCGCCATTCATCGTCTTCACCGTATCCATTCTCGCCGTCAGGTGTTCAATGCCCACAAACGAATGTCTTTCAAATGCACTCGCATCGCCATTCTTTTCTCCTCCACCAGATACTGACATTGTGGAGATGGAGCTCTTTCGCAGCATCTTCTGGGCTGCCTTCTGCTCCCTCCGCCACCGCCTTCCCTTTTCCCCAACCTCCAGGGTGTTGCGTTTCCACAGCCCTCCGGTCATCAAGGCGCCTGCACTCAAGTTTCGCGGGGGATGCGGCAAGTGGGGCACCTTAAAGACGGTGAATCTTCGTTCGCCTTCACCAACTCCGCCAGTAAAGACGGAACCTCTTTTCTGTGAGATAGCACGCCTGCCACGGTTTGAAGAGTCGCTTTCGCGGACTGCGTCGTCAAGGAGGTCGGAAGGATAGACGAAATTGGCATGACGAAGACGGCGGACCATAGTTTTGACATACTCCTGGTCGTGGGAAAGAGTGGAGAGGAGGAGGCGTGTATAGACGTCCATTTTGTTATGCTTGGACTTAGAGACCTTGTTCAGAGTCTCCTCACCACTCCCTACATGGAGATAGGGCTTGCGCGAATTGAAGGAAGAATTTTGGGGCTTTTTGAGGATCCCGACTAAAAAAGACAACAGTGACTGAGAAATAAGATTTGACACTCTTAGGATGGGAATTCGTGCAAAGGAGTAGAAGAATCTAGAAGTAGACGAAACTATAGAGAAAGACGGTTTACTCGGGTCAGAG
Organism: Taenia pisiformis; assembly: GCA_023968675.1. Taxonomy (NCBI): domain Eukaryota; kingdom Metazoa; phylum Platyhelminthes; class Cestoda; order Cyclophyllidea; family Taeniidae; genus Taenia; species Taenia pisiformis. Next base: position 6,941,321 of record CM043737.1, on the reverse strand, counting down.
TACGCCAGTTTTTCTTCTGGAGTCGCAAATGAATGGACTGTCCATATTCGATTGGCAGAGCCGAAGGAAAGACAACTTACTGCTTCAGCGGACGCGGAAGAAGGACTTATCTGCCTTTAACTACCTGCTTAATTGTTGGCCAAGTCAAATGGTTTTGCAAAGCCGCCTACCGGTTCATCATCTGCACCATTTATCACCGTGGTCTTAACTAAGGTCGCAAATAGAACAGGTGTGAAAAAGTGGAACCAGAATAAAACTTATCATTCTTTTGTCAACTTCGCATCCCTGTTAGCCGGATACTTTAGCTATTGAAGCTACCAATTGCTGCCTCCACGAATATTATCATCTCATTTACCACAGCAGTCAATATGCTCAGCTTCCCAGGTGACGATTGAATCAAACTTCCTCCACTCATTTGGTTCTGTTTATAAAACGCTCACATACTGCCACAATTGCACACCAAAGTCAGTTTTATCACGCGTTGAATCAAACGGCGAGCTCCGCGACTAGCAAGAGCAAAGGGACTGAGCTAGCGCAGTTGGGTGAAACCTCAGAACAACCGCAAACTCTGTGGCCAAAAGCGCGCCAGAGCTTGAGGTACGGTGGAGGGAGTGACATTTCATATCTGAAAAACCGAACATTTCACACCCACTGCCACTGTTCTGTGCAAAATACCCAGGATCCACTACCAGAGGTCTTCAGCCGAAGAAAGGCCCACCAATGGTACAATCTACTAGTGACTACACAAGCAAAAACAAACACGAAAGTCAAAGAAGGTATTGCACAAAAAAAGGATGACAGAATATTGGGACAGCGCCAAACTCACATTGTTTTCGGATGACTGCCAATCTACCGGATGTCAACAGTTCTGCAGGAAAGGAAAGATCAAGTAAAATGATTGATGTAGGACGTGAGTTTGTGGCCCGCTCCACGAAGCTTACCTTCCAGATCCTCCTTCATCTCTGGAGTGGAGATGAGGTCACGTGGAAAACGACCCGCGTAGTCCATGATATCGGTGCGTGCGTCTAAATGAATCGGAGGAGGAGAAATGAGTGCAAAAAGAGTGCTTCGAGTGGGCGCCATGATAACTAGTTACAACCACAGCAGTAGCAGCAGCGATGGTAGCATTGGTGTGGAGGTGCGTAAAACGCACTTTTGAGGTGAAAGCTGAGGTATTGCCGCACTTCATTGTTCCTAAGGATGCACTTTTGAGATGGAATGAAGGAAAAGCGAGAGGTGGTTAAAACAAGGCATTCACCTTACTGTGAACACCTTAGTGAAAAGACAAAGAAAGATGTAAGAGAGAGATGCAAACGTGAGTCACAAACTCCCGGACCAAAAAACCTAGATACGTGTGGTTAACTATTAATACATGAGTTGATAGTCGAACAAACCAAGAGGTGCCAATAATGATGAGGCGGAAAGAGGGCTTCCGCTTTGGTACCTCTGCTCTGTGACACGGTCTCCGAGCCATATCAGCATCTCCCTCAGCTCCTTAAGCCTGGACAACACATTTTCTGCCCTTGCAATATGCCCGTTCATGGCATCAGGAAAGACACAGGAAGCTACATTGATGGCGATCCCAAAGGACAGATGTCTCGATTTCTGCTACGAATGACCCCCTTTACACAGAACTGCTTCTAACAATTGAAGCGACAGCGGTCGTAGCAGCGAAGCATTTATAAAAGCCCGTTACAGAGCTGCCTATGATAACTATAAAGATGCCAACCGGGTAAGCATGCGATTCCTCCTCCACCTTTCCACCAACTGGGCAGCTCTGAAATGGGAACGCCGTGCCAAGGGGAAACGGACGGCCGAAGCAGTGTACATCCGCTGGGTGGCATGGCTTCCGGGCTGTGTAGGCAATGTCAGGAAATAAGCAGAGTGCCACATCAGCTACACCCACTTTAATAATTAAACATGGACTAGCATGAAACGTGCGCTCTCCACGCATCACTTTTAGCCAACTCAGATTGAATGGCAGCGGAGAGGGGCTTAATACCACCACATCAAGGTAGTCTAACAAATAACATCCGTGTAGACCGGAGACTGCTCTAAGCATAGTAACGTCTTGACAAGGTTCTATTTCACGTTATAAAAGTGTAATCACAAAGCTACGATTAAACAAGAGAATGATGGGAGGATATGTGAAGAATCAGCACAGAGAGGATAGAAACAAGCTCAAATAGAGGGCCAAACTGCAAGAATGTAACAAACTGGCTACAATGGTTTCAGCTAGTGCGTAGTCAATGGAGACGAGACGGAAATACGCCCGTCATAGAGTTGTCCGACGGACAGAAACCGAAAAGGAGTAATCGAGTCTGCAAGAAGTACAACTACAATTGCAAGTGGAATCAAGTGTGGTTTCCACGTTCAGCTCCGATTATTCAAAAATCCTGCAAATACACGCACACTCCCACGCACGGGTACTTCACAACGCTCCCAGAGATAAGTTGGTATGCTAAATAGCCTCTTTCTCATCAAATCAATGAAAACGAGCTAACAGAGAATTGAAAAATAGGACGGGAGAGGAGAAGGAGATCTCGGCCAGTGTTGATCATTCTGTTCAGCCTGCATGACCGTACCCACTGCCCCTACAGAAGGATTATAGGCATTGCTACCAAGGTTGTGGGTTAAGACGCAGTCCGATGGGCGCGAAGGTGCCTTCAAGGTAGGCACCACTGCACCCGCTTTCATAACACAGCTCTTCAAAGGACCGAAACGGTTCTCCTTTTCATTAATGAAGAGTAACAAAAGGCTCCTCATTTCAACAACAAAGAGCAGAATAGCAAAACACCGAACCATCATCCGAAGAAAGCCGAATTCATCTACCCCAACTTGTCATTGCAAAAGGGAATCGAGAACAAACAGCATGATGGATGATTGACAGTAGGCAGGAATAAAAGAGACTCACGATAAATCTGAACCAGAGACCGAGCAAAGAGACGTTGTGAGAACATCACGGCGATGTGTAGAGGTGTGGAGCCCTACAAAAAAAGAGGAATGAGATGCAGCTTTATTATCAAGCGTCAAGGACGAGCAGGAGACACCTGTCAGGCATCTACGCAGTCGAGACTTCTCCAAATAAACTGTTACTTCCCGACAATAATTTCGAATGCTTATAAGTGCTACTTTTCTTCAAATCGCCAAAATGTCAGTTTATAGTTGAGTGCTCTGACTGGATGGGGCGATCACCCGACGAATGCCCATAATGAACCACCAGCCAAATTTCACCTCCACTAGGTCAAGCACCCATGAAGGTGCACAACGGCCCCTTTCCACCAGTTAGGTCCTACCAACCCTAGGAGGCACACGAGGACACCAAAGGGGGTTCTGCTTCCGCCAAAACCGTTCCACCACAAGCATGCTTCACCAGTGCAGAGACAGGACGGGAGATGTTGCGCATGTCCCTAATTCCCCGCTCAACTCGAATTTACTTCCGCTACCCTATCCCCTCACGCCCCACCTTCACGTCAAGGCCTGAGCTGGCGTCTCACATTTACATACCTGTCATGTGTGCTAGCGCATATGGCTACGTGTGTGACACCGTGGGTGGCTAAATTGCTCTCAGTTTTTGCGACCAGATATTAGTAGCACAAAATCCCCGATCCAAAGAATTCCCCTGGCGACCTTGTAGCAGTGCCCTCATAAAAAAGGGTTCAAAGAGCAAAAAGGATAAATAACAATTCAGATAGGCTACCGCGCAGACGCGCATTTATAATGCGCAGATCTTATGCAAATAAACACACATACACATGCGCGTTTGAACGGTACTATTATGCACGGCAGAGCAAAATCAGCAAACACATAGAACAATGCACACTTACGTTCTTTGAAGAAGAGCATGAAATGTAGGGAAAAAACGAAAGGGTTAGAGTCAGGCCAATTGAGAATTAGCATGTCCCATCTGGCCCCCCCCAACTACTCATCATCCACTCGACACTGCACGATCACCCAATCCACAACCCGCACACTGAACTTTGCATAAATTTTAGACCACCTTCATCCAACATCACCTGGCGTGGCTAGAGCTTCTGCAGGAGGTCACAAGGGGCATTATCGAGCAGGCCAAAATAGATGGGTGGTGCTTTTAAGAGTAAAAGGTGGCATCCACGCAGGTAGTGTGCATGTTGGCAATCCGTGGCATGACTCACGTGAATGTAAATAGCAGTGACAGCAAGTAACGAATTCACATGCAAAAACCGAGATGATCACTACGTTAAGTAGGAGTTGTCCACTATAGCATTGGAAAATTATTTACATATACACTAAAGCTCAGTTGCTTCTAACAAAGAAAAATCAGCAAAGAATCCTTTGAAGACATTGGAACAGCCACTCGAATTGTTACGCCCATAATGAGGGGGCATTCGCCATTTGTTAAGGCATCCCCGATAAAAGGTCTTGCTTGAGGAACGAGAACCCATATTGAAGGGCAACGTACAATGAACTGACGACTAGACCACTGCAACAAGTGATCAACATTACAATTAGTTTCCCCAGCATAGTCGCAACCTGTGCCAGTACAAGCGCAAATCACCCACGGAGCACGGCCCACAGGCAAAGCTTAATCGGCTGACGGGAGATTTCGCATTCACTAGTAATAGTTTCTCAAGTCGCAATGACTCTTCAAATTCTTAAGCAACCCTAGAAGTGGCAGATTAAGAGATCGTGGCAAACCCTACTAGCTAATGTAAGAAAGATTCGACGAAAGGTCAGTGCGAAACATCAGAACAGTATTGACTTTGCGTAAAACTACAAAAAGCAAGTGCTCATGATGAGCAAGGCCAAAAAATGCCGATTTTGCTGCTAACAATAGAACGTGTATTTATTCAATCGACCTTAAAGGCCGCGATTCCAACAGTTCGCATGACATTGGATTCGGGTACTTGCAACAAAAAATAGCTAATACCAAGTGCAGTGGCCAAATCAAGGTGAAGCGAATCAGCATAAAGAGCTGCGTGATGTTTACGAGGCAGTGGTAAATGGGGTTTTACCCAAATGCCTTATAAATCGACAGTTGACAACTTGGCTAACCTACGTTGCATCAAAATTTGACATCCACGACTGAGACAATTTTTGGTGACAATAATGTCGCAAAAACGCGGCTTAAGGATCTTGGCATTGCAGGTCATGAGTGCATAGGAGATTCGTTCTAGTCTTGAGAGTAATAAATGAAGATCTCCGTTGCCCATACAGTTGAAGCATCACCCCACTTGAGGTAATAACAGACGAGTGATCAAATCATCGCCATAAAATATGAACTAGGAGAACCTGATCGCATGAGCTGGCCGTGATAGTCCAGAGTTGTTCTAAGCACCAAGTGATGACAACATAGGTTATCTACATCGCAATGAAGTATTTGTCAACTAGGCAATTATCAATTGTAGAGATTAAGTGACTCCAAAGGTAGGGTAAACAAAACAGTCGCCAGAGCTGGTACTCATTCAATTTTAAAAGCAAAAGATGGTGGCCTTAAATTAGCGAGGTATTTTACTTCCAGGTTGCCGATGACAAAAGGCTTTTGCTCACAGAAAGCGGCCTTTCTCCGTAGAGCATTTGAACACCATTCAAAAATCTGACACGCCTGACAAACAGAGCTAACCAAGGTGTGAGGCCATGCCTACCAAATGGCAGTCATGTTATTTGTGGTCGAATGGACTTACGTTCAAACAAACGGTGGTAAAAACAAACGTCCGGAGCTTTGAGACCAATACATCACAATGACAAAGTACCCCAAAATCTGTCAGCCCTAAACGCCTCTTCATTTAAATGTTCTTCAACTTCAACGCTAACAATAATAGCGGACATTCTGCGATTGATGCAAAAGACCGGGAGCTCAAATATTTAGCCTGCAGAATGCAAAAGATGATCAAAGAGACCATTAGTTGTAACACCCCAACTGCTGAAGCGACTGCTGAAATGACGCGACATTCCAGCATCTGGTAATCACGCTGGCAGTGACTTCGTGATGTATGATCGCATAACCAGTCTACTCAGTAGCCCCAAAAAGCAAGCTTCATGTTCGTGCAGCAGTTAATAAGTAAATCCCATAAAAGCGAGCACTGAAATGAAGAAAATACGTTCGAGCAACTTACTTTGCACTGAGCGTCCATATTAGCGCCATGTTGCTTTGCTAGAAAGTCCAGGCACCGAAGATTACCGCTTTTCGCAACATAATGGAGGGCGGTCTTAGTGAAAGAACGAAAAGAGAGCGAGGGGACTATGTAGCAGGGTCAAAGTATGCCGACAAAATCTACTTACCCACTGGTCAACGAGAAAGCAATTGAGTTGAAGATGACCGTACAAAAAAGGGAAAATTTATTTATTTCTAATAAGGTCCGAATGAGGCGAAATTATATCAAAAGCATTGAGCAAACTAGTTAAACGTTTCACGACTTACACCATCCAGAGGGTTCTAAAAAGTTGGACACGTAATGAAGATTAATTTGTTACTGACGCAAGGAAGGAAGCATAATACTTTAAATAAGTGGTTTTCAACGCAAATAAGTTCAACCAACACAAATGGCAAGATACTTAAAACAAGTAACATACAAGGAAACCAATTTCGCCAAGCAATAACAGGAGATGAATGATGGATTCGAGAAGTCGCAACAGCACGAACATCTCCCAAACTTGGGTACATGCTCAAGGACCGACGTGTGCCTGTCTTACCTTCCAGTGCAAAATATTTGGGTCTTCTTTTAGAAGGCGGATCATGTTGAGCTGATCCCCTGCAGTAGCCGCATCCCACCACTCTTTGTTCCGTCCACTCCATGACGGCAGGGGTTCAACCAATTTAGTTTGCTGAAAAGGATGTCCATTCGAAAGGGACTAAACAGCACGCAAAATGAAAGCCCGAAACTTTCGTACAAACCACATGTAAAACAGGATCATAGAGCCTACGAGTTAAGGCGAGACCTACTCTGATGCATCTAATGATTTCTTCCACATCTTCTACCGCACTTTTTCCAATGGATCTCAAAGTTCCCGACTTCTTCATGGAGCCGGTCAGATTTGTTCGTGCCCACTTGCGAAACACCGTGGAAAAGTCCTACACCCCACAAGAGAATTTTGTGATAAAAAAGGATGTCAGCGATACCTCATGTGCGGAACTCGCCTCGTCCATCCTGACGCCGTCCACAGTGCAAATAATCCGAGGGACAAGCAAGTTACGAAAGACGCGCCTTAACTCATGCATAAATGACCGATAAAGTAAAACGAGGGAAGAAATGACAGATAGAACCAATTTTGCGCACCAGTTAAATAAGGCTATGTTGTATAAATTTAAAATAATGCACAATTTTTATTCTATTTTTTTAAAAAAGTGTATTTTGCAGAGCCTGCTTGCTGAAATTGTTAATTTCCGCCCTAAAAATTGTAGTTAAGCCAGCATACCTTTTAACAACAGTGGCAAAGTATCTTTTGCTTATTCTTGGTTGCTATCCTGACAAGCATAAGCTCACTATCACCCTTCCTTGCTTTGACGCCACTTCTTAATTTACACGGCCATTTTTATCGCATTTGGTGTAAAGCACTATGATGGGCTGATTTGGTGTCGCGCCTGAAGTGATTTTTAACGGATGAAGCGATTCCAAGGCCAATGTAGTTAAACACAACTTTATGACCTCATGCTTTGCAGTGCCGCAAAACACACTGGTCATTAACACAGAGCCGACTCATCTACCAACTCCATCGAAACCCATTGAAACAAGAGTAGCCATTGCCGCACTCTAAATATTCTAATCTATAAATGAGCGTGCACTCATTCGTATAAAACTACCAATCTTCTGTGGGTCATTCGGCTGCCTCATGATGTGAAATTAGCTGCAGCTGCCTTCCCAGACAACTGCAACGTGCGGTATGTTGACTTGAACATGCTCGTACGCAATGATATGGTTGAAATCAACGCACACTTTGCCTCCGCGAGCAAGGCTGGCTTCAGCAGATGGGTCAATTTGGAGTCCCGATAGGGCACTGGTATTGGTGATTGCGGATGCATCGCATTGTGCCGCAGGGCTTCGAAAACTCGTCCCAATACAGTTCCAGTGATATCATTTCTACAAATCGAATCATTTCCGTTTTACACAATGATAAATCCTTACCACCGGAGTAATCGCTTGATAAAAAAGGCTTACGCATTTTGGTTTTGCCGTTCTGTTTTGCCCACCCAGGCAGCTGTACTTGTAATCCTTTTTGTCCGGGGCCGATCAAAACTGACCAAATCACACAAAATGAGGAATCCATGACTAACAATTTGATGGCATCGCACCGCTGCTGCTGCTGTGCCCATTTTGACTGGTGTGGCAAGCGGTACCTTCCCGTAGGCCTTGATACGCACCAGCACAATGAAGTGCGCTGAATCAGCGTGACTTGACTTGGAATGAGTCTGCCATGCATCACTTACAACGATAAAACACTTGTTGAATGTGCTTGATGAAAAAAAGTCTTCTAACCGACCTACTAGTTTACCTGGCCTTCTATATGAGCTAATGATAAATCTTCTAAGGGAGCATGTCCTATTCCTTCCTTATAGAACTGCCAGACTCTCACGAATTTTTCCCAGACTGAATTCACATGAGACAGTTGCTGACTACGTCTAAACTCACCAAAAAATTTGGATCAGTCTGTCCTCCGTGTTGGCCTCCAACTCCGCGACATTCTTTAAAACGATGCTGGAGCCATCATCATGGAGGGTAATCTTTGCTAGACGCTCCGACGTGTCGGAGGCAAACCAGCCTCTCCTGAGCTCGAACCTATCATCCATATCGGTCAGAACATCGTAGATTTCATCATCAACGATCTACAAAGGGAAAGCCCGCCGACTCTATTAACCTAACACAATGCAGCAGGAAGGCAACACACATGTTAATGGGTTTGCAAGCACCTTGAGGCAGGTGTAAACGGTCTGGAGGGCGAAGTGGTCATCGGGTTCCACTTCACCATTCCAACTACAGCTTACCTGGATAGCACTGAGGGAGATTTTAAACTCCCACAGCGGCATGCGATCGGAGCAGAGTTGGGCGATGAGACTGAGAGCGCGTGGAATGATACCGGCGTCGTCTGCAGGTCCCACCATCGTGTGTGTCTTTCCGGTGCCTTTCGGTCCATTCGCGATTATCGCGATGGTGTTGCTGAAGTCAGACGCGCCAAAGAATAGAGAGACAGGTCATGTGTACAGTTTGTGCTTAAGCAGTCACTCATTCCAAATACACGGACCCATTTAATCGCTTAACTAGCCGCGCCGGCGGTACAAAGGTCTGCCTATGCTGGGCATATCGTTGATTTTTCAGCCCTTCTAAGCTCGAACGCATTCTATCCAACCCCATTTGGAGAGCTTCCCTTTGAACCAGTCTCTCGGGGTGGGGAAGGCGAGATTAAGGCAACTCACCCATCAACGCAGGCCTCAACATAGTCTCTAACATCGCCAAAGATCACAGCATTGGAGGTGGTGTTGCTGTGAATGCTGAAGACACTAAAATGCTCTCCATGAGACTTGCCCTTCAGGTGGGTAAAGTTGAAGAGGGGTCTACGGATTGAGATGACGTTTGAATTGACTATCTCCACGTTACTAAACTCCTCCGCGGTTGGAAGGTACCTATAATGGAGGAGAAAGTGGGAAAAATAGCAACTTAGAAGAGGTGTGAAGGAGTTTTGAGCACTTTGCAAGCTAAGGAAGCAACACTCACCTCACAATGACACGAATGCCGCCCCGCGTCTCCACCAACTCGTTGTGCAGCATCCGTGTTTGCACGTCACGAACGACATTGAGAGCGCGCTCCTGCATGAGCCTCTGGATGATACGATCGCGTTGCATCAAGCGTTGTTGCAATTGGGATACGTAAGTCTGCAGGAATTTGAGGCGGGCAGCCGTCTGACGGAGGTCCTCGCGCAACTGTGTTGCTTGATGGCACACCGACTCCTTCTCGGAGGTCATCTTGCGCAAATCGGAGCGGTACTGTGCCGCCAATAGCGTGTCATCGCCACACTTGCCACTCTGTGGTCCATTACCCTGGCAAGGAGGGAGGAGGGAGCACAAATTACTTGGGGTTAGTTTGCCAGCAAGCGGTTTTGGCTCCTCAATTGGCTTGCCTGGGAGTTTTGTAAAGCCGCAAGCTCCATCATATTGTGCCTATATTGTAGACGATTGTGTTCACTCACGAGTTCAGCGAACTGCGCCTGCAGATTGGCATACCTCGTGGTTAGTTCTCGGTTGAATTCCATCAGCCGAGCGACATCTACGTGTCGACCAAGCAGTGGTGAGGTCATAAGACCCTCAGTAGACGCCGGATTGGTAGTTGCCACCGGGGCGTCAAGAGTTTTTTGCACTGGTGTACAACTTGACAGCATACGGGGTGCAGAATTGGCGTTATTCTCCTCTACCACCACGTCACCGCACTCCACGTCTTGAACTGGCTCCGGCTCTATCATCTTCCTCTCATCCTCTGCCCGCACGATGGCAGCGGTGGCAGTGGCGTTGGTGGTCGTGGAATTGAAGCAATAAGATGCCGGATCAGTACTCATCCACAGAGCCGGTGTCCTGCTGACTATGTCTTGCATCGTGCTCTGCCCTCTGACCTATCGATTTTTCAACTCGTTTTACCTCCTGTCACGTGGCTACAGCGCTCATAAGTGTTGGTGTTTTCGAGGAGCAGTCTTTTTAAGAAAAACAATCTTACACAACTTTGGCCTTAGGCAGTGGTGGCCTTCTGAATTCCCTGCATTCCTCTTCCACATCCACTTGAGTGGTGATGAGGAGAAGCTTAAATACACTTCCGCTTGCGTTCACGACGTGATAACTTGCTCCCAATCTTTTACTCAGAGTGCCTCCATCAGTCAAAGGCCTGTTGGAATCCACCACTCCCTTATTTCCCATATCTGGTCTACTGGAAGCACTCATTTCAGGGAAAGGGGTCAATTAAAAGTTTGAGAAGGATAAGGGAAAGCTTAGTTGACCGCCCTCTTGAACATGTAGACCCCGCCTTTGGCAGACATTTCACCTAGATCCCCCTACGGCAACATTTATGTGCTATGTGTTATGCTGTCACGCCTTGTTCGAGAGCTTTAGACCACAACTTCACCACCGTCCTCAACTTGACCCATCACCCACGCCATGAGGGTGGCTTCGAGATGGTCGATGGAAAAGGATGGCATTTAACGGACCTTCGCACACAAGCACTTCCACTTGGTGTGCCTGTCAAGCCCCACTACCTCGACCTCGCCATGGGCGAACTCCTGTGTGAAGTGGTCTGCTCGTCACTTACATTGTGCAGTGTTTACAGCTTCTCCGAAAGCCCTCACGAGCCGTCCCTCTTGCCTGGGGGAAAAAGGGGCGGGGTCGTGTCAGTCTCACCTTGTTTTCAACACAGCAATCGCACTATTCCTTCTTTCTGCCTTACGCCTTATTGAATCCCTTCAATGGCGGACACACATTCAACCGCAGCGACCGTCACCCCAAACAACTCGTTCATTTAAAGAGTGTCAATTTAATTCCCTAGTTTACTTTATGCAGAAAAATGAGTCTCGAATTAAGGGAACAAGGACTTGTCACTGACTCACCGTTTAAATAGTCGCGGCTGCGCTCTAACCTTCGCGGGAAGCAAAATTTGAACTGATGCTGTCCGATATCGGAAATCGATGCGCATGTCTGTGAGACACTGACGCAGACCGCGCCTCGACGCGGCCTATGTCGGAGGAGATCGGAGCTGGGAGCAATTTTGGAGGGCGTTGGACAAGCGCGGCTCACTTGCCTCGACCACCTCGTCGACAAATCGCCCTTCTCAACCGCCTTCCACGCGCCTTGGGGGGGGGGGGGTCTTCTTACTCGCCACGTCCACAACTGTACAGCAGAGGACAACGCTTTGACATGCCCTCCACCTGAAGACACCTAATGATGGAGCATTTCAACGGACCGTGACAACCGCGGGCCCATGCCACTCCCATCAACCGCCAACGATTTTCGCCACCTTCGTTGCACCTTGCCAAGTAGTCAGCGCCTTGCTGGCCGTCTTTTTACACAGCTTGCACAGGGGCCGACAACGCCCTGCCACCCCCTTTACACCTCTCTAAAGAGTGAACTCTTCGTTGAGTGTCTCCTCCACCATCTACGCCTCTCGAATGGCGTTGGAGCATTTCGGTGGGATGGTGATAAACGTGGAGCCGCCCAGCCCATGTCGAAGACCCCCACCTCCCACCACTCTCCCATTTTCCCCTTGAATAATCAAAACCTTAGCTACGCGTCTTCTTACTTTCCACGTGAATGGCTTAGGCGGACGGCTGAGATGTAAACAACACAGATGCAAAAGTTTCTAGCTCGATTTATTAATTTCCTGAGAGATTTGCATTAATTGCGCCAGGCGGAGGTAGTAGGTAGCATATGCGAGTAGCTCGCAATTGGTTGAGAAGACTGATTGGCACGTTTTCTTAACCACTTTTCACTTTGTGAAAAAAACGTGTTCTTCTCATTCCACCACCGAGAATCGGTGAAGCTGCGGGTCGGTAACCGACGATGGACGAAGTGGAGGATGATGAAGCCTATGTCTACTCGGACATGGACAAGAGCTGGCTGGCCACGAGGTCGACGTATGCTGAGGGCGCGACGGTGATCGTCATCCTCCTCCTCAATGTGCTTCTCCTGGGTGTGTTCATAGCCATGATAGTCCACTTGCTGCTCACCATAAAGCACAGCGAAGGTCAGTACTACAGTGGCAAGAACGCGTACGTACGCATCAGCGAGTATCTCTTCACGGGTTAGTCATTCTTCTGCTAGTATGACAAGGAGTAGAATCCTCTGATGGCTCAGAATTGGTGCCCTGGCTTGTCGGGGCCAAACCGACCAACTCATCGTTGCCGTTTGAGGCAGCAGGGCTAATTCATACAGTGCTGATTTAAAGAAGACTCTCTGTCCACTGCTGGTGATAGGACAAAATAGAGAGCAACCTTTGTTTTGTAGGGAAGTCGCGGAAGGCTTTCAAAAATCTCTCATTCATCGAACGTAAGTACAGCGAGAGCTACTGGCAAAACTTTCATCTCCTTGCACTTGAAAAGATGCTGCGCATAAGTAACGACTGGGTGCTACACTTGCTTCTCGCCACCTTTATAGCATTTTTTGACCTTCTCCAGTTTATCCAATGCACCAAAGTGGCTTTCTACAAGGGCTTTGGAAGGGGGTCAAAATTGACCAATGAAATTGCTCCATTTCAGGTCAAACAAAAACTGCGGAAGGTAAAGTTTTTAAACAACCAAAGCTAGTGCCACATTATTCTAAGAATTGGCAGGCACAGTCGAAAGAGGTTTTGACTGTCACTAAGTGTTTTTAACATCTCCACATGCAGCCGAAGAGTCTCCGAGCTCGCGTAAAATTGCAGGGTTTTGTTGGTTTCGTTTCGTTTTGTTTTCGAACCAGATTGCATGAGTTTGTGCTTAATTATATGCAAAAAGTTCTAAATTTGATCCTTCTTTGGTGGTTTTTGAAATTGTTTTTCTAATAACTTTGGAGTAATTTAGTTTACTCGATTACGTAACGTTTTTGTAGACGAAGTACCTAACATGCCACCTGAAGAGCAAGGTTAGCTGTTTACTATTACCAACAGGTTTTATTTTATTTGACCGGCTTGTTTCTAGCACCAATTTGCTTTGCCTGACATGCTTGTTAAAAGCGTCACATATACGTGACGCGGATCTTCTACGAGGCTTATGATAGTTTTGGCCAATAGTGGCAGAATTTTAATGAGTATATTTTAAAACGTCACTCTGCTTTGTTAGCGTTCACAAAGTTTTAGCAGAAGAGTCAGGCAAACTACCATAGTTATGGACCTCCTTCCTACGACTGCCTTAAGCAAAACTTACACTCCTTTTTTGTTTCCTTTTCAAAGCCAAAGACATCGGTACGTCTAGCTTATTTTTAATGCTATACTCAAAGATTTCTTTGGTGTCTCAAGAATGCCTCTCAAATGCTTGGTACTGCTGAACTTCATACAACTCCACCTTGACTTGTTCCTTGATTTCACTCTTAAGAGTCTGAGCACCGAAAACACCCCAAAAAGAAGACAAAGGGAAGGCAAAGCACACCCAGGGAATCGCGACTGCAAAGGCTACTTGGAAGCTCGGCAAGGATGTTTATCGTAGAAAAGCCTCGTTCCCCCACACCACCACCCAAGAAAACACCGCAAAGTCGTCCATATAGGAGGAAATCCAGTAAGGAGGACAGGACGCCTTGCCCAGCTACTGTTTCCCTTTTCATTTCTGTTTTCATGCTACTGGTCTAGTGGGTGGTTACTATAAAAGTACTTTCAGGAGCTTTAAATGACCACGTGGCCATCAAAAGATGTGTTTGTATTTTAGACACCAAAATGTTCTTCCCACTGATTGGACCCAAAGCGATAGAGAGGATTTCTGTGGAAAAGGAAATGAAGTCACGGAAGCACAGATCAAAAAAGCGTAGAGTGCACGCTCAAGGAAAAACTGTACAATAAACTTTAATAGGAAACAATGGACTTCGCTGTTTGCAAGAATTACAAAAACGGGGAAGAGTTTTTTGGGTGAGAAAGGCGAGACTCGATCAACTTCCTGCCCACTTATCGCATAACCTACTTAAAGTGATCTGTGCGCTTTAAAACCAGTAAAACAAAAAAAACGCTTTCCACTGGACTGCTGAGCCTACATTCGCCTAGCAGAGCGAAAAGTATTGCACGAAACGAAAGTGCTTTACTTCTCTTTGCATGTGAAATCTCCCTCTGATCACTTTTGTTGGCAGCCATAGTGACGCCAAGGAGGAAACAAAGCGTCCATACATGTATGGACGAGAGCACATGAAGTGTAAGTGTGCGTTGCCATGGCTGCCTTTCGCATTTTTAAATTGCAGCTGAAAGTAGCTCCACCAACGCAGCCTCACTTATCCGGTTCGTCAAACAAGGGACTTACAGAGGTGAGAGACTAGGAACCCGATTTTTACCAGAATTTTTGCAATTAATCGTCTTGACATTTTCAATAGTACTTTGTAGCAATTAAGATTAATATTTTATAATGCTTATTATTAACTTTACTAGTATTATTGCCTTCTTCGCAATTTAAAAGCAGAGCTACACTACCGCACTGAAACTAGGCGCTACGGTATCACCATCGGTACTGTATGTTCCTTTCAAGCTTGGCAAAACAAAAATGCTATTGCCACTCAACGTAAGCTAAAAAAATCCGAATAAAAACCCAAGTGGTTCCATCTCAAGTGAAGATTATGGGAAGACTGTTGACAGATCCGCAAAGTCATCTTTCCGTTTATTAAGATAATTAAGTTTTATTTGCAAAAATGCGTTTCTCGATTACAAGTGCGCAAGCTTATGTCAAAGCATTTCTTTAGGATTCATTAGAGCTGCAATCCATGCACGAAATCAAGGGCCAGCGATAAATAGATGACAAGAAATATTACTTTTCATGTTGCCAAAATCAGTTAAAATAAATAATAATGTCAAATCAAGCAAAAAAGCAGTAACCATGGTCTATAGACTGCCGCGAACTCGCAAAAGCCGAAGCAGGGAACACTTCCTTCTGTTTCAAGGATGTCACCAAGGCCACGCTCAATCAACGCTGGGGATAAAGGCAAACGCCAAACATCTATTTCTTTTGATTGGACCTGCTATTTATTGTTCACTCAATTCATTTTTAGACAAAATATTTACGTATATGTACAAATAGGAAATGGTTCCGTACTATTTCAAATTAAGATTCATTGAGTAAAAATTTACATTAAATTTGTTCACCACGAAGTCTTATATATGCTCGCTCATTTGCATGATTAAAAACAAAATGTATTTTTCTTTTTGTCATTGGCCAGAATGACTTTGAACCCAGGTTACGAAGGCGATAATCTGGGCAATGAACAGCAAGCAGAGGCCGTCTTCCTCGATAACACCTCCTACGACTTCGAGGATAAGCAGCTGGGCTACGGAGACGCCGACACTCATGGCTGTTGGCACCAATTTTGCGTCTGCATGCGAAGTAAGTTTACTTAACTGTGTTCATTGCGTGTCTGTGCCTCCACCGAGCAGTCATGAGCAGTACTGTTATGCTACAGAATTCTGGGCCACGCGCGAGACGGAGGATGCGGGGTCGGACCGCGAGCTAACCATTAAAACAACACTTCGTGAACTGCTCATCTACCTTCTCTTTGTGATCACACTAGTCACAAGTGAGTAACATTGGCTCTATCCATTTTAGCGCTACTGCATGTGTGGGACTTTGGAGCATCCAGCAAATCAACTACCAAGGTACTGATCTCCTCTAAGCACAAATAATTTACGCTTTCTCAGACGTGAAACAATAACTACTTCCTAATGTACGTTACCAATCACGGCTCCAAAATTCCATTCTTTAGTGACGGCCTCGAAGGCTCGTTAGCCAGGCTAACCCAAATGGACTTCCGTGCTAATGGTAGAGGATGCTAAGATGTTGCCTTTAAGTTTACCCTGCTTGTGGAAATCATTTAGGCATCGTGATTAACTAAATCATCCAGTAGGTTAGTTTTGTAAATTACGCTCATCACTGAAGAGGAAAAGAAAATCGGTAAGACTAAATGCCCATATTTTTTCGCCATTCTGCCCTTCATAAACATGGCTTTAGTCGCCTTCGGAATCCTCGACACCAAGGCCTTCTATATGACCGAGGCAGTGAGAGATGTGCTGCTGCATACTCCGGTGGAAGGGGGTGACCTCACGCTAGCCTCCGTCAACTCCATCGACGATTACTGGGAAGTACGTTTTGCCGACCACCTTGTTAATACCTTTGTCATTTGAGCAATTAAAGGCGAAAACAGTTAAATTAATGGCGTGGAACCTTTTGTTCACCTCACAGGTACTGACGGATCCATTGATAAGCACCCTCTACGAAAATAAGTGGTACAACAGCAAGCTTATTAGTGAGAATAACTCCTACTACCTGGGCTACGAGTCGGTGAGGCTAGGACTAGTACGAATTCGTCAGGTGCGAGTAACCAACCACTCGTGCAGCATTCCGGCCGACTTTGCCAAACAAATTACCACCTGTTATGGCGTCTACTCCGCTGCCACCGAAGACCGAACAACCTATGGACCGGGCAATTCGACTGCGTGAGTTACATCCCGTGTGTTGAGGTGGGATGGCCACCATAGTGTGGTCTAACTGAGCGACGAACTCAATCAAATTACCTTTCAATGTCGTGGGGAGGCAGAGTGCTTCGGTGGAAAGTGTTTTGCTGCAGGGAAGAAGAACGCGAATTCAAGTAGCAAGGCTTGGAGAGCCCAACGCTGAGCAAATGCGCAGCAGAGTCTCAAGCTTTCCGCACAACTACCACATCGAAACTTACTAAAGTATTCCGTATTTTAAGGTGGACGTATACGTCGGGAGACGAGCTACAAATGGGCATCCATTTGGGCACGGTTGCTGCATACGGCGGTGGTGGGTACTACCTGGACCTCCCGCAGAACATGAATATGGCATTGGAGAGTGTGGTGGAGCTACTGCAAGATCTCTGGATCGACAGAGGCACAAGCGCCATCTTCATTCACTTCACCGTCTACAACTCCAATGCCAATCTCTTCTGTGTTGTCTCGTAAGTCACCAACGCCAGTTAGACGCTTTTACCCAGGATAAGGGCAGACAATAGAGATGATGTTGATTAGCGTTAATTTGGTAGCCTATTTCAACCGCTGTTCCACCATCGTTCTAAGCTGGCATACGAGGCATGACGGTGGGTGCCATCCGAGGCTTAGCACTCTCAAAGACGAATCGACCAGCTGTATTGGCAAGCCGGTCTTGAGTAGCACAAGCCAGTTTCAGGCACCTCAGTTTGCCACCAGCACAGCGTTTGCTCAATCCTGCGTTTAAGCATTCCGTCTTGCATTACTAAAAGTACTTCACTTGACAGTGCAGCGCTTCAAACCAGAATAAAAGTCCCAACAAGGAGCTCAAAGAATTGGGAGTTTTAATAAGGTTAAGCAAGTAAATTAAGTGGGTTCATGTGTGATGGGCTGTCGTGTTGTCAGGTGCGAAAATAATCTGTAGAGGTGGACGTGCCATGTGAGTATCTAGTAGTCTTTGAGAAAGTAGATTTATTTACAAAGAAAGGTTTTAGACCCGAAAAATTTCAAGTCCCATTTGGCAGAATTCGATGGATTGAAGTCACACTAGACTCTCCCGTGGCCCTCGTTTTGTCAGCAAAATAAATCTAAAATAGCGTCAGATGATTTGGAGATCACATCCTATGGAAAAAGGATAAAAGGAATGAGCAATTTGAGCTTGGAATGTCAAGGTTTAAAGGGTTCAAAACTTTAGGATAAGCTATTCACGAAACTGCAATTTTAAACTGCCCTTAATGCGGTTCAACAAAGTTGATTTAGTTAAAACTTAAAGGAGTATCAACAAGTGGTTACACACAAAAATTGCAGGGGTTCTTGGGTCGGTATAAAAAATTAAAATGTCTGGACTGCTATCCCATGCGAAGCGGCGAGGCTCGATTATCAAACAAACTGATAAAATAAATAAAAAAACAGGAAACGCGTGTGGTTAAGGCCTAATATTTAATTAATTGGATTGGACAAATAGGAGCTTTGCAGCCATTTAAACTGCTCGCAGGAGCTGTCGCTATGGTTTCGGAAAGTAGAACAAAATACATAGAAAAGGGACTAAATTGATTGACTCAAAACACACAGAGATTGAATGTTGCTATCAATCTGCATAATTTTTGAAGTAATTGCGAGCATAAAAAATAAATATGCTTTTCCTTCTTTGTTCCACAGACTTGTAGCAGAGCTGCCTCCCACCGGTGGGATTCTGATTAGCAGTGACTTCAGAACAGTGAAGCTGTTGCGCTACGTTCGGACACAGGATTATATTGTACTGGTGTTTGAGTGCCTCTTTCTCCTCTTTATCGCCTATTACATAGCCGAGGAGGTTATTGAGGTAACCACACACCTTCAAAAATGTCCCATGATCTCACTCTTTTCCTTGATCATACGTGCCTGCCATTTGTGGCACGAGCAATCAAGTTCATGCATTTCAGAAGTGCAGGTGGCTTTGCGAACTATAGTTAAGTCAGTGCAAATAATTTGGGCTTAAAAGGCTTACTTTTCACTTGATTGCACATCCCCTCAATTCTCCCATCAAGCCTGTACTGTGCATTAGTGTTTCTCTCATCCCTCATCATGTTCCTTTCAATGATGCTCTCTTACTACGACTAAGTTATGTTTTTGTCTCAGATATGCAACCTTGGCTACAAGTACTTCACAAAATTCTGGAACCTGCTGGACATCCTCGTGGTATTGCTCTCCTGCACCTGCGCTGGCTTCAACATTTACCGCACGATTCGTGTGAACGCCACACTGACTAGCCTACTGGCTAACCCTAACGTGTACTCAAATTTTGAGCGGCTCAGTTACTGGGAGATGCAGTTCAACTACGCCACTGGTGTGCTCGTCTTTCTGGTGTGGATTAAGGTACTTTTCTTCCTCAATTCCCTTCCCCCGTCTACAAAGTGCAGTAAATAAGGCAGCCTTTAAAGCCTTCAAGGGAAGGATTTCAGTCGATGAGTTAACTACTATGTTCCATTCTACAGATTTTCAAGTACGTAAGCTTCAACAAGACCATGAACCAGTTGAACTTGACACTGGCAAATTGTGCAAGGGATGTTGCCGGCTTTGGGGTGATGTTCTTCATTGTCTTCTTCGCTTTCGCTCAGCTGGGCTATCTGGCCTTTGGCACGCAGGTCTCTGACTTTGGCACCTTCGCAACCGCTCTGTAAGTTTGTCGTCAGCTAGCCGGAGGAAGCCTCCATCCATATCAGATCAGTAGATCTAGTAAGAGTGATAACTGCTACTTCACCACTTAGTGGCTGTGATTCTTCGCCTTGTCCGATTTACCAACCGGTGGTAACTCAGTGCCAGAGATGGGATAGATATTCCGAATTTTTCATCTGAAAACTCCTTTTTACAATCTACCTATAATTGATGGGAAAGACAAGCATTCCACCAGGATGCATTTCTGCCTTTTACTCTGTCGCCTTTCAGCTTGACCCTCTTCCGCATCATTCTGGGCGACTTTGATTTTCAAGCTCTGCAAAACGCACAAAGCTTCTTCGGTCCCCTCTACTTCCTCGTTTACATCTTCTTCGTCTTTTTTGTCCTTATTAATATGTTCATTGCCATCATCAATGACACCTACTTGGAGGTGAAATCGAATCTACTAAACCAGCCCAGCGAGTTCCAGATGAAGGCATTTTTCAAACAAGTAAGTCCACCAAGTTATCGCCAATCGTCTAATGTAATGCAAAAGTTTCAAATCAATGAACATGACATGGTTGAGTAGAGAAAAAGAGCGTGGAAATGCGTGGCTTTAGGATGATGAATGGGTGGGCGGAGATCGGAATGTGTTCCGATGCTTTATCTAAAGGATTAAATAAATAAACCAATTGTGCTACTTCTTACTCTTTTCTAGCGTCTTAAGGAAATGCGCAACAGGATGAAGCAAAAGAAAAATCAACTTCAGGAAATCCAGGACGCTATTGATGCTGTTGCCACAGAGGAGAACGAAGTGCCAATCGACGAACTAAAAGCTGAAATGGCGTAAATTGCGGCCCTATTTTCTTTTAAATAGCACACAATTAGAATGGCATTAATATTCAGGCAAATAGGCAGCAGGCAAAGTAATGCAGAGATTTTTATGCCTAGAAAACTCACCTTAATGAACACTACTGATTAATTGTTTAAGTAGAAAAGCTTCGTACTTGTGATGCAAATAATTCGCCTTCCTTTAGTAAAGACGTTGGCAATGCAGAACTGGATGAAATGTTTCGCAAAGTGGACGCAAACAGTGACATGAAATTGGACTCAAACGAGCGCAGAGCATTGCGCGAAACTTTGGAAAATAAAAAGGTGAAATGGCCAAACACTAAAGGTTTTTGCATGCCCTTTCATTTATAACCACATCATGGAGACCAAAAAATACACACAATTGTTCAAAAAGGAGTAATTAGTAACGGCTAAGTATAAAGATGCAAAAATAACAATTTGTGATCAAAATTCCATTGTAAGCGTCTCGTGGACTGAAGGGAATTAAGTAGTATCAGCATTCGAACCAAAAAATTGCTGGTTCAATGTTACTGACTAAAGTGGGTTCGCATCCCATTATAATGGAGCCGAAACAATTGAAGTTTTGAAACAAAGTACAAAATATATGTTACTATGTTATCATGTGTTACCATGGCGAGGGGCTACAGGACGACAAGGTCTGGAAGTAGGCTGGCAGGTCCTAGCCAGGCCATGCCAGTCTTGCCGAAATCCAGGGGATTCGCCCTAAGGCTTCTGACGCATGCGATTCCATCCTGTCTCCAATTCTAGATGAGGCTGCTGCAGGAGATGTTCAACTTTCAAGAGGCCGAGATCGGTAATTCGTATGAGCAATTCTCCAAACTCTTGACCACCCAGGTGGCGAGCAAGGAGGACATGGACCGGGCATACATGCGGCTCATTAGGCTGGAGAACTGCGTCAAAAATGTCACTGAGCGTCTGCGATCTATGGTGCAGAAGTTGGAGCAAACTGAAGAGGTGAAAAATAAACGCACAGAACAGATGCAAAACCTGTTGGAAAATCTAATTTCGGTAAGTAAAGCTGCTGCAAAGGCTTTAAACTTCCTTTATGGCAAAATTCAAACACAATTTGCTGGGATGGAGTCAAATCTGGGTAAAACTCACCAAAGAGGTGCTTCTAAGTGCTCTGAACAGCATCTGAGTCGATTCCTTCCCGCTTTTTAGAGCTTTGTGCTGTGTAAGCAAAGAATTAGGTCTTCATCCATCTTTCGGCTACTTCCAGCGCCGGTCATCCGACGCTAAAGCTTCTTTAGCTTGGGAACCCTAGTTACAGTGTCCATACGCTGCTGGACGGATGACCTCCTCAGACATCAATGGCTGAGATTTAGAAACCGAATGCTTGATTACTGACATAGTCTGTGGGTAGGATCAAACTGGTCCCATTACGATGCTTGGGACAGAGTCGTACCGTGGCGAATGTCTGCTGGACCCATACAAGTCCACGCATCCATTATCCATCCTTCTATCCACCCATCTTGCATTCATCCATCTTCCCATCTATTCAGAATTCATCAAGCTGGTCTTTAATCCACCACTGCTGCATTGATCGATCCCGAGTCCACTTCCCCGCCCCATTAGCTACCTTCGACCACATGGACTGAGTCCTGATGAATCCTTTCATTTTGTAGACCTTCTTACCTTTCATCCGCTCTCAGTGGTTAAGAACTGTTGCACAAGCGAGTCCACTATAAAAAAGAATCCGCTTCCTTAGTTGATGACAGGAGTTTACACGCCAAGGGGTGTGATAGTGACACTTTGCTTGTAGAAAAGTTCGGTGGGTGGAATTAGCTAGTGAATGCTCACTTGGAGCCACAACAAACGTGTGGGAAAAACTACTCCATTATCCTTTTTGCACTGTATAAAGGCTGCTCACGCCTCAGCTCCACCGCCGCCACCACTGTCAGCAAAGCCAAGCCTTGATAACCAATGCAGTGTAGATGCTACTGAAATGTCATCAGTAGCACCCCCACCAGAAGATGGAGTTAGAAAGAGACCCGACAGGAACCTCTCGTTAAGAAGTCTCACCAAATTTGTGAGTCATTCTTTTGCAGAGGCTTAATATCTTAAAAGTTCTTTAGGAGGTTGTCTATTGAAAAATTGAAAATGAGTTTTATAGATATTTGCTACTGAACCAATGTGGAAATTGTAGCTCTAATTTGTTCACATTGTTAGCATTTAACATCTTTACTTCCTAACCGATTTCTCGGTTTTTTAAGGGGAAGAAGCGCGAGGAGTAAAACGCTGCGGCAGCAATGAATGTTGCACTGAATTTCACATTAATCAACCCAGTGTTTTTTGTTGTCAACCCACCCACGATCTAGTGTAGCATGTCAATCGCTATTTTTGCATGAAAATTGAGTCATTTATTTGCCCAAATTGTGTAAAACGATAGCACATTCCTGTGGACATCCACAGTGATAGCAGGTGGGAAGTCTGCTGGATGGGCGCAAGGTGTTGTACTACCATGAATGGGAGTTCACCCTAACCAAAGTGGAGATGGGGACTGAGTAGACTACAGGCCTTGGGTAGTTTTAGTCCAAAGGAAGGAACAAAGCGTCAACCATCCCCTTTCAAACAGTGATGGGGCATACTGGAGAAAGAAGGGGGGGGGGTGGTAGGAAGCATGGGCACAACCTTATAGCAGTGCAGCAAGGACAGCGCCACCAATCCTGGCGATTGGAGGACCGCTCCACTTTGTGCGTAGTTAAAACGATCCACAAGGAGGCTATAAAAAGAAACGTCCTCGCATTATGTGTCAGAGTTTAGCCTTCCACTTTGTCTTGGAAACAGTCGGTCGTCCAGACGACTCTTCGTCGATGCGTCACTCCTGTGGACCTCCCTACAGGGCAACAGAGTCTCGGAGGGCACACAGGTACAACAACATCAAGACGCTTTGTTTTTTTGGACAGAGAGGCCAGTTTTTTTGCAATGATCTAAATTTACCCTCCTCTTCTGCCACACCTTTCTTGCCCTCACGTAGACGTGCGTGGGGGAGGAGGAGGTGAAGCAGAAGGCTGCTGCCTGCATGCGACTTTGGCGGCCAACATTAACCTGGGCGTTTCATTCCCCAGGCCTCTAGGAAAAAAAAACAAGAAAGCTATCAGATTGTAGTAAAAATTTGCTTGTCATGTCAGCTGTACTATGGGCAAAAATAGATACAATCTGACAGGTAGTCACCGACGCGGAGCGAATCAGTAGTTGGATAAAGGAGGCTGTGGCCTCCACCAGTGGAGCATAAAAAGTCGTTCAAGTCCTCCACACAAACGGCATCTTAACTATTGAGGGCAAGCCGACACCAAAAGGGACTGATTTAAGCTTACCTTGCCTCCTATTGGTGTGCGCGCTTGTCATCGCAATTGTCAGACGCTGTCGCTGCTCACTACGCCTATATTTTAATCTGAAGCGCTGAAGTGGCTTTTTAGGACTCAAAAATAGTCACACATTGACTGCACACTCAAATGCCATCTCGGAGAAGAGAGGTAGGAATGCTCTCTAGCGTGAGTGGGAGGGAGGAGTTGCAGCGCTGCGGTTGCAATTGGTCGCATTAGTGGCGTTGAAGGCGCAAGGCTGACCTACAACGTCCTGGAAGCATAAATTTCAGCAGGACAGTCGGTCCCACGGCGGTTGGAGGTGGATGGAGAAGTCAGAGATCATTTAAAGCTGACAGCAGTCCAGGAACATCACCTGCATCACCTGCCATTTTACAAGGGCACTGTTTGCCGTATCAAAAGCATCGGAGTGCCAAAAGCCTTCTACACAGCCGTTGAACACCGCGTTAATTTGGAAGAAGACGTTGTATTTGTGCGCAGAGGAGCGGTGCGCCCATTAATGTAGTCGATAGTCGACGGCATCGGGCAAAAGTACACCGAACGGAGCCTAAGGCGTGGCTCCGATGACCACGCCGCTGATATGCACGTAGTGCTAGTCGGGATATTGGCGTCCGCCTTACCAAAGCATTGCACAGCTACCCTTGTACTTGAGCCTCGTCTTTGACGTTGTCCTCGAGCTAGTCATGTCAGTCGCTGAATGACTTCTCTCTACAATTTCATTGCATTAGGAGTTTTGTCATACGAACAACAACTGTAACAACAGGGGCATTTACTAAAGGACAGGCTTTGAAAAAGCTTTGCGTGCATTCCTCCTTGCCGGTTTTGGTTTACCTTCAGCGCTGTCCACTCGCGGCTCCACTTGACTTCTCTCCAGTCATCGCAGGTGCCGTGGGTCAACTGAATGGGCACCTACAGATGGACACCGTGGACAGCTCCCGAACGAACTTTACCAAATCGTAGGCGGCCATGGCTTGTGGAGGTCAAAGAGAAGACGTCAATGTTTGACGTTTAGAAAGAGGATTTGGCGTAGTCTTTCATTCGGGTGAAGTCCACTCGCCTTCGCCATCAATTCAGCACCTCAAATCCAGCAGCAGCTCCAGCATGGTGGAAGATGTGTTGCCACCACGCAGAAGAGCTGAGGCTACCGGCTCATCTCGGGTGGTCATGGACCGAGCAAAAGTATCATTTGTTGAGATATGTGGTGCATTCCTCCCGAGTTCAGCAGTTGGTGACGGCTTCCAGAACCTCAGGGACAAACAGCACAAGAACGGTCACAACCTAGATGTTCCCTACCCGCCAAGTGGCCTTCCAAACGTCGCGATCTTTTGCGGGGCGATGTCGTAGCAGACTGCCGAATCGTGCATTAATTGTGACACAGTAGGACAGGAGGAGTCTTCTTGCGCCTCCGCAACGGGCACTTGGCACGAATTAAAGGGAATGCGGGTGCAGGAGCCCCGGTGGAAACTTTTGGCATCAACGTTTGATCAGCAGTTGGAGGCCTCCAAATGAGTTAAAGTTGGCAGGCTTCTGGGAGTAAAGCGTTCTCTCAACACTTTGCCACAATATCGCTATACACGATTCACTAAGGCAGCGTCCAGCCTTCCTTCGCAGCGAGGGTAATGCGGCAGAGCTGGCTCATTGCTCACCACCAAGGCTAACGGTAACATGAGCATGCCACCAGCGTGGAGACCCGATTAGAGGAGACTGATGAGCCAGTGCTGGTAAAAATCACCACCCTACCGTCAAAGCACCGCTTCCTTGAAAGACGCTTGATCAGAGCACCGACTGCTTCACTTGTGCATCAATGATACAAACAACGAAGAGCTCTTCTTTGCTCCTCCATTTCCATTTTTTGCGCTGTCGAGGTGACCGACGTCTCCACCCAGTGCAAAGTCGAAGCATGCTCCGCTTGGCAGGGGGAGAATTTGCACATTGTTGCGCTTGATGAAGACTTGGTCATGTAAACCCGTCATTGAAAAGCCATTGAGAGAATTTAAACTGAAGTGGGCGTTAACCTGCGTCAAAGTATTTTCTCATTGCCGGCATTACAGATGGCGAGGGTTTTGGGTGGAGCGGCGAAGGCACGAGAACGCTTACTAAGGGAACTGAAGGGGTCCATGACGGAGGCGTTGCTTCACCGTTGTCGTTGCTTGCGTCAAGAGCCTTCATTGGATGCGTCTGCCAAGGTCATTTGCCAGTAAAAAGAAAGAGGAACGGCAGTCTCGCCAATCTGTCACATCAAATTAGCGCATTTTTTTCATCCCATTGATGTTTGGACAGATCGGAGGCACTGGTGCTAACCATCCACTCCAAGTGATGCGTCAAGGTCACTCTACTCGACTTCAAGCCCTCCTTAGCGTGCCCCCAAGAACCCAAATGATGCAATTCTTTTGGAAAAATCACATCTCAATGTGCCTATTCAATCATTTTTTTCAAGGGCACTCCACATAGCCCTCCTTCAACCTTTTTTGTCTCAGTATTACTCCATTAGCGCCGTTGCTGATTGGTGCATTCAAAGTCGGTGCGTGTCTTCGGCGCGCTGTTGTCGTTTTCCTCTCACACACAAGCCTGTGTGTGTGTGTGTGTCGAGACAAAATCCACCGCCAACAGAAACAGAAGCGTCAGTTGCACAGTGGCAGCAGCAACTAATTTGTCGTTGTCGCGTGCTTGTCTTCTCTCTCTCTCTCTCGCTCTCTCTTTGTGCTCTCTGGGGTCTGTCAGGCAGGTCCTGCCACCTGCACCACCAACTTCATCGCAGTAAGTGTGATTTGTCTGCTCCTCACATCTTAACCTTACTGAATGGTGAGCCGATGCTAGCGCTCCCCGTCGGCCACTTCTCTTAGCCTCCGGCATTGCTCTTCCCTGTGCCTTCGGTGGTTGTAGGCATGAAGTCGTTTCACTGCACTGAATGTGGCCGACTGTTCTCCCGGAAACGCAACCTCCCAGTCCACGTGGACTCAGTTCACAAGGGTGAGTCTCAAAGCCCACATTTCTTCTCCTCTATTCAATTACTTTGAATAATATAAGTCTGTCAACCCGACTGCTGAATTGTTTAAGCGAGGTGCAAGGTGGGAGGCAAGTGCAACTTACACCACTGTGGGCCACATTCCTTTTTTCTCGCCTTTAGGCAAGAAGCCGTTCGAATGTGAGAAATGTGGCAAATTTTTCACACAGAAAAGCAACCTCAAGAGCCATTTGAAGGCGGTCCACGAGAGTAAGTCGTCCACCTCCTGCCCATTCGCCCCTATCAAAACCCATGCCCACGAAGCTTGG
The DNA here is from genome assembly GCA_023968675.1 of Taenia pisiformis. Lineage (NCBI taxonomy): Eukaryota > Metazoa > Platyhelminthes > Cestoda > Cyclophyllidea > Taeniidae > Taenia > Taenia pisiformis. Next base: position 6,914,110 of record CM043737.1, on the reverse strand, counting down.
AGGGTGGGGACACCTTTAACCCCTCTTAAGGCCCCAATTTCTGCTTTCATTGCGCTTCCATTAGGATCAAAAGGTGCAATAGCCTCCTAATCAAGGGTAGTAGTTACCACCACTCAAGTTTTCCTGCCACCCAGTCTTTGAAGTGCGATCTCATGACACCCAAGGCATAGCCGCCCCTGTTTTCTTCTCCCTCCTCCTTTCTTTTGCAGACATGAAACCGTTTTTCTGCAGCGAATGCGGCAAATCCTTCTCTCGGAAGCCGCATTTAGTCACCCACCTGGAATCCGTGCACATGGGCAAGCTAAGACCCTTCCTTACTTGTGCTCGATCGAGTCTCTTAAACCTTTATTTGTTCAGTTCCATAAAGCTACTTCAAGCACCCTAAGAGAGGCTAGCATAGAATTCTCCACCCCTCTTCCACTTCCGCGGGAATGGCTGAGTGGTCAGCAAGCAATGTCCTCATCGTTTCAGGCAAGAAGCCGTATGCCTGTGAGGTATGCTGCAAGACATTCACACAGAAGAGCAACCTAAGAAGCCACCTTAAGGCGGTTCATGCGGGTAAGTTGTCATCCACCAAGTTTCCTGCTCCCTTCCTCCCTCCCTCCCTCCCTCCCCCTAAACGCACTTTTTCTGTGGCTTTTCCTCCTAGTGAATCCACGGAACAGCCTCGATAAAGCCAGTTCTGCAACCCTAACTGAGGCTCAACCGACAGTGGCAAAGCCATCAGCGATCGCGTCGAAGCAGGAGGTGGGAGGTCAAACGACATCACTCGCAGACAAGCGAGATCAACTCCCCTGCGGAGACACCCAGAAGGCGCCAACATCGTGACAGCGGACGTGACTTGGGGCAGAGGAAGCGCGAGGACATTTTATCATTAAGATGGAGGAAAGATTACTGCTTGAAGCTGTGTGTATTTAGTATTTTGAAGAGTGCTATATTTTCTAAAACAAAGCGCTTCAAAAGACCAGCATGCATGGAAGCGGACAAGATTTGGCAATCGTCAAAAAGACCATAAACCCAAACTGATTTTACTTATTGAAAAGTTGGTAACTTATCAGTGCTTTGCTCAATCAAATCGGATCATACTTTGATGGCGCAACGATGAAGTCGGTGAGCGAACTGGCGGCAGTAGGCGGTTTGGATTGGCCAATCAGAAGGCGCGAGTAAGACGCTGTGTGAACAAACAAAACAGTTTCCTGAGAATGAACTCCTTGAAAATGGATCACTACCATCAGCAATGACAAGTGCATGGCACGGTGAGACTTCGTTTAATGGCGTTGTCGGTCTTGCTTGCCGTCTGCAAGACTCTTTGCCGCCTCAAATGGAACGTCAGAAAACCACTTCCTTAGCGCTTTGCTTAAGACCCCAACAGAAGTCGTATCAAAAGGGCAGTAGACTTTGGATCAAGCAATTAAGCTGAGGGATCAGACTGGTTGCCTTTCAAGAAATTGATGCGCCATCTCCCGCCAGAAGTTAAAAGAACCGTAGCTACGTGCATAGAACTACGATTGAAGCATTTTATGCATTCCTACTGCTGACAATGGATGCATTAACGTGGAATGTTTTGCCACTTGCAGAGTGACCTAAATATCTAAGATTAAGTATGCAAGGAGAACAAAATTAAAAGGCATGCGCAGGGCTTATTGTTTGTTCTGAGCAGTTGGAACGGCTTTATGAGGATCGACAAATGCAGAGAGCACTTCTGGCGGACCAAAGTAGCTGTCTCCAGGGCAATACATTCATCCTCCTATTCAAACTATAGCTACAAATAGGAGCGTGTGCTATGGCAACGGTAATGCTTTGTCTGTTTGGACTGCCGGTTGAACTTCGGTGACTGAGGTGGCCACATTGACGTAGCCGCATAGTCAGGCATCGCGGCCGCGCCAGCAGCCACATGCTCCCCGCCCTTTTCAAATCCATGCGTACATTCTGCTCTACGTTTTGACTCCCTCCGTCTTTTTTTTAGCGGGACGCATGACTCTACAGACGTGGCAGCCCAACGCAAACTCCACTTCACATTGTTTCTATCCCTATCCCCACTGCCCCTGACCTTATGCAGCAGTGCCAAGGGAATGCACATGCTGGTAATGGGGGAGAATGTCTGACATCCCGCAGCAGAGGGACTGCGGACAACGTCCCACCTCGACATCGCCTCATTCCCATGTTGTGCACGAGGGCTATTAACAGCTGAAGTGACACCAACCGTCGAACATGTGGAAAGGCGAACGGACTGACAGGCTGATGGTCAGCAGAACCTCCTATCACGAAGTTGGTTGCGAAGCCGGACGAAAGCCCGAGCTGAGTCATGCGGTCAAGAGCGACCACTGACGTGGTGGCATACACCGTTGTGCAGGGTTAGCTCATGGGTGCTTGTTGCAGCATTGTTTATGTTGTGGTTGGTGAAGTGGGAGACCTTCCAAGGTCAGCGTTGAAATCTCGGGGTAGGGCGAAGAGAGGGCCATATTGCGATTTTCTTGTTTAAAATTCTGTCCAGTTTTTGGTGACTGAGGTAGCTGTATTGACCCAGGTGCATGGGCGGGCCTTCAGCACATGCCGCGAGCAACATCCCCACCACCCAATGCGTACGTATAATTCTGCTCTACACCTCGCATTTCTTCGCCTTCAACGGGGACTTAAGACACTACAACTGCGGGTGAAAAAGGACAACGTCACTACATCTTGTAGGCGGTTAATTCGTAGCTGGTAATTGGTAGAAGCTTAAAATCATACTAGAGTGTAGATTCATATTTCAACTTTTTCCTGCAACGAAACAAAATGGGTTCAGTACACAAAGAGATCGGTCGCGAAGTTAAACGCTAGTGTTGTTGCGCAGCCACGATATCCTTAAAAGTATTGGTGGTAAAAAGGCCATAAAATAGGGGGGGAGTTGTTATTTGAAGCAATAATAGCGGCACGATCGAGCAATTTTCCAAAAACCCTCATTGAATGCTTTTGTGTGCAACCCTTTTTTAGCTATCCTGTAATGGTATAACTTTTGTAAAATTTCGAAAATATTTTATGCGTAAAATCTTCGAAATGATCCTCGATTCATAGTTATGTAAGAATTGATTAATTACGTCATTCAACCATTAGTATCGTTTTAAGTTTGCACATAACCTAAAGAGATTTTGTTGTTTAAGTCTGTTCCTGTTTTGCTGTTGTTTAGTGTTTTATTATAATTCATGAATAACTGCAGCTTCGTAGGGCGGTTCCTTCGGTCAGGGCGTGCGTATGTGTTCCGATCATGCGCGTAGTCGGCTTATGTTTATTATGGGCATTTTCATGTAATGTCGAATTCTCATACTCTTTTGGACGGAACGAGAAGGACAAAATACTACTTATTTCTGCTGAATACATTCCACTGAGCATTTTCGAATCCCCTGAAGCCAACTTTACTGCATTCCAAACACTAATGGATGAAGGATGTCTCATTCCAAGTATTTCCGTTAAAAACTTTACGTCTTCGGCGGACATACACTCAGTTTTATTGTCCGGTGGTATATATCACGGCTCTTCTCGAAATAACTCTCATGTTCTGCCGTGCGACAAGATTCTCTTTTCCAAAATTTTGCCGCGTTTTGAGCCACTCTGGCTAACTAATCAGCGTCATGGAATGCACAGCGCCTCGTTTTTTTGGCCTGATGATTATATTGCTGTGAATAACTCTCGGCCCTTCCTCACTGCTGGCATCAATCCAACTGCTCGAACCGCATATTTCGACATCGATCGTATTCACCAATGGCTTCTCGATCCATTTGTCACCTTCATGAGCATATTTATCCCTTCTCCGTACCATGAAAAGGACCAAAACTTCCTTTTTAACTACGTTGAATACGCTGATGCTTTTCTCTTTTCTCTTATCTCACATATCAGAAGCTCTCCCAAATTAAGCTCTTCTGTTAGCATTGTGTTCATTGGTGGCACAGCTGCAGTTGACGCCCAGTCATCCGATGAAGTTGTACCCATTCGAAAGTACTTTGGTTCCTGGCCAACTTCTGCTTTTAGCAGTCACTTTGATCGAGGCCGATTTCTTGAATTCTGGCCCACTCCTGGTACGTCAAAAGTCGCTTTTGATTCTACTATTATGTGTGCTTGATTAGGAGAAGCTTTTTTTAGGTGAAGAAGACGAGACTATGGTGAGGCTGCTTACGGAGGATAATCCTGACTTCTTCACCTGCAGTACCGCGGATTTTCGAAGGCGGTTTTCCAGGTTTAATATGGGACTGCTTCCGCCGTATTATCTTGTCGCGAAGCCAGGAAAAATTCTCCAAAGTGAGTTTGTTTCGTTTTTGCCCTTTGCCACTTTTTTTAAATTATTGCCTTGGGGTTTATCTTTCGACCTGTAGAAACGCCAAGCAGCTAACTAATACGTCAAAACAATTTCAATTAAAATTTGTGAATAGGTCTCTTAGGCTATGTTTGTTGTAACTCCCTACAACCTTAAGCGGTTATGAACGAACAGAGCACAGTTGCTCTAAATTTCTCAATATTTTTGTCTCTCGTCACACACGTGCAACGTCCTAATCTTCCAGGTCTGAGCTCGATGTCACAAGGTTGTGTGGCACGCGCTGCCCATTGGCCTGTGAAAAGTGTGGTGGCATCAAAGCGTATTCCACAAAAGGTACTAGTTAAGCTTAAAATAGCGAAACAGATTTAAAGCGATGTTCCTAATCCGAATGTGCCCGGAAAAGGAAATGAAGGAATGGTGCAATCAAAACCTGAATTGTTGTGACGGTGTACTTGTCTGATTTCGGCGGAGTAATTCATGATTTCTGTTGCGATCTTTTGTCTATCTTTCGCACCATCCAGCTATCTGGAGGAGCTTCAGCACTGCACATTGACACCTTCATATGCGATAATTTTGCTTAAATGGACGCGAATTAGATTCTTGAATAGCCCGGCTTCCAGATTTGGCGCTTTTTTCATTTCCCTTTTTGTTTTCCCTTCCTTCTGCTTTGATACAGCTAGGCAATTTGTTAGGTGGAGGCTTCATTCCTACCACTGTTATTATTACAGGACCGAACACCCTATGAGTAATTGGGTCATGGTAACTCGGGCTTGCATCTCGTCGGAGGTGAAGTCACGTTACATCAGACAGAGGGCTGAAATTAAGGTGAAAAATCAAGGCCGTTCTTCTCATCATAGCGTCGGCAGAGTGCTGATGACAGAATAAATGAGTGCATAACTTAGCGCGAGGAGTTAACCGGGTAGTTGGATGGGTAGATGAGTGAGATAAGTAGTTAGGGTATGTGTAAGCGATTACAAACATGCTGCAGTTAATCCACTATCATCGCAAAAAGTTCTTACTGCGTCGGTGCGATGCTGAAAGGTAGGCATAGGCATCACCACTCTGCCTTGTGATCTTGTTTGCACATGAGCTTAACATCACATTTCTCTCAACTCCTGGTGTGCATATGATCACTGGCGCAGTTGGAGGTGCTTTTGCTTTTGCTCATTACTTTGCCCCCACGTTCTTATCGAAGGAGCCGAGGGAATGTGCCTCGCTGTCGGCATTATTAAGCTCAGAAGACCTCCCCTACACCATGTAGCAGTGATGACGGTTGAGCATTCGTTACATCCACTTTGCTTTTTTTCTACCGGTGGGTATCGGGCAGTGAGTGATTGGCTGATGGAATCGTTCAACGGAGTCTCTGTAACGGAAACGTCTGGCTGGACAGTGGGTCGTGACGATGATGTCACTTAGCTCTTGACAAGCAACTGATTTTAAAGGCAATTTGATTTAGCCATTGTGAAGAACGTCTCCACTCATTGTAGTCGCGCAGTGACGCCACCTCCAAGGTTCAATGAGCATGTATTGTTATCCACCAGAGCCACTCTCAAGCTCCTTCTCTTTAATAGTTGAGGAGATCAATCGTTTTGAAAACTGTCGGCTATAATATCGCTCACACCAAAAGCGACAGTTTTAACTCATACCTTCACAGGACAATTTAGAGGTCTAAACTTGCTGAATTTAGAAATAATGTAGCGAAGATTGTTTTGTACTTCACCCTTCATCACTACTAGCGCGCTTGTTAGCTTCCACCCTCCCGCATATGTAGCAGTGCCCTCATTTTTTCATCAGACCTTGGCGTCGCACACTCAACGCACGCTCGTCATTTTATGGTAGGTGGTTAGAAGGATGGAAACTTTATTACGCAGCTAACCAATGTCACTGTCTAGAGTTACTGTCAATTTGAAATCCTCCCTGGAGGGTAGGCTTGTGAAACACCCCGCTCCTTTTACGCCTCATGCTCTGAAGCATTTACGCGAATTGACAGCTTCACACTCCACTTCCTAGACCCTGCTGCGTGGCCATTTGGTTGAGGAGTGAGGAAACAAACGGTGCGCTTTTTTGAGGCAATCGCCGTCGACCTCTGCTCAGTTCTAATCTAGTTTAAGGGAAATAGGTTGCTGTAGGTTCCACATTTGCAGCGACCGCTTCGTCTCCAGAAGTAACCAATCGGCCTTCAGCTGCTTTCATGTTTTCCAACTGTCTACCACCTTTCAAATGGCGTTAACGGAATCCTTAAGTACTTCCTCCAGAAGTTGGCCAAACCTGATGCTCAGGTTGTGCACTCCATAAAATTTGTTAGCTGTGATTTGTAGAGCTAGAGGCTTGGAATTGCGGCAGATTTAGTTAGTACTTTTAAAGGAGATGAAAATGGGCGAGAGTAGGGTGAAGAGGGCTGCTTACAAGCGCCAGGTAGTCATGCCAACGAGTTTAGCGGCTGTCCTATGGAGGTGTTAGGTGCTGGAACCTTCGAAATTTGTCACTTTGATTAAGACTAGGAGTTAAATAACCCTGTAGAGGAATGATTGTAAGCCTTCTTTTGACACTTAAAGACCATTCACCCATCTTTCAAAAATGAGAGACCACACGGACCACGTAGATCCGCTCTTCCTGTTTTGTGAGTGCTGCATATGGAGATTCACTCCTTATTATGCATGTCTGCGCATTTCCTGAATATGCAAATGCTCCTTTTGATGTGCCAATCACCGCTTTCCAGGCAGGTGCCCTCGTCTGGGGCATGCCATTATCGTCACTCGTGGTTGCCTATTAGCGTAGTGCAATAGAAGGTGTGAGTTGTCGTGGTGGCTGCTGGGCTGCGAATTCGCCAACTACTGGCATCTCGTTCTTCTTTATTGAAAGACTACCGGAGAGGCAAATGATTCATCGCGACACCTTGTCATTACTTCTCCCTGACTAGTTCCAGTAGCATTGGAAGATTGGTGGGATGACATTTTGCTCTCTCTCTGAATCAAATACATCATCACTACCTCCACCCGATTGACGTGAGCTTCGGCATTGCTTTTGCCAGTCTTGGCTTGGTACAACAACGAGTATTACAAATTACTGGAGGGTAATAAGCTATGAAAAGGCATTCGCGTGTGTGCGTGGGTGCATGCATAGTCTAGCATCAATACCCATTTTAGAGGCAGCCTTGAGCGCAGTGACACGCTGCCTACTCCCACCAGTGGTAGTGATAACATCTCTGCGACTGCCAGTGCGTAGGACATGGTCATACCCCAATAAACATTCATCTATAGAACCTACGAGTGTGAAACGAACTGAACTAATGTGAGAGGCGTAGTCCTACCTCCTGCCAATCCGGAGTGGCGGTAGGAATTGGAACTGCCGTGTGGGCTTACATGTTCTGCCTTTTTTTAAAAAAAACGGTGGCAACAACATTTAGGCGGCTTAAAATTGCCTTCAACATCGATTGTACTTCAGCGAGTCGGTCTGTCATGTGCTCCACGCAAACTGCATGAGAGGATGGTTGGTGTTCCCCGTGGAGCGCTTCCATCGTCCAGCAACTTTTCAACGAGAACCTACTGAATGAATGCGGTTTTTCCACGTTTCAAATCTCTCGCTGTCTGTCCTAGTAGCTTTCAGCTTCTTGAGGCATTGGAGAGTGGCGTATCTCTCTTTGCTTTGGTCTCGTTTCACTACATTTCCAGTCTTTATGCCAAATTTGTTACGAATTTACCAACACGCCTGTCACGGTGGCAGGAATTCTGAGGAAACAGTAGTCTCCGAAGTAAAGGAGGTTAGAGTGTGGGCGAATGCAAAGGATGGACGCCGGTCCGGAATTATTTGACTTTTTGCCCCTCAGTTAGAAGGGACCTATAAACAACTCCGGGCTTGGGGATATGCAGTCGCATTGAAGCGTCCTCTCAGTGCGTAAGCAACACACGCGCACCCTCTCTCTCTCGATGTCGATCGTTCGTGCACATTTTTGGCATATAGCTTGTCATCAACTTCTTCCTTTCAATAGTTGGCGATAAAGAGGGTTCAGAAACGCCAACAAAAGTGCCAAAACTGTCGGCGTTTGCTCTCCTCTGGGGCAATCCTTTCATCTCCGCCGACTCGTCAGCTCTCTGCGGCATGCATAATCACTCGAAGCCGGCGCTCCAGCTCATTGACGTGTACCCACTGATATGTTGGGTACTGCAACTGCCCCGTCCATGGCTGCACTGGGGTCACTTAAGCCGAGTCACTCGCCTTCTCAGCCAACCACCTCTCCACGCTCAGGTAGAGGAGTTCGAGAATCGAGCAAGAGCATGGAGAACCCTGGCACTTGGCGCTGATAGCCAACTTGGAATCTCAAAGCAAACTTTTCTTGCCGGTGAGTTGCTAAGACGTGCAGTCAGTAAACAAAGTAGCAATACCAAGATTGAGGTAATCCTGACCTTCTTCAACCCAGGTGGCCTCATATCCGCCTTTGTGGTGATCTTCGGCATCGTGTTTGTGGTTTGCGCGATCAGAGTCCATCGACACTACCATCGCGCATTCGGTGGTGGTGACAGCTTTGGCCGGGTACGCTACCACAGACGTCGCATCCCTCGTCCTTGGCTTGCTCCCTCCACCTCGCCCTATGCCTTACGCAACCAACGTCTCCTCAGTGGCTCTGCTGGCGGTCTGAGTAACGAGGCGACAGAAGAGGAGGAGGAGGTGTTGGTAAACAATGACGCTCTTACCCGAAGTCGTCGTCGTGATGACGCAGAGGCCTTCATTCAGATGCTTCACAGTCCCTCCGATAGTCCTATGCCGAGAACAATGCCAGCAGTGGGTGGGATGTAATTCGACCGCTGTTGGTGTTGACCTGCGCTTTGCTTTGGTCTCGCATTCCTTCTCTCCTTTCGCACCATCTTTCTCATCCTTCCTACTTGTGCACCTTTTGCTATCGCTGTCTGTGATATGCCTTTTTGGTTATTTTCTGGCCTATTTGATGCTTTTGAGGCTTTGACAAGTCGTTTGCACCGGAAGAGGATCTGTGTGTGGGAGCGATTTTTCACAGAACTTCGATTAGATGTGATGCTCCTCAAGTGGTCGTCTATTGACTAGTCGAACTTGCCCCGTCAAGTACTGCGCTTCATTCACGTCGACACTGTTGACCGCAGAGATGAGTAAGGGGGGCTGGTTGACATGAGGCATCAGAACTGTGGTGAGTTCGGAACTGACTGGCGCTGTGTTACGAAACTCCTTCTGAAGTTTCAGTAATTCTGACTGTTGTAGGAGGACATTCATGGCTGGCGTGAGGAAAGCTAAAAGGGCCTCGGCATCTCGTCCGGCTAGCATAAGTGGCCAACGGTACGCGATCCAAAAAACGGGCAAAATGAAACTTATAGTTATCGTATAGTATCTCACGAAGCCTATGATATGTATTAAGAGGCTTAGGTAGTCAACCAACAGAGATTTTTAGCACGAAAGCGAATAATCTTTCTACCTTGTTCTCGGTGATTGGCCGTTTCTGCAGGCAACTGAGTACTTCGTCAGTAGCTTAGCAATGGAGTAAGCTCTCATTCATAATCTCGCAAAACATCGGTTATGTTAGTGCTCAAGTTCGGAAATTTTTTATTAGAATTTTAATTTTCGTTGGATAATTTGCCCCCTATTTCATGTGATCTGCAGGTCGCTGAATTCTTTATCAGTAGCTTAACGGACAATGCTCCTTATTCATGCTGCAAAGTGAGACACCTTCCTGTGCAGGCTTACAACAACGAATAGCCGTGAACTAATGGCTGTAGTAGTAGTGGTGTTGCAATAACGTCCCTCAAAGTATGCACTAGACACTGTTCACCAGCGTCATTGATGCGACACACTGAAACCAGTCCTGAACGGATTCATTCACCTTGATTTAACAACGGATCAACATTTTGGTTAAGCTACTCTTTCCACTCACTGAAATGCTAGAATAGGTAATACATTACCATCTGCTTAAAAAAATCACAAATAGGAATTAGGACGCAATTTTTTAACTAAACTTATTTTGTGCATTTGCAAATTATGTGGCGCTTGCAAGGCTGGCCATGGTCGTTTGAATGTCCGGAGAGGAGTGTCACGTGAAAGTGGGTGAAGAAGCATTATCGATCATCCATTCAAATTGTGTAATCGGGAAGTCCAGTCGACAGACAGTGGTCTTCCTCCTCCCAATTTGCTTGTCTTAACACTCAAAATCGAGGATGAATGCTCCAGGGACCTCGAGTAGCAACCCATGCAACGGTCAATCGTGCTGCGGTCAGTCGCAGTGTACTACCTCCTTCTGCACACCGCTAGTCACAACGGGATGCACGCCCCAGCGCCGTGTTACTGGGGTGTTGATGCCGGCGTTCGCTGGAGGCAAGCATATGTGTCTAAAACCCAGCCTCTCCTGCGGTGTCTACGGTAATCCACTACCCTGCCAGTCGGAGAAATTAGACGAATGCCAGGTAGAGGAGAAGAAACCAGCAAAAAAAGAATGCCCACCTCCACTCCCACCAGAAAAGGATCCATGTGGGCCTCCAAAGCGTCAGGAACCCTGTCCCCCCAAGTATCCTGGACTAGAAAAGTGCGGAGCCAACCGACCTCCACCAACGCAACAGAAAACTTCACCCCCCAAAAAAGAGTGTCCTCCAACCAAGCCTGCTACGCCTTCCAAAGAAAGGTGTCCCCCTGTTCAGTGCACACAACCAGCAGCCAAAGACAAATGCGCACCTCAGAAGGCTGCTTCGAAGCCCAGCTGTTCTCCACAGCGCAGTCCCGCAAACGAAGGAGGAAGAAGAAGCGTCGGTGCACTAAAACAATGCGGCGCACCAGAGCGCGCCTCCCCGACTCGCTCATCGGTTGCAGAATCCCCTATTAGCCCAATGAATCGCGTCTGTTCCCCTCCCAACTACCAAGTTTGTGCACCGTCACGAGCCGAAGATCCAAGAGTGAACAAGACCTGCCCTCCCACTACTTATGTGCCCCAAATGGACTACTGTGCTGACAAAAAAAAGGACAATCGGCAGAGCCCGATGAGTTCAGAGTGTGTAATCTCTACACCTCCACCTCCGGATATGCGGTGCATCACGGAGGAAGTTAATAGGAGAATAATGCAGTTGGGAAAGGAGTGTTCGGCAAGCTCGGGGATGTCGAAAACCCCTCCGGCTAAGCCCCAACACGCATGTGAAACATATTCATTGGGAGCTACTGCGTGTCCAGAGGCCCAGTGTGCACCTCAAATGTGTCAGCAGATGTCGGGTAGACAGACGCCAACCAACAAGTCCTGTCAACCCAAGCCTGCAGACAACTGCGCCCAACAGTCGTCGAACCAATGGGGGATGGACATTTGTCCACCCCAACGATCACCCAACAATCGGAGTCCATCGCCAAGATCTAATAATAACACGCAGTATGAGGATGACAATGGAGTGACGGACAACTCGTACTGCTGGAAGTAGGGAGTGTCACCTAGCATCTCTTATTGTCGATGATGGATATTATTTATGGTTTAATCAACTCGGTTGTGAAGTTAAGCCAAAAATAGGGAGGTAATTCATTTCAGAGAAAACATCTCCGTCATCTTAAAACTTTGATTTCAGTGCGCATTTGATGAATACATATGATTTCTTGCTGCTTATTCGCCGCTTCTCACACGGGAACAGGTCACTAGAATTGCGTGTAGTAAGGGCCAGGATTGCCTACTTATAGTTAGTAAGTAGAACTGGCTAGCATTCTAGGCCCGCTGCTGTCGGAAATTGGAATCAATGCGTGCTTAGTAGTGAGGGCCTATTTTTGCCCTCCAATCTGTTTTAAGCCACTTGAGCCAGGAGGATGACCCCACCTGAAAAAGAATTGAGAGACTACCAACACCGTACTAACTTAGCTTCAGTCCGGCGGAGTGTAAGGAATGCGGTCGGCGCCCAACCGTCGCATCTTAGCGTGTCATAGACAAGCACTCATTTTCAGTCCAAAAACCACTCAAACAAAGGCTCCCACAAAGGGTGCAGTCTGCACTCGTTCCAACTTCGGTCTTCCTCTCTTGGGAGTCTTCCTGAAGCGACAGAAAAGCGCCAAAACTGACCGCAGACGAACCGAAGGACCAAATACCCCTCTCAGTAACCCAATAACTACTAGTGTGCGAACAAAAACCCACAAACCCGAGAAGGCAGAAATGATGCACCACCATCGTTGAGAGATTAGTAGGACTCTGGAGTTGGTTCGGCATCGGATTGTGAGTTAGATAATGCAATCAACCCCCTTCCCACCAAAAAGATATAAAGAACACAAGCACGCGACCCAAACAACTCTTCAAGACAGTAACAGAGTTCCAGTGTACAACATCTTATTCAAATCATCGTTTTTAACAACTTGTTGATGTAGTTTTCCCGATTACCGAAATCACCACCCTCAACAAAGTGCCTACCCTTCTTGCGGAAACCGCCTGTCGGATTGTTCAGCTTAAAACGCCAGAGAAAGGAAGAGGCCATTTTGAATTTGGATCCCACTGTGTAGATCTCATGTACTAAGTCCTCAACACACACAATCCCGAAACGGCCAAGCCTACTTTGGATGCGCTCATTGGTAAGAGGCAGTCTCTGACCGTTAACTTTACAAAAACCACGCTTGTAAATTAGACGCCGGACGGTTCGTAGGGAGGGATAACCCCAAGCGACGTAGGGATCAATTAAGCGAAGCATATTCAAAGTGGCCTAAAAGCTAGATGCGCAAAGCAATCTTACCTTGTTTAGCCGAACGAATACACCATTGTTAATTTGCAAAAGGCGCATCAACTGCAAAGTCTTTCTAGGCTTCGGGTGGATTCCATTGATACCTCGAATCCTTACGACAAAAGCAAGCTTGGGCTCGGCAGGAACGTAGAAGTTCCCAGCTTTCTTAGCACTGCGCATAAGATTTACTTCTTGTCTAGCATTACGTCTATACTCCTAGAAACAAGTCAAAAAACACAGAAGACTTACAATCAAGTGCTCTCGAGCGTGTTTTATGCAGATTTCCTTCATACGAAGATACCTTCGGCGTTCAGCAACCCTCCTCTTTGCCTCTGCCTTCCGTCTGCCCAACCGAAGTGTTAGCTTGTATTTAAGCTTTTCAGGCATTTTTGGAACCTTCTTCTCCTTGGTGGGAGACTTTTTCTTTTTTTCCTTAACATCCGACTCTCTAGATTCAGCTTTGGGTCCTTCACTCTCATTTGTAACTGGCACCGCGGCGTTAGCAATATTCGGGTCCTCAACCTTAGCCGCATCTGGCTTTTTGGTTTTGGCCGCAGAAGACTTCTTGGCCTTAGTCACAGCGGACTTTTTGGGCTTCGCAATGTTCTTAGGAGGAGCAGGCTTCACGTCAGCGGCTGGAGCGGCAACTTCCGACACCTCGCCTTTTGGAATCTCTTTAACCTCCTCAGGTTCACTAAATTTAGAATGAAAGAATAGAATACATGGTAAGATACGCTAAATAACAGAACATAGCCCACCTCATCCTACAACCAAACGCGTGCTCCCAAAAGACACGAAAATGCGATAGCTGATGGTTAAAACAAATTACAAAAGTGTTGGTGTAAAGAAATATTCGTAAATATATGACCAACCTTACACTTTTTGTTTTTAGGTTAAAAAAATATTTTTTATTAATTACGAAAATAAAACAAGCTCTATATCTGATTTTTGAAAATAAATTCCATTTCCACGATTCGCACATCTATTTTTGTATACAAGTTCCTATACTCATCAAAGCGATGAATTCGCAGTAAGAACTGTTTGTGGCTTGCGCATTACTTAAAGTAATTGCTAGTGATGCATAATTCCATGTGATTTAGTTTGCGCAAGTTTTAAATTATTCACATAAATTCAGACTAAATCCATGTTGATTAAAATTATTAAAGCTAAAAGTTAGTGGCTTTACTGCCCTTTGAGCGAAACATGGGGTGGGAAATTTACGGATCGGCCCGAGCAAAAACAGGAGATTTATCTGCCCAATAGACGGGGTGTAATTGTAGCGCCTCGTGCATCCCGAAAAGACGGAGCGAAGGCTGAGTGTAGGTTTGAATACTTGCATCCCAGACGCAAAGGCGGAGGACTGCTGGCCTGGCCGGCAGGCCAGCCAACGCAGCTAGCTTCGAGGTGGCCGCCACTAATGTGTCGAACCAACCAACAGTCCAGACAAACAAAGCACCACAGTAATGTCCGTGTTCTTCAAAATGTACCCTGTAGGTGAGTGGTGGGAATGGGTTCGAACATGATTGTGGCACATGGCGGTGACACGGTGGAACGAGGCACCCATACTACACAAACTGACTGATTTCCAGGTCCAACCTCTATCCCAGTGTTTAAATTAAAGATGCCAATATAAATTAACCCTTATAGCAGTAAAGGTGATCAACAATAGAGTGGTGAAAAGGAAAAACGTCCTACACGAGGGATGCACAGCTGCTGTCATGCCCTGGAGGCAAAGACACACATCTGGGTCAATACGGCTTCCTCAGTCACCAAAGGCTAGACAGAATTTTAAACAAGAAAATCGTAATATGGCCCTCTCTTCGCCCTACCCCGTTTTTCAACGCTGACCTTGGAAGGTCTCCCACTTCACCAACCACAACATAAACAATGCTGCAACAAGCACCCATGAGCTAACCCTGCACAACGGTGTATGCCACCACGTCAGTGGTCGCTCTTGACCGCATGACTCAGCTCGGGCTTTCGTCCGGCTTCGCAACCAACTTCGTGATAGGAGGTTCTGCTGACCATCAGCCTGTCAGTCCGTTCGCCTTTCCACATGTTCGACGGTTGGTGTCACTTCAGCTGTTAATAGCCCTCGTGCACAACATGGGAATGAGGCGATGTCGAGGTGGGACGTTGTCCGCAGTCCCTCTGCTGCGGGATGTCAGACATTCTCCCCCATTACCAGCATGTGCATTCCCTTGGCACTGCTGCATAAGGTCAGGGGCAGTGGGGATTGGGATAGAAACAATGTGAAGTGGAGTTTGCGTTGGGCTGCCACGTCTGTAGAGTCATGCGTCCCGCTTAAAGACGGAGGGAGTCAAAACGTAGAGCAGACTGTACGCATGGATTTGAAAAGGGCGGGGAGCATGTGGCTGCTGGCGCGGCCGCGATGCCTGACTATGCAGCTACGTTAATGTGGCCGCCTCTGCCACCAAAATCAAAACGGCGATCCCTCAGACAAAGTGGCATCACAATTCACCATTTCGATAGTACACAACATAGACTGGGATCTATTTGTGAATGACGATTTCTATTTGTGTCTTTTCTTTAGAGAAGAATGCCTTACTGTGGTATTATGCGCTTAAGCACCGTATAATGGAGCTCGCAGTAACTGCAACAACTTAGAAACTATCAGCTTGGCAGAGATACCCAAAGCGATTGCCTTTCTAAAAAAAAGGTCAATTTTCGAAGGTGTTACCCTGCAAGCTCAAGTTTAGCCCTAATGATCTTCCCTTATTCCAATGATACGCGTTTTATGCCCGTAAGACTAATAGGCTGGTGAAAAAAGATGTTTTTTTTTGCGCCAGTAAGGGTGCTTACCCAAGCACGAGTAACAACACTTGCGAACTTGACAGACAACTCAGGCAGCTGACTCGCTGATGCGCGCGGATCGATTGTGCTTTTAAATCGCAGTCTACCCGGGCCAGAATCACATTGCCGCCATTGTTCGTTTTTTGCATCCCAGCGGCCAAATGGAGTTTTTGGGTCATCATGGCACAAGCTGCTACATGCCAGCCTCGCGTCACCAACAAATTACGGCCAGACTGCCCACGTTGGCCACTTTGCCCCCTCTAAATCCCACATTACCGGACGCCTGTCCACGACCATATCCACACCGTCGGTCGCTGGCAGCATTGTCCTACCGACCAGCCAACTATTACAGTGCAGCAAAAGTGTCCCCAGCCTATCCTCTTGCTGCTTCTCAAGTGGACTCCAGAAATCCAGACACTAAGCTCAGTGAGCTTTGTGGCGTTCGGGTGCCGTCGGTGTATTCAGCTGCCCGAACAGCTCTCTACACGCGCTATACTCCAAGAAACTGGTTTGACAGCTACAACCGTCTTTTGCAAGCAAATGACATAGCGCAGAAGAATTCGGATTGTCTTGTTCATGATTCGAAGAGACTGGAAGAGGAACTGGCGGACAGAGCGAAGACCAATCAGAATGACTCGACAAGGAGGCTAGGTGATCGAATCTGTGATACGGCTTTTTGGCAAAGTGAGCTAGACTCTGAGATCGCAAAAATGAAGCAGGAGCTTGATGATCTTATTCGTGCACGCCGGGTAACGGAGAAACTTTTGGCGGAAACGGAAAACCATTTGCATGTGACACAGGAGTGTCTGTATAATAGAGAGAAAAGACAGTGCACAGATTTAGTGCATGATGATGTGGAAAAGAAGCTTATTGAGGTGGGTAGTTTTTGTAGTTCTCCATTGGCTAATTAAATTACTTAGTCAAAGAAGCAGCGTTCAATTACAAAAACAATTGTCCTCTTGTTCTTCCCCACATGTCGTTAAGACCATATGCAGCAAAATCAAGCCACACTTAGGTATTTTTTATGTGGGGAATTAAGTACACGACCATTTTAATAGCTTGAAAGACCAATGCCGGAAAAAATGTTGACTCTTTAAGAAAAACAGTAAAAAGTTAATGCTAGGAATCAAATCTGTGTTTGATTGTCAATGATTTGCATTGTGATCTATTATTCTGATGAGGCATATTTTAATGAGCCTTATGGCGAGCCGATTTTCTGGTGTTGGCGGGCGGACGCTGTTGTGCGTGGATATGTAGAATAATCGCTGATTAAAGTAAAACTCTCGTTTTCAGGAAGTAAATACGGTTAGGTGTATCCAGGATGAACTGCGGAATCTTATTGATAATGCTAAAACGCAGGAACAGTACGTTGGTGGGATATTATTGCTATTTTTTGAGCTTGACTTGCCTACCTTATTTTGAGATGCACTTTGTTTCGAAATTCTGCTCTTGCACTTATGCAATTTTTCTCGTTTTTAACATTCAAATATAGTGGCTTGTTGTTGCCTTGATATAACTGACTAAAACTTTGCGATTAATTGAGTAGCATAAGGCGCTGAGTCTTCTCACCTCTTTTGATAGACTGAATAGGGCTGCGCTGCACGACTTGGAGGCGGACAAAGCTAGGAAGTTTAGGGCTCTTCAATTGGACGAGAGCGCCCATTCAATGCATAACAGCTCGGCTCATATTAGCTACTACGAGGGTGTGGAGTGCATCGACCAAACGTAAGTGCTGCTCGATATGGAATGGTCAGACTTTTCGTGGATGTCTTTTTGACGTTATAGTAGAGTAGATGCTTGTCCAAGTGTCTTTAGATGAGAAGGGGTAGCGCATTTTGGCCTATGTATGATTAAAACTTACTTTATCATTGCTGTTCTTGCAAGGGCGTTTATATGTCCATTTTCCGCTCTTTCTTCAGATCATCCATATACAGTTTCACACTCGTTTCGAAATCCCTCTTGAATTGCGGTAGGGAAGTAGTAGTACCTCTTTCCATCTGATGACTGTAATTTAGGATCGTTTGAAGCGCTTGATGTCTAATTTTCGCTTCTTCTACCCATTGTCTTAAGCAAAAACATCTCTGAACCTTATTTTATTGCTTGTTATCGGAAACGGTTGGGATGTTTACCTTGATTGATGTTTGCAAGGTATGTTGCTTATCATGGAATTGTATTTCTTGTAAAATTTCGAAGCGTAAAACGAATGCCACTTTTTTTCGACTTGGTGAAAGAACTACCCAGTCACAGCCTTATTTCTCAAGTAAATTTGGGATCTGACTTCTGCCACCGCTATTCCAGCCAATCTGTGCCTGAGACGTGGAACAAGCAAGTATCTGATCTCATACAGCGCAGCCAGTCAGAGCGTGCAGCAAGTCGAATGCTGCGTGAACGCATCGCGAAGGGGATTGCGCACGCTAGCAAGACCTTGTCGGACATTTGGGAGGCCGTCAATGCCGCATTTGCTCAACGCATCCGAGAGCTCACTGATGCACGTAATCAGCTGCAGGCTTCCCTTGGAAAGGTAGCTTGAGTATTAGATACTCATGACTGATGGTAGGAGCTAGAATTGAAGTCAATTTGAAGTCGTTTCTGTCTAAAAGCTGGATTTTCGTGTCGCTATTTCCATCATTGGATGTGTCCATTTCTATGCTTTGTCTACAACTTCAGACGCTGCAAGCAATTTTCGACACTGAAAAGGAGATTGAGGATCTGAAGAAGGCGATTAAAGACAAAGAGGAGTACCTTAAAACGGCAACATCCCGTCTGAACACGCGCCTACTGAGACCCGGAATGGAGAATTGTCGTGACCCAGCAATGGTCCAGTAAGTTACTAGCAGTTCATCTACCACTAACATCTAAAGGGAAACCATGTGGACTCATGTGGAGGGTGTCTGGGTAGGAGAGGGTTTCAGGAGCATGCTTTTACAAATGCACAACAATGCAGCAGGTATAGTTTGGGGGAAGGAATAGCGACCCGAAAGTAAACTAAGAAGGGAAGGGGGTTTGGGGGTCGGGCAAGTGGCACACAGGCTTCCAACCTGCCAACACTATGCCGAGCTCGGGATGCTGCCATGGAATGTCAACGTCCGTACACACGGAATAGGGAGAGGAATAGCTTGGTACTTTGTTTTTTCCCACATTTTCTCCATTCAGCCTAATTTGTGAGGTGAAGCAATTGAAGGCGGCCATTGAGGAGCTGACAAATCAATTGCGACGAGCCGAAGGTGTGCTACAGGAACTTTTGCACTTGAAGACAGCAAAGGAGGGAGAGCTTGGCCTGCAAGAACAACAGCCTCTTCATTGACCGGGAGCGTTGTCTCGCCCTGCGCACTCAGTGGCCGGGTGGCCCGACAGCGGGTGCGGCAAACGCCATTCCCTGTCCAGGCAACATTGTCTCCTCGGTGCAAGTCTGCGCTTGCAAGTGACGCTCCTAGTCGAGTAGAGATAAGGTGGTAGTGGCGAGGCAGCTGCTCCCATTTGGACTTTGGTGTTTAGTATATTCCAAGCTAAAAATAAAGGAGACCGTGGTTTACCATATGGTGGTCTATGGGTGTGTACCTCATGTGTTGCATTTGGCAATAGACTTTGCTGGTGTCTGTGGGTGGGGGGCAGGAGGCCGGTGGCGTCTATGGTATTGGATTCCTGATCAAAATTTGGGTAGGTCGTAGCGGAAGTGGTGGGATGGGGCGTTCGTAGGGGAGGGGAGATTATCGAACAGCATGGAGAAGGGCCCGACGGGTCGAAAGCTGGGATCTGGTGAGGTTGCCGAGAAGGTGTGGATTTCGGTCTCCGGACTAGGTCTGCAGGGCTGCATTTTAATTTATTCCCTACAGTCTGATAATATAAAAAGCTAATGCTAAGACATATTTGCACTTAAATGTTCAGAAAAGTGCTCGACAGGTTGATTGAGTAATGCACTGAGGGTCTGGAAGGAGATCGCGTTAATAAATAATTGTCCAAGATCTTGATAACCATAAGTAAAACATACATCTTGCGCATAAAATAAAAAAACAAACTATAATAAAATAATTGCGTTTTTTCGAATTCGTAATAAAGACTTTGGCTATATCTTCGTGTGCGCAGTTTTACTGAACGTGGTAACAATCGGGATGCTTTAATTGGTGAGTCTTGCTATTCTGGGCCAGGATTCGTGTGTAGTGTGCCACGTCGGCGGTGTGTCGTTGTCTCAAGAATGATAGCAACGAAAAAGATTGGCAAGGAGGGCACAAAGAGCCAAAAAAAGGTTCATATGGATAATTTGTGTACACTCAAGTTCTATAGGAATATCATTCTTTGTGTTACGGTGAGTTTTTTGACAATTTTAGCTTGTGTTATTTAGTCGCACATTCTCCTAACATTTTTCTAACATTTTGTCTTTGCAGTACTAGTTTTACCGCGTCAAATTATAAAATGTTCTATGCAAAAGGGTTGCCAGATAGTAGTTTTGAGCTTTCGTTTGCTGCATTTCAAAACCACACTAATCTTTCTTCACACAGACCTTATATCTTGTCGTCATGTACCTCTTTTTCTGGGAACGATTTACGGCACGTTATATCGTACTCTCCTTCCTTTGTCTCATCGCAAACTTCTCCTCCTACCAATTCATGTCGTACCTTGCTACACCTCGCTATGAAAATGATGAACGCGGCAACAGTCGACTAGTTGATGCCGGTTTTGATTTGAATATTGGACCTGGTAGCCTTTCAGAGTTAGTTTTTAATGAACATGCCTTAGTGTTGCTTGTAAAGTGCAGTTTGATTGACGACTTTTCTGCACCTCTTTCAGGCACGCAAAAGATCTCATCCTGACTTGCTCGCTGGTGCAGGGTTTGGCCCTTCTTCACAATGGTTTTTGGCTTCTACTTCTTTTCGTGAGTTTCTGGTTGAATCTTGATCATAAGTTCCTCAAGTTGGCCTTGTGGGTTGATGACACATTCGCTGACAGCGTCATCTATAGCGTTTCTTCCCAGCTGACCTCTCACACATCGTGTGTGGTTGCTTTGTCT
Organism: Taenia pisiformis; assembly: GCA_023968675.1. NCBI lineage: Eukaryota > Metazoa > Platyhelminthes > Cestoda > Cyclophyllidea > Taeniidae > Taenia > Taenia pisiformis. The sequence continues at coordinate 6,893,319 of CM043737.1, read as the reverse complement.
GAAATAAGGCTGGTTGGGATCGGTCGAGTGAGAGGAATGGGAGCTGTTTGTGTCACCAATGTAGTAGGGGTCGTGAGCCCTGGTGGTCATCTCCCTCCGATACCGTGGTGGCCAAAGTGTTTCTTACTTGCATCGCAGTGAATTTGGGCTGTCGACGCCTTCAAAAACTACCCTTTCTGATCGGTCGGGTGCACCGTCATATGATGGTTTTGCTTGCTTTGTAGATTCCTGGTCGCGTGTGCTATCTCTTCTGGGTGCACATTCTAGCACCCTGGATATTCGATCCCAATCAATCGCCGCAGATAAGTGAGAAGAAACAGAAAAAGCAGGAGCGTCGGCTCAAGCGAATGCAGAATGCAGGACGATGAGTTCATTCTTTGTGCAGGAGTTTCAGGCTCACAGACGCACATGCGCAGTGCGTTTCTTACTTTTTACCTTATCAACTGCTGGTCTCCGTGTATTTATGTTACTCCTGACTTCGCTGTTTTTGCCTCTATGTAGTTTTTAAGTTCGGTCACCCATGTGGAACTGTGAGAACAGGAGGGCTTGCCTGCGCGTGCGGGGTATGCCGCGCTGGATAAAGTCCTAGTGTTGGTGTCGTACCAGTTAGATCATGTGGCCATCAGTACTCATTGAGACATAAAGTGAATGAAGCTAATCTGCCTTATCTCTCTCCTCAAATTGATTATGCTAGATGATATGCCTAACCTAGCGTAGTTGGAGTAAACGCCCCATAGCTAATACTTCTTCATTTCTGTGTAGGTTTTGAGCTGATCCTGTTTTGACATCTTCGAAATTAGTTAAGGAGTACTCTATGGAGCTGCGCATTACTTCGGATTCTGCTCATAGCTTGCGATTCGGTTGTCACTTTGTATCTCTAGTCCAGTTGCTCTCGCGATTTTATAGACGGACTAAGTTGTTTACGCTCACAGGTTATTCACGTGCCCTCTGAGATTAGAAGCTCTACGGACCCATTTTGTTAAGAGGCCTACTAATTGATAGATCTGTAAGGGCTGTGAACTCAGGGATTTTTGGAATGTCGTCTGCCTTTAGTCAGTCCAGGAGCCGAAAGTTCTCTCAGGAAGCCGTGGTAACCATGCGATACGATACTTTACGTTAAGTCCAGAAGGTGAGGGAAACTGAAATAGACGGCTTGGCTGCCTTAGAAGCCATTCTCTTCTTCCCTCTTAGCAAAGAAGTAAAACACTGAGTAATGAATGCATTTTGATCAGGATAGCGAGTGATGGAACATGATCAAGCTTGTTAGCCTCTGCTTTCTCCACTCTTTAACTTGGAGGCACGGTAATCAGTCCGGCTGGTCCCTTGCCAAGTTGCAACTTCCCGCCATTAATAAGCACATTCTTGGCCACTTGGAAGCCCAAATTCTCCGGCCGAATGCCATAGTCCTCTAGCTGACGTTTAAACACGTCCAGTAGGTCTGTGTAAGCCTAAAACAATCCACACAAAAGTAATTATTAATAATCGCGAAGTTTTCATTCAACCTTTCATCCTGCCGATAGTCGGCTAGGCGCCCCTCGACCCACAAATTGTTTAGATAATGTTTCGAGGCAGTCTGCGTTTTCCGAGACTTTAACGCCGTAGGTCATCGGACCCGTGGCAGAATAACGAATCCACGAAACTTTCGTGCTTGCATCCTAGTGATTGTCACGAGGCCTTTCGCAGACCTAGTGCCAGTCAAAGATGCTTATTTTTTGTTGAGATCTAGTATTCTTCTCTAGTGCAACTCATGCCATCGCACCATTACGTTCATGACTCCGCAAACACCGAAATATAATGTTAGTGGGCACTGAGGGCCATAAGTTAGTTAGTTCTTCCTACCTCCAAATGGAAAGTGGGACCTAATTTACCATGCTTTACTTGATGCCCTTGCTCATATGATTAGGTCAGAGGAAGGTTAGATCGCCGTGAGAATTGGACTTACCTTGCACACTCTTGCAAGTTCATAGTTGAGACTTTTAATTTGATCATCCTTGAAGGTCAGCGTCCCCTAGAGGAAAGGACAAAGATTTCATATAGGGCACAAGAGGGCTCCGCATGGGCAGATGGCTCTCTTGGTACTTAAAGTTCAGCATCAGGCACTGTCATTGTTTTTAAATTAGTTTGTTTTCAAAAAGACCCTCTCTTTGAGGCAAAACAGGCAGTGCGCAATCCAGTAAGGCCACCGAAGTTGGCTCACAATTTTACAATTTCACCGTCCGATCCGCGATTCGAAAGCACGAGTGGCTTCAATGCTTGCTACAACACGCGATCAACCGGATCGTCTTGGAACGGCTTTCCACATCCTAGCACCACCAATACGCCAGCATTTGTAGGCTTGAACGCCTTTTCTGCACACTCACTGCCCCCGGCGCCCAAATCCGCGGACGCTTCCCGTAAAATCCAGAATAGATGAACTCCTTCTTGGAGCCAAGGGAAGGTTTAATCTGTACTTATGGGGGGCCACACCCACTAGACAAGTGCTGCGATTCAAAAGACTGTCCCTTTTACATTTTGGCTGCGTATTCAATGATCGACTTATAATTTCTCTTGAAAATAATTCTTTATCAGTGTTAGCGGACTAGTTTTGAGTAGATTCAAATGGCGAACGTGTTTGAAGAGGGTGATGGAGAATTCACAAAAACGAATAACCTCCGAAACAGCCATTTCTTGCTAAACCTGTGGTTGTCATGGCCTTGGTGTAAACAACTAGGCAGTTAATGAGCCGCTATTGACAGAGCGGAGACAAGGAGCTCCCGGCGTTGATGTGTACCGCGCTTACAAGCCCCGATTCACCTTGGGTGTTAGCGACTGACCGAATTGCCTCTTGGTGGCAATTTATCGTTGCACTCGATGCCCCTCTGAAATGAGCAGGCTCTCTGCCACAGGAGGGTTCAGCGAGGGACCGAGCAAAATCCGCCCTTCCAGTCAAGCTTGCTTTTAGAGGAGGTCATTTGCTACCTGAAGAAGGGTAACCATGCTTGGAGGCTGAAGTGGTTCTCCAGGCCACTATAGTCCTGTTGAACGCTAAGAACGTAGCTACTTCACTGATCACCTCGAGTTGCTTTTGGCCCAAAAATGAGGTAATTGTGGTAATACTTGGTGTTACCTCAAGCTCTTTGGCAGCTGTTCCTCCCTCCTCGGTGTCTTTGCCTTCCGCAAGTCTAAGTAGTCTAGCTCTCTCCAACTCCTCACCCAGACATGCCATTCGACGCTCAAGAAGGGCATTCTTCAGTCCACAACTCTGCTTCACCTCCTCCACTGCAATGGCGAACCGATCGTACAACTCGTCGCGCTCACTCTCCGCCTAAAGGACAGGCTTGAAAGTGAGCGCCTATGTGCGAAGGGAGGCGGCATCCTTGAGTGAATACTGATCCGATTAATCAAAACAAAGTCAGTTCTGGCAAAACTCATCATGCAAAGGTCTGCCTTTGCTGTCTGCAATTAAGTTTACTTAATTAAGCCAACTTATACTTTACCACATGCCCCCCGTAGACAATAACTTGCACAATTGATCGCAATTTATTGTTCAGTCATAAGGAAGCAGTAAACACGAATGCTGTTCCTACACATAAAAACACTTTTAATGCTCAAGTTTTCTACTATCTGTGCTATATTTCTCTTGCATGAAATCCTTATGGCCGAGAACTTAGATTTGAGCTAAAAGCGCCCTTTGTGAACTTTACGCCAACTGAAAAAGAAATATCGCTTACAAGTTCTAAGCGCTGAAGCAGTGCCTCGTTGTCCAGCTTTGTGTCTGACAGAGACTTATTCAACTCCTTCAGTTGCATTTTTGCATTCTACAACAGCATCAATGGCGAGCATACATGTGAGGAGAGTTTGCGCTGCCTCATTGGCATGGTTGAATAGCTAACCTTCAGGGCTTTGACGTCGCGCTCATGATTTTCCAAAGCTCGTTTTAGGTCGTTGCAGGCTTTTTGAGATTGGGTGAGATCAGTCTCTAGAGCGCGATTACGAGCAACCAGTGCAGTGTTCTCCTTGGCAATGCGATTCTCATTTTTCTGCAGCTCCTCAACTTTACTCTTGGGAGGGAGAGGAGGAAAGAAGTGGTATAGTGAATCCGATTTCAATGGCCATTCAAAAGTACCACAAAGGTAGCACGGCTTTGAAGCGATAGGTGTGAATCTCCATCAAGAATTTGTAAGCAAATAAGTGCGTTTTGAAGAAACTTTAAGAGCAAAAATGATTTTGCCTTCCTTTGCACTTCTTCAAGAGACATTAATACCAAGGTGGGGGTATGAGATCATCCTCAGAGAGTCACGCGCCACCTACTTTCGGCGGAGAGGGCAGTATTGGGTGCGTGGATCGCATCTGTGGATGCGGCCAACTGACATCACCGAATTGCCGTGATTTGATTAAGAGTAGGCAAGCCAACAAACTCGTGCGACGATCAACGGACAAAACAGCATGCAGAGCATTGAATTGGTGCATTTTAAGTGCAAGGAATTGAAGCCCTGTATTTCGTAAAACCCACCTTAAGATCATCGATGAGATTGACACTGTTTGCAGTGATCGAGCGGTAGTAATTCTTCATATCCATAAAATCCTTTTCATGATTCTTCATAAGCACTGAAATTTGTTCATTTTTGCTCTCTTCTAAAATCTGAATTTCAGTGCGCCTCTGCAAATCCAACCTCTCCTCCAGTTGTCTCATCTTCTCCATATACACCTTTCGCTCCGCATCCGACTGTTGCTCGAAATTTCGCCGCAGCACGTGAAGCTACGAAATTGATTAAACGGGGTTATTGTCTCACTTGCTTTTCTTGATCCAGCTTCATTTGCCGCACAAGTTCATTATGGCTTGTTTGTTCCTTTCTCAACACCTTCTCTACCAATCTTGGGTGCCGAGTGTTGGCTCTGGCCTCCTCAGTAGCCAATCCCACAGCCGTAACCATTTCCGCCTTTACTTCAGCCAACTGGGAGGCATGAGAGGCTTCCAGTTGACGGACACGTAAATGAATTGCGGTAAGTTCGCGTTCGCGTTGTTCCTTCACAACCTCCGTGGCTTCTTGGGCGACTCGAAGCTCAGCGTTGCGAATTTCTAACTGGTGCTTAGCGATAGTCCAAAAGGTGGAGACTTTGTCTCGCTCCAACTGGTACCGGTTGCGATCTTCGCGTTCGCGATCCAACTCTTGCCGCAACCTTCCAACATGCGCCTCTAGCTCCTCACGAGTCATCTCGGTCAAGGGCTTTAAGTCCACCATTGATAATTTCTTCTTTGATCCCCTTTTCACCCTTTTCTTTACAGTTGTCACTTTTTTTGGCGGCTGAAAGGGGCACAGTGCTTGTTTTTATTGCTGTTATCTATCCTACAGTTGCTGTTATTTAGCAAATAACGCGTCTGCTACAATGCCAAAAGTGGTGCATAAGAAAAAAACGTTGAAAATCAGTAATTAATAATTTTATGGTAGCTACAAGAAGGCATTGCTATAAGTACCAACAAAAGAGCCTTAATGAATAGGATCATCCAATTTCTAAGTAAGCGTTGCATGCGGGAGAGTTATTCACAAAATAGCTGCATTACAAAGCTAATGTAAAAAATTAGGCGTAAACGACAAAAGATGTATGCTTTCCATAAAGCCAAACGTTACACCTGGGAAATGGCAATATACTTGTTAAAGAATTAGTGCAACTGTGCCAATGTCATGTTATATGAATAGTAGTCAAACAGGTTTACACGGTGTTTACACGCACGCAAGGCAAATACTAATGCTTTGTTTTTTTGTTTTAAAGGTTCGTAAAGAGAAATATTCCGCTACGTGCATGAAACAACTTGGCAAAAGCATTCCAACAAAGCGACTAGTCTAGATAGGAGCAAACTTTGCGTAATGACAATTATAGCCACATCAGAGAAGCAACCAAATAAACCTATCACACAAAAGGAATTTTATTTTCACCGGCAATGCTGTAACTATGACGTTAACGAATTAAACATTACTTTTCTCTATTCATGAGCCTTTGCATTGCTTGTTTATATATCTATTTATTGCAAATGTTTTTTGCGTTATTTGTTCAACAACTATTAAAGTTGTTCTACTAATGCAAAACTTTTGCAGCACGCAACATAATTTTTTATGGAATATTTTATATTACTTAACTATGGAAAATAATGCGGTTAGGGTTATTATTGTTTTGTTGAGTTGCACCAGATAAGATGGCAACATTTTTATGTGCTGTCCCCAAACTGATCAACCTGGTGGGTATGTGCGGTTGGTCGTGCGTTTTCAAGATTCCGAATATTTGTAAAAGTGGTATGCTTTTGCCTTTTTGTAGATTATAGAACATTTTACGATGAAAATTTTGTAACATTGACCCTTATCATGGAAAATACTACAGTTTTAGCCACATATACTGTATCTCAAGATCTACTGTCTTCTTGCAACTACGAAGTCTGTACTATTGTCGCTGAATTGTATGGTTACCTAATGGTCTATTTTGCACTGCTCGTACACCTCTACCGCCTTCATCTACCCTTAACAGCCACTCCTCGTGTACAGTTTTGTTATCATTGCAGTGCCCAGTTCATGACCATAATTGTTCTCTGCAATCTTTTTCAGTCTCTTCAACAATCTTTAAGCATAATGTACTAGCTGCGTCCTAGTTTTTAGCTGGTAACTTTTTAGCCTCTGGGGTGGACAGATGGTAGGCATTTTGGCGTTTGCTGGCACTTAGGGTTCATGGGGTCAATCGAACGCGATATCGCCTAGTTTGTGAACGGTACCTGGTAGTTAAAATCTTTGAGCTTACTGTTTTACTGTTTTTGGCGAAGCATCATGAATCCGCTGTATGTTTTCGATTTTGTTATTTCTCATTATTACAGCTACCTCATTTACCTGGTTCACGTACATTTTGTGCCTTTTATCCCTTTTCGCATTAAGGTTTATAGGCCATGGAACAGTCTGATCCGTGGGCTATGACTCCAGATCAGAAGGCCTACTACCTGGCCCAATTTTTACGCCTCCAACCCGATCCCAGCGGTCGTCTCAGCGGTCAGGCAGCAAAGTCCTTCTTTGAGCTCTCCAAACTACCCGTCACTGTTCTCTCTCAAATATGGTACCAAACTGTTTAAATGCTATTCTTTGCGGATTACGCCAATCTGTTAAACTAGGCCGGATACGCGGTCATATTAAGCACCACGGAATCTCTTCGTTCACTCCCAAGTGGATGCTTTTTCAAATGCACCACTTTGCGCATTTGTACCCTTGTCGAGTTTGTTTTTTATGCCGACCCGCATGCTATTTTTTTCCTCTTGACCATGCAGATCCATCTCGGACACTCCTTGGAGTAGACTCGTGACGATCATAACGCCTGTGTTTGAATTTATTGTCTACTAACATCTTTTCAGTCGTTTTTTCTTTTCCACATCGTTTCTTTGACTTGTTTCTTGAAAAGCATCCGTGATGCAGATTTGCGTAGTCAAGAAGTGCAAGTGGGTAGAGGTCCACCTTATGCTTCCTCCTCCTACGCCTTCGTTGTTTAGAGAAAGTCCTCGTTGAAGATTAATGGATACAATTGTGGTGAAGCAGCCCCCGAATTTTCCTTATCGCTTAATCCTTTAATCGTTCATTCGTCTAGACATATTAAGGCTTGACTGGTGCGTTTTGGACACCGAATGCTAAATTGACTCGCTAGCTTACTTCCGGAGGCTGGGGAAGACAGGCTGATTGGTTTGAAAACAAGGCTTATGCTCTGTCAATGTAATCGCTATTATTTCGCTCGTACCCCTATAGGGAGCTCTCGGACGTTGATGCAGATGGTCAGTTGAGCCTGAGTGAGTTCTCCGTTGCAATGCACCTTGTGGTATTGCATCGCAACGGCGTGATGCTGCCCACCCAACTGCCTATGAGTTTGCTACTCGTCGCCACCTCCAGTGCCCTTTCTGCTCCTCCTCCCCCACCACCACCACCACCATCTTTACAACCGTCGCTGTCTACTCCTAACACTTCTGTGTGAGTGTTGATATTGTTGGAATTACTCCTGGAGGTTTTATAGCGCTCACAGTTGGGGTTTGGGGTGAAGAACAGAAAGGCTAGAGATTTTGCGTCACGGGTATCTTGTTCTACAAGCTTCTCCGCGACCGCTAACAAAGTCTCTTGAACTCCCACCACACCGTTTGCATTACAAGCATCTCCACACCCCTCCTGTCAGGATAATGACTTGGTGCCTCATAGCCTTCGGCCTTCATCAGTGGCATTTAGCATAACAAATGAACTGCACTAATGTCTCTTGGACAGTTGGCCGTGCATAATCACGAATTCCTTTTACAACGAGGAGGCATAGGTTTGTTGCTGGATCCACTCTCGACATATTTTTTTGATTGAAACGAGCAATATGGCCTTGGACAGCTCCCATCGTGATGAAAAACGACTGCGAGTTTTGGTTTTCCAACGCTTATTAAGTGAATGACCACAACAAACGACCTAATGGAGCAGCATCCATTCATGGCTTTGAGACGGGTGCTACCACTGTGTTCGCGCAATCCGGCTTCTGTTTTGAAGGTGTTGCGTTGGTAGGCCATGGGCAGAATTGGTCGCTCGCCAAAATCAGGCGAATGGAGAATGGGAATTACTCGAAAAGTAGACTCCACTTCCACCTACAAGTCCTGGAACGCTTTACAGACTAAAGTAGTTTAGATTTTCCTTCTCGACTTTCTCCTGCTACCACGATGATTCATCAATGCTCAGTTTTTCTACCGGAGACCTCCAGCCATATTTGTTTCCCTCTTTTTCTTGCTGACATTTTGATGAATTGTGGGAGTGACCGAGACCTTTCCAAAAGTCAGGCAGTGTTTTTTTCTCCAAGGGGCAAACTCTATCAGCCACTTTTCCACCCTCTCGGCTCCGTTGATTCGGCCTGTTTGTTTAGCAGCCCACGCATGTAGGAAGGAGGAGAAGTTTAAACTCCACCCCAGTAGCCCTCGGACGTCAGAAAGTCTAGTTCACGGCTGGCTTCAAATCGGTGGAGGACCGCTTGGTGGTGAGGCTCAAATACGGGCTAAATTGTAGCACTAATTGTCTGGTGAGTCAGATTTCGCGTTTTTAATTTTCAACGTGGTAAGGCAATGTGAAAGTTGGTGCTCTTTTGTGGAGAAGAGTGTGGAATTTTGGACGTTGTACAGTCTAGCGATGAAAAGCGCCAGGCGGAATATTTGTTTGCTCTCCTCTTTCACTGCCTCGGACGAGTGTGCAGTTGGACTTACTCGCCCAGGCAACTTGGGTTTGATGCCTAATGTCTTCAAGGCAGTGGCAGGTGTCAGCAAAGCCCTGAAAAGGCCGGGTAATTGGACCAGCGGGTATGGACGTGAGTTTGCCCTTGGAAGTGGGACTTAAATAATGTGTAGGTCCGGAGTAGAGAACACATTTGAAGGAGCTGTGTCGAGGGCAAGGCAGAGGGTGCTGAAGAGGCGGATTGCTTCATGAGCACTTGTCCGACGACTTATCCCCCTGAGCCCCCTTTCCAGACCTTGATTACTGCCTCGTTGCGTCAGTGAGGTGTTGCCGAAATACCACGTGAAATGGGGATTGGCCGAGAACCCTCCTTTTAGGCCCGTATGAGCATAACAAAAGTCTGGAGCATCGATCTTAATGTCGTCCCTTGGCCAGACTACAAATGCTTCCTTCCGACTTCCTTCGATGCACTCACGACTTCTGATTCCCTTCTTTTCTTGGCTGGGCACCTCTTCTTGCTGGAATGGTCCAGCCTAATTAGCTCGGCTTGTCTTACACGTGCTTTCCAACTTTGGAGTGTTTCCTTTCCCCCTGTCAGCCTCATGGTTACTTATTCCACCTACTACTGCGTCTGAATCACTCCTCACGCCGTCCACAGGCGCGATTCTTTTTGACAGGTGGTGGATGGAGTTTCCCATTCAAAATGCTAACTTGACTTGCTTTGGCCCAAGTGTCTTCGGCTCCGGCAGTGATGGCGTCTCGACTTCCCCTCGTGGGGGCGGTTGGCTCTACTGCACCGAATTCTTCAGCTCTAATTGAAAATGGTGCATCTGTCCCCTCCCTGGGCTAAGCAAGATACGTCGCTTCTGTAGGAAAGATCAAAAAAGGGAAATTTTTAAATCCAACTGTTATAATGCTGCCCTCTGTCGCATCATGCACCATCGATTCACATTATTTTCTGCATGAAATTAAAATAGCCTCCCTCAGCCTTTTTTTGCTGTGGACAGTCCTTCTCCTCCTCTCTCCCTTTTCTCTTCCTCTTAACGATCAATTTGCCTCTTGATCTAATGCAGTCTAATCTGTTTTTTCCTCTCTTAAATTAAGTTGGCTGTCTTTTTCGAGCCTAGATTGCCTTTTCGCCTCCTTTTGTCACTTCAGTATGACTGCTAGCATGTGGAAGGGATTGCATCTGTCTAATTGTTTTTTTTTTCCACCATTTTGGTGATTCTTCTCATTCCCTCATTCTCACTGGCTATTAAGTGGTGGGAATTTTGGTCACAGAAGGTCCAAATCTCGCTTTGCGTTGGGTCTGATTTTCTGTGGGGAAAAAAAGCCTAAGCTGCCGCCTGATTGGCCTGCCTCAAGGTTGCTTGGTCTGTGCACACACACAAGCCCACCTTCTGGCGCGTTTGCCAAATTCCGTTGCCAGCGTTACACACCTTTTGGGCCGGCACATTGTGGTGTCGCAATTGGAAGCGCACAGCTCGACTAGTGACGTGAATCGCGTCATTTATGTGGGCTGGCCACGAAGCCGTCGGTACGGTGCGAGTCGGCTTGGAGAGTTGCGAATTGGGTCACTGGGTGAATGCAGTGCACTTCGCGAGTCTCTTCCCTCTTTTCAATTCTATATCAACTCGTTTTTGGGTGGCTTTATTGGTTTTGGGGGAAATGGCGCTTCCTATTCTGTATTATCTGCATCAGGGCACCTTAGAAGATCCTGCAACCATGCGGATACAATGATGCCCATCCACCTTATAAACGGCCAATTTTTGTACCAGACTTAAAATTATAGCTCATCAGATCTAGTTGTTGGCCTCTAAAGCAACCTGGTCGTTTCAGCACTGATTCATGGCGCCATGTTCGCAGGGTGGTGTGGGACAGCTGGCCGTCCTTTAAACGTTTGCACCATTCAAAAGCCGTGATGCTGGGTGCCTGTGTGCTTGAATCTGGTCTGGGGATGGGAGAGATATCCGCAGATTCGAGATCCACGTCTTCACCCTTTGGAAATCTCGTTCTACGCAGGCATGCGTTGCAGCCACTATTGCTTGACATCCTAGCTACCGGTGTCGCGTCCTCTCCTGAGGAGGCTACGTAGCTGAGGCAGAGTAGTGCTTACTGTTTGAGTCGGTTTCACTAAAATGGATCCAAGAACATGCCATTGGCCTGTTTAAGGCTTATTCCGCATCCTCCCCTTGACTTTTCCTCTAGATCCGATACGATCCCCACCATCACCACACCTGCCATTACCGCATCGGCGGCAGCAGTTGATCGACGTTTGCGGTTGGGTGAGCACCACTCCTTCGATTCGACTCTCTCAGGGTCTGCTCACAACACTACAGTTCCCTCGTCCACTTCGCATCGTCGATGGTCTACCTCTAGTCCCACTGATAATGTCTCCCTCGCTGACGGGATCACCTCCTTCGATGGACGCCTTGCTCCAAATGCCCAGGTTGGCCACCGTTTCGGGAGCTTTTGAGTTATCGTAGTTGCTTCGTTTTATCTTCGTCGCATTTATCACTCATCCCTATTTGAGCCCAAATTTTCCTTTTCCTTCAATACTGTGGTGTAAGAAACCTATCAAAAGAAAGTTTGTCTTACGGTACCGACTCATTGTCGATCGATCAATCAGAAGGTTGGTCACTCCAGTCAAACTCCACCTCCTCTTCCAGGTGCGACATCCAATCGCGATTCGAGCCAACCCAGTTCGTGCACCCACCCCACCCCCCAGGGCTCGAGCTAAGACTATGGCCTCTGACACCGTCGTTCGTCCTCCCGTAAGTGCCGTCCACGCGATGGTTTGCCTTACCTCGGCAATTATATGGTCTTTTCGTCAAACAAATTTAGTCTCATCCTCTCAAATATGCTCCAAAGGTGATTGTCTATTATGACACGCTGTGTAGCTCAAGTTTCTCTTCGACTTCTTGGCACGATAGTCGAATTTTGGTGTTTTTTGTTTGGCAACTTCTAACCTACCTGTGTGGTCTTTGAGAAGCCGTTTAAAGGCGTCAGCCCTTTGAGATCACTGCAATGTCTGCTATAACGAAATGCACTGCCTGACAACTTCACTAGCCCTCTGTATGAGTGGCAGAATAGTTATTTGTCGCTAATAGAGTAACTTTCCGTCTTGCTTCCGCAACAATCTCACCAGCAGACCCACCTTCGGCAGTAACGCGACCCGACGCCGCTTTGGCCTTAGTTTCACAAGAATTGCAATTCAAGCCGAATTAGAGGTGGTATTTCATCATCACCAGGGAACCCGTGGAATAATGTCAGCAGTGCGTTGCGCCAAGTTTAGAGGAGTTCAAACGTGCAATCTGCACAATTGGAAGCACTTTATTGTAGGACCACCGAAAGCGCCTGTCTAATAGGCTTTCGTTGCCACCTCAAAGTGTTCGCACTGCGGTGCCGAGAGTGACGATGCGCCGTCTAGTAGTTGAAAAGCGAGGAAGGAGTCAGAGGCAATTCAGACTGGAGGAGGTTGTACGTTTGATATTTTGGCATCCATTTCGCCTCCAGTATTGGCATAATATGATCGGACACACCATCCTAGGTGTTAAAGAGGCGTTAGGCTCATTTCATCCGGCCCCCTCAAAGCTTGCAGACGTTCCCTCTTCCATTTGACGCTACTTCAACCGCTTAAGACGTTACATCAAATTTGCTTGGATGGCTTTTTTACCTCTCTCTGCAGAATTGCTTTCTTTGTCTGCCTTTGTCGTGGTTACTGCAGCAGTAAAACGGGACCACTTCTTTGCTGCCGCGCACTTCTCTGCATAAATCAGGGGACGGTATGTCATAAACCAATGTGGGAACTGGTGTCGCAATGGTAGGCGAAGCTGGCACTTACCTGAAGAGGCGTGAGACTCGCGCGAGTCTCCTTGCGCGGCTCCATTGGTAGTGCCACAGGCCGCTGAATCCTTGCTGCTGTGAACGCACCTGTCCGTGATGCGTCAATAGGGGAGACGGATGAGGTAGTTCGGTCAAGACTTTTCTCTCTGCTCTGGGGTGGCACCGCGCCAGATGCTTCAGACCACTGGCTGAGGCCAAAGTGGGTTAGTTCGCAAACACTCATCCAGGTTTGGGTGCTCGACAATCCTCCTGAAGGTCTCGATGAATCACTATTGCCTTGTTGGCAATTTATTTGGCCGGAGACGTGTAGGGAGCGCTTCTTCTCCCCTTCCAAGCCTTTCTATTGATATTAAAAAGCCTTTTCAGTAGCTTAAAAGCATCACACTTTGTAACTAAGGTAACGTTGGTGGTTTTGTTGCTTTTATCGCCTCTTCCATTCCAACACATTCCACCTCGACGGGTTAAAAGTTGTCCCATTCTTCCTCCAACTCAATGGGTCAGCATTGTAGCACCAGGGCGTTTGGATTGGTTAAATAGGGGCTATGGGTATGTAAGCTTGCTAATTCTGTTTTTTTTCCTCCGGTTTATCCAAAACTAATTGAACACATTCACTGTGTTATGGTTTACTTAGATGGCCCACCCCACACGTCACATACACGTGACACGTGACTGTGTCATTTGGCGATGCTCGTGGCGTCGAACATACTGCTAAGGTCAAACCAACACATGAGTGAATTTAGCACAAACTTTTATTTTTTTTCAGTTCCGCGTATAATCTTATTTGCCCTGGATCGGCGCGATGCATGCTCGTCTGCTTCTGAGTGAAATTCATTGCCCTTTGCTTTTTCTTCTTTCACCATGCATCGTCTGCACTTTAAGAAGGTCAATTAAACACTGGCATAAGTTTGATTGCCCTTGCTTTCATAAGTAACCACGTAGTTTGGGGCTCCCGCAAAGAAAGGCGGCGCGAACAGTTTCTTTGTGGACGTTGATGGTTGGCGTGAGTTTGGTCGCGTTATAAAGGCTTTGAGAAGTTGAAGTTCCAGAAATTCACGAAGCAGCCTTTCAATTTGATGGCATTTCTGCTAGTCGGCTAAATCGGGGGTTGGCGCTCTCCGGGTCTTGGGACGCACTTGCCACCGCTGCTGCGGCCAGAGAACGTTGCGACCGAGTTACTCTTTAGGGCTGAGAGACCAGTTGTTTGGGTCACACGAACAGATTCTTGAGAGATTGGGCGAATTCATGCATTTCTGTGTTGGCGCATTAACATCTGCTCTCCCGGTAGGAAATAAGTAGTATTGCATGCTGAGTTGGTTCAATTGCTGACACTGCTTGTGATCACTCCTGATCACCCTCTCTTCTCCATTTTTCAGCTTCTCCGCTCATCGCTTTCACTGGCCTCGCAGTAAGTCTGCTGCAGCAAAAATTGCCATTCCACTCCCACTTAATGAGTGTGTTCACTAGCCACCGTTTGGGTGCCAAATTTGGCGGCCGAGGCGGGTGTCGGCGCAGTCAACCGGCATTCATTCTGTCCAGTTGCCTCTCCGCTAACGTGGCACACATAAAAGGGCACTTGGTCGGGTCTACGCCGTGCCTGTGCGCAGCCTCTTTTCTCCATCATCTCCACTGGTGGGAAATTTGTTTCCCTGCATCTCCTCCATCCTCCAACGAAACGCCAGTGATCTATTTATGACAACTTTGTGAGTTTGGGGGGTGGAGGGGAGAAGAGCTGGAGGGTGGAATGAATCGTGGGTATTCCCCACGTCCAGACATCCGAGTCGGGGGTTGCTCTCGGCGGTTGTGTGTGATCGTTGGGGGCTGCTCGTCCTATTAAATGGGCTTTTAAGGAGTAAAATGATCATCGTCAATTGAGTCTACATTCTCTCCTCCATCCTCTGCATCGTTGAAAAGGGCTTTGCTTGTTGAAGGTTTTTACACTCTTGGATAAAATTAGACTAACCAGAAGAAAGTTTGCATCATCAGCGCTGTCTGTATCAGATGTGCCGCCCTATCTGGTCTCTAAATGTCACCTCGTTGTAGGAAATGCAATGCTATTTTGCTCAGGTGATTCCGTTGGTGGGAATGGAAGTCTATGGGCTGGACGCACAAGAAACTTCCAATTTTAGGCGAGCGGGCGAGGCGAAATGGGAACCGTTCAAGCTGACGAAGGGCGCCTTAGTACCCTATTTGACCTTGGGTTTAGTCATTTTAAGGCCAAGATCCATTGCTGCTATGGTAATGAACCGCATCTCTCTCTTATGCGATGGGACAGAAATCTTTCCAACCCTCCCTCAAGCAAAGTTGTCATATTGGCGCGACTTGTCCAGCAGAACAGGCCTCGTCCCCATCGCGACTGGCTAGCACTCCTCACTTCCCTACCTCCAAAGGATGTCTTAATACCTGGCCGTGAAGTCAAGTTCATCTTTCTCTGCACAAAAATGAGTCTACAGACGTAGACTGGCTACTTTACAATCAGAATCTCCCCTAACGTATATTCAATTTTCTCTACAACCGTCTACTATTGTCAGTTATAAGTAGCATTCGCCGGCTTAAAGCTCCCCTCCTTTCTGTACTTAAGTGGTTCAGAGATCACCTTCAGTTGATCAGTTCTCGATGACTTCGTTTTTAAGCATTTAAACCCCCATTTACCATAGGTGTTTCTGATCTCGGTATCCCATTATCGCCGTCGTATTGACCTATCCCCCTCCCTTTCTGCCCAAAGGCGCCAACCCCCTTGTCTGTCCCTCAGGCTGCTGAGAGATGGTTCAAATAGCACCAAATAACAGGCTTGCTATTAGCCATTCAAATAACTCATTTTAATTCAGGCAGGCTTCATCAATGTCTGCGGTGACAGCGGCGTCTAGCACTGCCGACGAGCAGCAGTTGCAGCACCTTCGGGTGCAACAATTGACTGAGGCGTTAGTGCCACTGCAAAAGGAATGCGAGCGCATTGTGCGAGAGAACAACGCGCTGACAATGGAGTTAGTTGCATTGCAAAAGCGACGCATTGCACTGGAGATTCTCCTTGAGCGTCTAACGCCCCTCTGAACCACCGCCCTTCTTCTTCTTCTGACTGGCGTTTATCGGGTACTCTCCTTTCCTCATTTATGCACATTTGGCCTATTCAACAATACTAAGTCTGATTTTGATTAAATTATCCTTAGTGCTTGAGCTATCCCTACAATTGGAAGATCTGGGCAGCTGGAAGCATCGAGGGCATTGGGAGGATTCGTACCACCAATGTGTGTGGACCGAATCGCGGGAGCTACTTCAACAGGGAGGCAACGACTATCCTCCGTACGCCAGTCGGCAACTGTAGGCGCACTGTACACAGTCAGGTCATTCGTGCAGTATGAGTACCGCCTGTTAGAATCTGATCGTGCTTACGAACGCTGAATGTAGAACTTGATTTCGTAGTGGTTACTACAACTCGACTATTAGTGGATCTCCTGATTTCTTGAGTTCATAACGCCACGGCGCAATCACCGCTTGGTGAGAAATAAGGCGGCTTATGACACGTCTTCCACGTGGTTCACGACCCTTTCGCAGGCTTTGGGTAGCTTCCTAGAAAGGCGCCCCTCACCTCATCCGTAGACCGAAGTGACGCAATTGCTATCCGTTCATTAATCAACCAGTCGCCCTTTTTGTTGTTTTGGGCACTTTGTTCTGGATTCAATGCCAAAGGGTAGCAACGAAGCAGAACCGCCCCTACAAGATTGTCTAGGTTGACAAAACTACCAAACTATCATTTGCCTCGTAAAAGCCAAGTCGGCCTTTGAAGTGTTACAACATAGTGAATTAGGCGGGGAGGGTATGTTGAGGAATGTGCAGCTTCCCGCGAGTCTTGAGTATCTAGCATGGTAGTTTGTTTACGGAGAAGAGATACCAGGAATGTGTATGGGGATTGAGAAAACTACGAAAAAAAGACAAGCAAGTCGGGAAACTCTTGGCACGCACATTTCGCTTGCTTGAGTTCAGGTTTCGGTCTTTTATTGGGAGGTATCGGAGGAAGACTAGTGTTCTCGGTGTATTGGCTGCCAACCGCGGTGTGTGGAAGGCAGCATCAATTCCATGTGCAATTCGATATGCTGGATTTTAAGTAAAAAGTGATTCTGTCTCCAAAAAAAAGCTTATTCTATTGGTTGGAAGGGTGGAGCTTGATCGGCGACAGGAAAATATCGTAATCAAGGGAGAGGACTGTTGAGGTTGTGTATCGCTTTTGCAGAATTGTCAAGGCTTGAGTGTAGGGGAGGAGATGTTGATGTGTTTAAGATCAACTGTCCTGTCACAGTCTGAGGGTGGATGAAAGCAGTCCTAATCATTATCTGAATCCCTTTATCGCCTGATGAGCTAGGTCACCGAGCCCGCAGTTGAGGGAATCCAAAGGAGCTCCAGCTTCCGAAAGTTGGGCTTTCTACTGAATCCATCGCGAGCTGCACACCGACAATTGGTTGATCATCAGTCGGTGCGTAAAGTGGAGGTGGAGGTCTTGCATGACCTTGACAAATGGACCTTCGCCAAGGGCAAACTTGTGGATGCTGACCGCTTTTGCAGAGAGAAGCACCACCGACCAATTCTCCATAGTGGGAGGTCTAACAGATCAAAATTGAGGCCTTAGAACAAGAACCCAGCTCTGACTGCCATTTAAGAAGCTGAAGATAAGCTATTTCTCCAAGGAATGCTATTTAGCCATCCGCTCACTTTGGCTTCCTGCGTTGCGTTACCCCATCTATCCTCTCCGTAATAAGTGAATTCCAGCGGACTTCGTCAACGACGGCAACCCATAAACCCGGCGGAGCAGGCGTGACCTTGGAATCACGGGGTGATGGAGATGTCAAAGGCGTTTAAGCAACAACGGAGAAGGGTTCACATTGGAGCTAAAAAACCTGTACTCGGAGGGGCATAAGGACGTGCCGAAAAGTCGGGCGTTGAGGGGCTTGCATTAATCGGTGGTTATGCTTCCACCAATGCAGGACACTAAAACCAGTGTCCGCCTTCAAATACCGTCAGAGATGTCGATCCCCTCCTCCCCTCCCTCCCCAAGCGCTCGGATTTTCTTCGCACAAAAATGACAGCCGAGTCCTGCGTGTGGATCACCGCTATGGAAAACAATTCGACGTCTCTTAGGCGCCTTATCACATAACTTGAACTACCCAGCCATGAATAGACAGACATTGGAAAGCGCTTAACTGCCTTAGAGATACGCTAAGCTAGACGTCCGTGTGACTTCAGCAGGTTGGGCTAACATTTGTAACTTGATGGGACCTCCAGACGGTGACTATGGCAGAACAAAGGAACGCAACCCTTCCTTAGACCTACCCTACCTTTAAGCTGAACGCTCCGCCCAGGAGCAGGCATCCATGGCTTCACGGACATGACTTGGTATTGTTTGCGAAATCAACCGGTACTGTGGCCTTTATCCTGCTCTCAACTACCTTCAGGGCTGGTTTCAACCGACCCTCGAGTCCACCAACTGGATGAGATGCGATTGGAAATGGACTTGCGCTTTCGGATTCCACAAGCAGGTAGAGAGCGCTTTGTTTACAAGCCTACGCCCCGTTCAGGTGTGCGTGTGTGGTGTTGGTGAACGGTCTTCTCGATACTACTCGACTCAGTGAAGGTGAAAGGTGGTCGGAGGAGTTGGCTGTCCCTTAAAACAGCCAGGATCAGTGCATCAGTTGGTCAACTAAGGAGAACGAAGGAACATCACTGCCCAACATCATCATCATGCTTCGCATTCTCCAAGCCACACGTGAAGATCACCAGACAATCAGACACTCGAAAACGGGAAATAAAGCAAACGTGGGGAGAGGAGCTGGCTGGAGCCAGCCAAAACATTTGCCCATAAAAGTGGAATTAGCAGCAACTCCCTGCCAGTCAGATGACATTCTTCCACTTGCCTGCTATCTAGAGCCGTGGAAAGGAGACTCTGAAAGTGGTAGGCCCTTTCCCCTCAATGGGCATAAACAAGAGAACGATGTCTCGACCGAAAACAAACTATTCTTCAACTGAGCTTCTCTCATTTGTCCACATTTCCAGATTTGGAGACAAAGGATGGGATGAGGGAGTCGACAGAGGAAAGAATCGGGCCGTTTTGCATAGACCGTGTGAGGATTGCAAGGAGCACCGGGGGGACAAGTTTCTTGCCCAGACCACCTTGTTATTGCAAGGATGCGTAGAGATTCGAGGGTCTACCTATAGTCCATTGTGGAAATCGACGCACCACCCTCACCTCCACATTTCCAAAGAGGCGAATAATCCAGGCAGATTTGTACGAAACGGCTTGATTTCCACACAGACTTCTTGTCAATTTTTAGATAGGCTTTGGGGTCAAGCCTCCCAATTGGAGAGCTGGGATAGTGAAGTGGTGAATGTATTCGTTTGAGGTCACATTCAGCTTAGAGTTCAAATCACGACGAGATTCTGTAAGGAGTCTGAATCACACTCACCGTAGTCCAAAAGTAGTACAGTTGAATTTGCTACCACGACCAAACCTTATGGGGAGACCCATCACCCGCTACCTTACTCAGAACTAGGATCCTTCACGAGTCAACAATTACTCACCGCGCATTAGCCTGGTTTTAATCAGACTGCCTCTTCGAACGTCAACAGGAGATCGGTGACGGAGGCCCACTTGACGGCTGGCCAGGACCATTTCACAGGAGGCGCAAAAAAAACTACCAAGAAATCACACCTAACCGCTAAAACACGGGACGGAAACAATCGAGACATCACAAGCACGCACTTCTAGCAATACAACTTCACTCGAACCTCACAAGTGTACTCAACAAAGATGATGAGAAAAAAAGACAGCATCAGAGATTTCGATGTTAGGATAGTTCATTACTCTCAACGGTGCTATCAGTCGTCACCTCTACTCAGACACGGAGTAATACGGGGATGAGACCGAGAGAGGGAGGGGCATGACAGCAGTAGACCAAATGAAGAAGTTGAGAGGAGGAGTGGAGTATTAGAGCTGTAGCAGAGGGAAAGAGGGGCGACTGAAGAGGAATGCACATTGCTCTCTAAGTGCCTCCACAACTGCTACAACCACGCAAGCAAAACTATACACGGGAGATAGGATGTCGACGAAAAGAAACAAAACCAAAGATGCGCATTTAGGACAGAGGGAGAGGGGAGATACAACAATAGACTCGCAAGCGAGCAAACACATTTCTCGTATCGGTGGGAAGAAATGAAAGGACTGCGGCGGTGTCTGTCTACTTTTATTGCTTCATCAGCTTCCTCCTTCTCTGCTTCAAAACCCTCCTAGAGCATAAACTTGCCCACGGCGAGAGCAAACAAGAATGTGATGAGAAGGTAAATAATAGGTGGAACGTTCATTCGCAGGGTCTCCAAGGGGCCCGATGGCGCTGCCGCAGTTACCACCGGCTGGGATGACGTCTCGCGACCCAGTTTGCTCATTGCAGCTTGACACTAGTAATAAAATAAAAAAAATACGATTAGCCTCACGCGCAAGTACCACCCTTTTCACCCCTTATGAGTAGTATTAGTGGAAATTATCGGGTGAATGTTAGGTTAGTTTGTGAAATCGACCGGCTAGAATTAATAAACATAGTGGAAACGAGTGCCGGGATGTCAGTTACCTCTCCAATGTATGAATGAAAGGAAATGAAGAAAAGATAAAGGCAGAAAGGTGGGGTCGACGCATGAAACTACCCAAAAAGTCATAGAGACAAATGCAGACAGAATACACAAAATCAATTATCGTAATAACTGGATACTTCTCTTATGTTGAAAAGCAAAACTCGAAAAATCAACGTCAGAAT
The DNA here is from genome assembly GCA_023968675.1 of Taenia pisiformis. NCBI lineage: Eukaryota > Metazoa > Platyhelminthes > Cestoda > Cyclophyllidea > Taeniidae > Taenia > Taenia pisiformis. Next base: position 6,872,498 of record CM043737.1, on the reverse strand, counting down.
AGAACCGCATTCTTCAACATACAAACGTGTCGCATGGAACACGAGTATTATCGTGACCAGTTGTTGGTTTTGCGCAAAATTTGTTGCGTGACAAAAGTGCACATCAAAATGAGCTCACGTCTACCTTAGTATTCAAGCAAGCGACATAATCGGCTTGGAAATTGCAATCAAAATGAGCCTGATGAGCAGTAAACCCCCATAAAATTCCTAAATGCCTCAAATATAAACATTCAAGCCAAAATAACATACAATTTGGGCACAACTGTAAAGTGACATGACAAGGTATCACCAGTAGAATTAAGTCGATACGAAAAGGGGTCAGTGGTGCGAATTAAGTAGGTCATAGCAATCAGATGTGTGTGAATGTATGCACAATCACCCAAAGCGCGCAACGGCGAATAATGCAGGCACCCTTTGCAACATGCATGCCGAGACAACAGTAGCGTGAAGAGCATACTTGGTGAGCAATTAAAGGGCGGGAGTACCAAACAACCTACACACCAGAGCGGTTATGATCTCAAGGAAACTAGGGATGAGGTGAAGCGAAGCTAACTCACAGGCTGGCGTTCAGCGATTATCTAATTAGATCGAAAATACCAGCGAAACTCTCAAGGAGAAAAAGGATCCAGGAAGATTCACACAACTGCATTAAGATCGACGAATAGAGGAATAAAAAAAACACACCTTTAGTTCCTCATTTTCCTTGCGAAGTTTCTCAATCTCCTGGGTAAGCTGACCAAGTGTGTTAGTCGACGCTGCGGTGCTAGGCTGTTTTAAACGAAAAAGGACATAAATGCTTGAAGGACGAAATGTCTAGACTAAAGTGGGTTTGGAACAAACCTGGTCTTGACCAGGGAAGGTGCATGTGAAGAACTTTTCTGAAATCCGGGCTTTGTCCACCACCTGCCACTAAACATCGCAAGAGGCGACGTGAAAAAGATAAATGGGTACAAGACTTACAAATTGGCTGAGGGAAGGTGGCATTTCATCGGAAGCTACTGCAGACAACAGAGCTATTCGATCTCGCGATTCCCCACTAGAATCAACGCCGGCAACAGTCGAGATCTTGATTATCCTCATTTCACGGGCCTTGATAATATCCTCATTGGGAGTAACGACGAATCGCTTGGGCGCGTTTGTCTTGACTTTAAAAATCACATCCCTTGGAGTCGTGTTTCGCACAGTTAGGTTACAAGTAGTAGATTCACTGACAGGACCTATACCTCCTTGTCAAGGCTGAAACCCGAAGTCACCTTCAAATACAAGCTCATCAGGTTCGCATTTCAATAGGTCGTCGGGCATTCGAAGCGTGCACTTGAGCCGAGCGTCACTAATTGAAGATGCACTAGCATCTCTCCACTATAAATGCATGTAAAACAGTCCAAGAGAACATTACAATCTGCTCCAAATTGCCCGCAGGATCATAATCAAGAACCATCGACTGTATCATAAACTTATGCTTGTTCTTCTCAGCTCCGTCACAGTCGAAAGGTTGCAGCATCACTTTAGGAGATGATCGCTTAGCAAAATTCTTACCAGCTACATTGACAGTTTCTGAAGGTTCAACAATACCGCAACTGGGGCGCACGCAGTAGCGTTTGGGCACCGTAGTCTTCACCTTAAAGGTTATCCTATCTTCGGAAGGATTCGTTAGCTTAATAATCGAGGACTGAACATTTATAAAGGGACCTGAAAACGTTTATAAAGGAAATGGAAAACGCACCGAAAAAATCAAGCTCACTGCTTGGCTCGATCTTCAGCAAAGACTTGTGGGAACCGGCCATAGCAAACCTAGTACCTTATCAACGCTAATGAAAGCATATGCCGCGGCGTCTGTTAATTGGTCGATAGGGAAGTAGCGCCAAATTTCGAAATTAAGCTTACAAAATGCCACCATGCAACTTTATTGTTAAATAAAATAAACATCTCTCCCTGCTAAAAATCTAACCTCTGCAAACTAATTTGCAGTAAAGCGTTGCTGATTAGCCACTTGATAAAACACAACAAAGCGCCTACAGCAAATACGCGCAAAAATATTATTCGACGTGGGTAATTGACAAAGTAAACTTTGACGTCATGTGTTGAAGCTTCTACTGCTATAAGGTATTAAAATCAGTAGCAGGACTGTAAACCTACCATAAAGCGCAAACCCAACTACTCCAGTGTAGATTTATTTTAATGTAGATTTCTTACTCTACTTTTCAGGGTTTTCGTAAGGGAGTGAAGGAATCCGCACTGACTGCATATCTATGTTGGGATCCAAACATGTATGCATAAATGAATTTTAGCAAATGACTGATTTCTTCAGCTGACCCATAAGTGTGCGCCTACAGGAATAGTAGGATTTGGAATTTCATTACAATTTGATTCAAAATTACATGAAATTCTGGTTGACTGCTACCAGATTTTTAATTAGAAACCAAACTTTTTAAACTTTTCGTTCCAGGTATGCTAAACGCTGCAATGCGTTCGCAGTTTGCTTTGCTATCAACACAACCTCCTAGGGCCTCCCGAATGCAAAGGAATGCATAATACTAGGAGAGTGTATATACTTTGTAAATGGGATGGGTTGCTGCTAAGTATGGACGGGGTATTAATCAATCCACGTAGGTACCCAACTCCAATTATTAATTCAATCAAAAAAGGGATCATGCCTGTACTTGCAATGCTTCGTTTGGTTGGGTTGCTGGTTAATCTTTGGTGGCCTGGGTGGCCGTCTGGACCTAGCTGCATGGGTTAACCTCCCGATCACCTCAGCAGCTTTGATCCTGCTCCTCCTCTATACTTAGCCCTTTTCGTCCGCTGAGGATGCCTATGACGCTACAGTGCTATACGAGACCTCTAAGGCATTTAAAGCGGGTAAAAATCCACAATTCTTTCTTCTGAAGTTTACTTTTTTTTCAGTGAAATAATGAATGTGGTTACGTTCACTCGGTCTGTTTGACCAAGGAGTAGCACTGATAGAAGAAGGGGTCAACGAGGAAGGCGCAGTGGCTCTAGCGTATTGTTTGTTTGGACTGTTCGTTGGCCCGCCACATTAGTGGCGGCCACCTCGAAGCTAGCTGCGTGGGTTGGCGTGCCGGCCATGCCAGCAGGTCCCTCCCTTTCCGTCTAGAATACAAATATTCTGACCTACACCCGGCCTTCTCTCCGTCTTTTAGGGTTGCTCGGGGCGCTACAGCGACACCTAATTTTTGGGCATTTGCTAAATTGTAGCTTCAATTCTTTTTAAGTAATTAAAATGTATCCAACTTCTATTTGTTTTGTTTTAATGCACAAAAACTTTCCTTTGTTTCAACGAGACAAACCTTGATCTGGCTTAACTCCTTTTAAATTGCAATGAGTACAGCTCCGGAAATTTAACATGGAGAAACGTAATCAAACGCTGCCATAAAAGCCGAAATCACACAAGTCCTATTTACTAGTAGTTTTATAAACACCTTTGGTCACCGCATTAATTATGTCCATTTGTTTAAGCGCATTTCACTCAAGTGGGCTTTGGAGAATCTGACATCCGCGGTTCGGAATGGGCGCGTGCTGCGAGCCACATTTTCCGGTGGAGATTACTGGGGCGAATAGCGCTCCAGTTTGAGTACCGTTTTTCGGGGTGCACAAGCCTAAATTAACTCTTATGCCTCTGCCACTAGGCAAAGATGTCTGATGATTTGTAACATTGAATCATGCGCTAATTTGATGGAACGGCGTCCAAGTGCCAGAGCCGCCCAATTCCCTCTTGCAGCGGAAATGAGGCATACCAACTTGGAGCAGCCCTTTGTTAGTGTGGTGGGCTGCAGCCATGGGTGTGATAACTCATTACCTATTGCTAACGCGGAGTAGTTGTTTGAGGTCTTTTTCACCACATTCCAATATTTCCGCTTCTGGTCTGTACGCTGTGCCAAATCCATCAACAATAGGAGGTTCACCATTTGGCGATTAGGGGCTTCCCAAACGGAAAATAGGATGAGCACTGCAGTGCTGTGCCTCTGGTCGGCGATGGGGTGGTGCTGGGGCTATTTTAAACAAGCTAAGGAATTGGCTTTAGCTTTGCACCTACGCTTCCCGGTCAGACAAAGCGAAAGTGCTCCTATGGGTGGCTTCCACTTCTCCGCTCCCATAATTTATGCCTCACGGGGGGAGTGCAGTTAGTGTGCCTTTCTCGGGGAAGGTGACAAGGTGAAGTGTGAACCAGAATCGCTATGCACCAGCGGATGGCAGTGCCTTAGTGGAATTCACCCGACGACAGCTTACGCATTTTCTCACGAGACGGGGTACACAATCATTCTCATTTAGCGTGTAAATGCCTCTTGAAGGTAAGCAGGAGTGCAATCGTCAGTTTTTCACACGGGCGTCAAACAGTTTCGGTGCCGGTGACAAGGCAGTGTCGACGCTAGAGAGCTGTTGATTTGTTCTAAACAGGCACGAGACGATGTTTTAGTGTCTAGCTTGCTACCTTTCCCGTGAGACAAGGGATGGGGCTGGTAGGTCAACACTCTCGGGATGGCTCCTTTGCTGTGGGCATTCATGGTGAGGAGGAAGACGAGTGATTTGAAGGTCACCATGAAAATTGCCAGGCGTTCAATTTATTGGAAAGATAGAAAGTCTTTTTGATCGCTCCTTTCCCTTTTCCACTACAGGAAAAGGTGTGCATACGAGGTGCCTTCCATCGGATGTGCCGTCCACATACATATCGTCCTTAAATTAATTTCCTTGTTGCCTAAATGGAGTGTGGAAGTTCATCTTTTGCTACATTATGAAATTTTGAACTCCAACTTTAGCATTCAAGTGATTAATGTCGCGACGCTTCGGGTGCATGTTTGTCTACTTGCCTTTGTACCTTCACTAGGCGGCGCAACATTTGGGCCACCATAATAGTCCCTTCGGTCCTTCAGCAAGCTTCCAAAGAGCCTCGGGTGCTAAGGTGCAGTAGTTTTCTCCCACAGCGCTGCTCAGAGCACTGATAACCAGAGTCACATATATGTGACGCAAAGTTTTCCTTCCAGGGTAGGGTTACAAACGCGCAAATACTCTTTTTGCAATTTTTGGAGCTAAAGATTCAAACCAAATCATGCTGAAAACTAAAAATGAATGTGCAACAGGAAAGCAATTCTACCATTCCCTTGACTCAAGGCTGAAACGCTACTTATAAAGTTTTTAAGTAGTATTTCGGATTACCAATAGAGCAACGCAATCTTGGGGAGACGTCATAGAGTTAAAACAGACAATTCCCTCCTTTCTTTACTTTTCACAAGCGAGGAAAAATCTATTGAGTTAAATCTAACTTCACTTTACAAATGGAGAGCATCATGACTTCCATCGACTGCGATGGCTAGCTCCCTCCTCGAGGCCCTGATGACAAACACGATGAGAGTTTTCAGTGGTCCTCCTTCAACTAGTAATGCTTTGAGCCAAATCAGACACTCAACAAAGCAATTTAATGCCATCTGGATCACAAGACACAGTTGCTAAAAATGTCTGCTTTTGTCTAGAATTTGTGGCAATTTATATCCATTGTGCAGCTACATAATTGCTCTGCATCGCGATCACCCACTGGCGGTTGGAAAAGTAGCGCATTTTTCATGAATAAGCGCAACTTTCGTTAGCATTCCAAACGCCCTCAATGCAATTCCCACTACCGGGCAAACAGGTCGGCCCAATTCACCTCACTGAATTGGCAATGATTTAGCGATTCGCCGCTTTGTACAGTCCACAAGGTCCCTAAGATTAACTGTCTGGAAAAAGACAAGCACCATTTGCCTTTTCAGGGAAGCAGAAGCCCTAAATGTTACACAAACTTTGATGGCTTGTGTTTACATTGGGAACGAAGTGCGTACTTGTCAGCCCCTCTTCTTCATGTAGGTTTTGTTCTTTTTCTCTAGCTGCTAAATTTGTACAAAAGGGTTTTTTCTTCACTCGCGCCTGCCTTTTATTCGTGTGGGGTGGATGCGATTGACTGTCCGGCTTCGTACGGATCTCACGCCGATGCCGAGGTGCAACCTGTGGGGGATTGAAAAGTGCGACAAATGCTTACACGCACGTCCATCCATTTGAATGGTGAAGCTTCTTGTATTGGGCACCACTATTCTTCTCCTGTGACCTTCTACATCATAAAATTCTCGCTCTAGGCGACAAGAATGCGGAAAGGCTAATTTAAAGTATGAACTGAGTCTCCACTGCGTTCCTACACTTGGTGGGAATTTGGCTGGTGGCAGTAGAGAATCTAAATTCCGACAGCACGAAAACTCCCAAAATTGGATGAAGGAACGCATCACGCGAGAGATGGAGAGACCTCATCAAATTGGCAGCCTTTGAGACGAGAGCATCACAATCGAAGTCAACTTGCAGCAACGTTTGACATAAGTGGTGGTGGAATGGGCTGCTGACGCCCGCATCGAATTAAGGGAGGAGAGGGAGAGGAAGTCTTATAAGCCAAGGTTATGAACCCCGCTTGCGCTATACGTGGGATGCAAGTAATTTTCCTTGCCAATTCTCATGTACCCTTGAGAAGGAGTCGTCGGCCGACAAGCGGGATGTCAACATTGATTGGGCTGACGAAGGTGTCGTTGCCTAGCAATTTTCTCCTCAGAAAGATATTATTCCTCCTTATTGGACTAAATGTGAGCTTCCTTACCTTTCATTGACCAAGCAAAGATACCTCTTGCATTAATTTTGTGGGACATTGCCACTACATAAGAGGCACCGCCATTGCCAATGACAAGGCAAGCCATCGCTTTCATCCCCAAACTGATGCATGGAGAGGCTTCAGAATGTACTTTAGATGGTTGGGAGGGGAGAGAGAGAAGGAGGGAGGAGGGGAGAGAGGAAGAGAGGGGAACCATCTTGGCTACATTAGCCATTTTTGGTCAGGCAATGGATAAAACAATTTGTCGGCGTCAGCATTGCCTTGTTACATGGGAACATGTGGAAGAAGTTATACGGATGGGTCATAAAATTTGGGTAGAAACTAGAGTAGCTGGGCTGGTGGATTAAGTCCTGCGCGCTGTAGACCCTGGTGGAATCGTAATCCTTCTTCTCTGTGGTCGTGTTACGAAGCCAGACCGTCCTTCGGCCGATCGACCACGGAGGCGCACATCACAGCAGAAGCAATCGTGGAAGATCAACCATAATTTAAAGGTGGTAACAACTGTTGGAGAATACTAAATGCCTTATTCCCCGAGGTCCGCCTTTCGAGACAACTACTACCCCAGTGGGAAGTAGTCCAGGAGATTGCGCATTAATTAATCATGACTGCATAGAGTGGTTGGAAGCTGCGAAAAAAAGCCAAGCAGCGATGGGGAATGGCAGCAGGCTCGCATCCTGTCAAGGAAAATCCTTCACCAAGCTCGCTATTATTCTTCGGACATCTGCACAAAATCAGCAGCGTGATGGCCTTCACCGGTCTCCTCAGTGAGGGAGCTCAAGCGTTCCACAGGCTCTGCTTTGGTCGAGAGTCCCACATTCCTAATCAACTTTTACGAGCGGCAGTGACTGCTGACGCGCGGCGCACTGGGACTCACCGCGGTGGAGGTTGTCCCTTGCACATCCGCCGACGGTAGGCTTCGAATTGATTCACACATCCAGCCACCCACCTCCTAGATGAATGGGCGGATCTATTGTCATTGTGGCACGGGTTTCGCGATGGACATTTTGATGTGTTAAGTAGACGCGCTCATCTACTCTCACCGATGTGTCGACTGCCAGACCACGATGGGACGCTTGGTACTGTCCCAGTCGTGTCAATCTACTTCCACCCGTTTATAACCGAGGAATCCACGTCACCCCAATGTGAATGCGCAAAATCGTCCTCCGGTTTGTTACCCTCTCTAGTATTTTAGTCAGTTTGGTAATCAATCCGACCACAACTTTGGCATTCTCCATTGATACAATGGGGATAAAACAGCCAGTTGCAGTAGGAATGGAGTCTTTCGATGCGTATGGCATGTTGATGAATGAGCATCCTTTTTTGAATGCTCCACCTTGACCGATGGTTCCTCATATGCCAGCCGAAGGTTTGCCAGCGCCATTAATAGCAGTAAAGCGGCTATTTGGCTTAAACTAGAGGCATTGGGTTGTCAGCACTGCCTAGAAGAATTGCTTGAAGGCTTATTCGGGTCACAGGTTCATTTGCTTAGTATGCAAAGGCCTTACTTAGTGGTGTTACCATGAGGCGTATTAATAACATCTTAGCCCGTCCAGCTTCAAAGAAGATTCGAGGCGATGCCAGTGTGACAGCGGCGGACGGGCTCGATCCCAAAACAACAGCTGTCATGATGTCCTGCCTTAATGAGGCAGTAGGGAGGGCTTCCACTGCTGTTAAGTGAATCTTTGATGACCCTTCGAAGGGGAACCAGAAATTGACTTTCAACTTGGACGAATGCCGAAGTAGCCTGCCTTGGGAGAGTGCACGCAGTCCCTCCCCCACCTTCACCCCAGCTGGCTAGAGGGCAAGTGGCCAAACTACTGAGGAACACCGAGGTGAGAACAACGCCACAGGCGCAATGAACCCAAATCGAGGGGACTACAACATGTTTAGCGCATCTTCCCACAGTCGACAGCAGTTTCCTAACAGGACAAAACTGTGGATGCTGTAGATTTGCCAAAAGGGATCACTGGGCCTGGGATAAGGTAGCTTTCCCGATGCACACAAATTCGAGGCATTGCGTGGATGCTTTTGCCTTACAGCGCCGACTACGCCGTAATGGCTGACGCCAGATCAGGCGGTTGGGGCTCCAAAGGCAGGAGGGACTACGCGGTGCTTCGATTGTTGGTCACATAGCCACTGCATATCCGCTGAAGAGTCTGGTCTTCGAGCCATGTCGGTGACCCCTTTCTCCCATCTCAGCCGATCTCCTCAACGAGGCATCGTTGCTAAGGTGACGAGGCGTCTTTCAACATAGATTCAAAGTGTGCCAGTCAACTCTACTCCCTGACACAAATCAATGGAGGTCAGAGAATGCAAGTAGGCGAGATCCTGTGGCACGGCGATGGCACACGTTGACCTCACATCAAACCCTGATTGGAGGTTGCAAGCTGCAGAGGCTTCAAAGGTATGAAACCACCCAAGTGTTACAATAAACGTCAACAGACTCTTAGTAAAAAGCCCTAGAACACTTGCATTGGAGCAACACATCTCTTACTTTGCGTCAGAAGTGTCTACACTCTACACTATCAAAAGTGAAACACCTTCGACTTTTTTTTGTTTTTGCCTAGCAGAAAAGGAAAAAAGCTTATTGAAGCATTCCTTGCACTCAGGCGTGACGTTGCACTGGAGGATTCGCATACACTCGCTTCCGTCCACACCGTCTGCGACACGAAGTAGCTGTGGCCGCACCTCCACAGTTTGCCATGGAATACTGGAGATTTTATGAAATGGTTTGAAATCACGGGAAAGTAACTGAAGTTGGCGAATGCAAGGCTCATCCTATATGACCGTTTTCTAGAAAAGAGAGGCTCGATCGCCTCCCATCCGGTGAATAAAAGCCTCAGTAAATGCATAGCTTTTGTTCTTGTACCATTCTCTTGAAAGCTCTGCGGTAGTAGGCCAAAATTCGTTACGCTGAATGGCAGACATGGATGAGAAGTGCTGCGCCCCTAGCGGGTAACAGTAAAGCACCAATTACTGGGCCGGAAGCCATTTCAAAGCAGAGATTCTTACTTATTTCGACTGAGTGAAAAATGTAGGGACTTTTTGTCCATTTTTATTGCACGTACTGAGCGCTAACCCATCATTTAAACTTGTAGCATCTTGCTTGGAGAGCTGGGGGCGCCATTCAACACCTGGACTGCCGGTTGATAGTCTTTTGGTGAAGTTAAGATATGGCGGGTTTGTGTAGCATGCAAATTGCTATTTAACTCACTGTCTTGAAGAAATGCCTGGCATGTGGGAAGCGAATGGAGCAATTACTAGGCCACTGTGGGTGTGTGTGTGGGCTTGAAGATACGAATTCGCAAAAGGCAGTGTAAAGGAAAGAGAGTTAGTTTAACCATCCACGAAGAGCTTGATGCCAACCAGCTCAAAGCACAAGGCGAAGAGCTGCAGCTCTGTCTGACTCCTCCACGGTTTTGCAACTGGTAGTCCACTTGCTAAGCTAGAGGCCCACAGCGATTTATTGAGCCCCCGGTTGGAGATGAGGCAACAATACGCGTGAGCCAGTACAAAACATCAGTTAGGTGTAATCGTAGTTATACTACATTTAAAGTAGTATCACACCACTAAATTTCAATTATCAGATAGCATTTATGACGTGGACAAGTAAACAAAGTGCCTGATTGTAATCCATTTCACCTGCTTTAAGAGAAGTCTTTAGTTTTATCCAGTTGAGCTAATAATTAGAATAGCAAATAAGAATTTGTGTAAGTAAAATTATTGAAAGATTTCCGTTGGCCGATGCGACTAGGTTACTAAAGACGACGCCCGTAAGGCGACCGGCTCGGATGGCGCATCAACTCATCATGAAGGTGCATAATATGAGATTTTATCATCCTCTCTAGCTTATTTGATGCATACTAAGCATCTTTTGACCAAAAAATTTGATCTTGTGAATTTTTTCTCAATCCTACGCTGGTCTTAACGGGCTCTTCAACCCATCTCGTGCTGTTGATTCCACGGTACCCAATGTCGGAAAAGTCACACCTTGCGCCTTTGTCCGAGCATAAAGGCATCTGCTATCAGCTTCCAACTTTAGCTCTGTCCTTCCAATGGCTTTGCTAGAAGCTACTAATGCTGCACAATGTCTGGGGAGAAGAGTTACCCTCGCTCGGAGGTCAGTCGAATGAAAGGCACGGAGAACAAATGTTTCGCTCGCCGGTCACGTTGAATCTTTATACCCTCCAAAATGCACAAATGATTATTGTCAAATAATTTTAAAAAGAAATTTAAAGATTATCCTAGTAGATAGTGTTGGAACAAAAACTTTAATGAAAATTGATTAGCGTTTGATAAAGGCCCGCAAACCAGTGCTGTCGGCGAGAATAGTAAATTATGGGAGACAGCACCGTATAAACAGATGGTTTTTTTATTAATATTTAGAGACTTTTTATAGTCTTAAAAGGAAGCGACGGTGACTCAATGATTTCCGTAAGTAATTTTCTGAGGGCTTGTACGCGTGGTGGTTATCAAATGGCAACAAAAAGTCAAAAAAGACTTGAATGTCTGCTTTATTAGGATAAAATTAAATCGAAATGTAAGTTAAAGCCTTTAAAAATTATAATGTTTCCCTTTTTATTATATGCGCTTAACGTAGTTGAATTATCATCCCTACGACTAAAAGAGCAGTTTCCGATGGTTTTAAAGAAATGCACTGATTGAAGGTTTAAGGTCATTGAAATGCATTTAAAAAATCTGGGTTAATAATTTAAACCCCTAGTTAACAACCTGTATCGGAGTAAAAATGATGCCTTAGCTGTGGAAAAAATTAAAAGCTGCCCATAGAGGTGAATCAAGGGCTTTGGCAGCTATGCTTGGGGACCTCCACAGGGACATTAGACGACATGATGCACAAAAAGTGTCTATACCTTCAGAAACAAAGTGAATGGAAACTGCCAGCATAACCTTGAGTCCAGCTTTTCCATCAAAAGCCGCATGGCCATCCAAGTGACCGCAAGTGAAACCGGAAAATCAGACAAATAACAGAACGCACTCCATCTGGATTTACTTGTTGATAGCAGAGAAGACCATCTTCTGGTAATTTTATGCCAGCTTAGATGATCTAAAGCTAAGAAAAGGTTGTTGTCGGATATCGTATCTGCCACTACATTTATGCATCACTCAAAAAGAATAAGTCAATTTCATGACTGACAAAAGCATCACAGGAGAGAGCCTTTTCAATTCTGCCTTGCAAAGCGCCCGCTCCTGCCTAATCCATCATCGCCATTCCTTCAACCCTTCCTATTAGTAAAATGTTTTGTTGCTCTCATTTGCTAAGCAGTTGATGCCCCTCTTTTCATGCCACGAGATCTACAAAATACTTGACGTCCCGACGCGTTAATGATGGAAATCAGAAGAGTAATTTATGCAAACTGAAATCCCGTATTTAAGTAAAAGAAAGGGACTACTTCTGTATTACAAACCCTGGATACAGTTAATGAGTGACGGACATGTCTCGTCGAGATTAACAGCCTCAGTCTCACCCATTAGTAGCCGGAAATGGAATTTCCCAACCATGGAAAAATTGTACTTTTGCCTTAAGAAACGGTTTTGTTTGGCACTAACAGACTTAGAGTTTATTGCCCAGTTGACTAGTCGACACAGAAAGTGACAGCTCTCGTGCCTCACAAAATCGGAGCTAATCAGAGGAGTTAAGCGCTCCCTCTTTGCCTCTCAAAGTCACTAACCACGGATTTGTTCCGCGGGACGGAGATCTTGACACGTCATCATTTCTCGCCCGAGCAGGCGACGGCAAGGGGCACTTGAGGCCGCGATTCCAAGTCGATGGCGTTAACGTCAACCTCGGCGCGGAGTGAGGTCACGGGGGGTTGCTAAAGGAGGTCAATTATTGCATAAATTACTTGGCATTATGGTGAACTCTTTCCACACAACAATGGCAATTTCCAAGGCGTAGCTTTCTGCTGTCGCAGACCCGCCACGGAGCATCAACGCTCTGTGGAAGCGTCACAATCGCAGCAATTTACTTGGAGGGAATTTGGCAAAGTTTTGGGTGGGACGGGCGAAATTTGGGCTTCCTCACCTTCAGAAATGGTTAAATATTTTCATGTTGTAACTTCAGTTTTTGCCTCCTTCCTTTAACTTCTAAACAACGAGTGTAGATTATGAATGTCAAATAAATCAAATTATTCAAGATTAAGAAAGTCCGCCTTAGCCTCTTGTGGTTTTGGTAGTCTCCCTTCGCCACAAAATTTGGTGGCTCCTCTTCTGAGCGTTACGATTCTTTTCCCCCTAAGAATGATTCATGCGGCTTTCTGCCTGCCAGCATTTCACACATCCTCAATGAAAGTTCCACTTCACTTTCAACTTTTTAATCGCCCAACCGTCAGGCGCTCTTGGCATCCACTGATTCACGTTGGAGGAAAGTCAGTTAAGGTAATTACTTTCAACACTTATTTTGCTGATTCCTGCAGATGGGGAGAGTTTTGAGGGGGAATTCAAGGGAAAGATTTACTGTGCACAGGTCAGTAAAAGTGAGGCGTCAACTAACAGAATCTGTCTAAGAGTCTGGATGGCATATTTTTCTTCATACGTCAAATATACTCATATGTACACATGTGTCACATATGTGTGACGCAAATTGGCTCTGCTTAAGGCGATTATTTTTAAGTCTGGGGCGTTTGTCCACTTTGAATTTTGCTGTAGTAAGCAATCTTATGTGGAAGTAGTGCTGTGAATGATCGGAAGCCAACATTATCCGTTGAGGGCACGTTGGACAGATCTGTCTTAAACTTTGCACTCATCTCTACCAGCAGAACCAATCTAAGGCTCACAGGGTCCTCACAAGAAGTCAGTAAGGCTCAGAACATCCTTAAAATCCGTCCAACAAGCATCGAAAGCATGAAGATTGCCTTTGACGAAGCCACGCCATCCATCTCATACCAATTTCACAAACTCCTTTCCCACCTCACAGCAAGATAGAATTCTAAGTGCAATCAACATCAAATCGCCCTCAGGAATTAAGTATCTGGTTAATAATTTCCTACAATTAATGAAAATAGCAACTCAGACGTGTTTACGTTAACCACGCCGCCATGTTGCGCCTTCCAAAATTTGATTGGCTGGAAGGTGGGTGGGGGAGCCCGCGTCGGCTGCGAGGGCAAACGAAGTCTCAATGGCGGGGCAGGAGATGCATTGCCGGAGACGCTGCCTCCCAGGGAAAGACCGTCCGCAGGACCTCAAGTTGCCGAGTATCCAAACAGAAGAGCTAATCGCAGACACTAACGCATTGCATAACTTTCCACCTTGTTGAGTGTGGCATTTCCTGCCCTCCCCTTGGTCTAGTCATAGTCATCGCTGTTAAAAATTGAACTCAACAGCAAAGCTAGCCAGCTACGGAATTTGTCCTGTGGCTCGTCCTGCAAACACTCAATTAACAGTAGAGCCATGAAATGGCTTGGAATGATTTCGAGGGGTAATGATAAACGTCCTCTTCCCTCTTCTACTACCGCCTCCCCTCGGTGAACTGTGGCCAACCTACCACCTGCTTCTATCTAACCAAGAAAGGGGTGGAGGCGGGAACGAGGGTTTACTTGAGCGAAGCCCTCACACAGATTTCGCTAAGAGTGTCACTTCATTCTCGCAGCACTCGCTACTGGGGCAATCGCCGGAGTTGGAGGCCATTTTCAACTCTTTCGTCGGGAAACATAGCCAATTCATTCTCCAACAGTAAACGTTTTCCTCCTGTGTTGCCAAGGTTACCGTAATGCTGCCACATGGGCATTGGCCCGAGGTAAACGGGCGTAAGGGCTGGAGGCGTTTCGGCGTGGCCCAAGGCTCTGCCGCCAAGCGGATTTGCAACGACGAAGTCTTGCATGATATTCTAGGCAGGATCAAGCATTAAACTAGTCATCGGCTAGTTTTTATGGACACTATTGCCCAACGACAGTAATTTCGGTCGCGAGCCAGATGGCCTATTCACACTTCTATAAGCGACTTTAGTGGACCACTTTGGCTGGCCATTCCCTCGCATTACTTGAGGAGTGGAGGTTATTATCCTCGCGGCCAGGATAAATGCCTATTTTTAGCCTACGATTATCAACTGTTTTAATCTCCAAGCCTGCTCCTAGGGTAGCGTGTGACTCTCTCAAGGGGTTAAATCATCCGTTAGAAGAGAAGCAATGCAGAAGCCATGCAGTTAACAAATCTTTTAAGGGCCGCTCATAATCGAGTAAAGTCCCTCACCAGTCGACTGCCATTTTTAAATTTGTAAGAAATAATCGAAATTGAAATGTACTACTGAATTAAAAAAAGCGGCGCTGCCTTCTCCTGTTGGCCTAAGATGCACCACTGCTCGATGACGCTTTAATTTAGCAAGTTTCAAAAATGCTGCCTTCTTCTGTTAATGCTGCAGCCCAGAGTCATGTGGGTGAGGGCACAGCGGCTGGCAGAGATCGCACCTTCAGGACAAAACTGCCCGCTTAATGCCCCAACCGTTCTCATTCCCACTAAGCAGTGTGGAGGCATAAAATTGACTTTTTTATGCCATTAGATGAAGAGATTAATTCGTTCACTGTTTACTCATCCTGTACATTCGGTAAGCGGCTACTTAGGAGGCCCATTTTACCCGTGCCTCCACCGGGCAGCTGGGCAAATGGCCTCCAAGGCCGAGTGTTCTGTCCGATTTTGTTTGCAGAGGAGTCATAAGACCTCATAACGGCTGTCTCTATGAGGAAATTTCACTTTTACCACCAAACCATGACGAAATTGAGGTTTCGTGAGGGTAAAATCCTCTCTTGCCTGTCTGACTTGCCCGCCGAATGAACCCATAAAAGGAGGCAATGGAATAGTTATTTACCACCGTAAAATAGCAGTCAATCGCTGTGGGTACTTGGACAAAGGCGGTTTGAAGGGTATCATTAATTCTTTATTTACCGCAAGAAAATAAAGGAGAAGGAGAGGATGTGGCGACCCTTCTGCTGCTTGCGGCGCCGTCTTTGTGAGTTGCGACACTTGGAAGCATAAATCGTGTTGTTTGCGGATCGGAAATGCTTTGAGGGCTGTGGGACAAGGATGCAGCATTCCTTTTCTCCTGAAGAGGATCGGCGTTTCTTCTGCCTTAGGCAGGAGTTTCGTTACAGATGGCGTCAAGTCAGGGCAGCGGAAGGTCGCTGGGACTGCATCCCGGAAGGACTGAAGGACCGATGCAGCGTTCCTAGTAGCAGAAAAGGCCCAAAACTGTGCTAGACTAAGCCTTCACGTAATGAAAAGCATGGCTACTCCAACAGTCGGTGTTAGCGGCGGCGTCAAGCCTTGAGCTAGGCCAATAGTTGGGCGCTGCCTTCAAGGTGGGCCTTGGACACGCACAGCAGGCATTAATTTGGTGAGGCGATCACAACAAGGCGGTGGACGATCCCACGGTGAAGGTTCTTCACACACCTCATGTGGGCTGGATTGTGAGGTAAACAGACTACTTTTCCTGCCCTAGAAAGTTGTTTAATCACCTTAAAAGTGTCTTCCTATCAACAAACTCAAGCGCTTAATGCTTGTTGATCAGGAGAGAGCGGAATGGATCCAAGCCAGCACATAAGGGATGAAATTTTGCTGGTAATGGACCACTCGAGGTGGGATGCAACCCTGTGGCCTGCAATCATCAAAGCGAAGGCTGCAATCATAACAACTGGAGCGTCAAAGAGGGGGATGGTGAGGGGGTGATTCACCAGCAGTCACTCTCCAGCCTCAATCATGCATGATCATTCCTGCGGACGCCTGGGCGATGTTCACTAACTTCTACAACAGAGCTAATCCCACAGATGAGGAGGTGAGAGAGGCGATTTCGTTGCCTGTTCATCATTGGCGGCTGGTTAGCTTTGGCAGTTTTCTCGTCAAATGAGCAGTGAAATCTTACTTAAGTCCGTACTGCTCAGGTGAGCTGATTTGGCTGGAACTGTCACCCCTTTGGTTATGCGAATCGGCCGTTTCCCCCCAACCTTCAACAAGACGACCACCGTGCGTAGAGTCACTTGATCACCTCGCGCCTCTCATCCGTTTCATCCCCCCTCGGTTAGAGTCAGCAGGCCTTATCGCATTATTTCACTTCATCTACCTCCCACATTCAACTTCTGCTTTTAATTTTGCATTGGCTCGTGGGAGGGAAGCAAAGCAATAAAGTCTAATGCCAGGGTGATCCATTCGCATCTCTCAACTGTCGTAGGGGCTCGCCTCGTAAGGCATAAGTTCACAAATACTTAAAGTGGTGCGATCCTGTTGGGCAAATAATCGAACGGACAAATGGGGGAGAGGAAAACATATTCGTGAAGGCTAAAACCTATGCCACCAGTGCAAGTGGAAGGGTCACAAACGCACAAGCGGATGGAAGAATGAAAAGGCTGGACTCGGAATTCAAGCCTTTTTAAACACCGTCAAAGCATGGATCTCAACAGCCATGCCGTGCTAGCTCCCGCTAAAAGAGTCCGAAGAGGTGCCCGCATTAGTCGTCTTGCGCCTCCCAACGGAAGGGCACAGCAAAGAGCGGGAAGCACTCCTTACGCCTCCTTCGTCGGGCGTAATATAATCGAGCAACGTATAGGCGAGAAACGCCTAAATTAGTCAACCTATTCGCATTCTCTCTCTCGGGCCTTCCACATCTTCCACTGCCCCCGACGGTGAGATTATTTATAGACACCATCTTCGGGGATAAGCAGAGGCGGAGGCGGTTGACGTATCGCCCCATCACCTGCGGTACCGCACGCACAGTCTGTGCTTGTGGTATTTGCGGGTTTTTGGATTCACGGGCTAGCATTTGTTCGCGATTAGTTTCCTACTGGCATCATTAAGGGCCCGAAGACCGACAGTTTACGGGCACAAGTGGCAATTGCCCTGCTTACTCATCAGCTACATGGAAAGCTGGTGCAAGTAAAAACATGTCCATAATGTCCGACTTCTCTTTTATTGCTCCCCTGTGAAGGGTGATTGAATTGAACATGGCCATATTTGTTATTGTCTAATCAAGCTTATGCCTGCAGTGAGGCTTTTGACGGCTGTGAACTTTACGACCCGCTGCGTGGTATTTTCTAACTTAAATTAAAAAAAAGACCGAAGAACAGAGAAGGGTTTTGACTCTAATGCTAGCCTTGATAAGGCTCAGGCTAACTTTTTCGAAGGTGGGAGATCTAAGTTGACAAAATGAAAATAAATTTTGGTGGGGACAAAATGCACCCCCCACAGAGGCCTCCCCTTAGCCAACAGAAAGAACGAATGCGTAGAGTAATTGTAATGTAGGAACTTTTCCCCTTTTGGAGAGTTCGATTAGTCTGTGACTGCTATCCATAAGTGACTGTGTCTGTTTATCGCAATTCCTTCTGCTTCGTAACATCTCCCTGGAACCTCCTTCGCATCGCGAAGTCTGTCCGCGCCGCGCTCCATTTAGCGGGTTCCCTTTTTTCAGATTTAATCACCACAGTTCCTGCAATTGCAGCAGAGGTGGCTTTTTAATCACGATCTTGTATAACTCTTAAAAGTGCTTAAGCCCTAGAGGACCCGACCAGACATGCCGCTATCCGTAGAGAATCTATTTAGATTCACCCTTGGGAGAAAAAAATTCCAAGACGGTTTATTTGTCTGCACAAGGCATTAAGGCAAGTGGTCAATTGAAAAATGAATTTGGACTAAATAAGTGAGGTGGTTAACGAGTAGAGACGAAGGCTGCCCAAATCACGTCGTTTTTTGGCGCCTTTCTATTGGCTACTTAACAGCTTGTGTGTCGACCAATGAGAGGGCAGCTTTGGAGGGTAGCCTACACACGTGCCAAGAGTCTCGCGTGCATGCATTCACTAACGCGGTGTGTGCACTGCTGTCATCCACCGAGTCTCCTGCTCATCCTCTACCCCCTCGACCTTTTCGTCATTGTCGAATTATGCTTCTGTAAGGCCCTATACATAGGAGTGCGAGAATGATTTCCGACGGTGGACACTATGTTGATGGTTCGTGGCTCCTGTCGATTCGCATCGATTCCCTCAACGTGGATAGGCAGATGCGAGTTAAAGGTGACTGGTCGATTGGTCGTGTGCTTGTCGGGCTTATTGAGGGTCTGGCACATCCTCAGAAGTTGGCCTGTGAGGCCAATGACATATCCCTCACCCCTGGTCTGATCAACTCTGGATGGTCCGATTTCGCACTCTGGTGGCCCTTGAAAAATAGGTGGATTCTGCAGACTCATGCCAGTCTAGATCAGTACGGGCTGCAAGCGGATGCCCGACTCCACTTCATTCGTGTTCACGGTCGTCTGCGAGTTCAATTGCCTGATTTACAAACTCGCGTATTCTGTGATGTAAATTTTACTGAACCCGTTTTTCGTGTCGTCATTCTCATTTGTAAACATCTCGGTATCGCCCATCCTGAAGAGCTCTCTCTCCAACATGCTGATTTTAATAAATTTTGCAGCCCTATCCATGGGAAAGTACCCTTGAATTGGAACGAGCAGTGGAGCACTTTGCCTGCGTCGGCTAGGAAATCTTTCAAGAAGCTCGTCTTTAATTCTCCATCGAAGACAGATTTACGGCAAAAGAGACCAACCAGCTGTGTCCTCCCCTCCATCGATAGAACCGACAGACCAACACGGAACGTCATTGCAAGCAATCAGACCTTACCCCGCCGACCGCAGATATACGGCCCACCAAGAGTTAGAAATCGTCCTGTCAGTGGAAATTCGCCATTATCACCGAGGCGACCCGACTCCATTTATCTGTCGCAGTCACTCTACGGAGCACCACTAAGCAAACTTGAGATATGCGATGACCCCAGTCTAGTTTCCAGTCCACAGATGGTGCTTTCTGAAGCCTTAGCCTCCGGTAGCATTCAGCGCCAACGTAGTTTTTTCGCTCGTGCTCGTTTCTCCAACGTCTGGCTTGAACTGGATCGCTCCCTGATGGAACAGGGAATCTGCCCCGCCGCACTTAACCTAGACGATACTCTGGACACTACCACAATCAACCCGGAACCTGAGGGAAAAGAAAATGGGGTTAATGAGGTAGAAACTGACAAGATTCCAATGCTGAGATTGCGATTTAAGTACAACGCTTTTTACGAATTGACACGCAAAAATAATGCTGTGAGGATTAACCAATTATTCGAGCAGGCTCGCTGGTCAGTAGTCTCGGAGACGATCGAATGCACCAATGAGGAGGCTGCGCTTTTTGCCGCTCTACAGTTGCAGGTAAGAGCTCAACTTTTATCTGCTTCGCGCCAAATTATCATTCAGTTTCCGATGTTTATATTAATGCAGCGTTCTTTTCGAACTTTCATTAAATTGTCACAGTACAACTCCTTCGACTTGCTATTCACCACCTCACAACAGAGCGAATAAATTGATCCTCCTTTTTCCCCACGCCAGCAGAATTGGATTGCTTTACCCACCGTAGCACCACAATTACTCCTGTCAGCGTTGCTCTCTTTTGGTCAAATTAACGAAAAATGAAAGTTTGGGCGTATTGTCCATGCAGACGAAAAAAGGCGAGGATGCGCATACATTCGGCTAGCCTATCGTGAGTAAATGGCAAGGTCAGCGAGTCAGCCGTTCGACCTTGAACTGACCAATCAAAATGCGGTCAATTGGATGTGATATTATAAAATATTATTTTCACTTACAGCATAGTTTTCATAGTCTGATTACATCTGATATGACCTGTAGTTCGCCATGTTAAATGCATAAGCAATGAATTGAAGCGAATTTCATGAAGCTGTTCTTAACTCGTGGGGTGAGTTCCCCCCCATCGAAGCACAAATAAAATTCGCAGCGCTCTGATGAACAAACCAATTTTTGATAAGCATGATCAGTTACTCTCCACAAGGCGAATCGTATTCCTTATTGCCTATTTTTTTGTGTGGATTAAAGAGATTTTTTGGCCTTCTTGCAATCAAATCAATTCACACCTACTTATCTAAGGGACCTTCACCTCATTTCGCTTACACGTTGCACGATGGTTAGAAATCAGTTTCTCAATGACTACTACATGTGCTCTGCATGCGAAGAGATAATTTCCAACTTGTGCTCCACGATGCCTATGATCCAGATCACTAGCTTTTCCACTAAGTATTTTGAATCATGTGATGACAGGGGGTGTACATTTACCATAG
The DNA here is from genome assembly GCA_023968675.1 of Taenia pisiformis. NCBI lineage: Eukaryota > Metazoa > Platyhelminthes > Cestoda > Cyclophyllidea > Taeniidae > Taenia > Taenia pisiformis. The sequence continues at coordinate 6,851,764 of CM043737.1, read as the reverse complement.
CATTTGTGCGGTGTAATAAGTGTCTCTGCAGCTAAATATATTCCCTGTTTCCTTTGACTGGTAAAAGTTAAGCGGAAAAGGCAGTAATAGACTTTGCTACGGCACACCGAGGTGCCAATAGTCACGAGGGGCGGGCCAGTGAAAAGACACAATTGAAGCAGATCATGTGACTTGGACACAAACAGGAAGTCCTGTCATTTTTACGCTGGTGCCTGGCAAAGGTGATTTTATGTCGACTTGTGCCGGACAGAGATGGCATGGTTTGTACGTGGCCAAAAAAGAGGAGTGAAAGCACGAGACATCATTAACTAAGTTAGCCGGTCCTAGTCGTTTTGGTCCCAGCGTCATCCTCTTGCCTTGGAAAATTAGAGCCGGAAAAGTGAACCGGAAGAAACAAACATTGACAACAATTATTTCGTTCCAATAGTTCTAGCCATTGCTTCCATTTTGGCGTGCTTCTAGGCCATCTCATGGTGGCAGATGGTTCGGGAGCGCTAAAACGACGAGCCAAGCAAGCAGTTAGGGTGGCATTGAATAAATTTTGCACTGAGAGCACATACAATTTTTTTATCGGTTCCTTGCATCAAAGAAGGATGGATACGGCAGATTTTTAAAGCGCTTATTCTTTCCTGTACTAGAGGTAAGCAGCGCCAAATGAGGAGTGAGGGGGTAGGAGAGGAAGGTGGGACGGTCATGCTGGAGGCCTGGCGCAGTGACTGGGCTTGTCCGGTTTAGAAGAGTAGCACATACGAAAATCACGGTACCTCTTCTCATATTCAGCCACTAACTCAAGCCATTGAAGCACTAGACGGCTTATCCGTCTGTGGTTTGAGGTTGGGCGATGTCGAGGTCGAGCCATATCGCAGCCCGTTTCTTCACACGACCGTCTTCCGATTGTGACCTCCAACCAGAGCGCAGATCCACTAACTCCATTTATCCCACGGCGATTGCCATTCACACACACACACACACGCACACACACCAACGTGGGGTGCTTTCAAATTTCTCTGAGCTTCCCCTGTTGACAGTAAAGAAGAGAGCGACAGGCTTCATTGTTTATTCAACCATCTGGCCTTTCCAATCTCGCTCTGTTGGGTGTCAAGTGAAGCCACTGGTAGTTTGCATTAGCCTTATAAAGCCCTCGAAGCTCAATCATGCTAACAGTGTAAAATTTACCATAGTGCAGGCTTCAACGTTATCGATGGACCTCCACTCACAGCTCCAACCGTGGCAATTCCTTGCAGAGGCGCCTGAGAGAAGCAATGAACCTTAGGGTAAGGAGTCACTCTCAAAAGTGCACATCCCCATCCATGGATTAAATCCACGTTGAACATTTGTTCTACAGATTCAAGTAAATCAGAAAGGGTTAAATTGTGACTCTGGCTGCTGCACTTTTGGCGTTCCAAGGAAGGCTTTTAGCTTTAAAAAATGCCGAGAATGCAAGAAAAGTATCACTCTGAACAAACACTGCGATCTGCATGGTCATTTTTAGGTGGAGGTAGGTATGCGTTCGCCTGCCTTTGGATTTTTTGGAATGACTGCATGATTTATTTAGTCTGACGAAAAGACACCTTGTAAAGGCATGTCTTCCGCCTACCCAATGAGTGTCCAGTCAGACTAGCTTGGACGCGCGTTCCCTGGCGGGGGTGGGTCACTGTCCGCTAGTGGGTAGGGTGAACGGTTGTGTATAGTTGCCTGCCAGCTATAGAAACGTGTACAAATTACCTCAGTACTCGGTTTAATTTCTTAATTTTGTGCGTAAACGGTAAGAGGGCGTGCCTTTTTGCTGGCTCGCACAATGACCGAGGACGAAAGCTAGACACTTTTAACGTGTTCAGACAAGGTGCGGAGCGATGAGGGAGGGCCACGTCATTAATGCTGGTTACGCTTTAGTGGATTATCAAATCAAAATAAGTTCTCAATCACAGTTCTGGATTTGGTTTGAACATGCTACAGTGATTTACTGCATCCAACCGAAGTGTGCACCTTGCTCCGGTCTAACACAAGGCTAAAAGCTCTCCTCAAATCTAACACAATTTCTCACCTTAAAATCTCTCTTAGGGCATCCGTTTAATAGCAATGCAAGATTAAAGCTCGTTGTGAAATTGCTACTTAAATGAATTAAGCGGCCGATGCGATTCAATGGCACATCGGCTACAACGCTATTTATAACAACCTCTTGCGATTGGATGGAACCTGAACTTTTTTGATTAGTTAAGTGAGAAAGTACGTTTTTTTCAGCCCATTCATCCTTAAGATTCCTTTGGAGATTGCAATCATTTGATGGAAAGTGGGAAAGCCACCTCACCTGTTTATAGCACCAAAATAAATTTAGAGGAAATCTGACATTATCATACTAATCGGGATCAAGAAGCGGCGGTTGGTAGCTTTCTCTTTTTTACTTTGTTGGGTTTCTTTATTTAGGACTTTGCTGCAAGTATTCAGGCCATTTATTACCGTGGTACAGAAAATGAGTAAAGGTGCAAATTCCATTCGATGGGGAAAAAGGAAGAGCGCTCATTTTGTTCGACAATTGCCTGGCATTACTTTATCATGTTCTTGCAAACAGCCTGTGATTCATTCTGCAGAGCGGATTTTGTGTGGCCCATGCAATTTTGTCACTTCAGACAGAGTGGGATGGGGACGGCAGGGATTGGGGTCCCCATACGGAACAAACTCGGATTGCGCTAATGACTTCCCACCACAAAGTGGGATTAAGGTTTGGGTCACACGAGTGTCAGTTCGATAAGACGAATGGCATTCACAAGCCACAGGGAACCCTAAGGTGGTCGCGCTGATCTTCATTGCCACTGCTCAAGAGACGGGAGCCCTTCCTGTTTTTGTTTTTTTTTCAAAATGGACCCTCACTTTTGGAAGAAATTTTTCGCCTTCCAACAATGCCTGAAAAGCCACGTCCGCGTAACCACCGCAACGGGGTTACTTTTTTTTACTTGCAGCAGAGTAGCGACTTCCTTGTTCTCAGAAGAGAGCGTTTCTCACTACTTATTACTCCTCTTTGATAAGCTTGATTACTTAAAATTAATTCCCACGTGCACTTAAAAGAGTTGAACCGCCTGGACCCCCCGCAGTTTCCACAAGGGCCTCCCAGCTGGTTGCCTCACTTGTGCACATTGAATGCTCTCCGACGATTGTCAACTTCGTTTTGCTAGACGGCGAAGGCACTTCATCCCTCACTGGGCCTCTTCAAGCCTGGACGCTCGAAGTCATCTAGAATGAGGTCAATTCTAAGACTGCTCCAGGCCATAACAAACCACTGTTCTGCTTCCTGTCAGACCTCTAATTCAGACTGTTCGGCAACTCGCACATGAATGCATAGCCAAAATCTTCTTCTTAAAATGTCAACAAACCCCAACACGGTCCGTCGTGATGGGCAGGACGACCTTTTGCGCTAGAACCAATGATAAAGGTCCACAAAGCATCGTTTATTATCACAAACTTTATTCCTGGGATGAAATGCGAAGAAGCTACGTCAAAAGGAACTTTGACAAGAAGTAAATCTGCCCGGGGAAGTGCATTGAGTGTGGTAAGCATGCAAGTGATGAGTGTAAGGAACGTTTTAACACCATCAGGCAAAACTTTTAGTCTATACAGTAATAACCAGTCTTGTGATTGTTCATCCTCCCCATCGTGGACCTAGGAGGGTGACTCTGACTATTTTCTGTACCACAAGATCAAAAGGTAGTTGAAAAATTTATCAGGTTGAATCCCATGAGTTGAAGAGCATGAAAATTGATGGCTCAGGCATTCAGATTCTACCACTGCTCCTCTCCGTTTGATGCGCTTCATAACGCTTTCATCTTTTTGTCCGGATTCCGCACCTAAAAGGAAATGTCAGTCTTCACTAGTAGCGTCCCATGCTCCGGTCCGATTCTCAGTCCAACCAAAGTCCGGCATCGAGGCTCCTACGTGCGTGCGGTCATGCGAGTGTTTTGTGCGACGGAAGGACGAAAAGAAGAGAACAGCCTTAAACTAGTTCCCTTCCACACTTCTATGCGGACCATAGCTTAGCAACACAAAACTAGACGACCGCCTTAGGGAATGAGTTGTCAATTCTCACTGAGTTGAGGACTTTCCTAAGTCCACTTCTCCGTGCCACTGCAGTCAACTCTCTCAACCGCTGGCTTGCACTGTCATCTACCAGTCGGAGACATCTTTTTTTTCCCACTGCAGTGCATCTCCAAAAATGCCATCGTAAAACGCAGGATTTTCTTAAAGTACCCATGAGAAAAAGCACATGCCATCAAATCAAATTAGCACGAAAGTCAGCGGGGCCTCCGCTCCTTGAAAGACGGCGCCGCTAGAGGCGATTCCGTAGGCCAAAAGGCGGATCGATGGAGGCGGAGGGCTTCGGTGCCGGCGGTAAATGACAGTTACAATATTTGTTGTCAACCTACCGTTGATATTTACAAAGAGCCAAGGCACTGGTTTGTTTAGTGCGGAGAAAATGCAGAGCCTCACCTCCACACTGCTGAGGTGTTGGAAGAGCATCCAACACCGCAGCTGCAATGTTACAATGGGCAAATGTGCTGCATCATTAGCCTTAATTGCTTTAGTGTTTTTTTCCCTCTTAATAATAATTCTCTTTATTTTTTTCAAACAAATGTCATGTTGGTAAGTGATGACGGAATTGAGGTAAAAAATTGGGGCTTCGTTTGATTTTGTGTTGGTAGCAAAGGTTTTAGACGACTTTGGATGAATGCCACCACCAATAAAGTGGTCTTGCATTAGGTTGCCGATTGGCGAGACCACTAAACAATGGAAACGTGTGCCGAAATGAAAAGTAGGTTTGTGCTAATGGCAACCACCCATTCGACACAGACCTCGCTCGGACCGAAGTGGAGGGGGTTCGACTCACCTCTTGTCCTAATTTAGGCCAGTCGAAAGAATGAACCTTTCCCATTTGCCTTTGGAAAGTTTGAAGTCTTTCAGCCACGCTAAGCTTCTGTTCATGAAATTGGAGTGAAATAGCTCGACTTACTGACGGAGAGGTTTGTGAAGACGTTTCTGCCCCGGAAGGCCCGCCTTTCAGTCATCTCTTCATTCCACTCAGCACACTTGATCTAACTGATGGTAAAAGCTCTGGCTCTCAAATTAGGCCTCCAGGACGCCCCCAAGTAATGGGCTTACCTGTGAAATTAAATGCTCGCACAACTCACCTGATTCTACTGAGTGATATGCGGCGGGGAAGGTGTCCACAAAGCTGTGCTATCCACTGAAGACAATGCCCCATTCTTATTTTACCAAACAATTAACGCCGAGCCTTTTGGTTGCTTGAGATTGGGTAAAATGTGGGGAGGTTGCCATCTGAGAGGCCTACAACTTCCCTCACTTCTAACCAACGACGCGGCTTAAAGGCATGGTGCTGAAAGTGGTGTGCTGAAGGAAGGGCGTTTCGGCCCGCTTAAGCAAAAACGGTTTCCGGGGCAACTTACACCAATTCATTCAATCCTTCTCTATAGCCCTTCGATAAGACAGCTTCAAGATGGTCCAAATGTTTGTGGGATTTCGATGTGATTTAATGAAAGGACTTGCTGGAGCCTGTGAGAACTCCAAAAGGGTCCAGACAGCTGCTCACCTACCGGTATAGTCGGCGTCAGGCCAGTTATCACCTAGCAGTTGTTTCTTGCTGCCTTTGTCAAGTGACTTGAATGCTCATTTTACGAGAAAAGTTTCACTTAAGCTCCGAAGTGAAGAAGCTCCTTGTTTTGCATCTGTTGGAGGGGATGTGCCAGCGGAGCTAACCACCTAGAAACCGCTGGGGTATGGCGATGAATCACCGAAAGACAGATGCATCCCACAGAAGAGGGAAAGACTGACATTTGCGGTTTTTGCAAGGACGAATTAGGTTTTGCCAGCAACACTTAGCGAGGGATTCAAGAAGGTCAATGCTCCTTGACAGATGACGGATCCGCCTGTCCATCACTTCTTTCACGCAAGCAATGAAGGAAATGGATAAATTGGTTATCCTTCAATCATTCACCCTCCAATCCAAACTTCAAAGTCGTCCACTATGCAGGTACCTCAGAAATAGGCGTGAATACTCCTTGCTGAGGGGTCATAAAGGCACTTGACCTTAAGGACATTTGCACTTTGGTTGGGGCTATGGGAAGAGAGAGGTATGCTGGGTCGTCGTGAGCATCTCCTCACACGTCATCAAGTGTTCATCGCCACCTCTCCTCAGCACAAGATAGTCAGGCGTTTTTGCAATTGGCTTGTTACCATGACCGCATGCATTCCATTTACTGAACTTAATTATTCTCCGCTTATAATGCAGCTACATCAAATCAGCAGTTCCTCCGATCCGCAGTCCAGTAGCCGTGAGCCCCGTTCCTTCTCACTTAGCGGTGAGATGGCGGAAGTGGACGGTCACAGTCGATCCATCTCTCCCCCACTCTCTCAGTCAGCTCGTCGTCCCTCCTCCTCTTTCGGCAGCGACGCGTTTCTCTCTCGACCCACTAATCCGTCGGCGCAAGATCTAGACCACGAGATTGATCTCCTCTTGGATGATCTCACCACTACTTGCCTTCAGCAGGACCGCAGTAATCTCATTCGTGGGGGACCCAGCGCCACACATCACTTCCCTCGACGCTTTTCAACGCCCTATCGACCTCGGTGGGAACGAAATTGCAGAAGTGGAGGTGGAGTGGAAGTCTCGCTGCCTGAGTTGGCCGCCTACTTAAAAGTCTGCAAACCTCGTGCTTTTGGTATCAAGACCTATCGACGCTTCTATGTGGTGCTGAGGAAGACTTCCCTCCTCATGTTTAAGGTTAGTGATATGAACTCACTAAGCCGCAACTTTGTCCTCTCCTCGGGGCTGGAAACAAATCCTCGCCTAGTTTTAAGCCTTCGCTGAGATTAGTCGGATTCAGGTGCTTTCACTCGCGTCAACGCTGCCAGTTCTGACTCCCGCATTTTACGCTGTAATTTAATGCGAACTCGCTTCACTCATTTGAGCATTGTGCGCCCAAGGGCTTTGGATGGCTTGCTTTCGGTTACCCTGACTAATATCCACGATTTGAGCCACCGTTAGGATCCACTTCTGACTTAACTAATCTGTCATGATTTGATGTTCCAATTAGCTCTGCGCTGAAAGACTCAGCAGGGGCTCCGATTGCCACATCATCAATTAAGGTGGCTCCCTGGTTGTGCTTACAATCCCACTACTTCTCCTTATTTCTGTAATATACTGCCTCCCACGTCATTTTGGCTCATTACGACTGTCATTATGGGTAGATGCAGCATGATAGTGTGAAGGACGAAAAGCCGAGTGACGTTTCCTTCCCTGCCTTAGCTTCAGATCCTTTGACTGCAACCACTGAGTGGAGGGGTGCATCTTGTGCCCTAATGGTACTGTCAATGACGATTTTTTTAATCAGTTTTTTATCGTACGAGAGTACAGCAGTGGTAAGCACCACTGAACGGTGGATAAGGCGGCTGATCTCATCACTAAGAATGACATTGCCTATCGGAATGTATCAAGTCAGCACTCACCGATTCATTTACAAAGCTACTGTAGCGATCTGGCCGGCGTTTTATTTCGAATAATGCAAAATAAGATGATCGAGAAAATGAAATCTAACTTTGTGCCAAAGCGCAGTGAGGAATGGCTCACCCGCACGCTCTGGGACGTGGGCACTAACTCTGGTCTGCTGCTGACGCAAAGCTAAAAATTTATGATGCCATCTTGTTGGTTGCTTCGCTGCGAAGATGGCGCGTTAAATCGACAAAACGAACTTCGTAAACCTCAAATTTAAGACGGCATCTCCATGGTGGCCTCCAGTACGGCGGAGTGAATGTTGACAGCCCTCTCTGCTGCACCTCGAATTTGGGAGGTCGAAATGTTGGAGAGTCAAAGACTGTTCTCTTTGAAGTCATTTGAATGGCAGAAACCTCTTGGACGAAATGGACAAATCAATGGAAGTGGAGAGTCTCACTGGATGCAGGACTTTGAGAGAAGCAGGTTGCTACTAATCACCACCTTTGAGGGTTGTAAGAAGCATCGTGAAGAGCATGATCATGCGTGTAAGTATGAGTACAAACAAGATTTTGGTGACTGCTTTGTGCTACTTCGGTGAGAGGTGGTTTGTAAGGTGGGCATTAGCTTTGCTTTTCTGTTGCCTGGAAGTGATTGCTGGAGGCGGAAATGCAGTGACCACAAAGCCTGCTCAAAACATCATCGGGTCACAAGCGCCTTTATGGGGAGGATGGATCCGAATTCGCCTTCATCGTAGTCGAGAAGTGACGGAGCGAATGGCAACAGCCTTGAAGGCAACACCAATCATCTGACAGGTGTCACGTCAACAGTCCCACCGCCGAAAGCCAATTAGTTTTGTCATTTGACCTGATGAAAGAGGAGAGCACTTCAAACACCTCGAAGGTGGTGATTAGGGCGATGGTAAAGTGCTCGCTAGAACTGTAACAGATTCTCCGAGGAATGTATTTGCATTTAGCTGTGGTGCGGCAGAAATGGATGACGGGAAATAGCCTATCTAATACTGCCTTAAGCACGTCTACAAGAGGGACCGATCGTCTTTGAATTGATTGAGAGTGTTCTCCTTTGAGTCTGTCCCTGGCAGAACTGATGTTGGAATGTAAGCGGCGAAAAATGCCATCCCGCTAAGACTTAATCCCCTTCGAACAATTGTCGTCCGAGATCATCCAATCAGAGCCCTTTTGGATTGCCAAATGGCCAGATCGTGGAGGCGGATTAATGCGCGTCCCTAATTTAGCCATAAAGGAGTGGAGTTGCTTGCCTGCCTAGTGCAGCAACAGAATCGCCGAGCAGGGATCAAGCGCCTCCACTTAGCTGCCTTGAATGGATTGCACACACACAAGGTCTGCCTGTCTTGGGTGCGTTCTTCGACAATAGCAACTCCAAACGGCCTTATGGACGCCATGAAATGCAAAACATAGTGTACATCGGTAAGCAGATGCTGCTGTAGCTAGGATAGATGGGAGACTTGGCCTTGTCTGCCCCTTCAACGAACGTCTTACAGGTGGGGAAAACTGCCCAATCAAGCACTTCAGCAGCATCTCAAATGCCACTTTAGGCCATCAAACTTGCTAGACACAAAGTTTGACAGTTTAAGACAATGTGGATAGCACATTGACATTAGAATTTTTACAGCTATATTTGTAGCACCTTGTGGAGGCCACTCTCTGCCAGAGGTTGCCTCTTTCTTACTTCCAACTTGATTCATTTTTTTTCGTGTAGGCGTGAAGGGGGAAAGCGGTGTGTAGAACCAGCAGCTCTACAAACAGAAAACATTTGGCATAATGCTGTGTGAATGATTGATTGCACAATAATTGCATGCATCTGTGCCAAAAGTCGGGGCTACAAGAAGGTAGGCAAAGGAGCACGGCTTTCCGCAGCTCCCCAACCTCGTAATTAGGACAGCAGAAGTGGGAAACCTGTTGGCGAACAGAAAATCTAGGACGAAAATGCAAACTGATTGCCAAATTTGGTTGGTAGTGCCTTAATGCAACTTTGAGGACAGAATTTTGGGATGCCATGCATTCGCATTAATTGCCGCCTCCCTGGAGACCACGCTGGCGACAACAAACGTTTGACGCTTCTGACAGATACTATTTAGAGTGCTGCGGCTTAGATGGGCTTTTATGTAGGGCTATCATCTCATCAAGCGAAAACACCTAACTTTTAGGTTGCAAAAAGGCAGAACTTGCCACTACGCGTCGTAAAATACCAATTCATTATCTACCTGGATCTTCTGAGTTTTGAGCGGTTTGTTTCGGTATTTTGTAAGCCAAAGTCTCATGCACACTGATTTTCTTCATCTCAGCTCGGATTCTTAAGGCAACTAACGCATCGTCAAAATTTAAATTGTCCGCCAGAAGAACGGACGCCTCTCCAACCAATCATCTACCACTCGAATCCGTGCTGCCATTGGCTGTGCGAATAAATCAGACGCTCTTGAATCTTGCATTTGATTGGTCTGAAACTAAGCTTGTCAACTCTTTTGCCAGCATAATTCTCTCGGTGGCAATCTCAAGGAGCAATTACGAATGTACCCAAGGCAGTTATTGCCAACCCTTCCACCATGTGGTACACTTTTGGTTGCCTTCCGGAAGTGTCTTTTTATCGGGAAGGCTTCACTAGTACACGGAGAGTGGGTTTTATGGCTTGTGCTGATCTTTTTCTTTGAACTAACTCTCCTATTTCTGCCGCCATGAGCTCTGTCTCTTCCGACATTTGAGGAGACATCCTTAATTAAGTTGATAAATTTCGGGGCCGGATGTTGTCGAAGCACGTTTCCACCTCTGGTGGCGGTCCACCAAGGACTTCGCACTCACAAACTGCGTCCAATCCAAATATACATAACCATTGCCTGTTGCCTTATGGTTAGATTTGATCCCTACGAAGCATTCATTCTCGCTGTGTAGCCTGTAAGTCCCTTCTTCCCCTTTTAGGGCTTACTAAATCATTGCAATGCATTTAGTCCTTCTCTTTATGCGACAATAACAACCTTTACCATAAGGTCAGGATGCAATGAATTTGCTGCTTGTAACATGATTTGACAAATCCAAAGACAATACCCTGGATTTTTGACCCAAGTGCTTAACTCGTTTCCTACCAGCATGTTCAGTGACAGTGGCTCACTTGCCATCCATTCAAAGGACTCCCGGTGCTTTGTTCGGCCTACAAAGCTTAGGTAATGGATTCCCTCCGATGCCTAGTCCTCCACTCAGGCTATGCGCACTTCAGAATCCGCCCATTCTTGGGCTGTGGAAGAGGTTAAACTCAACACCTATTCCTTCACGCCACTTCAGATCCCCCAAGTTGTCACGTCCCCCACTTGATTTACCACGTTCGCACTTCCCGTTTTCCTCCTAACCACGAGCGATCGCGCTAGTGCCGCTCACAGAAGCACATTTTTTTAATAAGTTGACAAAAGAATTTTTTTTAACAATTGTGACTTTAAGGTAACAATAGAATATGGCCTTCCGATTTCCTCTTTTTGAGTTGACATTTTAAACAGCCTTTTGTAACCTAAGGTGCTTGTGAACAACTATAGAATGAAAAAAAGTGGAAGAATTTACACTGTTACTATTCTACGCTTCACCTGCTCCAAATCACCCGTTTGAAACCCCATTTTTCAACACATCAATCATTAATTTTTGCATGTTTTAAAATAACGGACAGACTCAAGAGGACTGTCAGAACTCTCAACCGCCGGTGGATTCGGTGTGCCTCCTGGGCTGCGAGTCGTGGCCCGATCTCAGTCCTACCTCGGACCGCTATGCACTGCGAATCTTCACTCCCCTTATGAAGCAAACACTTCCACTCTCCAGCGCATTACGAGCTGACAGCGGCGCGGTGGATGGTGGAGGCACGGGAGAGGGTGATTCGGTGTCCCTGACTACGCGTCTGAAACGGCGCGCTTCACTACTCTCCCTCACTTCACTCGGAGGTCTCAATGCGGTCTGTGGACGTGCAGTGTCGCGTGCTAGTGGACTCCTTAATGAACTCATTCTCCGCCTTCCTGACGAGACACACTACGTAGAGTGGGCTGCAGCTGTTCGCCTTGCTGGCAGTCTCTCTCTCGGTTGTTCCGGTGCCGCCACACCCGAGACGGTGCGCCGACTATTCGAGGCGGAGAAGCGCGCCACCACGAGTCTGCTACAATTACTAACCCCACTGCCGGTGAAGATAACCTCACTGAAGACAGACGGTAAAAATCCAGTTGGAACAGCGGAAAGGCTCTGGCTGCTGCAAAACATCTCGGTCATTTTGCCATTTCGACTAGCTGGAGAGCAGGCTGAAGGTGGAGGCACGGCGCAAGCCAAAGCATCAGAACCAAATGCGCCGACAACTAGCCCTTTACCATTAGCGAAAGAAGAGGTTAGCCGTAGGCGTTTTTTACCTTTTGAGGCTGCACTTGAGTTACATAAAAGGGACAGTGGAAACAGAGTTGGGGTAGCTTGTTTACCTGACGCATAAAACCCCACGGAGGTAAGCTTTTCCACCCGCAAAGTTAGTTGCAATCATTACCGAGGTGCTGCCTTCTGTCAAGGCCGCCTCCCGCATTGGCCTCAAAAGCACTCATTTAAGTGCGGAGACGCATAAGTTGCTAGTACGAAAATGTGGCAGACTACAATTGCAACTAGCAGGTTACCATGGCGGCAGGGGGATGCAGGAAGGGGGAAAGGGGGGAGAAGGGAGGAAAGTAAAAAGATTTTATGTATTACCTGAAAAGCACACTCTGGTAGTTTTTATGCACACGTTGACTGGAAGCCACTAATTAACACACCTTTATGCACGCATTCATCCCCGAAACTTGTAATAAAAAGGTTATATGCTGTGCCTAGCTCAAAACAGGACCAAAAAGCGCTAGTTCGTGACAAGGAGTACTAACATTGGAATAGATCTTTCGACGAAAATTTTTCCAAAAACAACCAGATGGAAATGTGTTTTCATGAGTGGAAATGGAGATTTGGGAATGGATTCGAACGGCGCCTCCGCCGATTTCAGTTTTCTTTAGATGAATTACTGTTTGGTACTTGGCGTTTTAGCAAAGTGGCGGGGGCGGTCCTTAAAGCCTATAACTAATCTCACTGTTAAATCTGTCTCTTACTGCTTGAGAAGAATCATTCATGGGGTGACCCAAACAATAGTATTTAGCAACTCACCAAAAAAGGTCCAGGCGACACCAGAACGTGGAAATCTGTCACTCGCGCTTAAAAGCAACTCTTTGATCAAATAATGATGACTAGCAGACGTTTGGAGCTTTACATTTTGGTAATTTGCTCAAACGTTATTTTTGTTTTTGCAAGTAGCATCAACCAGAACTTAAAGATTCATTCACTTGTCTTTCTAAAACAAATTTTCCCGCACGTTTTATGTACCTTTTGTATGACGGCCGCTGCTAACACATTCGTTTCGGAAATAATGCGATTTAAATAGAGCGTTGAACTTTTCGGTCGAAATGTTTAAATTTGGAAGAATATTAAGGCAATGAGTAATCGAGATTTGCTTTGCCACAAGGAACGTCGAATCTTTAAAAGTTAAAATCACATTTTAAAGTCAACTTCATGTCAAAGCCTAATAGCTCTCTTCTTATTTTCAACTAAAATTGTTTTTACTAATGACCTTCAACGCCCCCAGATCTGCGAACTCTTCTTTGGATCTACTTTGCAAGGCTACTTTAAATGCCCATTCAAAACTTTAGTTTGCTGTCGCAAATGTGCTGGTATTATGACAGTTTGCCTTATAAAAGGCTGTGCACCCCACGAAATTCTTCTGTATCCATTGAGTGGTCTACATCAAAAGGGAAATAAATCGGGGCGTCTCAGGCATGCGACGCTGATGACAAGCGTACTAGGCATCATTAGCTCACGTAGAGTAAACAATGGATTTGGCTTCATGGTTGATGCCGAGATTGATGGCCAAAAGTTGTCACATCTTCCACTTCATCAAATCAATTTCACAATCTGGTTTTTTGAAAAAGATTGGACTCTCCAGGAAACAATTAACCCCATACTGTAGGCACCCAAAATTCTTTGGCTTACGGGTAGCCACTCCTTAGTCTTGTTATTGCACAACTGGATTCGAATAGAGTGTCATGTAGCTCCTTTATTTAATTGCAAAGCCTTTCTTACCTCCTAACTTCGACTTAAAAACCGAAATTTTATGTAGATTGTTTTGACCGAGGAATGACTTGCCTTAGAGTTTCAGATTGTTAAGCTTTCTATCCGATTTAAAGGGAATTATTTAAATTTTGCACTCACAACCGAGGATCCCGCCTCTTTTTTGTCTGGAAAGCCATGTTCAAGGGATGGTGAAACCAATGCTGTAGTCTTACCCGATTCTCGTTCCACTTGTTATCATTATCTATTTCCACGAGTAATTTGTTGGACAGTTCTAACACGAACTGGGTGGTTGCGCACTGTTAGCCCTGTAGTTCGTCGTCTGTGCCTCTTCCATTCCCGACCCCGAATCCATTTAACGCCATCCACCACTTTTCATCTCCACTGCTGCAAATTTTTTGCTGCTCTGTCTAGACAACCAGCCTCTGTCCGTGGCTTGCTTGCCAGCTCTTGCTTTTGGAATTGCACCTTCTCTGACCATGTACAGTGTGTGTAAAACATGGCGTGAATCAGCTTCCAAACGCCTGGTCAGAAAGACCCCCAACCCCGAAGAGGGTTAAGGCAGTTGCGTGTGTATTTGTGTGTTGCGCTATTTGACTGATCAGACACAACCATTTCACTTGACGGGTTTCCCTTTAAATGCACAGGCAGATCAAATATTACATTCTTTTACATAAGAAACTTCCAATACAAAAATATGGTTAAATTTATATACCTAAGCTTTCCTGTTTGTAATGAATGCGGTATTTAAATTAGCTGTGCTCATAAATTTGCAGAGATCCCCCATACAGTGTATTTAGTGCCATATGCTGCAACATTCTCTAAAAACACCATAATCCGGATGCATAATATGGCTTCCTCGTTAAATGCTACTCTCGAAGTTCATTGCAATCTCCCGCTATCCGATCTCATCCAATGTCATGTGTCCAACCTTTGAGGCAGGAGGTTTGAAGGAACATATGTGGAATTTTATGATGATTAAGATGGCTGAAGTGAAGCGCGTTTGTGTTTGACCCGCTGGCAGCCTTTCTCTTGACATCGCAACTACCTTAGTGTAACGAATAGCGGTCTTCTTGTTTGCAGCGTACCCACTTCCACCATGCCTTTACATTATAACAGCTTGAGTTTAGAATGGTGAACTTTAAAACAAAATTAGTACGCATCATTCGAAGGGCCGAAAGTAACGATTTATTTAAATAAGAATTATACATTTTTACTTAATTTAAATAAGTAAAAGGTTTTATGGAATATTGTTGGAATGCTTTTCGCATCACCCGAGAATATAAACAACAGATTGCCCAAACTGCAACTAGTCACTGAATCCGTTAACGGCAAGTAGAATATGATTCGCAGTTAACTCCCAGAACCCTTTAACGCCATGCCCTTTGCCTCAATGATGCAAAATACAAGACGTACGTCTATTCTTCACAAATTCTGATCGCTAGGCAAGAGAGAGACTTGTGCGTCACATAACGGATATCCGGAGTCGCCTGCCAGAGATGTCAGCGGCAGAGGTGAAGTTGCAGTACATTGGACATTGGCAACAACTCACAGGCAATGGGATAATTTACTTTGTGGCAAGATTTGAAACCAGCGTACCAGTCGCGACAGCACTCGGACTGCCTGCTGACACGCCTGATCAGGCCTACCGTAGTCTCTCCTTCCATAGCTCTCACATCCATCCCACCTCCCGCCAAGTCACCATCTCCCTAAGCCGTCGAGATGAGGTTGTCGGCATTGGGAATGGGCGTGTCGCCAGACATGATCCCAGCACTGGTAAGCAGCAGTGGCAGTGTAATTTTCTGCCTCTGAGGCACCAACTTAAATTATGGGGTCTTGACGCTTCTCTAGGTGAAATACACGCAGCATGGCGGTTGGAAATGATTCAGGGTTGGAATGTTAATCGAGAGTTGAACGAGCTTGTCCTTATGCTCGCCCCAGCTGCAACTTCCCCCACTACTACCACTGCTGCAAGTCCTAGCACCACGAGATCGCAAACTGTTCCCACTTCCGCCTTATCAACCGGTGGTAGGGTCGTCATTAGGCCAATCGGAGTCCCGGTGCAGAAAGTGAGTGAGGTGTTGGGTGTGAACGTATTCCTCAGCCTCCGATCACCCACCAAGAGTCAGGAGCTGGACGAGGCCCTCTTCTACCGTCTTATTGGTGCCAGTCCTATGAAAAGCCTCTATGCCAGTGCAACTTCTACCACCACCGGCACAGCTTCGACTAGATGAGTCGGCAGTCTGCTCTTAATCTTCGCCCTTCACTCGTCCTCCTCTTACCCTTCCCCTTCCTCCTCCTCCTCCTCCTCCTCCTCCTCCTTCTCCTCATCCTTTTGAGTACGCGTGTGCATTTTTGTGCTCCAATTTTCTTTGTCATTTGTCTCCTACCCTCTCTGTGGCATGTATCGGTATCACTGTGACAGGATATTACCGATCCCGGACCCCCTCCCCTATTTTGTGCTCCCTGCCTGACATCCACTTTCCAGCAGCAACCGCAGCAGCAACCTAAGCAAAGATCTCCTAACGCTATCGCCAAGCGGCTCACTCTGTCCCTCTTTTTATATAGCTGTCCGCTGCGTCCTCCAATGTGCTTACGCCTCTGGCTCTGGAGCCTTTCGAAGAGTTTCTTATCTTGTTCGCGCCCACTCACGCCACCACCACCACCACCTTTACTTCTACTAGTTTTGTGTACAGGCATTCAGCGCCCTTCCTTCCTACCTTAATTCGCTTGTTTCGACTTTTTGTTTCAACCTATGCGGCATAATTTATTTCTTTCTCACTCTATCTCCTTTCAGAGTAAATTTACTTTGTTTTGAGTAGCCTTTTAGCAGCTTTTGTCCAAATGTATCAGGTTTATGGGTAACTCAACAAAAGCTAAACATATCCCAGAGGGAATTTGAGTTTGATGGAGCATTGAAACAGGTTGCCATTGTGACACCACTATTTGCTGTTGTTAATGAGAAATGGATCTTATGGTTCCGCTGGTCAGGGAACATTCGTCAACTGGAATAACGCACTGGATTAAGGCGTCTCATAAACGAAGACGTCATACTGGATCTCGTGTACTTTGCTCCAAAAGAAGACTCCAATTACTACCCACCCAGGCGGAAAAGTGAAATGGCAACAGCATCAGCAGGCTGAGTCCCTTTACTTTCAATCACCTCACATCTTTGTGGACATGGCTAACAAAGTAAACCGCGCTCGATACCAGGACTAATTTCCTTACGGGTTTTTATGGCCCCCTATACTACTTAAGTATTTTAGCGACCACATTCACCAACATCCTGAATCGTATTCCAAGTGCCTTCCACTTTCCAAAATTCTAAGTCTGCATCATGTTAATTGCCACTCAAGACTGTCGTCGGCTATTACTGCTCCAAAGTACTGAGGATGCTTGCGATTGCTAAAAAGGTTCCCGTTTTACTCTTTGGAGGTCTTGTGATCATGGATCCTAAGGCTTAGTTTGAGTTGACTGTACATTAGGTGAGCTGTTAGCCATCTTAAGGCCAGTAAATAAGGCAAATGGGCACATAGACTCCATTTCAGATGTTCTCCAGTGGTCATCCTCACACACACTCACACACGTTGACCAATCAAGGTCTGCCCTGAGGTCCCTGTCACTGTCTAAGTCAAGGGCTTAAGGACGCCTAAATTCCAGGCCATACAAGGCGGAGGCGCACTACTTTATAAAGCTCTGGAAGATGCGCTTTTCTGCTAACAAATCCATGAATTCCATGATTCATGGAAGCGCTGCATTGAAATAGTCACAAACAGTATCACAAAAAATGCACATATTGAATTCATGGTCTAGCACAGATTGAGCTGGAAGTCGATTTTCTATTGCGAAAACTTGTAACGCCTAAGCAACAACTGTGAGCACTCTTCAATCTGCCCAAGATTTTAAAGCACCCAAACTTGGCATTGCTGAAGGACAATCCTCGTTGCACCTACCTGAAGCTGAGGAAGAGATGTTGAGGAAACGAACACTTGAGTTATGCAGAAAGATTTGGTCGTCAATAAACACACCTCATGGTGAAGGATGTGACTGCCAATTAATATAAATGTGGTATCATCGTATGCAGTTCTTGCAGTCATCCATCGACTCTAGCATCTCAATTGGTCTAGACATAATCAAATGGAGTCGCATTATGGCAGATCCAGTCGATCTTCATCACTCGCCCAACCTCAAGAGGAGTCACAGTTAGGTCCCATCTCTCTCCTTTCCACCGATCCAGCCATCCAAACAAACAGCAGCCCTATTCACCCGCAGTCTTTCCTACAGTCACCAAGATTCTGCCTTCGTTGTACAACATTGTCAGCAGTCAAGGGCGCACTGGCGACTAAAAGTACGCTCTGAATTATGGTCATTCCATGTCCGCTTGTGACAACTTGTCATGATACAGATTTCCTCTCGCTATAGCACCTCGTTGGTCAAACAGGGATGTTATTTGACACAGCCAAGGAGGGACTGAAGGCAGCAAGGGCGAGAAAACGTTCGCTGATACCGTAAATGGGTTCTTATGGGCGTATGGAGCGATGCGATGGAAACACTGGTGCCCCTTTTTCATGATAAACTCCACAAAAGTGTTCCCTTGCTCTGCTCAAATGTTTGCGTAGTAGCACCGCTTGTGCTTCACGCTTCCAGGTGGCCCTTCAGCTGGGAGGCGCTATCCCTTACAAGTGGCCAACATCGTCCAAGGCAGCCATCCACCATACAAGTGCCACCTTAGGCATTCCCTTCAGTATTCGTTGCCTGACTTACCCAACCGGCCCCTGTTTTTGTGTACTTTGCATGTCCAGGGACAATCAAAAGCCATGTTCGATTATCAGTACTTTCCATTCCTTTATCATGAATCAAGGTTCTATTAGTCGTGACGGCACCCTCTCTCGAGTTCAGAAAATTGCAGGGATTAAAGAGCCTTGCTGAATTTAGGCTGCGTAGCAAGTGGGCAGTGGCAAGAGAGGTTGGGTTGGGAAATACGGAGAACTAAGAAACATGACACGTAAAATGTCAATGTCTCGGAACGCGGAGTGAAGATGCCGAAGTCTGATATGCACGGAGCACTCTGCGGGGTAGAATGCTTTGCCTAATTCCCATCCACTTGTGAAGGGGACAGATCAAATAACAGATAACGCTGAAAAGCCTAAGCGATAAAATAAGTGGGTGCAGGAACTGTCAAACGGACTATCTCGCTATGCTGAAAAGGGACGAGGTCCAGTCTATTCATGCATTGGCATATCAAACCACTATAAGAAAGCACTGAGGAACGCAATCATGCGGTCACAAACGGGAACTAATAATGCTAACTCTTTACCAAGAAATCAGATCTATTCCTTATTTTTCCTTAATTAGAACAAAATCGCTCCGCTGGCCTGCGGATAGGTGATAGATGCAACGGCTAGTAGAAGTAGCATAACAGAAGGCGGCAAAATAATCTCGCGATTCATCGATCCATGGGTTTATTGATTTATCGGAATTTCATTTACCGCACAACGCTTGAAGTTTTGAGCGCGCTTGCATTTATTTAACTACTGGGAGACGACGCTCAAGCCGAGAGCGGGACGCCACATTAACTCACCGGTTTTTGACGCTTCAGCAGACAAACGTCAGTTAAATTTTACCAAAGTGAAATGGCACACGACCGACCCTTCCTTATAGACCTTATAATGGCGAATCCATTGCCAAAGGAATCAACTAGCGAAGGTAAATTTGTCATTTACTTTAAGAAACCCTGTTTTACTGTGTATTTGGAAGTGGTCCAAGCTTAAGAAACTGTGTAGTTGAGGTAATTTTGTCGCGTAGTAGAAGCAGACTATTTTTAACGACAAGATAAACATAGTAAAAAGCAGCAATTTTAATGACAAGGAGGATCCATGCTGTTGCGTGGACCAATATGCACCCAGGCAAAGAAATGCTAATAAGTTTTCATATAAACATATGGTAGGTAAATAAATAGGCTGACTTGAATAAAAAAGCTACATATTCCTACATTGGCTTTCATAAGAACGTTTACTTGGATTGTTTTTTTTCAAACTAACAGAGGAGAGCATACCGTGTGACATGGCAGGTCAACCAAAAGCGGATCAAAATAAAGGTAAACGTGTTTTCAAATAAAACCTTTTTATAAATTTATAATTAATTTCAACAGATCCGACTTTTAAGAATGTCATGAGAAAAGCATTTTAATTAATAGGGACTTGTAAGCAACATAAATAGGCATTTGAGGCAAAGGATTTCCTGCGAATGCTTTCTTTTAGACGGATGTCCCCCAGATCCATGCTCAGCTCAGCAGGGCTGCAGTCCTAAGCAAGGTAACTGTAATTGATGCGGTTGATGATCGTCTTGTCGAACGTACGGGTTTAAGTAAGCCTTTTGATTTTGCAGCAGAATGCCCTCCACCTCAAGAATCGGGACAGAAGGGATGTAATCTCAAAAGAGGTTAGATATGCTACCATGACTCTCCTGACTTTTTCGAACGAAACCGTTTAAAATGTACTTTTTGCTTCCGCAGAAAATTGGCCTGCACCGAAAGACATGGCAAGGCAACAGTTTTGTGGCCTCCAAAGAGGTAATTTTGTTTCATCGTAATTTCAATTTATGCATAATATAACTACCGGAATGCGGTATCTACCCTTGCAGCTGAATGTCCACCACCTCAAACCATAGGACAACGACCCTGTGGGCAAAAAGGAGGTAATGCAGTTCAACTTTGAAGTTGTTGAACGTTTTTGAAAGCGATAGTATGCATTGGGCTTCAACTCTTGCAGGAGAATATTCTTCAGCTCACAATGCGATTCAGCAGGTCTGTGGATCCAATCGAGGTAAACTTTAACACAGAAACTGTAGTCAGCATTTACAACTACAACCTTCTCAACTGCACGTCCTAAATTTCAGGAGAATGCCCCCAACCTCAAAACGCACATCAGCAAGTCTACAGTCCCAATCAAGGTAAAGATCACATCGTAGATGCCACAGTCACAAATGCGGTCTGCCAGAAGATATTTTTGCATTTGCAGCCCAATGCTTATTGTCTCAAAACGCGTTTCAACAGGCATTCAGTCCCAATAAAGGTAAGCAGCTTATCGCAAATATGACTGGTCCTCAAAATTGCAGCTCAATATGCTAGGACACAAAATGCGTTTCAACAGGCCTGTGGTGCCTCACAGCGTCAGTTATTCCAAAATAACAGTTGCCACCATTTATGAGCATGCTATTCTAGGATGAGTTGTTGCATTTACAGCTCCATGTCCTCCTCCGCAAAACGCATTCCAACAAGCTTGTGGAGCCAAACAACGTAAGCTTTCCTCCATGACACTGACCATGATTTTCGAGTGCGATTTTCTGGAACGGGTTGCTTGCATTTACAGCCCAATGTCCTCCTCCGCAAAACGCATTCCAACAAGCTTGTGGAGCCAAACAACGTAAGCTTTCCTCCATGACACTGACCATGATTTTCGAGTGCGATTTTCTGGAACGGGTTGCTTGCATTTACAGCCCAATGTCCTCCTCCGCAAAACGCATTCCAACAAGCTTGTGGAGCCAAACAACGTAAGCTTTCCTCCATGACACTGACCATGATTTTCGAGTGCGATTTTCTGGAACGGGTTGCTTGCATTTACAGCCCAATGTCCTCCTCCGCAAAACGCATTCCAACAAGCTTGTGGAGCCAAACAACGTAAGCTTTCCTCCATGACACTGACCATGATTTTCGAGTGCGATTTTCTGGAACGGGTTGCTTGCATTTACAGCCCAATGTCCTCCTCCGCAAAACGCATTCCAACAAGCTTGTGGAGCCAAACAACGTAAGCTTTCCTCCATGACACTGACCATGATTTTCGAGTGCGATTTTCTGGAACGGGTTGCTTGCATTTACAGCTCAATGTCCTCCTCCGCAAAACGCATTCCAACAAGCTTGTGGAGCCAAACAACGTAAGCTTTCCTCCATGACACTGACCATGATTTTCGAGTGCGATTTTCTGGAACGGGTTGCTTGCATTTACAGCTCAATGTCCTCCTCCGCAAAACGCATTCCAACAAGCTTGTGGAGCCAAACAACGTAAGCTTTCCTCCATGACACTGACCATGATTTTCGAGTGCGATTTTCTGGAACGGGTTGCTTGCATTTACAGCCCAATGTCCTCCTCCGCAAAACGCATTCCAACAAGCTTGTGGAGCCAAACAACGTAAGCTTTCCTCCATGACACTGACCATGATTTTCGAGTGCGATTTTCTGGAACGGGTTGCTTGCATTTACAGCCCAATGTCCTCCTCCGCAAAACGCATTCCAACAAGCTTGTGGAGCCAAACAACGTAAGCTTTCCTCCATGACACTGACCATGATTTTCGAGTGCGATTTTCTGGAACGGGTTGCTTGCATTTACAGCTCAATGTCCTCCTCCGCAAAACGCATTCCAACAAGCTTGTGGAGCCAAACAACGTAAGCTTTCCTCCATGACACTGACCATGATTTTCGAGTGCGATTTTCTGGAACGGGTTGCTTGCATTTACAGCTCAATGTCCTCCTCCGCAAAACGCATTCCAACAAGCTTGTGGAGCCAAACAACGTAAGCTTTCCTCCATGACACTGACCATGATTTTCGAGTGCGATTTTCTGGAACGGGTTGCTTGCATTTACAGCCCAATGTCCTCCTCCGCAAAACGCATTCCAACAAGCTTGTGGAGCCAAACAACGTAAGCTTTCCTCCATGACACTGACCATGATTTTCGAGTGCGATTTTCTGGAACGGGTTGCTTGCATTTACAGCCCAATGTCCTCCTCCGCAAAACGCATTCCAACAAGCTTGTGGAGCCAAACAACGTAAGCTTTCCTCCATGACACTGACCATGATTTTCGAGTGCGATTTTCTGGAACGGGTTGCTTGCATTTACAGCTCAATGTCCTCCTCCGCAAAACGCATTCCAACAAGCTTGTGGAGCCAAACAACGTAAGCTTTCCTCCATGACACTGACAATGATTTTCGAGTGCGATTTTCTGGAACGGGTTGCTTGCATTTACAGCCCAATGTCCTCCTCCGCAAAACGCATTCCAACAAGCTTGTGGAGCCAAACAACGTAAGCTTTCCTCCATGACACTGACCATGATTTTCGAGTGCGATTTTCTGGAACGGGTTGCTTGCATTTACAGCTCAATGTCCTCCTCCGCAAAACGCATTCCAACAAGCTTGTGGAGCCAAACAACGTAAGCTTTCCTCCATGACACTGACCATGATTTTCGAGTGCGATTTTCTGGAACGGGTTGCTTGCATTTACAGCCCAATGTCCTCCTCCGCAAAACGCATTCCAACAAGCTTGTGGAGCCGAACGGCGTAGGTTCTTCCACCGTAACAGTTACTGCCACTTTTGAATGCGATTTTCTGGAGTGTGCTTCTTGCATTTTTGCCGAATGTTCCCTGCCTCAAAATTCTTTTTCCAGGCCTGTAGTCCCAGTCGAAGTAATTTTCTTGGCTCTAATTGTTGCTGATCCTAATAAATACAATTCCCTTTAACATACGTTTCCAATCTCCAGCCCAATGTCCGCTACCCCAAAACGCGTTTCATCTCTCCGACGGTCCTAATAGAGGTATTCCACGTCATTGTGTCTGTTTTCGATCATACTAAGTACGGCTGTCTAGACAACGCTTCCCGTGTTTTTAGGTCAATGTCCTCAATCTCAAAACGCTCGTAGTCCCAATCGAGGTAGTCATTTCAACCGGGATGTTGACTGATTTGATTGAATGTTCTCCCTTACAGTTGGGCTTTCGCTTTTACAGGTGAGTGCCCTCGTCCTCCAAGCTCAACTCAGCAGCCCTGTGGACCCAACAGAGGTAATTTGTTTTGCTGTAATTATTGCCACTCATTCTGGACGCGATCAGTTGAAGTATGTTTCCAACCTGACTGAAGAATGCTCTGCACCTCAAAACACATCTCATCAGGCCTTTAGACCCCATTGTTATTGACCACAGCGAATGTGACCCCCTATAACCGCATCTTCCACTCCTGCAGGTGCGTGCTTTCCAGGTCAAGGCTCCGATCAAGGTCAATGCATGAGAAAAAGTAATTATGCGCATCTTAATGCCACCACTGTAGCTTGTTCGTTGTTTTTTTTCCTCTTCCTGTTGACGGACCTTAACCAGAGAAGACTATGTTCCTCGACATCTTTATTTGATTGTAAATACAGATGAAGGGTACGCAGTTAGTCTGTATGAGATATGTCTGCGGCCTCGTCCTCGGTACCTCCTCTCAGACCTTGTACCGTGTTCGAAGTCTTTCGCGCCACTTCTCTACAAGGCACATTTAAAGAATCGACTTTTTTGCATTAAGTAAAGGAAACGCTATTTGCCAAAAATGACTTGCAAGTTCCTTTCTATTCTTTAGTTCAGTGCCCACTTTCTTCTCCTACTAATCAACTGTGTGAAAGTTTGAGCGACGGTAAATTTTGATAATATTTCATTTCAAGTCTGTATTTGTTTCGATGAATGCTTCTGCTTATTTTTCCTACTAAGTAGCAGCATTAGCCACATCCTTTACAATTTCACAAAGTCGCAATGTGAAGCCTTTTCGTCCATTTCTTGGGTCTAATTTGCACATTTTAATGTAATACCTGAAAGCAGTTTTTCTCTTAAATGAGAATGCATTTACTAGAATAAACTTGTAGCGCCCCGAGCATCCCTAGAAAACGGAGAGAAGGCCAGGTGTAGGTCAGAATACATGTATTCTAGACGGAAAATAAGGGAACTGCTGGTATGGCCGGCAGGCCAGCCCACGCAGCTAGCCTCAAGGTGGTCGCCACTAATATGTCCGACCAACCAACAGCCCAAACAAACAATACGCCACAAACTAGCAAATAGAGAAGCAGATAACACTATCCCCCTTTGAAAGGGCACAGAGCCAATGAAATAAATAATAATGTTCTCATTGATTCATTTTAAAGCCTTACTTTCGGACAGAAACATTCCCCAGACGCACGAATTATTTCATGAGGTGTTCTTTCATCTCAACGGTTCATTTTTTTCTATTTTTTAGAAAGCTTGGATTGGGGCGCTATGTTAGACACAATGGGATGCAATGCAGTCGGTAATTGCACAATCCGCATTACCACTAGCGTATTCTGTGCACTCATTTCCCAGTTATAAGTTTAAGTTGGCTTTTTTGCTTTAAACTGGCAAGGAAAATCTGTTTGTATCGTTTGTCCATTTTGTTCTAAAGTAGGCTGTTAGGGCTGAAGCTCAAGTAGCAAAAGCTCTACCACCAACAGGTACGGTTGATCAGACCACACTTGGAGGTCTGCACATCTGCACTGCAGAGACAAGCTAATTTTAATGCCCTGATGCTTTTTACTTCCTACTTGGTATCGCCACTTTTATCCCATTTGGAATCAAACGTAAGGCCGGGTAAATTCATCATTTTGATTACCATTTCTCCTCTTCTACATAACCACGGAAGAGAAATTAGTTGAGCAGGTATCAACCAAAACGTGTTTTAGTTGTTTGCGGGGGAAATGACGCCTAAGTTGTCCCCCAATTTGGAGTACGCTTTCTCTTCTCTGGTTAGCGAGCTCGGTTTTGGTTAGAGTCCAACTTATAGTCAGGGCTCTGATTCAAACGGTGGTAAATGAAGACAATTGGAACTCAATTGCGGCTTACCACGCTGCCTTCCCGTTTGTCCACAGATGGACAGGCACTTTCTGGGGAAATTGTCGTCCACATGCCTGTTGTCATACTGTCTCTGCTTGGACCTCGCACCAATTGACACAGTGTTCATAAATGTGATGCGATTAGTTTACCTTGTCAACATTTTTGCAGTTCAAATATTTGTCTTAGATCAGCATCGCGATTAGTCGTAATTTTGATTTGGCTTTAGGCAGATTCCACTTGTAGCTTGCCAAACTTATGTTTCCACCGCCTCTCGGCTTGTGGTGCAGACCAGCTGTTTCAATTTAAGTTATCTTTTTCCGTCTTTACTTGTCCTAGCCTACATGGACACGGCTATGTTCCATAGACATTTCGTTATTCCCGACACCATTCAAATTGTCATAATTTTATCTCCCTTTAACTGTAGACGGGGAGAGCGGTTACACTCCCAACTCATACTTGCCATCAGATTTACCTCCACAAGACGGTAAGTGCATCAGTGTCTCTCACTTTGGGCGAGGAAGGTATATGTGTTCTCTGGCCAAAAGGTGGAAGCAGATATGGGACATGGTGAATCATTTAGATCGATCTAGACCTTCCATTCCTCCCAGTGCATTCGTATCGTACTTGTGCTCAATGCAATAATACGAAATAAATGTGTCTGTGGCAGCGTGAATAACCACTCTTGGCTACCTTAACCTCATGCCTTGTTCGTCGATGTAACTTACGTTAGCAGCTCAGGAATCCATTGTGGAGTGGCTAGTGATCACTGCATTGCCCATCGAGTCTAGATCACGCAGTGTTTCTCGGTGTGAACTGGCTTTGTGGATTGAAAATAAGTTCGAGCCATTCATACTCACTTCTTGACTTCCCACACAATTGGGTGCCGCAAGTGACGCTAATGCCGGGCTGATTTCTTAAATATTACCTTACTTCGTAGCACAACTCTAACCCTCCATTGTGCTGGCGGCTGAAGCTGTAAAGCCATAATTCGCTTAGGTGATAGATCAACCCAGTTTCCATTGCCCATTAACATCACGTTTAAAACCGTATCTGCATGGCTTGAGGAAACCCAAACCCAAACACTTAGACTTACTAGCACGCATAGAGGCAGATCAGAAAGTCGTTGAGTTGAAGTAGCCAGGCTGTTCACAAAGCACATTTTGCACTTTTGCAAGGCATTCTGGCCTGCGCTTGATCTGTTAAACATACTACTAAACGGTAATCCAGTCTCTCGAATTGTCAGAGATCATTCATTACTCATTGGCAGACAAAGAGATAGTTGAGTGAAATAGCTTGACTATTATCAAATTCATATGAACGCAAGTATAGCTCAATGCAATTTTTTTAATGTTTTCTTGAATACTTATAGACTGCCCTCAATAAATGCAGCCTGTGAAATGACCTTCGCATATTAACCTGCGAAACGTACTACTGAAGTATAATTCAGTTTCTCGAATGCTGCACGAACACAGCACCATCAGTAGTGCTGGAAGCTACAGGAAACATGAATTTAAGTTAACTTTATCAATTGTGATTTCGAACTTACATTTTTGGGTGATTCATGCAAAAAAACTTTCCGTTTTTCCTTTCGATCTGCTTACTGGAAGGGGAAAACCAATGGATACAATAGCTTATATGCCTCAAAATCGTACTAATATTCGGCTTTGAACGCGTCACAGTTGGGTAGCTTCATCAAGTCGATGAGATTCTCCTCTTTTAACCGATTCCGCACAAAGAAACTCTAGGGGAAAGTAATGCCCTACTTTTACCAAATTAGTAGAACTGTTAAGCAGTAGTAATGCAATGAATAAAAGGCATCATTGAAATTGCGATTTGATCTAACCGTATAATTAAGGAGAATTTGATATGAACGTTAAGGATGAAGTCATTGCCAGCCCTTTATTAGTCTGTTCATTTCCTTTTTTAAACATCTATTTGCCTCTAATCAATTTTTTGCTATCTAGTTCATGTTGTTAATTTGTCCGGTTTCAACCTTAATCAGAATAAATGATAATAATTGTAAAATTTTAAATGTGAATACATGATTTTTGATTTGCTTCTTTAAAATCGATCCCTTGCTTAGCGTTACTACCACAGCTCACACGTACCAATACTATCAAAATGGTCCCTGTTATTAGTAGCAAAGAAGTAACCAAATTAGTTTTGGAGCGCCATGCACAGGAGACCTATATTGGTGGACTGTGGACGGCATTACCATTAAAAAAAGAAGTGTATCACCATCAAGAGGATGCCCATTGGGGTGACTGCGCTTTTACCATCGCTGATTTTGTAACTTAGGCCTCTGGCCACTATTGACAATCAGGAAAGTACTTAGGTAAATAAAGAAAGATTTTTGCCGTAATTGCTGCCCTCCTTCATTCGCTTATGTAAGACTCCCCATTCGCCCCGTCCGCATTGGCTTTGGCCCTCATGGAAAGAGAACTGATTGAATGAGGTCATGCTTGCCCAGGGAGTAATACTTTTACAGATTCAAGTGACAATCAGTAATCGACGAACTTAATGCTTTCAAACATCTTCTCGCATAAAATTAGCATCAATAGATTGATTTACCATGCCAAAATAGAATAGTACGGTGACTGATTCACAAAGGACTTTTCCGGCGGTAGATCAAGCAACGTTGATCCACAACTTTGGTTGTAGTTGACCATCCACCGAAACACGAACGCTTATGATGCTCTCGGTTATATCTTGGTTGGAGGCAAATTAGAAAGGTAAACCCAAAGCCTCACCTACCTGTTATTAATGAAGCAGGCAAAAAAACCAAAGAGGCTTATTTTGGTACCATGAAGAATCAAATTTTAATTTTATACGTCATCAAGGGATCCACTTGGCGCCTTGAAGTCTAAACAAAGTGAACACAGCTCGTGAGTTGAATCTTAAGCCACAAAAAGAGCGGTTTATTGTGTTTTACCACTTTAACCTTTGCCCACACCATCTGCCTATCGTTAGATCATGGATTAAAGCGCAGCAGGATAGATTGTAATAAGCGGCAAAATAATCGTTAATGTATTGATTTATCGATTTATCAGTAATTGATTTAGCATACAATGTTTAACTTCACTCGCACTTGCGTTCATTTAACGACTGCGGTGGGTTGCGACCCGTGAGATCCTACACCTGAACAGCTGCCGCCTCATCACCTCGTGCACCTACTCGGACGTTTCTGGCTGCAAAACACGAAAGCTTCAAATTCACCAAGGCAACATGTCGCACGGTCACCACTTTTTCATCGACTTAGTAATGGCTAATCCGCTGCCAAAGGAGTCATTTAAAGCGGGTTAAGTTATGACTTGCTTTTGGTTGCATTATTAAGAAAAGCTCGAATAAAATCACTCAACATGACGAGAAAAAAATGTCATCAAATTGGGTGCATAAACAAATCAATTTCTGCTTAATGATTAGACTTTTACTTGCAGATGCCGACGAAACTTTCTTCCAAGGTGATGATCAACATGCAGCTAGCCCGACAAGAGGTGAGTGTTTCTAACATTGCAAACAGTTGCTTTAAGAGTGAACGTTCAACAAACATTTATGATTATGCCATAAGTAAAGGGCCCTCGGTTGTTTAAGCCATTTACATTTTCTCCTCCATTCCAACAGGTGATTGTAGCCTCGGTTTCAGTGCAGATCAGCCGAAATACCCTCAAAATACAGGTAATCGTTGCCAACATTAACGACGTTCCTGTCGAATGCTATTATTGACATGCATTAGTGAAAAAAACTTTAATAAGTTTTTTATAAAGTCTTGTGACATGGGAAACTTCGACTCGGATTACTTCAAATGATAGCTTTATCTACTCATGTTAGCAGGAGAATAAGCTCCCAGCCTTGGAACAGGACAACTAGGAAAAATTTGCCAAGAAGTAATCTTTGTCACTGCTGCATAATTATGACAGAGACGATTGCAAGCATTAAAGATAGTAAACTTGAGAAAATTAGAGCAACTTGCAAGCACTTGCAGAATATTTTAGGACAAATACCTAGCCACACCTCATTCAGTCTTATTTTTTTGCTTCAACAACTGATTTTGTTCACTCTCCTGGTGCAGATTAACTGGGTTTTTCCCCTTTAAAACTTTTATGATTATAACCCTCTCGAATTTGGAGAAACAGCTTTCAATAGGAAGGTTTGCATCATTACAAAACTGGCTACTGCTAATTTTAGCCGATCAAAATGTTTTCTCATTTTAGTAGGAGAATGCGTTACCGTTCCTGGTACAGGTGAACCCGGAATCCGCCCTCAAACAGGTTAAACCCAACATTACTAAGATTTAGATTTAAATACAATTATTAATTTGATGAAGCCAGATCCAATGAAAATGGTGAAACCTTCCATTTCCACACATTTGGTCGTATGGCTCGGGTTATCTTGACACCGATTCTATAAGCCTAATACACTTTCCTTTTGTTAAAATCCTTTAATTACTTCCTAATAATAATTGGTGAAACCAATCGGAACAAAAGCTGCATAAATTTCTGCAAACTTCAACAGCCCTTGCATTCCAGTGCGCTGCTTTTTTGTATTTTGATAGAAGTCCATCTTTGCATTCTCCGTACGCACCAATTGCTAAATTATCCACGGAAAGGTTTTTCTGTTGGATTTTGAAACTCCTTTTTAGTGATATTTTAATTTACCCGAGAATGTTTTACAACCATATCTTTTAAAGTATTCCATCATTTCTTTGTTTAGAATGCAAAATCTATTCATTTCTGCAAAACAGTTAATCAGTTTTGCTACGTTGCAGTCATTGCTTTCACTTGATCAATCTGGAAATATTCAATTAATTTGTGGCACCGTCTACATTATTTTACCCAATTTTGCATTTCTTATCTTTACAAAAGAGCATCCCCATTGTCCCAACACTGGCCAACTGGGCACTGGCCCGCGTACAGGTGATAAGTTTTGCCAATCTACAGCTTTTTTAGTGATTGTTTGGGCTTTTGTGACATTTTTAAAGATTTTGATGCCCAGACTTTCTAATTATGGCCTCTTAGTTTATTTCATTCCTACTCTTACCAGTACAGGTCAAGTAGGGAGTGCTCCACGTATGGGTAAATTTTTTTTCAACATGAAATCTATTTTGCATGAACCTCCAAGGGGAGATAAAAGTATTGATGATAGCTATTCCTAACATTCTGCCATTTGGAACACCTGACGATTCATTATTTTCGGTTTTTACATCGTCTTCTCATTTCAGCGGAAGAATATCATCGTGCCTCTAGCACGGGTCAAACAAGGAATGGTCAACGTATGGATACATTTGTTTGCGAAAAATCAGTTGTAAAGCTTAGATTAGTCATCTGAACGGTTTGATAATTGGTCAATGTAGGTTCATGCATTGACTTCTAATTTTAGCAGGAGAATATTCTCGTCGTCTCAGTACAGGCCAACTAGGAAGCGGTTCGCATATGGCTTACGCTTTCTGTCATTTATCATTATGGCAGCATTTGTGCATTTCGTAGAATGTATGATAATTTGGTGCGTCATATCATTTGATCGCCTCTTTTGCATTCAACAGGCGAATGTCTCCCTCGTCCTCGCATAATTGAACCAGCATACAACCTAAGAGGAAGTAATTATTCAATGACTACCAATTATTTTACACAGAGCGCATTTAATTTACGTGTAAATGTCAAATCAATTATCATAACCATTCCAGAGATCATACGCTACCCAGCCAGGCACTGTAAAAATTTACTGTGTTGTTTTCGTTGCAATAGGAGTCTTCTTTCCTCGCCCCAGTGCGGGCCAACCATATAGCCGGCCTCCAATACGTACGATTTCTTCCAATACAAACTCATTACCAAAAGGTTGGTACTGGATTTTTGCTGGAGTTGTTTGAAAAAAATAAAGGCAAAATTGGTATGGTTTGTTTCACTGGTATTTGTCACTCTTAGAATGGCCACCCATGGCTTTACGCATATTTCAGGTAACATTCCTCCCCGTCCCTGTACAGGTCGACCAGGAGGAGGCAATCCACAAACAGGTGAGCTATAAAACTTATCTGATATGCCATTAGTCATTATTCACCAACTTGCTTTGGATGTGATTTTACAAGAATATTAACTCGACGGAAATTAATTTAGAGGAAACGTATTGCTAAAATTGTCTGTATGATGCTAACGCCAGGCTTCCTTATTTTAGTTGGTGGGTTATTCCGCAGTCGCAGTGTAGGACAACCAACCAATATTCCACTAAAAAGCAAGTGTTTACCTTATCTCCGTATCCCTCGAATTCTCCCATTCCCAGATTCGTAACTTGGTGATTATTTTGAATTGCTTGAACTTAAAGAGAAGAGAGCTTACACTGAAGCTTTAAGTTGATTATGCGATCCTTGCATTCTTTTAGAAGAAGATACACCTGATGCTACCCCAGTCCAAGTGACAATTCGTCCAAGATTAGGTATTTTTTTGTCACCCTAATGGGACTGTCTTGCTCGATGCCCTTGTCTACCTTGGGGCTGATTTTCATCTGTATTGTTTACATGGGTGATATTTGATGGCCTGTAAACCACATGCGCTAATGAATCTTTTTATAGCATCAGTCGATAATCATCCAAATCGAAGCAGAGGGCACCAGATAGGCAATCCAAGAACAGGTAAGGGTTTTGTGATTCTGCATTTAAATCTATTCACGTTAATGCAAGGGTCAAAACCTTTTAACAGCTTAGTTTGAACATTCGTTTACGATTTCGCTTCATAGCTCTAGGACGACAAGCTGATAAGGGTGCAGGGATGGGCTTTCAAGGGACCGCTCCAAAAATGAGTGGTATTTTCGATTAGATCGGGCGTCCATCTCATTTTTTTGCACAATTATTTCTGCAAAGTAAATGCAGTTGGCTCATTAATGAGATGAAAATTATTTGACAGTCGGTCCTTTTCCTTGAGTAGTCTTGAGAGGTGAATTACTGCAAATGCAAAGACTTGACTTGCGCACATAACTGTAAAGTCATGAGGCTAGACGGGAGTTCAAGTCACAGCGATTGAAGTGATTGTGAAGTTAACTATAATTGCAGCATAATTGTAGGAAGTTCCATTATTCTGTTGCAGACAAGTAAACGCTCACTAGCCTGTGATTATCTGACATTCTTTTGCCTTTCTCTAAAGAGCTCTTCCCTTATCCATACGCAGGTCAACGAGGGAACTATTTGAGCAGAGGTAGTGCTTTCATTAGAAATTAACAATACCAATTGGTAAGAATCTGCTTTCATCAAAGACGAATTCCATAACAATTGTTCGACGAGTGTTTCCTATACTTTTGGTAGTAGCAAACCTATACAACTAGTGGCTTCATTTATGAGCCACTTACAATGTCTATTTGTCTCAGATCAACACCTTATGCGTCCAGGTGCGGGAGTTCAAGGTAGTGCTCCGGGAATAGGTATGAGTTTTACTATAATTTTGCAGTCCTTTTGTCTGTGTACACTTACTCTGGAGAATCGAATCAAAAGGAATTAATTAAAAAACTATACGAGCGGTTTGTATGCACATCAGCTGAACAAAAAAGGCAGCTACATACGGTTTACAATTGCTGCATACTGGCTACATCTCTTTCAGCAGGAGGCTTTCACTATCCAAGTGGAGGTCATCGAGGCGGTAGTCTAGGGAGAGGTAATCAATGCATTCTGTATCAACTTTTACGAGGCCTAGAATGTCTGCGAACAGCTACGTCATCAGGTGCATCCTTCTTTTTTAGGACAGGGAGTGATAATTGCGAACCCAGGTCAAGTAACGGGCTGTTTCATAGCGGGTACTATTTCATTTCATTAATTTGTCAATAACAAGAGGAAAGGTGCTTAGTTTAGTCAGCATCAATCGCATCATTAATTGGGCTGCTTGCCGCAATCACGGCAATAATAACCAATAATAAAGCCAATAATAATAACCAATAATAAAGCCGAAAGCATCTCAGCTAAAACAATTTCTTACAAGAATGCTTATTGCAACTTTATGCAGGAGGCGCATCTAGACTGCAATGGAACCAATCGCGTGATACAGGTTCGAGTCGAATTAATGGCAAGTTGTCACTTCCATTTTTATACTTCACTTTTGCATCGTTCATTCTAAACAAGCTGTTGCTGGATGAATGCATGAGATGCAACTGTGCCAGACAACTCTGACAACTATTTTGCACAGACTGAGAAGTTGGTTGGTTTTAGATGAGGACTATGGAGGATTTGTAGTTCCAGGCGTCTATCGTAATTCTCAGGGCGTATCCATCCAACCAGGCGGTATGTCATTTGACCGCTTATAGTGTCTCCTCGCCACTCATTGCAGTTACTGTGGAGAAGGCTGTGAGGAAAAGGATCTTAGTAAATTGTTTTGTTCCCTGCATTGCATTTCAGGCAAAGTAGAGACAACTTTTTGTGAAGCCTTTTTCCCTGCTCTTTTTTGACAATCCAATAACCACATGACTGTAAATCTGAATGCGGTGGTTGACGCAAAATGGCATGCTTTCATAGTGAGGTCTGCTGAGAGGCGATTCTTATTTAATTGAATGTTATTTGTGGCAATTGGACTAAATAAGCGATTCGTTGAGACCAAACTGAGGAGTCAAGTCATTCAGGTTAAATAGCGTTGCTGTTTAAATTCACCTACGTGGTGGCATGCTATTAAAAAGGCACAGTTTGGATCCCACTACTTTCTTCTTAACACAGGTTACACCCAATGAGAGGGACAAAGATTTCGGCTCGTCCATCGTTGTACACCGACGTGCAACCTACGGTCAAGCGCCTATAGAGTGTCCATCGCTCTCGCTAAACAATTCTGCTTGATGAGTTGAACAAAGGCAAAACAGTGCTGTCTTTCATTTGGCATTCACAAATTGTAAATGCACCTACAAATTATACGTGGATTCCTTAAGGAGGAGGAAATTACTCAATGCCTTACAATTTTCAGTAGCATGTTTGCTTTTGAAAAGGATGCGTAATTGCAACACTATGCATTCGCTGCCGGACCCGGACTCTGGTGAGCAGGAGAAAATAACCATCACGTGTTAATCGCAAAACACCCTACGTTTCTGCAATTTGGCCGCCAGACAGCGTGCTGAGTGATAGACCAAGTCCTCCCTAAGGCAAGGGGGCGAAGGCAGCTTAGAAGCATAGCATTATTCCAAAAGTTGGTCTAACTTCACGGGATTTGACTCATCATTCATCATAGCTAACGATGGATGAGCAACTTTGGTACTACTTTCCATTAAGTTAGAAAGAGACGAGTTTCATTGCCGCATTCCTTAATCTATGTGCAAAAATCTCCAAACACCTACCCCTTCTCTTCACAAACATGTCCATTGCGTGGCGACCTGTCTTTTAGTTGTAAACACATAGTTTTGAATAGTATTGAGAGGCGAAACACTGTGAGCGAATATAAATGCGTAGCTTGTGCACAGAACTGCGTTATCAACAGGCTAGATGGAAGTTCGGATCGCAGCGCGTTAGTGAGAGCTGCTGCTGCTAATTGACACCACTGTGGCGCCAAAAGTCTATCCCAATTCTGGCAGGTATGCAGTCGTGTTTCTGACCTCTGTGGTACTGACCAGTTGGCAGGTGTGCCGACGCCTCTTCACTTAAGGTGGGTCAGTGTCGATGCTAGGTCACTTCAACTTCACTCACTGTCCATGGCCCCAATCCGTTTCAATTCTCTCCCCACAATGAGGTTCTCGCAATAAACTTGGCCCTGCCAATGAAGCGAAAGCTCCGACGCCTGCTTACCTCAAGTACCCACAACAGCGGCCACCCTTTCTTCTCTCCACACTAAGGATACCACCGTCTGCTTAACCACAGCCAATCATCTCAGTCTAGTAGGATGGCACGAGCAGGTGATCGGAAAGAGCGATAGCAGTTTGCTTCCTGGCGACAGCCGTATTCTCACCTTCCTGCCAAGCGCTGTTTGGCTGACCGGTGGTGTGCGCAATCAGCAGAGCAAAGAAGACGAACACGGCAGCGTTGCCTTTGGTGCCATTACTTCTCTTTTTCTTCCACACAACCAATCCGTGGCTTTGTCGCGCCACCTATAGTCCGTTGCCCACTTAGTGTGCACTCCGATGAAATTCACTTCGTCGGAAGTAGACCGCTTTAGGTTTTTAATTGGCCATGACTAGTGCAGTGCTGCCGGCAACAGGTTCAACGATACATTCGCAACAGACGTCTAGGCAACGACTGCAGGATGGACCTAAGCGCAATTGTGAACAATGATAGGGGACAGGAGATCGCAGTGGAGGGGATGTTTTGAGGCAGGCGAGTTGTTAGATACATTGCCAATATGATTTTCCGAGCGCCAATTCACCTCACGAATGGCCTTCGCTTGGATACGCTTGCAGGTGACGTCGTGCAATGTCATCCCGAGGGTCGACTACTCGCACGCGGCAGCTGAGCAGTTGGCATCCTTACATTTCAGCCTCCATCCCCCACCGCGCCATCGCAGTCCCCCACTCAACAAGTTGGAAAAGCACGCGCAGAATTATTTCAATGTGGCCTCCAGCCTGCCGCATGTGATGACGTGGTGGATTGGGTAGTGATCGGTCAAATGCCGCCGGTCGGAAGACGATTTGCAACAACTTTTGTGGCTTATCAGCAATGCGTTTGTGCGTCTCCTTCTGCCCGCATTGCCTCCGGCCACGTGTCCACTTGCACGATGCTGCGCAGTTTCCTCACGCGTTGCATGGTGCCGCTTCGATGTACGATACGGAGGCCTTCACGCTGTGGGATGGGCGGCTTGTCTGCAGTCAGACAACACGTACCGTCCACCAGCATGTAGGACGATGAGGGAACAGCTGTCCTCTGCAGCGGCACTTCTAATTGCGATGACGGCGACGAGGCCCTTCTTCTGAAATGCCAACGTTGTCCAACCGCCCTCGTAGTGCCGTCAGCCAGCGTGGTATCAACAGAGGACACGCTCAATGGCATTGCTGAGGCACGGGGGAAATGG
This sequence comes from Taenia pisiformis, assembly GCA_023968675.1. Classification (NCBI taxonomy): domain Eukaryota; kingdom Metazoa; phylum Platyhelminthes; class Cestoda; order Cyclophyllidea; family Taeniidae; genus Taenia; species Taenia pisiformis. Next base: position 6,815,556 of record CM043737.1, on the reverse strand, counting down.
CGCGGGTTGGCCGTTCAACATGGTGTGGAGCGGTCCGTTGTGGGCTCTGCAACGCCATCACCGACAGGCCAGCTGCAAATTGCTGCACAACTTCACACGCGAATAACACTTGGCGTGGTTTGACGCCCACTCGAGTGACCAATCGCACGCCTTTCGTCGTGCTCAGCGGAACACGTATGACGCCGTGGGTGTGGAGGACTTGGATCGTGTCCGTCGTCAAGTCAGCCGTCTGTTCCACCAGGGGGCCTTTGACACCGTTTCGCCCATGCAGCACTTTCCTCAACTTCCAGCCCAATGGAAAGTGCGAGAATTGGAGCCAGTGTCTCTGTGGCTTTGTCCTTGATAAGAGTCACATGCAGCCTTCCCTGTTGGCGCTGTTTGCAGCATTTGGCTGGGTAGGTGGCGTACAACGTGACTTCGATGACCACAGTGGTAGGGTGGGTAATGATGCAAGCCTTTGTGTTGTCTGCTTGCCTGGACCCCATGCCTAGTCGCCACGGATTCTTGCATGCCTTGTGCTTATGTGAGCGTGCTTGCTGTGCTTGTGACTGACCACGTGGAGGTGAGGTCAGCCTTGATCTTCTTCTTGTTTATGTTGCTCATGGTTGTGCTGGTGCCGAAGCTGAAGCCAAAGCCGCCGATTGGGCATTGACGCGCGGTTGAGTAACTCGAGACCTGACTTTGCGCGAACACTTCAGCAAGGGGAAGAGGGAAACAAGTGAAGTGTACCGCTTTGTGGCCTCGCCGTGCCCTGATGGCAGATTTGTGATTGGGGTTAATGTGACCATCTTCGCCAATGCAGTGCAACGCCCCGTCTCCTTCCTTCCTGCTCCACACTGCTTGTGTGGCCAGCTGTGCAAGCTCGCTCCTTTTCGTCTCAACGCCTTACTGCCCCCGTCGCCGCGGTGGTGGCGTGATTTGCGGCAGGTCCTTCCTTAACTCCCTTCTCCTCCGCTTGTATCCACGCCACTACTTCGTTGTACTTTCGCCAACAGCAAGTCAGCGCGGTGCGTATCATCTCTCGATCTCCCTTTGAACTAGCAATCATCTCACTGTGAAGTATTGCAATTCCACTTCAAATGCTCTCACGTGCGGGTCAGAAGGCCTCACATAACGTCGGAAGGCCTCATTGGTGCTGCTGGGTGAGTCATGTGCTTCGCGACTCTCCTCTCCTTTCATTGATGCACATTACAAAGGCCTAGCCTCGTGTGCGGCGGCACGGGATGGTAGCAATCGCTCACTCTCCTCACACTTCTCCTAATTTCATGGGCAGTTGAAAGTTGGACAACATTGGGCGTAACTCTTAGTGCTTCAATTCAACTGTCTAGATAGCAAAGGAGGTGCGAACTGTTGGCCCGTTGTTAAAGCGGCCTGCAACACTCATACAGAGAGTGTGTTTTTCTTAGTCCTGCCACCGTCCTCAGCCTTTAAATGGTCAGCTAGTCACTGGAGCGGATAGGAGTTGTGATATCGAAGTCAAGCGGAGCGGTGATGCCTGCAAGCGCATCGCATTCGGCCAAATCCGTAGTGTGACAGATATGAGCGTTCCCCTCTTATTTCAAATCTTCCTCTTCGTTCCGGTTGTTTCATTCTCTCCCTCCTTGTTTGCCTCCCAGACCATGAACTCGCATCAAGTCATCGAGGGAAGATGGGGCATCTGGTGCAGTGAAAACAGCGACATCAGGTGGTTGAGCTGATCGCCACTACTTTGGTGGCAGCTGACTTGTGCACATGACCAAGGATGAGGCAAGTGAGTGAAAAGACAAGTTGTGCGGTCTTGTTGGAGGATGGCTTCCTCGGTAAAAGTGAGTGATGGCGGTTGCTGCCAAACTTCCTTTACGGTTATTGAACAAGGTGCAAACTGCAGGAAGATTGGTTTGATCGCCCCAACTGGATGTCGCACTAACAAGAAGCCGTCGTCGACACTGGCAACCGAGAGGGTCAGCAGCGCAGCGGGGCGGGCAATGCTTTGCGCTCGCATCCACAATCAATGAATACCAATCACACCGCGTTTCATGCCTCCTCTTCCTCCTCCCTGCCTTCCCCCCTTCCTACCACTCTTCGTTGGCGTAAGTCGGTGCATGAACCACTTACCGGCTCCAACGCTGCAGTTAGTGCCAATTCGCAAGGCAGCAAAGTAAGCCTACTGCATGTCGGGTTGATGTGCCAGCTGCTCCGAGTTGCGCGACAAGGAAACAGCGCGAGGGTGAACAAGTGATAGGGGAATGATGGGTCGCTCAGCGGAGGAAGCCGTTCGACTACGGTGCGGGAAGACACGGGTTGGGAGGGAGGCACACCTCTGTCGCGACAATGCCTACTTCCTCACCACCCTACCCTAAGTATTCATCGAGATGCACGGTCGCACGGCCGTATGGCAAGCCTCCCACACCCCAGTTTGTTCAACCTATGGCGCCGAGTTGCAAGTAAGGCGTACTGAGCTACCGTCTCCTCACCACTAATTCCATGTACGATACGGCATTGCATGAGAAGTTGCACAGATGGAGGTGGTCATGCAACCTCTCGTGGCCACCAAGTGTGTGTGCAGACCAGTTGTCGGAATGCTGCTAACGATTTTGGAATGGGCGAAGATGTCGCACTGACAAGAAGACGTCGTCGACACAAGGATCAGTGCATGCAGCGGGGCGAGCAATCCTTTGCGCTTGCATTCACAGTCAAGAAACACCAATCACACCGCGATCCATGCCTCCTCATGGTGAACGCTTGATTGGTCTCTCCTAAGGTGTGATCTCTGCTGCTATGAGTGCGTCGGCATTCTTTTCGTACACCTACTTTGGCAGCGATTAAGGGGGGCACCGACGTGCTACCAATAAGGCCTTCCACCATCACGTGTCAACATGTGAGGAGGAATGAGTAGGCGTCTCTGCGATATTTCTCCTTGGCGTGACGACGATTGGGAGATGCCAACCGCTCTGTCGGTTTGCTTTTGGCCAAGGTACGTACGTCGAAGGGGTGGCGTGAATGGAGGGAGAGGAGGAAGGACGTGCCGTGAACAACGCTAACACCGCGACTACAAGTAACCATAAGGCGGTGGGAGGGAAAGAGGCGAAATAGCGCACGTGTCCGCTCACGCCGTGTGGATAAGCGAGGCAGGAAGTGAACGAGGCGTTGACACCTATCACAAATCTCCCATCAGACCACGGAGAGGCCACAAGGCCACACTTCCCTGCACTTCTTTCGCCTTTCCCTTGCTCGAGTGTTCGGCCAGCGCAAAGTCTACAACCATCACTTGACATCCGCTTCCATAATCTACTTATGTTCATCACTGTACTGTCGCTGTGTCTGTGTGCGAATGCATTAGAAGTGCCTTTTGGGCAACTCCAACTTCTGCCGATGGACCCGTCAACTCAGCAGTGCCATCAGCATTTAGCACTCGGGAAGGAATTAAATTGTAGGAGCAGGCAAGCAGGCAAGCAAGCAACTGTTTTTCTTACCAAAGTTGATGGTGGCGTCATGGTGATGCACGGTGGAAGCACGGGTCCGCCTTGAATACATTCTTTGCCTGGTTGGAAGAAACGTTCCATAAAAATGACCACCTCTTCCATTTTCTTTCTTTCTTTCTTTCTCTCTCTCCCTCCCTCCCTCCCTCCTATCTCCCTCCTCGTCGTGAGTACGTTTCTGCTCTTTTGGGTGATAAATGTAAGTTATTGAAGTCCTGGCAGATTTGAAAATTGTTTTCTGTTAAGGCAGTAAGGGGGTGAGAAGAGCTCCTTTCTCTCCTTTCCATTACTCTGCCAATTTTCTATCCATGCGTAGCTTTTGTCAATCGCATTGCAGTGTTCAACTCAGTGATCGGCTCCTATAATCGCATACACCACAGCCTCCCGTGAGCGAAGCATTCGCCTCCTTTTCCTTTCCTTTCCTCATGATGTTTGTGAGGTGTGCCTGCTTGCAGACTACTAATGAGATGAAGGTGCCAACAGCAGCCTACACTGCACAATGGCCTATCAACTGTTGATCGTAGGCAGTAATGGTCTGAAGGTAAGAAGGTGTGCCTCACCTCTTACTGCAAAAAGGCTCATTGCATTTCTTTCCGGCAAGGAAATGAAAGGCTCTTGAATGAAGGTGGATGGATGAGGGGCAGGCAATGGAGAGGAGAATTGTGCTCAAGCGACGCGATTGGACCAAGATTTACAAGATGTGAGATGGATAAGTGAATTTAAGGTGCGCTCAGAGCCTTTTGACACTACTTATGGCAATTAAGCGTCTGCATGCATTGACATCTGATGCGCTACAGTGGGAACACTTAGTCAGTCAGTTAGTTGTATTGTCACACATGTAATGCTGGGAGCAGAGATGTCAACTAGTCGTCCCTCACAATCTCAGCATCGATACTCTCATTTCCGGAAATGCGAGAGTGATGACTGCTCGTGATGGATGACGGAAGCCAAAAGTTGAAGTAGTTCCAGGATAACGTCTACTCGTTCCCACTCCTCCTTCCCACATTTCGTAAAACTTCTCCCCTACTTGTAAGCAGCAAGTAGGATAAGGCGTGCAGATACCTGATTATCTTGCACGTAGAATGGCGAGAAAGCGTAAGCAGCATGCATGAACCCAATTTGTTTCCGCGGAAACTGGGGCCAGGCACTTCAAAGGCATGGTGTGGGAAGCATGCGGCACTGCCAGCCACCGTGCCTTCTGTCGTCCGCTTTCTGCTCACGGTCAAAGACACTCGTACAGCCACTTCATTGGCTCACAGTCTGCAATGACCCATTGTGAGTGATGAACTGCATGACAATCCTCGAGTGTGCACGCATCGACCGCGGTCGCAGTTCGTATGAATTACTGCAGCCACTTGGTATGAGTTAGCGTTGAGCGGGGTGTCACACGTTTATTGTTGGCACTGGCAGATAGTAGAGTTGTGTGCCACTCATGCGTGGTATTGCTTGTTGTGCATGGCAGTTTACCTTGCTGCTGCTTGAAGTCTCGTCTTCGCGTACTTATGGCTGTTGAACCATTTCCGTTTCTGAGTCATCACCCCTCGTTCGCGGTCATTATCACTTTGCGCACATCAGTGGGAGGACAGTTAATGCAATGCTGATTTCAAATGTAGCACTACCCAACTTTGTGGCACTGCTGGCACTATTATTGCAGAATCTGAAGCGGATGCATCAAATTAAGCCTTCTCCGTGTTTGTAGGGCCAGAAAGCCACTGCAATGCTTGGAGGGCGAGAAAGCCTTGCTTCCACTCCCTCTCCCTCCCACTTCTTGAGAAAACTTCTTTTGGGGCACAAAGACGTTGACGGTTGAGCACGACCTGCTTCCTTCTGTCGCAGTAATGTCCGCATCCACTCACGACTTGCTCAGTAGTGCAAAGCGACCCCCGCACCGACTAAGCCTTTTAGCACGCGTTTACAACTTGCTGGAAAGCAATCAATTAACGCTTTCATTTTAATAACACATGCTAGTTAGCCTGCAAATTGCAATTGAAGAATTGGAGAGCATGACGTATTTTCCCCCAGAAAACCGCCTAAATTGTTCACATTGGTTGCTCAAAGATGCGTAGTCGTGCGATGCCTCACTTGCGTAAGCAGTTCCCAGGCACCGAAGTCAGGATGCGAGGAACTGGCCCATTCAACGGGGATGAAGTGCAGCAGTATCTGTAAGACTTTACTCAACTAGTCAGCAAAGCGTTCAGTGTGGCTGTAAGGCACAGGTCATCGCAGCACTGTGGTGTGTTGGTAGCTGGAAGCGTGATTTCTTCCTGCCAAGTGCTGACAGATAAGACACCGTCGGGACTTTTTCTCACTACCCTCCCCAACCCCTATTGTTGCTGCCGGTGGCGGTGGATTAAGAGAAGCAGACCCAGTGCTGTAGGAAGGCGCAGGGAGAAATTGATTGCAGTTAGGAGAACCTTGCATGTGTCGGTCAGCTTCTTGCAGCCGATTTGCGCATAACTCACCAGTCTGCGTTCGCCTTAGATCTTTTACTCAAACGCCAGATAAGTCAACTCACTCAGACCACCTCTCTTACCTTGCCCTAATGCGGACTCTTGCATCTCCGTCGTGGCGGATCCTCTCTCGTCCGCTATCGATCCATTTCCACCTTCCATCCTCCACACCACCACTCCTCGCTGCCCTGCCATGAGCGGCGTTGACTTCGTCTGTGTCGCATCTGCATGCAATCGAAGCCGTGCATTCGCATTCACAGGCAAGCGACACACGATTCGTGGTCATGGCAAGGGTGGAACGAGGGCACAGAGCAGTGGTGCCAAGAGTAAACATGCATGAACGATGGAGTGTGAAGCTGCGATGCAAAGGAGAGCGCGAGAAGGCTTGGCTACTCTTTGTCAATGAAGATGTGAAACTTGCATTACCAAATGATACCTCTTCGTCGTCGAAAGCACGCCCTCGAGATGTGCACATCTGCCGCACTGCCATATCGCCTATCGCGTGTGAATTGGTGGAAGTGGACTACTCTGCACTGCACTGCACTGCACTGCACTGCACGGCACTCCACTTGACTACACTACATGACCAGATGGACAAAGTCTCCCTAGTCCATTCCCTCCTCTCTCTCCACAACAGCTCTCTCTCCACATTTGGCCAGCGACCACCAAGTAGACGCAGACGCCGAAGCTAGTCGCAGGCATTGGCACACTCGCGCATGTCCTTTCAATCGAAAATCACCTCACTGTCTGCATGCATTACAGGTATGTTTGCAACCAAATCTTCACAAATCGACTGGCATTTTTTGCACTTGTGCTACACAAGATTGAGCTAACCATCACTCAAATGAAAGCATTGTGCTCCATTTCGTTGCCTTGCTCTTGCTTTGTAAGTAGGAAGCCAACACTAACTAATGATTCACCTTTTCTATGCATCTGCCTTGCCTGACAATGTCGCAATGCCCAGAAATCACCCTCTTTTTTCGTCGCACGACCAAGGGTGAGACCAGCGCGAATGATGGGCACGTGATGAACGTGTGTAGAAGTGAATCACACCCTTGCTAATCCAACTGTCCACCAGTCTTTCCTTGCCATCGTGCTCCACTGCCGATTACAGCCATTCATCCCTTAATCAAATCTAAGCCTTCCGCTGTTTAGCCACTGCAGGCACATCTGGAGGAATGTGGTGTAGCGGCCAGCGGTTGCGTGATGGGGATGGGCCATAAACTACGGCTCGTGAGACTAAGCAATTGCATAAAGACAACCAAAGCCAAGCATCTTTTCCATTTTCTTTCACAAAATATGCTTTGACTGTGTTAGGATAGGCGACGATGTCAGTAAAATTGTTTCCATAAGCACGTCACGCCAGCTTGGCTCCCTTGGCTTCATAAGCATGTGTTGCATGATTCCCGGCTTACCACAGTTGTTTGGTAAGTGTAAAGCTGTCTACGCAAAGAAGAAGAAGAAGCAAATCTGTCTCTAAATGCATTCATTTCCTTTTTTAGTGCCACATTTCTACACGGCAACTGACTTAGGCCCTTCGTTCCCCCACTCAGGCCGCCAGATCAGTCAAATTGGTGGCTTCTCGCAGACGCTGTTATGTGATTTCATGTTGGCATTTTAAAAGGCTTCTACGGTTGCACTTACCCGAAGCCACTCACATGCCCACACACCTCACCGTCATTGGCTTAGACGGAAGTCAGCTTGGTGGAACATCTCCATGCAGACGGCCTCTGATCGGTTTCATTGGCGGCTTCTCGGAGATTTTCTTCGGCGAAACCACTTGAGTAAAGAAACGGCTTTCCACAGGTGCAGCTATGCAATGCCACACATATAACTACGTATGCCACCACCATGGACTCGAATAGTGGCTAGTTAAGTGAGACATTTGTTAACAGAGGTAATGTTACTGGAGCTGATGAGATTGGGTAGCGAAGTTGATTTGATTGGCGTACCACTGACGATTTTTCACTTCTAGACATCGCCATGAACATTCGTTGCCGCAGGAGGACCCTTTTCAAGATCACCTTGGGCTTAACAACCGTGACTTTACTTCTACTCGTTGTCAATATGATCGCGAAAAAGCAGGCCATTCACGGAGCACTGAGAAGGAAGTAGGGGAACTTCGTCAATGTCGATTCACCTCTTCATTCTAGTTGCAGACACTTTCGTAAGGAATTCCCCATTGTGGCCAAAAGGGATGGTGACATGGACATTGCGTTTACTTTGGTCGTACACAAAGATCCTCTACAGGTAGCACGTCTTCTGCGAATGATCCATCGCACAAACAATTACTACTGCATTCACGTCGATTCGCGGTCCAACCAGTTCTTCGCGAATGCTCTGCATGGCATCGCGAAATGCTTTGGTGCCAATGTGGAACTTGTTCCACTCTCCCAACGTGTTGCGGTGCACTGGGGTGATGAGAGTGTACTACTACCACAACTGATCTGCGGAGCACAGGCTCTTCGACGACATGCCTCATGGAAGTACCTCATTAACCTGGTGGGACAGGACTTCCCTCTTCGCACCAACCTCGAGTTGGTAGCAGCCTTGAAGGCCCTCAACGGTTCCAATCTCATTGAATCCCTCCCCATCCATGAATACGCGGATTGGGTAGGCGGTGCAAAGCTGCCACTTGGAGTAAGTCAAGTGTGGATCTCTCGCGCACTTGCGCATCTTGCTATGTTTTCATTCACTGTTTGGTGTGGTTCACAGGCGACGTGGTTCAAGGGCTCCATTTACGGTGCCTATCGTCGTGAGTTTGTGGAGGAGGCGATTTTGGGGGGCAGGGTGGAACCGATTCGCAGCGCGATTGTCAAACACAAAGCCTTCAAGCATCCGGATGAGCTGTTCTTCCCCACCCTCGCCTACAACTCGCACCTCAATCTGCCAGGTGCTTGTCTCACCTCTCCTTTGCCAAGTTCTGAAACTCGAATGAATTTCCTCGGAAAGTACGTCATTTGGATGGGTTTCAATCTAACCTGCAACACCAAATTCGTGCGTGGCGTGTGCATATTGGGCAGGGAGCACGTCAACATGCTGAAGAGGGCACCGCACATCTCCGCTAACAAGTTCCACGCCGACTACGAGGCGGAGGCGTACGATGAGATGGAGCGATGGTACTTTGAGAAGGTGAGAGCGGAACTCACCACCGGCTCCTATTCGCATCAGCACTTCGACCCTCTCGTGTATGCCAGACTTTCGTGTTCGCGAAATCACCTGTAATGTAGAACTTTGGGCATTTCTTTGCTCAGGCCTTCCTAAGCAAGTTTATCTATGACAATAATAAATTTTACTCTGCAAGTTGGACTCCACCCTCTTCTTCTGAAACTTCAAGTGCGCCTTTTAGCTGTGACTCCTGCCTTGCCAATGTGGTGACAGGCGATCGTGTAGTCGCCTTTTATGGTGCCGCCGCTAAGACAACGCCGGGCACTTCAACTTAACTTGTCAATGAATGCACAAGACTGCGCACTATTACTTGCCAAACCAAATCCTCTCGCGGATGACTTTCCGCATGCCCCTAACTGTAGGCTAGAAGAGTTTTCAGCACCCTTGAGGCAAGTAATCCAACTTACACGTTCAATGAGCATAAGCCAGTGCATTCGTCCATGGCTAACCACTGGCAGCATTTCAAACTTGGCTACTGCAGGCCACAACAGTGCAACTGTTCTGCTGATGGGTCATTCACATGCGTCGCGCTAGTTGCGGAGGATTTCGTGAACGACCAATGCAAAGGCTGTGCTCAGATCGCTCTCCATCCCATCTTCAGTGGGGACCTTGCGGAGGTAGCCCCAGCGCCTTGAATGAAGTGGCACATTCACAGCCAGAAATGCTCTTACTCTCTCCCTCCCTAGTAGTCCATCCACACTTCTTGTAGCTCTCCATTGTGCTGCCAATGACTAGAATCAGGCAAGACCAGAGTTTTTCGCCCCTATGGTGACAAAAAAAGGCTTCTTCTGTGCAATTTGGTGTCTACAAGTGAAAAGGGCTTCTAGTTGTGGGTGCACCGCCTTCTTTGATCTGCTCAGATGTGTTGCCGCCTCTGCGTGGGCGTGATCCACCCATCTGACTACGGCCCGATGGAGTGGTGGTGACGTCTCACCTCTCTGCAACATGTTGCGTAAGCGCACATCAATTGACGACTTCTCCTTTGTGCTGCCGCCATATCGTCTGGTCACTCAACAATGCGCGCAACCCACTTGAGTCAACGCCAGACCTCCAAATGCTATTACTTGCTAGGGCGTGCACGTACTTTGGAGGTGCATTGCAGCGGTCTTCACAAACCATTGCGGTACTGCGCTTTTGGCATTAAAAGGAACGTTCACTGCTGCACCCAGTTGGAAGATCGATGGCATTATAGCTCCAGTGAAAGCACCTAATCGGAAGAGTAACCAAGAGTTGTGCCTACCACTGTCAAGTCGGAACTAAAATGCCTTCAGCAGCTAACCGTGGCGAGGACGACGCCTAGCATCAGGCTTTAGCACACAGAACACTCCGCGACACCTGCTTGTCATCTACGCACGACGCCGAGCACAGCCACTCAGCGCGACTGCATACGAGGCTTGGCAAGGTTGCAAGGACGGCCCATCCTACGCCTCGCACCGACCACTCTAACAGGTTTTGCTATCACTGATGTAAAAAATTCAACGTATGCAACGCCTGAGCTTGAAACTCAAGTCAACCAAATGCCATCAAATTCCACTGCCAACGAGCCTTTCTCTGCGACCGGTGAACACAAACACCGCAGAGTTTTGGCAACTACGCTCGGCACACGCACAAGTCTCAAGATAGCGAGGCTTATCAATGATGTCCACCTGTAATAACAAAGCCTCGTAGCCTGCACTTTTCTCCTTATTAATTTAGCATTTTCTTTCAATTGATTCAACACCCACTTTCACCTAGATGTACCTCCAATGACTAGCACCTTTTATCACAGCCACCATGAGAGCAAACGAAGACCTACCGTCAACTTGTAGGTCTGAGTCAAGACAAGATTCTGGGGCGAAATGGGGGTGACTCAGTTCACCCACTAGTAACTACACCTCATGCGTGCTAAATGCAAGTTTCAAAATGATTCCAACCAATCAGCTCAAATCGACAGACTTTATTTCGTTGATAGTCGGCACATGCATATTCGCGTCAAGCCAACAAAGAGCAGCAATAAAACAGCCCTCAATAGCATTCGTCACTCCAAACTGAGTACTTCCGGAGGCAACGATAACTGTGAAGACCACACGTCAAAATGAAGCGCTTGCTCGGATTCATAAACCCATTCCAAGGATAGAGGTATTCAGTCAATGGCAAGAGCTTCACGTGCCGGCATGAGTCAGGTTCCAGTAGAATGCATGTAGGGATACATCAACAGCTACGAAATGTCGTTACTTATGTAAATATAAGTAGCATATCTGACATGCAGTGAGCAAAAGAGTTAGCCGACTCGTGATTAAAAGAAGGTCTTAAAAGCTCTTGCCCGTCGTGCCATCTTCCGCCTCCTCCTTCTCCTTCTCCTCCTCCACCTTTTCTCCCACTTCTGCCATCACTGGTTCACTCGCGGACTGTTTTCCACCTTCAGAATGGAGAATTACATTCTGTGCAGTGATGGATTGCATCCAGTCGTTGGTGCTCTTCCTAAAGGAGGCTAGACAACCTATGCACAAACACCCCATCATCCAAGGAGATGTCCTTCATTCGCTCAGTTAGCTCTCTGTCAAACACCTTAATTCTACGGAAGAAGGGGGAAGGGGGAGAGAAAGAAAAGCGCGACTCAGCAAAGTACTCGATGCCCCATTAGCATACCCATTATATCGAGAACCAACATGAGCCACGACAACATCGTCAAGCATTCACTTCATACTTCTAGTGCTCATCGCAGAAAGGACGCCCACTAATTTCTCAAGACATCCTGCATACTTGCGAGGAGTCCAGGTAATTCTGCAGTGGTCGACGATTCAATCGCGACGCAAAGCCCAAGCCCACAATCTGATCTCCCTCACTACGCACTTTACAGAGGCGTCGATTCAAACGATATGACACAGACTCTGCTGATCAGATCCACTCCGTCAAAATAAAATTATTCAACCACCGCTTTGCTTTCTCACAACAGTCTCCAATAAGTCCACAATTTCATTAGTACGACTTGGAGGCAACCATGAGAACAAGAAAATGAGAAAGTGTTTCAAACATGAACACTTTTAAGTCACCATTTGATGTCGTAGTACACCAGTAGAAATAGTCCTCAACCAGCATGGCGACTGCTTGAAAAAAAGTTGCAAAATAAAAGAAAAACCTGTGGTCGACAAGCTTCAGCTTGTAGCGATCAGCACCGCGGTGTCTAGCGCGAGTTAAGACACTGAAAGTGGCAACGGGTCGTCCCGACTGAGACTCATTCATCGTCGCCCCAGATGAAGCAACTCAGCCGAGCAGTGTTAGCTCAATCCAAGGCAGCCAGTACTTTGCAAATTAGAAAGTAGTTCTCGCAAGATGGTCACACATTACACATTCGTCCTCCTCAAATTACACTGGCCAGTCCTCCTCTTCTTGAAAGACAGACAAATGAAGGGTCTGTACGATGGAAATACACTCGGTCAGTAAGGTCACCGTCACCAGCAATTGTAATCGTGGATTTTAACCACCGATTTTCCACAAGTCGTTGGCGAAACCTTGCCTGAAAGCGACTGGGTTTGTGAATCCACCTACTAAAACAGCCACGGGATGTGCATGGTCGTACCGCTCACCGTCAAATACAAGAGCGCGCTCACCTGGCTAATGTGACTTGAGGAAATTTTGTGCTACAATCCCACAAATGTCCCCTGCAGTGTCTCAGTGATGGATGCCGGAGGGTGGCAAGGCAATGTGGCACCATCGACAACTACAGCATGACGGGCGCAATCAAACAGGGCGCGCTGCGAACAGTTCACAGCGTCATGCGTCCTCACTGTAAATACTTTGGGCGAATTGCGACCTTTGAGAGATCATGCAGCAGCACTGGTTGCATTTACTCACATTGCTGATTGAGGTAATACAGAGTTGAAATTGTGCCTACTTTGGTCCATTTGTGGCAAGGCGGAAGCGAATATCATAGTTGAAGATCTTGGACGCCTTGCGTGGAACACTGTCGAACAGTGCACAAACGTGACTTGCCAGAGTTTGCGTAGGCTTCTTCAACCAAGCATGGCTCCACATTTGGCATGTGGTAAGAAAGGCAGCCGATTTCTCGCTGACTGCGCCAGCCTCCAACGCACACTTGTAGCGGCTTTCAAGAGAGCAGAAGCAACTCTCCCCTCATACCGGCCAATTGCAGGTTCATGTTTCAGTGCATTGCAAGTATTGCAAGTTACATGCATAGTTGTCTCTGTGTTAGGTTGTTGTGTGTGTAGGAACCTCTTTTTGAAAGGTTTACATTCTCCGTTTGGACAACAGACGCTAGTTTGTTCCATTTTTTGCATGTCGACTGCACTATAGCAGATAACTTGTATTACTTGTAAATCATTGCAAGCTGACATCAGTTAATGCATTTGTAACTAGCAAATGCTACCATCGGGAAGGATTGCGGGCCCAATCCAGCCGCTGCGCAACAGCATATTACCACCTCATTTCCATCCTTGGCTTGGTGGAATGCCACAAACTCGCCCCAAAACCATCATTTTGGCGCATTTTCGTACTTGCAGTAAGTTAGCTTACACACGAGTTTTGACTGTGGTTGCCTACTCAAAAAAACGTGATTTGGTGCGCTCTGCGTAATGTGTGTCATCATATGCTGTTTGCGGGGTACTAGAACTGCCTGGTGTTCAGTGTTGATGGACAAAATGAAGGTGACTGCTGCTCTTTTGCATGGCAGACACGATGCTGCGAGGAGCACGCTTCAAGCGACGCGCAGCCATTTCCACAACACTCCTTCATGCTTCTTCTTCCCTTCCTCCTCCTGCATGCACACCTCTATGCGCCAACCATCCAACGTCTGCGGTTACAAACAACTTTTACCTTACGCGTCATTTCGTGCCCATTGCGGTCCGATTTCTCTCTTCAATCGCCGGTTCTATTCGGTGAGTTAGATGGATGCCGTACCCGTGCCAGCTATGACAGTTGGACTGCGATGTGTTGAGCCCTTTACTTGTAGGAGCGCGCACTGCGTAAAGCAGTTTGCAAGGCAAAACGCCTTCGCATTGAGCAACAGCAGCAAAAATCTAGTCGCACCTCAAAGTAGCCTTGGCGCAGCATTGCATCCATGTCCATGAAGGCCGTCAAGTTCCTGCATCCCACTTGCGCGTTACTCCCCCTCTTCCATGGACACCTCGACAATATGCAATTCGCACGCGACGGTTGTTACATCGTCTGTATCTAGCGGTTCACTCTCCCACTGAAATGTATCGTTTGTGAGTAAAGACGGTAAGCCCGACCTCCGCACCACATCCACTTCTGCAGGGCAAATGTGGAGGCTGAAAAGAAGTGGCCTACGATCTTATGAAGAAGATTACAGACGTGCAAATGGCCAATCTGCATGCAACAGAGCAGCAGGTGAGAAACCACAACTGTTCAAGAATACATCATCCATGCACCGATTTTGCAACTCCTAAGCACGGAAAATGTGTACGCCCGTCTGCTGAATGATGAGCATATCATTTGATTCGGTTTGTTCGTTGAGCCCGTGATGGGCGCTAAAACACGCAAAATTACCCACCTGGGTGTCAGCATGAGGCGCCAACCTCTTCATTCCAAATATAAATATGCTTTTCCACTTGAAGTCGCGTAACCTCCTCGCCCTATTTACCGAACCCGGCAATCTCTAATGCCATTTTCTGTGAATTACATATCAGCGCTAGTATGCCCTCAATTTTCCTTACTAAGTAAGTAAGAAACTGCTCTGATACAAGAGACCACGTAGACGCTCATTGTCATCAGCAGGCGTTAGCGTTTGCTCCCTCGGAGGTTGGGGGGGAGGGGGGGGAAGGGGGGACGACAACAATGTACCTTTACTTGAGTAGGCCTCACATCAGACGGCCGTCGGTGCCTTGACGAACTAATGCACGGTCAATTTCTTCCACTTGTTAACGTTAGAAGCTGCGCATTTGTCCGGGCTGGAGCTGTTTTGTCCCCTTGCCCGGTGCACGTCTGCCCTACTGGTTCATGGTTTTCACTTGTTTGCAATCTTCCTGAGCATTTTTGCACAATTTAATGGCTGAACAAAATGCGTACTTAGTTGTAGTAGATGGCTTACGTTTAATGACAATCCGTTGATACAATGAGCGGTGGATGGATGACAGGAGCCGAGTGTCAGTGCGATTTGAGGCGGTGATGGAATCGCTCCAAATGGAAAGCGATCATCACTCCCCATTTGTGCTCTCCTTTAGTTAATATCCAAACATGTGAGCTAGAATGAAACTACCGATTTGTCCTGGTTGAACAGAGGACAGATAATGAAGTCTACGTTTGGCTAGGACAAACCCACAGCACTTGGTCTGGAAAGGGCAGAAGCCCTACCGTTGATTGCCTTTCCCTTCTTCCTCCAGGACTGGTGCGCACTTTGATTACCGCAGCAAAGGACTTGTGGCTAGACGCAAGTACACGAAAAGCTAAAGCATTTTAAAGCATTTCGGCACAACTTGGGCACAAGGCAAATCATCCTCCTTCCCGACAGCTCCATTACAAACTCCCGAGTTAAATAAAGTGCTTGCCTTTGTGGGGCAAAGTAGACAGTGACTTCACTCAACTTGAGCGATTCAATCTCCAGCTGTCGTTCGGTTGATGAGGAAGGTGCACAACTCTATGCTGCAGGAGGATGTGTGGTCTGGAGGGTCTTCGCGCCTTGCATGTGGTTCAGTCGTGTGCAAAATCCAATTGCGTGCCCATCGCCGACCCAACCCAGCCCAGCCAGCAGGGCGCCGGCAGGCCAGTAAAGCCTGCAGACAAAATGGGTAGTGGTTATTTTTCTTGCATTTGTGCATGACACCATTGAATCCTGTTTTCATTGCCAAACTTCACCAATCGCCATGGCCAGACACATCCAAATAATGGTTGTGCAGCTCTCCGCAATGCTAACCACGGTGGGGCCTTCCGCTTCCTTTCAACTACACAAGCATTTCCCACCAAAGTAGACCCATGTCAGAAATTTTGGAGTCCAACGGATGACGATGAGGATGAGGCATAAGAGTTGTTTGATTACAGTGCTCGCCAGTTGCCTGTAATCACCTGCGTCGGGCTAAAAGGGCCAAACGGGTGGTAATTTGACAGGAAAAGTAGCAGTTTTATTGGCGATATCTGCTCAATCAGCTCAATTGTTTGAGGCTCCAACCCTTCATGACCGCACCTTCAAAACCAACCCACAAATTTGGACAAGTTCTTTTTGGTGACACCACCACCTCTGTCAGCAATGCAGCCGCCTTTCAGCGCCTCTCCAGCTTACCACCTTCAGTTGTTCATTATCAGCGAAATAGTGCACAGGACCATGTATGATAGTGCAAGCGCACTTGTAGCAGAACCGTGATGGCCAAAGGCTTCCGAACCATTCCTTAACCTTCCATCAAGCCATTAAGGCGCTTCTAATGAAGTCACGAGCTATGCACCAGTCCTAACCCACTCTCTCCCTTTCGCCTGTCTAAACACCTTCGCACTTTGCGACTTGAGTGTCGCTTGGCCTAAAACGACTTCACCAGTGCACAACACCTGTGGACAGCTCTCTAGGCAAAGTGTCTCCAAGCTCAGGCCAAAGCAGCAGCATCAGTCGTTAAAATGGTCGGCGTCACAGATATAGCAGCGCCGATGACGATGGAGGATCAGTGAGTTGGATGCCTTACTACGTGATCACATTCCCATTTCAGCCAACGCCAAAGTCCAGTACCGCCTTTGATGTCAGTGTCATTTGTGATGCCTTGAAGAGACAGACGCGCCAATTGCTGCAGGATTGCACTGCCACAGCGACCCCACATCACGACCGATAACGCTAAGTTGCTCGGTCCGGTTCATTGCAATGGGGTCAAGTCGGATGTGGTGGAGTGAGAGGGAGGAGCAACGAGCTAGGTTGACAGCTGCATCAGCTTCTTTTGTTCTCGGAGCACAATTCAAGTGGTGACATCCTTTGAACGGAGCTTAGAATGCTTAACCAAGCTGCTAACTGTGTTGATTAACTACTTAGTCGTAATGTCTGCCAGTGAGTGCTGACTCTGGAAATGGTGTTGAGCCTGCAAAACCCAGACATCAACATGCAAGAAAAACGGTTCCGGAAGGCGACGGCGACAAAAGCAAAATTGGCCTTTGGCTTGCTCAACACTTGGTGCAGTCGTCGCTCGTCTATGTTGCTTCTGCAGTGGGAGCTGAGTCGGTAATCCGATACGCGTGATCTCAAGGGTCACTGTAGATCGGGTGAGTTAAGACAGCGAAGAGAAATCTGCCTTGACATGCAGATGGATTCTTGAGGACTGAAAGTAGCTAACGGTGCCTGCTCAAATGGGTATGGTGGACTTCAAGGCCAGTCCACTGGTGAGCACAAATGGAGAGTGGAGAAGGACAGCGGCTTTTAGTAAAAACCAAGCTTGTTTGCTGTTTTACTCTGACAACGCACCGGGATGCCTGCAACTCGATGACTGCGCTTGAGCGCGCCATTTTAAACGCCTCAAATGCCAGGCAGGCTCTAGACATACTACAAATGGCGCTCTCGCGGCCTTCACTTCGGCTCATCACCCACGACCAGCGGTTGCTTGCACCGCTTACGCTTGACTCTGTCTGTGATCTCGGCACGGCACTGTCGAGTGTAAACACAAAGTCTGGCTAGTTTTGACATCTCCATATTGCTGAAGAAGTTGTCATAAGCCCTAGTAAAACGAGGCTTACATATGGTTCAGAAGCCTTTGGCTGTCAACGTCGTTGCTCACGCCATTATGCCTAGTCCAGTGCATCTTCTTGCTGGTAATAAGTAGCTGACTGTAATCGTCAAATGAGGCTTACCACAACTCATTTCATTGTGCTAAGATTGAAATCTTATTCAAGCGGTTCATTCAGCATTGTCGAGTAGTGCTGGAAACACTGGCGGTGCGGCATAGACCGCCCAGTACAGAATAAGTAAGTCCACGCTTTTGGCATGAACAATGACCACACACATAAATACGCCGTTTGGTTTGCGCCTTCGCATCGAAAAGCCTGTCTTTTACACATTTGCCCTGTGTCAGCACTGTAGCGGTCTGATACACCATCAATTGTTGCATGTTGAACTCGATCCCCTGAACAGTGAACGAGTGCCAACTCTCACATGTGCCTCCTGGTAGGGTAGATACGGAAGCCACTTCGCCGATTGTTTGTCCTACTGAGAAGAAGTTTGCTGCCAGCGCTGAGAGTTGGGAGCACGGAAAAGTGGAAACGCAGTGGTCACATTTGTTCTCGGATTGGTAGCAGGCCAAAAAACAGTGATAGGTCAAATACAACTCCAATCGTGCCCATCTAGTAGGACTGCTAATCCATTTTGACTTGGATTAGCGAGATGAGGTGATTGCTTTGCCGTATTAAGCACACAAGGCTAAGCTGTCTTCACGCGCTTTGATTGGCACTACATTGACAGTCTACTCAATGAATGCTGTCGCCTCACTAGGCCATCACTTCTAACTGGAGAGAAATGTCATTTGGGCGATTTAAAAACTGCTCTGAGGCGGCCGCGCTCACTCCTATTCCATCCCCACATTGCAAGCCACACATACATCCGCGGTGCAGGAATCGAGGCATGGAATTGGACAATCTTTGCGAAATGCAAATGGCAAATAAGGTTCCCTCACAGTGGTGATTGAATCGCATGTGTTCTTCCAATGCATCCAAGTTGGGGACTGTTGCGTAGCATTCTGTGCAGAGAAGATGCGCATCTGAGTCCCCGACTGGCACCACCGCAGCGATGTCCAACAGCCAATTTAGCTAGCAAATTTTAGCCCGAAACAACTTGGCTCTGCCTAGTAGGCAAGGCCCACATCAAATTCAGCCAAAGGCTCTTGGCCAGATAAGCACAAATATGTGTTACAAGGTAACGAAGGAGGAGCGAGTCGAAGTCCTTGAATTTACCGACACAGAGGTTGCAAACGCTGCATGTGAAGCTCAGTTATGCTAGTTTGATTGGCGATTGACTACCACCCGTTCAGCAGTGCCGCACACTAACTGCGCAATTTGTGGCCATTGAGCAGAAAACGTCTCAGCATTGATGACTGCCATCCATCATTGGCCAAACTCAATGGATCGGTCAGTGGCATCTCGCGTGCTACAATGAAGGCTAAGGAACGGCATTTCAATTAAAATTCTCCCACAAGGCACTTCGGATGCAGTCCAATGCAATTCGCTGCAACCGAATCGTCTCCACGAGCAAATCCTTTGTGAGGACTCACCCATGCTGCTGACTAACTGTTGTGATTTCGGCTTTGCAGCGTCACCATCCAGGATTCGAAATGAGGATGTTGACTGACAGCGGCACCAAACTGGGCTTATGCTCAACCATTCCTCAATGTGTAGTCGTCGGTATCGGATGGGAAAAAGTTACTTGAAGTATGCAAAAGCTTAAGTAGGCGCTCAAACACCCTACGCACCTGTTGATCCACATAACTTCTGCTGCAGCAATCACTTTGCATTTATGCTTCGTCGGCTACGTCCTCTAGTCAGGCGAGTGCACCGACGCACCTTCCGAGTAGAGCATGACACCAACCACCGAAGAATTACATTTGACTGGCATTTCAGGCCTCCTCCCAAGACTGACCTTGTTCGGGGAAGTCATTGCCATCGCATGGCGTCTGAGCACATCTCTGCCATTTCGTTTGTGAAACCGATGCCTTCGATGTGCAAACACGCAGGGATGAAGCACCCGCACATCACAAGCATTTGGGCTCACAGATGGCTTGAATTAGTTTATTGCATTTTCAATTTAATGTAGGTCATGTAAACACTTGATTTCGGCATCCTTATTGTCTACAACGCAGTTGTCCTTCGGCCAATACAAAAGCTGGCTACATTCACTACTCTCTGCTCAATGCAGCTGCGGTCTTGGAGCCTTTCGTACACGCCACAGACAGAAATGCCATCGATGCGATCTCTTATTTGGTTAAAATGAAGCGAACTCAAAAGCTACCCAATGTCGCTTTAAAGCATAATTGCAGGGGAGGAATGTATTAATCGCATTTGAAACTCGGTTGGTGGTATGCTAATGGACTGTGACTTCGGTACTTACTCATCTACATTGCACATCCTTCTGCAGAATGTGCACTTAAACGCTGCTACAGCATTGGTGGTGCATGCTAGCACAACTTTCAACAGCCTTGTGTTGGCCAAACGCTGAAGGCCAACCCTAGCTACTGACTAGTTTTCATTATCTTCGTGAGCTCAGTGCGATGATGAAGGGTGTCACAATATCAGGCAACTGGTAAAATGCGTACAATTGGCTACGGGAACGGGCCATCAGGCAGCCAATCAGTTGGGTTAGCTAGTCGGACAGTCGATGAATCGGTTGATTGCTCTGGTGGCAGGTTAGTGGGTTATTAGTTGGTCGGGCATTGCGCCCTATGATCCCACTACGTGCATTGTGCTCTCCTTCATCAATGTGTTGCTTCGTCACAGCCACACTGCTGGATTATCAGAGTGATGGATGTGCTGTAACCAAAGCCTAATCGGAAGTCAAGTGCCGAAGATTAGAGTGGATTTGCGATTTCCGGTTGCACCGTCTCTTCCACAAATGAAAACGCATGGGGCTGCGTCCACTTATCTCAAGCGCCGACACCTAGCATCAGTTCATCAACCAATTTCAGCAGCTAATAACCTCGACAAGAAATCGCTTGCACTTGCTGCCGATCAGTTCCAATGGATGAGGTTGAATGGCTAATCGCCGACAAGGTAGTGTTGTTCCCTGCATTCAATCTGTGGTTTATAGTGAAGCTGTAAAGTCTCTAAGACGGTTAAGCTGGCATAGTTGTACCAATCTTTTGCTAATTACATTTGATATGGTTGTTGCAGAAAATTCTCTGAATCACAATACGGCTGCGCAATGCTTAATGTTGCGTGAATTCCCTTTTGTCACCTAATTTTAATTATTCTTTTCAAGTTGCTATAATTAGTTTGAATTAGGTCTGACTAAATACAATTCGATTGTGAAGCACCTGTTAATATGTCGATTTCTTGTTTTCATGTGCCCAACGTTAATGTGGGCTGGATGTTTTAGAGAGTCGTGTGGGCGGGCGGTCCTTTTATCATCGTGTGGAGGTGGCGGTCGAGTGAGCCATGCGCTAGACATCTGGTGTGCGCTATTTTCATTGGGCATTGTTTTGATGCTCTTTTCTTTCTTCGCATCGTTTTTTACGGTCGCAGGTTATTATCAGGCGGTGGTGTTTTGCTGCAGGTTATAGCTAACGCATATTGTAAGTGGGTAGTGAAATTCGGATTCACCGCGTTTGGTTGCCTCGAGTGTAGGCTTTTCAGTGGCGTCAATAGCCTTTACTGGTCAAAATGAGCTTGAGCTGCGGCGTCGGAAGAACTTTCTGTCCGTCTCTGTTGCCGACATCAGGTTTTAGGTCGACTAGTGTGTTAAACACGCGATGTCTTGTGGAATTTGCTTTTACTCTGTGTGCTGTGTTTATTGCTGATATACGTTCTCAGACATCTGTAGTGCTTTCGTCCCATCCTTCGAAATCTGTTTCATATTTGTTGTCGTTCCGTGCTTTGGCAGGTGCCGTTGCCGTGTCGTTAATTCTCCATGCAATGAAGCAGGCGGCGAGGACTGTGTCCTCTTTCAGCACATATTTTGGTTGCCCTGCCTATCTGGCAGTTGCGATTTGGATAAAGTTGCTATGACCATGGCCGCTAGATGAGTAACCGTGTGTGATGGCGGATCGTCTCCACTGTGGTCTTGTTTGCATTCGATGGTCGAAACGGTGTGCTACTGTCAGCTTGCGTGTTAGAAGTTCCGCATGATGATTTAGTTGCTGCTGTTGATTTCAACAATGCTATGTTGTTGGGGTTCTGTATTAGTATTGTTAATTATGCTCATGTGATGGTGGCCACTAATTGTAGGGCAAATGTTAAATCAGTCTTTGTTTTAGTGTCGTTGCATCATTTTGTGCACTGTGCCTGAGCTACGTGTTTTGTCCTATGAGGTGCCTCGGGTTTGTGTGAATTCCTCGCTAGGTTTGTGCTTTTAGGCGCGGATGGAATTTAAGCTGGATTGTGGGTACGTTGGCTCTGCCTATCCTAGGACTTAGTGGGCGTATGTCTGATTTTTCTTTTCTTTGGGAAAATTAATTAGATTAGTGCATTGGGCTGGCACGGTTCTTCTGGCTGCTTCGTTGGCTTTGTATGAGCTCTGCTGCCTCATGTAAAGATTGTTTTGTTCTTCTTGTCATGTGGATGATGTCTGTGGTGCGTGGTACATGCGCTAGGCCTATTGCTGTACTTGTATTTATGCACGATTAGTTAGTTAAATAAAAGAGACGTAAGAGACAAGGAGTGGTTGTGAGTGCCTTGAAGAAACCGTACCCTTTTCGCATCACTGTTGCTGGTGTAGGTTTGGCCGGTGCAATGAGGACATGTGAAATAGGCTGTGTGAAAGTGTGTGAATCTTCATGGGAGTGCATTTGCCTTTTAGACGGTGAATTAGTTCAGCCTAAGGCTTAGAAAATTGTTTATTCGCAATAGCTACTGACGGTGCTTGCGTTGATATTGCCAGGAGGATATGCTGCAGTTCGGATTTCAAGCGGAAGAGGCTTAAAATGTAGCAGGTGTCGGAAAGGACCTGTCGCGTTGTGGTCAAGAGTCTGCTCAATTCGATGAAGCTTGATGACCATCACAGCTGGCATGTAGCACTCGGTGCATCACGACGGCTGGTAGTTGAGGCTCGTCGAAGAAGATAGGGACTACGTAATGCCTTGTTTGGTTGGCTTTCGGTCTCGTGGACAGCCATGTTGCCTCAGTGTGGCACTGTTACTGCTCCTGTTGGATGCGAGTAGGCAACGCATGGCGGCACATGTCCATAGCTGCCATCTACTTTCCTGGATTCATCTGATGTGGATGAGAGCGTGTATACTTCCCTGACGTCAACTCATTACGTAAGTGATAACACATGCTCCCTTGAAGCCATTGGTAAATGTTTGAGAATGTGTCGATTTGGTGCAATTAGAGTAAGTAAAAATAAGCTAGGGTTGTAGGTGGGTAGGAATTTTTGCATACTTCATGTAGCTTGCCTTTTTAGGTAATGGAACGCCTCGATTGTCGTTGCGCTTAGTCGAGAGGGCGTACAAGCATGCACTCGAGTAGTGTGCAGCATCGAAATCAGTCGCGATCTCGGTTCGGACAATCCTGGGGCGAAGGAATGGCATGAATGCAACCGTCTCTTTAGGCGCTGAATCTTTGAGTCGGTTCGCCTGGACAATTGATACTTGTGCTATTTCCCTGACACCGACCTTCTTTCGGATTAATCCTAGTCGTCTAGGACGTTGTTCCTACCACCTCGAGCCGAACTACATTGGATGTTGTGTAGCAGGTAAATGTGACGTTGCCTGACTCAAAATCATGACTGGCGAAATGACAGTAAAGTCGGTAAGTAAAGGTTGTGTTGTCTGAGTTGTGAGGCGGGCGGAGTGTGCCCGTTTGATCGGCAAGCTTGCGATTGTGTGACTGTTCGGGAAAGGCAACTGGAGGAGCCTCGTGCTGCATGCGGACAGAAATGGGTTGTGGCCGTAAGGCAAAAGGATTCCGTAACATACCCTAACGATTCCATTGCCTTCTTTTAGTAGGCATTCACCGGAACGTTGGTGCAGTTTGCTAGATTGCCTTTGCGTGTGACCCCATCGCCAGCATATGTTTGTTGAGCTCAGGCAAGTTGGTGGTTTGAAGGGAAGTGATCAAGTCCAAATGTACGTTTGTGGGTTTTGTCGGCGGATGCTTGTGGCTCGATCTTGCTTTGCTAGCCGAACTTGGAGATCCGGTCTTGTGTCATTGCTAAGCGCTTGACGTAATGCCGAATTGGCAGTCAGTATTGCGTCCTTTGTAAGAAGCAGTTGCTTTTATTGCTGCATAGGCCCATCTCGCTATACTCGATTTGTTGCACTAAAAAGCATAACTTGGATTTAAGACATTGCCTGTAGCACTGACTACTTGTGATGCCTCCATATTAGTGATAAGGTGCGGGATCCAGTTGCTAGAACTTGAAGTCACAACCATGGTGGTAGTGGCACCTCAAAGTCGTGTCAATGCGTAAATGTCCCCCTTGTCAGAACTCAGATGCGATTCTCCTGTTGGGCTTTATTCATCTTCAGGTCTGCCTAAGTTACTGGTCGAAGGTGAGTGTTAGTTTCGCGCATATGAAAGCACATTGTGGACAACAACCGTAGTGGCTGATAAGACGCGGACTGCCACTAATTGTTATTGGGTAAACTGCCTAAGAAAGTATGCAAAATGCCTTTGCATGAGATTAGGTTGGAGTAGGAGGCCTCTTTCCCTTCCGTGGTAGTTCGATGCTCCCTTTCCATCTGAGTGTGCACTCTGCATGACTTATGAATGGGTGGCAAAATCGAAGGTCTCTTCAGCTGGGCGGTTGCAAGCAATGGACACCAGGTAGCTAGAAAAGAGTTTTCTAACCAATTTTGGGGGCTACATTACCCACCTCACATTGATGCTCATCGTCACTTTCTCTTTTGATGCCGCGTCAACTAGCCATTGGTGCTCTTGCTCAAGAGATTTGTTTGGCTGAGTTCGACTGCCCCCTTCAAATGAAATGGGTTCGTCGATCTGGCCACTGTGAAAGACGCCGCAACATTAGAGGCGCGGCAGTCGCTTGCCCATTCACCTTTGTTCATTGGCAGTTGATGTGGCCCTGTTTGCCGTGTTTGACGAGTTAAAAGTATTGCCTGACCCTCTCCCCCACGCAATGCTGTGCTTAGGCTCGTTCAAGTGCATTTTGTCAGCCTCATGAGCCCACTGTTTCCATCACATTTAGCTTAGTATTCGTGCAATGCTTTGATTGTTCGGACGAACGGTTTGGGTCGCTTACTTGCCATGTTGCCCTAGGCGCGTGGGTAGGCGCCCCAGTCGTGCGGGCAGCCTTTTTTCCTCAATTCATTAAACATCCATGTTCTCCTTTGGCGTTTTACCTTGTTTCGCCTCTAGGCAGCCTCAAAGCGCGCAGCAATATGAAATATTAATTTGGTTATTTGTTAAGAATCGCATTCCCTTGGCATTATGCTGATAAATTTGGTTGGTGGAGCAGTTAGTGCTGATACTGAAGTAAGCGCTCGCAAATGCGTTGAAGGTGAGTTTTTGGCGTTCCGAGTGCCTCTAGAACTCAGAGTACGCTGAGCATGGAAGAGAATGCCTTATGTTTAAGAGAAGGAGGAATAAGGCTACTGGCATGGCCAGGAGGTCAGCTTACGCAACCAAGTTAAAGCGGTCACCTTCGTCTAGGGAGACAAACCATCCAATCTGCTTAGTCTTACTCCGGGACATTCAATTTGACTTTGTGCTGAGAGGGTTTCATTTCTAGCATCAGACGCATGGGTTTGAGTGGCTTGAGCTCAAAGTAGCATAAGCAATGGATTAAATTTAGGGTCGCAGGCATACTCAGAAGACGAAAGAGGGCCAGTCATAGATCAGGATCCATTTGTCTAAGATGGAGTGGAAAGTAGCTGTTGGCATGGTCTGGGGCCCAGCCCACACGGCGAGGTCCAAGACAGCCGCCACAAGTCTGTAAGACTAACCAACAGGCCAAACAGCAAAACGCTACACCAAGAGCTTTTGGATGGTGGGTTTGTGTCATTTCGTGTGGGTAAGGTGAAGTGGCATGGGTCGCATTCGCTGCCTAGTCTCACGCATTACGTCTGACATAAAACGAGGAAAGACGCATGAACGTACAAAAACGGAACTTTGGTGCCTCTGCAATGCGAGGACTGAAATTTGCATAATGGGTGGTAGTGAGGGAGGAGAGTTAGGGTGATGGGAGGAGGTGCTTACTTGCGAGAATGGATTGAAATGCGAGAATTAGGCCGGAAGGGAAAGGAGGAGGAAGAGGAGGAGGAGGAGAAGAGAGGACAGCGAAAGTACTTGGCGCATTTCTGCAGGCTAGGAACAGCGATCCCGCTGGTGAGCTTAGCAAAACTTGTGCTAGCCTTCAACTCATACCATCTGCCGCGAGGAGAGGAAAGGTCAAATGTTAATTCAATGACGTCTTAGCTAGCCAAAGTTTGGTAATTATTGCCAATGCCAAATATTCTGTCAACGTCGTGGTGCTGGGACTGTAATATGCACAAGACATTTTTGACTTCTCAAATGAAGGTTCCTCAAGAGTGGACTGATGCATCCATCAAAGTGGAAGCGGTAACTAAACGGACTCAGTGCCATGGCGGAGGAATGGACAGCGAAATGTCAACGCGAACGTTCGATGTTGTGGTTCATGTAGACGGAGCGTTTTGCAGTGATTATCGTGTCTGCGTCCTGTCTGCAGCACTAATCACAGTCGTATCGGCAGTGGCACCTCTAATTTGCAACGGTTAGAATAAAAGTTGTAACCTCGCACTCGCACCTTTCACGTGGTGCTCTCCGCTAGCCGCCGACGCCGCTGTCATTGTGACGGTGATGCTCGGTTTTGCAATACTGCCTGAATCAGCCAGAGCTGCTGCCCTTCTCTACTCCACACTGGCGCTCAGTAAGTCACTGACCTTGAGGTCCACCAAAGCGTTGTGACAATTACGACCCCAATGCAAATGCTTCGTTGAGCAGCCACCGCTGGCAGCTTTAGTCCGCCAAGTCCCCGAATCCGGCTCAGCTTGCATGAAAGGAGTCGCATGGATTAGCGTTGTCTCCACCAAATGTGCAGCATGCCAAGTGTAAACTTTGCTTTTGTCTCTGTGATGCTGTCTACGCGTCGTGGGCTCACTCCATTTCCACCGTCAGTGCTCACTGGTAAACATCAAGTCGAAGTAGTTAATTAATATGATTGGGTAGTCAGTTAAGCACGATGCACCCTTCGGTGGAAGCCAGCATTTGATTTGATCTTCGAGGGAAAAGGAAGTTGGTGGAATCGTCAGTTTGGCGCCTTACCCCCTCCCATCTTACTCCCCACATCAAAGCATCAAGCACCTGACTGCTTTACTACCAGCAGCTCTCACAAGAAGGGCACAGTTCCTTTATTGACTTCAAGCTCCTAAATTTAGAAAATAACCCACAGCCACAGCGGCCTTGTTTGATCATCACCGCAACAATTTTTTGCCGTCTGTTCTGGTTGATCAGCCTCAATATGCATCGTCTTTGCTTCACGAGAATGTGTTCTGTCAGACAAACAAATTCCACCACCTTCCATTGACTAATTCTGTGTAGTAAATGATTTGCACAGGAGAGCTAGACAACGCATGCCAGGTGGGGACCATGGGTTGGATCTAACTGATCCAGCAGCTTCTATTTTATAGCCCAGCGTCCATCCAATTCAAGGAAAGATGTGCTTTGGAGTGCCAGACTGCCTGCAAAGCAATGTCGTGGCTTTCGCTTATTACGATGTTGAAATAAAATGCCGAGGCCGACAGCAGAGTCGTGGGAGTTCGCGTAGAAGGCCATTCAGCGTGGTGAATATCTTGTTTGTTTAACCACTGACTTCAGTTGTGTTTGCTTCGGGTGCCTACAGTGGCCTGACCCAGTGACCTAGCCTCTGGGCTATGCAGGTTGCCCAAATCCCTCTACTTTCAGAACGCTTGTAAATTCTGCTCTAGTGTTGCGCCATCTTTTTCTTTGTAGGAAGTAATCCAATCTTCTGTCACACTGCCGAAGAGGACTCGAAGTAGTCCGTCTTGCAGTACACAGTGCATTCTAATAGCGTGATGGCGCATTTGGAGAGCGGTACAGCAGCGCTTGAGGCTTCCTCACCATGCCACAGACAAAACCTTTGTGGCATACAAAGCAACAACCAGCCCACGAGCGTGTTTTTCCACAGATCTATTAGCCCTACATGGGCTTAATAGCGCCTGCCAGATCCAGGAAGCTTTTGAAGTTGTGCACACTGTTGAAGGAAATAATAACTGTAGCGTCCCGAGTGCCCCTTGTGGACGAAGGAGGACCCAAGGGTCGGGTCACGCAGCTAGGTCGTCGAAACGGCCTACTCAGTGCCAAGGGGAACCGGTAATTCAAATGAATAAAGCACTGCACCAACAACTACTTCAGCCCCTTCTAGCGAGGCTTTCGTCACCGCACTTTGTCAATGATAAACTTTTGACCGAAAATTTAAAGCCACCCACTTATCTTCGCAGGCGATTAGTCAATCCATAATACATTGTAAGAGTTTGAGAGTTTTACCCTTTTTCCAGTGCTCCAGTTTAAACGTTCCCTACGAGCGCCTGTTTACACGCACTGTTGGCGGTAGCATCAAGGAATTGAATGTCTTGCCATTTAGCCACTCTGGCCTAAGTTCCAGGCGCCCTGCGCGGACCCCGTCCAGATGGTGGCAGCTTTGGGGACTCACTTTTGAGTACTTCCGCCTTCTTGCCGATCGCAAAATTTGCAGCGGCTATCAAGGCAGCAGAAACAACTTTCCCCTAATACCGGCCACCTGCAGGTCCGCGCATCTGCAAAAGGCGCGCCATCTCTGGGAGCTTAAGGCCTGATAATAAACTGCATAAGTGGAGAAATTCGCTACCCCAAATAGACCACATTTCCCATTGAGATGGTATCTCGTCATCTTTATTGAAGTCTACATAATTAATGCTAGCATTAGGCGAGGTGTGCTATCAGATTACAATAGTCTGAGTGGCAATGGCGACGAGGCGCTTCCACTTTAATGCCAACGTGGTCCAACCGCCCTCGTAGTGTCATCAGCCAGCGTCGCATTTACGGAGGACATGCGCAATGGCATTGCTGAGGCACGAGGGGAAATGGCGCGGGTTGGCCGTTCAACATGGTGTGGAGCGGTCCGTTGTGGGCTCTGCAACGCCATCACCGACAGGCCAGCTGCAAATTGCTGCACAACTTCACACGCGAATAACACTTGGCGTGGTTTGACGCCCACTCGAGTGACCAATCGCACGCCTTTCGTCGTGCTCAGCGGAACACGTATGACGCCGTGGGTGTGGAGGACTTGGGTCGTGTCCGTCGTCAAGTCAGCCGTCTGTTCCACCAGGGGGCCTTTGACACCGTTTCGCCCATGCAGCACTTTCCTCAACTTCCAGCCCAATGGAAAGTGCGCGAATTGGAGCCAGTGTCTCTGTGGCTTTGTCCTTGATAAGGGTCGCATGCAGCCTTCTCTGTTGGCGCTGTTTGCAGCATTTGGCTGGGTAGGTGGTGGACAACGTGGCTTCCGCGACTGCGGAGTGGTAGGGCGGATCGATTGGGCATTGACGCGTGGTTGAGCAACTCGACACCTGGCTCTGCGCCATCACGTCAGCGGGAGGAAGCGTGAGGGAATGCAGGGTGTGGCTTCGTCGCCGAATTGCAAGCGGTGCGCAACGCCACACCTGCACAATCGCACCATCACCATGACATAAGACCTGCCACACGATTGGCTGTGCCAGAGGCAGCCCTTGCCGCAACGCATATCAGCACCTGCCCTACAATTAGCTTGCAATCCGTGCCGAGCTGTTGTCTACCTATCAGCAGCCATGGACAGTGCAGCAGCACAGCAAGGCGGCAATGATGGGCCAGATGGAGGTGGCCATGCAACCTCTCGTGGCCACCAAGTGTGTGTGCAGACCAGTTGTCGGAATGCTGCTAACGATTTTGGAATGGGCGAAGATGTCGCACTGACAAGAAGACGTCGTCGACACAAGGATCAGTGCATGCAGCGGGGCGAGCAATCCTTTGCGCTTGCATTCACAGTCAAGAAACACCAATCACACCGCGATCCATGCCTCCCCATGGTGAACGCTTGATTGGTCTCTCCTAAGGTGTGATCTCTGCTGCTATGAGTGCGTCGGCATTCTTTTCGTACACCTACTTTGGCAGCGATTAAGGGGGGCACCGACGTGCTACCAATAAGGCCTTCCACCATCACGTGTCAACATGTGAGAAGGAATGAGTAGGCGTCTCTGCGATATTTCTCCTTGGCGTGACGACGATTGGGAGATGCCAACCGCTCTGTCGGTTTGCTTTTGGCCAAGGTACGTACGTCGAAGGGGTGGCGTGAATGGAGGGAGAGGAGGAAGGACGTGCCGTGAACAACGCTAACACCGCGACTACAAGTAACCATAAGGCGGTGGGAGGGAAAGAGGCGAAATAGCGCACGTGTCCACTCACGCCGTGTGGATAAGCGAGGCAGGAAGTGAACGAGGCGTTGACACCTATCACAAATCTCCCATCAGACCACGGAGAGGCCACAAGGCCACACTTCCCTGCACTTCTTTCGCCTTTCCCTTGCTCGAGTGTTCGGCCAGCGCAAAGTCTACAACCATCACTTGACATCCGCTTCCATAATCTACTTATGTTCATCACTGTACTGTCGCTGTGTCTGTGTGCGAATGCATTAGAAGTGCCTTTTGGGCAACTCCAACTTCTGCCGATGGACCCGTCAACTCAGCAGTGCCATCAGCATTTAGCACTCGGGAAGGAATTAAATTGTAGGAGCAGGCAAGCAGGCAAGCAAGCAACTGTTTTTCTTACCAAAGTTGATGGTGGCGTCATGGTGATGCACGGTGGAAGCACGGGTCCGCCTTGAATACATTCTTTGCCTGGTTGAAAAAATGTAAAAGTAAAATGACCAGTTTTTGAAAAAAAAGCCATGGCTAGAATCATCGTCTCTTCCACTTTCCTTCCCTCCCTCCGTCCCTCCTTCCCTCATTTCCTCCCTTCTTTCCTACCTCCCTCCTCGTCGTGAGTACATTTATGCTCTTTTGGGTGATAAATTTCAATGAATGAAGTCCTGACAAATTTGAAAATTGTTTCCTGTTAAGGTGGTAAGGGGGTGAGAGGAGCGCCTTCCTACCATTACTCGGCCAATTTTCCAGCTATGCGCAGGGAAGGAGGGTTAGGTTTGATGCATTCGGTTAGGACTCAACACTAACGCCGTCAGTGCTACCGTCGAGTCGTTCAGTCTGAATGTGTCATGCAAGAACTGCTCAAATCGAATGAGTGGTGTGTTAGTTACCCAAGTCATATGCATGTGATGCAAGCAAATGCTGACTACTTTGTCCACGTGGTGTGGTTCCATACTTGACTTTACATCACCCATTTGGCACCGCCTCATGGGGAAACCGGCAAACAAGACGATCCCCGCTAGCAAGATTGACGCTAGCGTCACAGTGATGTGCAGTGACGTCGATTTCAGCCCCCAATTGGGCTTCATATGACACATTTGCACCCCTTCTCGAATATTGTCCCCTAGTTCAGTTGAAATAAGCCTTCACATCCTTGCACCTTGCTTGGTTGCATGTTTGTGCTATCTGAAATCTGAAATCCCAATAGAATGCAATGTCATAGGCAATGAGTCAAGCCCTACTAGGCCCCAATAGGTCTAACAGTTCATGCTTGGGGTAGAAGAAGGATTGCTGAATGAATGAATGAATGAATGAAATGAAATGAAATGAAATAAATAAATAAATAAATAAGTGGATTAATGAATGAATGAATGAATGAATGAATGAATGAATGAATGAATGAATGAATGAATGAATGAATGAATGAATGAATGAATGAATGAATGAATGAATGAATGAATGAATGAATGAATGAATGAATGAATGAATGAATGAATGAATGAATGAATGAATGAATGAATGAATGAATGAATGAATGAATGAATGAATGAATGAATGAATGAATGAATGAATGAATGAATGAATGAATGAATGAATGAATGAATGAATGAATGAATGAATGAATGAATGAATGAATGAATGAATGAATGAAGTAGGGGAGGATGAGGAATGAGGCTTCCTTCTACTCTAATTACGACTGTCAGTATCAAGACGTAGATAGGAGGGAGGTAGATGATTTTAGATCAAACAGGCTTAGGCTCTAGCGTAAAATGGTCAATGCTGTTGCCAGATCTAAGGGTGGCATGGGGCAAATGCTCACAAGAAGTAGATGATGCATTGGCTGCCAATGCTGCGCATACGTGACACGAAAGAAAGCGACTGCTTCTGCCAGGTGTCACAAGTTCTGCCTTCATCCAAGTTGCACGCCGAGCGTTACTTCACCATCTAATACCCACACGAAAAGTGCATAACTATCCTGCCATGAAGGATTTCAAATGGCTGACAAAGCATCGCCCTTCATCATTCCTGCCTCGATGCATAGCCGATGGAGCATTGTTCGCTGCCAGTCCGTCACCTCCTCCATGTGGCTCCACTCCATCCACTTTGGGGTGTGACGCATGGAGCGTTTCTGTGTCTCGTGGACTCAACACCAAATCCAATTGCGCAAAAAGGAGGAAAGTGAAATGCAAGTGGTATTGGCTACTGCTAACATACTTGCTCGTGCATAAGGCGAGTGGTCTCCAAGTGCTCCTTCAGGGCGAGTGTTCGGCAGATGAGTTGCAACACCTGCTAGAAGGTTAGGAAAGGATCGTCATTTGTTTGCTCATTGGCCTACTATGAAACTATCTGCAACCAAAGCTTGCCTTAGCTGCACACCTGCTTCAAACTAGTGCCAGTTCATGCCACTGCTATCTTCATGACTTGCAATAAGACCGGCAAACGCGCCCAACCAAACATAGGAGTGCGCCGAATTCGGAAACTCAGCAATGGAGCCATTATTTGGCTTCGTTTTGTAGTTTATTCGTTCCTTTGGAAATAATTGGCCTTGCAGTTGTCCATACCAAAGATTCACCAGATGCACGTCTTCTCGATTTGTAGTAATGAGGGTAAGCTTTCAAGACACTGAACACAGAGGACGCCCATTTGCATTGGTGAGTTGTGAGATCCATGGCCAAAATCGCATCTCTCCTTTAGAAGGCGTTGCAAAGCTTGCCAGTAAAGGAGGGCACAACTGGGAAAGCGTGTTTTGGTAAACGAAGGCTTCAAGTAGCCGACACAACTGGACAGCTGCATCATTTCGGAGAGGCGTGCGCCGTGAAAGGAATTGCATTCTCTTTCCTGAAAATAAATTCATTTCCCAACATGCCCTTATTTTCCGCCTCTCCTACGTAAACAATGGAAATGCACGCATGGTAAGCTGACGCTTGATTGGCATTTGTAGCGAGGAAGATGCAAAAATTGGCAGGGCATGAAGTCATGCAGACTAGCATATCCTCGCTGGAGGCAATGCAAAGGCATTAAGTGGGGCCTAAACAGAAGAGGGCATTTACCGGCACCGAAGTAGCGTTGATGGGCGCACGCATGGGGTTGTGTGCAAGTGAAGCGATGAAAAGCACCACCTCAATGTGCTGCCCTGCAAGCCACAAAGCAGCCATCCAACGTTCCCTTCCACCGCCTTCCAGTCAGCAGTGGAAAATGTGCACCCACCGACGGCAGGACGAATCGCGTATTCATTGATTGATTGATTATCGATTTATCAGAAATTGATTAGCCACACAGTGAGTGAGTTGCGCTCGCTGTCAGTTAAAAAGTGCTCTTTTTCGTGGCCTAAGGGACTGCAACCGATCAACCGAGCAGCGTAGATCGGGTGGCCTCATTTATTTATTTATTTATTTATTTATTTATTTATTCATCTATTCATTTATTTATTCATCCATTCATTCATTTACTCAACCATTCATTTATTTATTCATTCATTTATTCGTTTATTCAGTTATTCATCCATCTACCCGTTCATTCATTCAAACGGACGCTGGTTTGACGAACGAGATGTCCAACTGCAAAGACAGTAGCATTGATGAAGCGTTTGGGAAGTGGTTGTCAAGGCGTCTTTGTCCAATGGAAGGTGGGTGTATGCAGCATCTTTCCACCTTCATTTATGCCTCTAAACACGTCGAAATGACAGTTGATGACATTGTTGATTACGTTGCAATGACTTCTTATCTAGCATGACCAGAATGAGCCATGAGGGCGACTTTTCATGCGTTCACCTTACAGAGCATATTTGCACGATTTCAGTGCAACGTATTCCATGTCCAGCCACCATTCAGCAGGAAAATGTTCTTCCACCACGTAATCTCTTAGCAGCAACATACCTTAGAGTTGTACACTGTCGGTCTGATAGGACCTAACACCCCGATTGCACTAGGCTGGCACATACGCTGACCTCAACAACAAGAATGCACCTCATTAAGAGGTATGCTTAACTCTCCTTCGATGACTTAGTTAGTGCTTAGTTTTGGCACTTTTTGCATGCAGTGGGTATGCATGCAGTCAGCTTTATGAGACTTATCTTCTTCTCCATAGCATTGAGCGAATGTCAATCATCATCCAAAACAGTTTATCAGAGATGCGGTTCGAGCATCGCGACTTTGCAATAGTTTTGATCAGCCGCGTTCAGCGTTCAACTCATAATTGTACACGATTTTTAAGGCAGAGCGATGGACGACTAAAATTAGCGTCCTATTACTGGCTGCGTCACTGTCCGTTGACGCTGTCGGATGAATGCTTTTAAGATTCTAAGTAACTTCAACAAAAGTCATGCCAATGGAGAGGCATTTGTACCTTATTTTAGTGATCCACAGCTTTGCTGAACCTGTCTTGCATGAACATGGTGAAGAACAACTATTTCAGGTTGATTAGCTTTAAGTATCACGCTGAACTTTAAGCCCTGGCTTTTGCATTAGTGGATGGGTGTTTGGATCACTAAGAAGCTGGTAGTCAGAGGCATGTCTTTTTTTGTATTCCTTGCTTATAGACCAAGAAAAGTGGGAATCCGGTTGTGATTCAGGCTACACAGGCGGAATTTCAAGCACTTATGCATCTATCCAGGTGAAGGCAGTGTTTGCCCAGGTCCAGAGTACTTACTACCTCGGATACAGAATGGTAATTCAGCCTTCTCCTTTCATACACGTCAATTTTAAGCACGTTTCCACTGCCAGTTTTGATGTCCACTTTAAACTACTAAACTATGATGAGCAAGAGATATTGGCAACGCTTGAAATCCTATACCTTTCCGTCGCTAAATGCTAAAGCAGAGGAGCATAGTGTAGCGCCCCGAGCATTCCTAAAAGGAGAGAAGGCTAGGTGTAGGTCAGAATACATGCATTCTAGACTGGAAGTATGGGTACTGCCGGCATGGCCGGCAGGCCAGCCCACGCAGCTAGCTTCAAGGTGGCTGCCACTGATATCCGACCAACCAACAGTTCAAACAAACAATACGCTACATAGCCCCTCTCTTCTTTTGAGCGTTGTCCTCGACGCGTCTCTTCATCCACCTCGTGCGTCAGCCATCACAACGTAATCAATACTGCGAGAAGCACTCACGAGCTAACCGTGCCACACGCCGACGTCCAGCGCAAATGAGGCGAAATTCGACACCACCTCAATGACCCCTTATGGCGGTCCGACTCCACCTGCAGGTCCGCCCGGCTTGCCAACTAACTTCGGAGTAAGAGGTTCAGACGACCATCACTGCATCCTTCGAGATGTTAGTTTACCGGCAGCCTTTCCAGATGGTCCACGGCTAGGATCGCTTCAGTTGTTAATAGCTTTCCTGTGGAGCACGGGAGTGGAATAGTATCGAAGATAAACACAGTTCCTAGTCCTTCAGCTAAGGCACTTCTTCTGCACCGTCGTAACGTGCTACTCGCAGGACAAATCTAGGTAGGAAATGCACAAATTCGGGTCCGCTTTCCGCTGACACCACTGTAGCGCCCCAAGCATCCCCAAAAGAAGGAGAGAAAGCCAGGTGTAGGTCAGAATACGTATACTCCAGACGAAAATTATGTGCTCTGCCGGCATGGCCGGCAGACCAGACCCGAGACTGGCTTCAAGGTGACCGCCACTGATATCCGACCAACCAACGGCCCAAACAAACAAATGCTGCAAAAAGATTTAGAACACCTTATAATAATGGTTTTATTACCTATCTTTTGCTCACCAAAATATCAATGAAGTCTTTTGTCTCTTATGAGAAGATTGCTATTTAGGACAGTATGATCCGCCACCAAATACACCTTCCGGTGAGTTTTAGCTGATTATTTCAACTTTGACACGAGCACACTTAATATTAGGGGTTGAATTTTTTTAGTTAAAACAGAATTATTGTTGCACTGCCTCGTTCTTCTCTTTTCTCTCTTATTGCGACGAATAGCTCAAACTTGAGTTTATTACGCGATAAAAGTTTTTTTCGCCAAAGCCTCCTTTCATCAAGTCGGTCTCCGTGCGTCGGAACGCAGCTACCGCCCCCAGGTTGACCAAAACCAGTGTTTCAATGCAGACCAATTTCAGGATATGCATTCCAGTTCACATGAAGGTACGTCGCTAATAGAAACTCGGCCTCTTTCTCCATGCGCCTCGCATAGGAAATAAAATTTCAGATGGCATTTGGGTGTTCTTAAAAGGCATAAATTCACTCCACTGGATTGCTTTCCAATTACTAGATGCAATTTCGCTTTTCAATTCAGATCTCAAAGAGACATCCATTCGTGAACAAACTAGTGTGGAATGAATTGATTTGCCATCAAGATGGCTGTGTTTCAGTAAGTAAAAAAATGATTGACCTCAGCTAAAGTCACTTAGAGGACATGAAACGCCTGCCATAAAACAATTTGCTCTTGCTGCAAATAAATCGTACTCGCCAATGTCAACTAAGCGAAACGATGAAGTCGTAGCATGCCGGATAAGAGAACAGGTGGACTTAACATCCATTTTGATCAATCTAATCGCTAACAATAATCTTTTTGCCTTAGATTACTAAATGCCCCATTTCATCGGCATAATAAAGAAGCCCCAACCCCTTTATTCCATCGCCTCGACTTCTCTACTGCCTTATCACCAAGGCCTTCCAGCGATAGGGTAGGACACATTTATTTTTGGCAAGTATTTTTGCTTACAACTTATGCATCATAAAACTGTACATTTTAAGTGATTTCCTCAGGCGAAGAAACTGGCTTCTTTTGAAAAAAGGACTCTTTACTTTTTCATGAACTATTTCGGCCTGTTGCGGGGTTCGGTTCGATGCACTTACACATCCGGGAATGCAAAAATGTGCCGCTTGGTGTTTTAGTGACGGGTCACTTGGGGCTCCATCGCTCCGTCCCTTTCGGGTGACTTGGCATCCGAGTCCTTCTGCGGGTGGACAATAAATCTTCCACCCGATCACTACACCTTCTTTACTTAAATGCGCTTATCAAGAGACCACGACCAATTCTATGAATAGAGAAGCGTGGAGTTCATTCGATGCATTCCACTGAGCGGTTTCTTTGTCCCGAAACACTTATGATCATTCATATCCAAGAGGAGCATGGAACTTCAGCTACTCAGCCACAGCTGGAAACACAACGCACTAAAACTATTCCAGTTGGGATTTATGAGAGTTTGGTCTTTGCTCAAGGTGGACTCCATGCACACCTGACACTAAGGTTATCAGATCGTGGGGTGAGAGTTGATGGAAGCAATTCTCCAAACAAGCAAAATGCCAAATTTTACTTTACACGTAGCTTTCTAGCTGAATTAATGCCCACCACAAAACGAAACCGATTGCTTGCGTGCACGCATTGTGTATTGTCATGTTAGGGCCAACTTAGCTTGCTGGACAAAACTTGGCTCGAACGCTTGATGATAAGGACTGTAGCAAGCACCTACTAAGTGAAATGGGCTGCTACGCTTCATATTGGATCCCGCCTGGATCTAACTGACTCAATTTGTAGCAGCTTCCCAAAGAGTTGAACGATATTATTTAGCAGAAAAAAGGATTTCTTAACCATTGATAATGTCTAAATTTGTTCCATAGCACGAACGACATCACAGCCACTCGAGATGTGAGAAAGAGCTGAATCAGATTGTAAGCAAACTTAAATGCATCCAAGAGGGTAGGCAATAGCTGCGTGCTTATGTTACCTCAGTCTTCGCATTGAAATCATTCGTTTCGCACTGTGATCATTTTTAAATGCCAACTATCCTGCCGTGAAAATGAGCCCAAATGTAGCAAAAATAACATCGAAATCGGCAACAAATCTTAATCTTAGAGTTACAAACATGCCGCAGCTGAGTTTGTAACACATCACACTCTTTTGGGATCCGTAAAACAATATTAGGCTATTTTTTAGGAGATCTGCACGTCGCCAGTAGTAGCCTTATTTAGATTAGTTCCAGTTGAAAGTGAGAAAACATCGCATCTATGCGAATTTGCTAATATTTTTGGCACATACGCTGCCTTACACACGCATCGTTCTAAGGCATGAGTCGAGAAACCGACTTCATCCCGGTCTTCTCGATGGTGTTAAACGTGGCAAGCAGTTCTCTCGTAGACTGATCATTTACAAGCCATAACCCTGCCTCTGTTGAGTAGCGTTACTTGACCAACACTTCGAAGCAGAGCCTAAGGACACGCATGCTCCAGCGATTTACATGAACAAAGCTACTAAGCACAAATGATTTGCATCTTGGGCACAAAGTGCGAAGTCTAATCATCTAGCAATTAATGCTGCCAAATCATGCATAAAAGGCTTGATTTTGGACCATAAAATGCAATTCATTCTTACCCGAGTTGTGTGCCAAGCAATGCCGACCGCAAATTTCCGCTTCCGCATAAGAGTCGCTAAGGCCGCCGTACTTGGCCAAACTCGTTGCACTCTTGTAAAATTCGCATTCTTCCATGCTGCCTTCATCAACTAATCCTCCGTAATTGCGTTTGGTCTTAAATATCCATGACCCATCTTCGCCTGGCAGCGGATCCAATGCAACTACGAAACAGAAAGCAGTTACCGCTTATGCCCTTAAAAGTGGGGTGAAAAATTGCATTAACCAAATGATGTTTTGCTTACCATAATGTGCAAACTGACGTACAATTGTCTTTAGAAACGCAGAAGGATTGGATTTCAATTTTTTTCACTCAATGCTTTTCATTCAACACGTTTGACCAACTGGATGGGTTTTGCCGCCCTTTTGAGTGAAAATCCGTAGCTAGTCGTTGACATGTGATAAAATTTGAAATCAACTTGCTTTTGTATTCTATTTTTTGCTCTAAAATGGAATCCAGGATGAGGTTGCCTTCATTACTCCACTTAAATATGGCCTCATCTGCCAATCCCATTCCATGTACTCTACTACACGAACCCTTCCTGGCATTCTTGCCTAACCTCCATCTAAGCGTCCGCATATAAAGCCATAGCATTTGCTAATGGCACGAATTACCGCGTTTTTAGGGCCTTCTTTGTAAAAGGTATAACAGCGTGGAGCTATGCAGCGAATGAGATTCATGCCACTTAACCTTATCGATAAAGGTTATCACAAAGGATGCATTACTGACTGCTAATTCGGCACCGTGTCAAATGCGAATTACTGACAAAAGATCAGATCTGCAGGTCAGGCTAGCGAAGCAAGATGAAGCCACAAAGATCCTCTAAAGGAAACCCAACAATCGTAGACTTGGACTTGATACCTTGCCTTCAAACCCAAATACAAACCACTAACCCGTCCAAGTTCAACAAACATCCCCTGGCAATGCAGTCACATGCAAAGGCCATTTAGCAAACCCCACCGACATTCTAGTAAATGCCCACTAAAATGAGACGATGGTATCGTTGGGATAAGTTACGGAGGCATTGCGCCTTACCGCCCCAACCGGTGTCTGCCTGTTTGTAGCACGAGGCTCCTGCAGTCGCGTTTCCCGGACAGTCACACAATCGCAAGCTGGCTGATCAATTAGGTACACCCCGGCTCATAACCCAGAAAAGACTATCAACCTTTACCAACTTTATTGTCATTTCCCTAGTCATGATTTTGAGTTAGGCAGCACGTCACAAATGCCTGTCACATTACATCGAGCGCAGTTCCATTCGGGGCGGTAAGAACAACGTCCTAGAGGCCTAAGAGGAGTCTGAAAGAAGGTCGGTGTCAGAGAAATAACACACTCACCCATTGTCCAGGCGAACCGACTCAAAGATTCAGCGCCTTAAGCAGTGGTCGCCTTAGCATCGTTTAAACCGCAATCACAACTGATTCAGATGCTGTACACTACTTGAGTGCATGATTGTACGCCCTCTTGACTAAATGCAACGACAATCGCAGTGTTCCATTACCTAAAAAGGCAAGCTATATTAAGCATGTGGCTTACTCAAGGTAATTATGTATTAAGGCAAAATAAAGCAATCATTCTAAATGAGTTTTAAATGTTTGGGCAAACAAAAGCACCGCCAAACACTGAACAACGTGTACAAAGACGACTGAAGACATGAATTCCCACCCACCTCCAACCCCAACCATTTTTTCTTACTCTAATTGCACCAAATCTATACACCTTCGCAAGCATTTACCAATCGTCCCAAAGGAATATGTGCTATCACTTAAGAAATGTATTTACATCACGAAGATACACCTGCTCCCATCCACATCATATAAAACCAAGAAATTAGATAGCAGCTATGGGCTTATGCTACCATACCTTGCCTGCTCTCATCCAACAGGAGCTGTAACATTGCCCGGCTAAGGTAACATGGCTACCCAGGAGACCAGAAGTCTACTAAACAAAGCATTACGTAGTCCCCCCCTTCGTCGGCGAGCCTCAACCACCAGCCGTCATGAAGCACCGATTGCTACAAGACAGCCGTGATGGTCGATGTAATCGAGGGGACGCTCGACTACACCACGACAGGCCCTTCCTGCCATCTACTAGACTTCAAGCATCTTCCTGCTTGCAGTCCGAATTCCAGCACACCCTCATTGAAATATCCAGGCAAGCACCGTCAGTAGCTATCGCAAATAAACAAGTTTCTCAGCCTCAAACTGAATTACTTCACTGTCCAAAAGGCAAATACAGCCACATCAAGATTTACATGCTTCCACACAGCCCCATTTTACGACAGGTCCTCACTGCACCGACCAAACCTACACTAGCAACAGTGACGCGAAAAGGGAAGAGCTTCAGCGAGGCAATCGCAACCATTCCTAGTCTCTTTCTTTCCTCCTATTTAATTAACTAATCATGCTTAAAAACAACTACAGGAATACGCCTGGCGCATGTACCATTCACCAAGGACATAATCCATATGATGAGAAGAACAAAATAATCTTCACGTAAGGCAGCGAAACTCATACAAAGCCAACGAAGCAGCCAGAAGAACGGTACCAGCTAAACGTATTAATCCAATTTATTTTGCCAAAGAAAAAAGATAAAAAGAACACCCGCTAGGTGCTGATACAAGCAGAGTAAATGTATCCAGAATCCAACTTTAATTCTACCCGCGCACATAAATACAAACCCAGCGTAAATTCACGAAAACCCAAAACACCTCATAGGATGAAATACCTAGCTCAAGCGCAGCGTAAACAATGATGCAATGACACAAAACAAAGACTGGCTTGAAATTTGCCCTACAATTAGCGACCACAATCATATGAGCATAATTAGCAATATTAATGCAGAACCCCAACGACATAGCATTATTAAAACCAGAAGCAACAAACTAACCAGCATGTGAAACTTCTTCTTCTAACACGCATGCTGACAAGAGCACCCCAGTTCTGCCATCAAATCCACAATGGAGACGATTCGCCATAACACAGGATTACTCATATTAGCGCCCATAGTCATAGTAACTGCATCAAAACCAAAACTGCCAGATGGGCAAGGGAGCCGAAGTATATGCTGAAATAAGATGGGGTCCTCTCCACCTGCTTAATTACATGCGGAATTGAATATACCACCAGGAAATAACCATAGTTACAGCACCTACCGAAGCAGGAAAAGTCAACAATGATGAGACAAGAGCAATGCAAGAGGGAAAATAAATTCCACGAGACAACACGTGCATAACACACTGGCCGACCTAAAATCTGATGACGGAAACAGGAACGGACAACAAGTTCTTCCCACGCCGCCATCCAAGCTATTGCTGATTAATAAAAAGCAATTGACGGCACTGAAAAGCTTGCACTCAAGGCAACCAAAAGAGGTGGGTTTGAATTTGATTACCCACCTATAACATCCGGTAGCTACAACCTGCAGCAAAAAACCACCGTCTAATAATTTACGACCAAAAAATTACAATCCAAGAACAGAGCACTAAAACAATGACCCATGAAATTGGCACAAGTTAATATCAAGCCAACTGAACGCAATCTCAACCTCAAAAAGGTGCGAATCTTACCCGCCAGATTATAGCCCACACCAGATGTCTACTTCATGGACAAATCAACCGCCACTTTCACACGATGGTAGAGGAACCCCAGGTGTCTCCTAAGCATCCAGCCCTCACTTATGTTTGGCACATTAAAACGAGAACCGGACACATTAGCAGAAGCTCAACAATTAGGACGCATTTGGTTATTCTAGATTCTAACAATAAAAATTATTTTGCAAAAGTTTTTGAGTTAGGCAATAAAAGCTATTTTTCATAACATCACGCCCTGCGCTGGCACATTTTGAATGAAAGAATTTTCTGCACCAACCATATCAAATGCAACTAGTAAAAACTGTGCGTGTTTATGTCACTTTAATCTTCTTAAAGCTTTAAATTCTTACTGTAAGCCGCAGAGTGGGCACAAGTAACAACACTACCATGGCGCCGATTAACCAGATATCCTCAGCTTTTGAAAATAAATAGCGGATGCAAACGATTTCTTATTTGGGTTATTAGCTGCTAATATTGGTTAGTGAATAAAATGCCAGGTGTTGGTGCTTGAGATTAGTTAACCGTGCCCCATATAATCCATTTAGGAAGAGGCGATTCAATCTCAAATCGACTCACTGCAAAACTGGGTGATCTAGCTGTTTCCGTTTTTATCTGGTGCATTACTTTTTAGAATTTTGTACTCCATCACATATTTTTCTGCCGTGCATGTCGAACAGGCGTTGAGCTTCACAGAATTGCATGCATCGAATCCGTTAGGTGAGGCAGAAAAAAGCCAAGAATGATATGCACATTACTCGAAATAGATAATTTTAATAGTATATGCATGACAAAAGGGGTGTACTTGCCTGTTTTTTTAATTTTAACCTCAGTGCAATCCAGATTTGTTACGCGTTTGGCCTACTAGAAGGAACTTATGGCGTTGTCGGAGCTAGTGTGAGGCATCCTGCACCACAGGCTTCTCTGAAATGATAAAAGTTTATTAGTTGATTTTGCGCGGCTAAATCTGAAGAAGGATGCGCTAATAAATATGGCGATGGTCGGCGGCATTCAAAATGCTATCGTAAAAAGTGCATTCAAGTGGAGACTTGTCATTGACTGCAAAAGAAGAGGGTCGAGGCTTGCATGCGGTAAACTGTCCAAATGCTTGAACCGTGTGGTAAAAGTGGCTACTTGTCAAAATTTGACGCATTGGATGCCGCTGCTGCTTACGGTCTCCGGCATCCTCGATGTATCATTCATGCCCGCATCGCATTCTTCAGCAGTGAGGATTCGATTATTCATGGGTGGGATGACCTCTTGATGAAGTTTGGGCA
Organism: Taenia pisiformis; assembly: GCA_023968675.1. Lineage (NCBI taxonomy): Eukaryota > Metazoa > Platyhelminthes > Cestoda > Cyclophyllidea > Taeniidae > Taenia > Taenia pisiformis. The sequence goes on along the minus strand of CM043737.1, from coordinate 6,772,256 downwards.
GGAGAGTGACACAAGGGATTGCCTTCTAAAGGGATTTGTCCCAGCCATCCGAACAGAGTGAGCGAGGTAGAGGAAATGATTTTGAGTAACGCCATTCATCGTAAGAATTACTTTTGGAGAGGCGATTGTATGCAAACTTCGCAAACAGTTGCGCGCAAATCGTTTGAGCAGGACAGTGCATATTGTGAAAGGACAGGTGGATTGAAGCAAAGACATGCTAAATTGATGGCCACAGGATTGATGTGGCAAGTAAATTTTATGCGCCTTCTGAGGTTTAGAAGTAGCCGCGAATTTAGTTTGGTGGCGATGGGTCAAAATTCACTAAGGAAGCAGAAGAATGTCGGTGTCATCAATGCCGCTAAGGGAAGTGCGAGAAAACCACAGACAAACGCAGAGCATATGCTGAAGCTGAAGCATAAAAATAAGAGGAAGGGCAGTTCGTCTTCGAAGCTAATGCTTGTGTAGCATAACACGAGGAAGACGGCAAGGCATGTGAGAGGTCATGAAACAGTACAGTTCCGATGTCTAGGGAGATGATAAAGTGGGTGTCTACTGGCAACATGGCGCCTAAAAGACCTGCTGGAGGGCAAGCAACACCCTAGACGAGGCGTGTAGCTCAGCACGTCAAAGACAATGTCTGATTTGTGAGCAATTGCTAAGCCAGAAAAAAGCGCAATAGTCAAATATTATTTCACCTGCTTCTGCTCAACTCTGCGAAACTCGAGGCCTTTAAAAGTGGAATTATGGTCGATAAAATGCCAGAACGTCTACCTACTCCTAGTTAACTAAAATAAGACGGGAACGTGTTTCAAGCTTACCTGTCACGTGCATGCTCAGGAGTGTCGACTCCTAACTGCAGCGATTTCACATTAGTTCGGACCTCTGTGGCTGAGTGCTAAATGCTCCCCTAATAAACCATTCAGCACCTGCAAATGGTCGTGAGCAGTAATGCCTACATCGCAAATGCCAAGCCGCCATCTTGGTGGCTTGCAGCAGCTGCAGGAAGTTAACCACTGCAACGAGATTGGCAGAGGATTCAGTAACGGTAGTTGCATCGTGATCGGTGAGCCTATAAAATGCCTAGGAAAGCCGTTAAGCACGAGTAAAAGTGAGTGGCATGCGCATGCCGATCAGGCATTAGCGCCCACACCGACACGTCTCTTAGGCTGCTTGTCAAAGAGCGGAGCATGGTCTTGCGTCAACTTCGTTCGATTACACGCCATTTGAGCATCATGTTTTGTAAACATTTTGCAGACCCTCCTCCACACTATTGAACGAACAACAATCACAAAGTTCTTTTCTTTTGTGGTGTCAGCAGTATCAATTGCTCTGCATTAAATCCAACCATTTCGGTCCATTAGGGTTGAAACGAGATGCCATGTCGGCATTGTGAATTCACCCACTTGGTACCTGACAGGCACAAAAACTAGAGGGTGCTGATCCGAATGAACGATTGTGCGACGACGATGGCAAAATAGCGATCAGTCACCGTTCAGCGCTACGACACAATCAACCGCCTATGCAAGCAGTCAATTAAGCCCAACGGCAAAACAACTGCACTGACGAATGAAGTTGCAATGCTTGTGTCAGCGCGTCTTTTAGACCGCCTCTCAAACAACTGAATGGGATCCTGCGTCAACTTTGTTGAATAACATTTCAACAAGTGCACATGTTTCTGAGGATGGCTTTGCTAGGCCGCTTCCACTGCTTCGAAGCATAAAGGAGTGTTGAGTAGGTTTTAAGGATGTAGTAATGCCCAGTGGGGCGTTAGCTAATGCAAACAGATTAGACAAATGTCGCAAAATTGTATTGTGTCGAGTTTCGCGTCCCATAGTGTCACGTGCCACGCACCAAACCACACTTTCGGTGTTAAATTCAACCATCCTTCCAACTTCTTCGTGCCACGTAGGTCCGGTGGTAGCGTAAGCTGGAATACTGGAATGTAAGCATGCATTAGTACACTATTCTTGCTATGAGAAGCATATAAGCAAGTCACGTAAAACGCCACCTCCACTTCTCGAACAAGGATCAACTTTTTTTATGCCTTGGTAACGGATAAACCAACGAAATCTCCGTTTTGGTTTGGCGTTGGCGTTAAGTCTGGTTGGGGTGGATTACGAGTTGCCAAACTAACTCAAGAGTAGAACTATTGGCCAAAATTCTACCTCTGTAAGGTGACTGCATTTGGCGACTTGAAAATGGGATAATCCATTCATTCTTATAAATGGAAGGCTCACATATTTCCGCATTGTCTGATGCCTCCCTTCAGGGATTAGCTTTGCGTGTGAACGTATGCATGGATGCAAATGAGGAGGAAGGTAAGTAGAAGGTGCAATGCGTCCCAATCGGCAACTTAGGAAGCACATCGAAGATGTCCCTGCCCAATTCAACAAGGCCACATTCCAACGTCTGTTCACCCTCCTCTCGAAACGAAGGGCAATAGCAGCTGAAGCCTAGCACTTTAATACTCGATTGTTTCTTTGCACCTCTCGTTGACTGAGGCTCGCAATCGTTGACTTCCACCAGCACTGTAAGCACTGTAGGAGGTGCCAACATGTCGGTGCCTTCTCCTGTCGGCTATAACTGCGCGCATCAAAGGGCATTGTAAAAAAGGGCGTCAGTGGCTTCGTCAAGCAATTTCCTTAATTCGTTAGGTCGAATAATTTGTGGCTTCCATGCTACTTCGTTTTCATATGGCGCCAGTACAATGCGGCATGACACACTGGTCATTCAACCCGTGGACAATTCAACGAGGCGCCAAAAATGCGTGTGGCGCACAACAATGGAACTGTGATTTGATGTAGGCAAGATCCCGTCCATGGTGCCAATGAGGGCGAGGAAAATGGTGGATGCGTGCGTGGGTGCAAGATGATTGATGCGCTAATCACAGTGTAGTCAGAGCGAGTTGGGGGGAGCGAGGAGTCTAATCAAAACAATGATGAAAAAAGGCGATCGGCTGCTTGGCGATCAACCTCTCTGAAATATGCGAAGTGACTCGTTCAAAGCCAAGTCGCATTCGTGTGCAAGAAGTTCATCCCATTCCGTTTATGCCAAACAAATTGGATAAATCTTGCACTCACCGCTCTCCATTGCAAATGCGCCTCTGCAGCTTTCCAACACGACTTCACATGAGTGGATTTGCCTAAAGCAAGAAATCCACCGCAAGGGATAATTGGAATGGCAATTCAAGCCTTATTCACGGGGCAGGACAGTCAGTCTAGGTGGCCGGCCAGGGTGGGAAGGCACCAAGAGGACGACGGAGGCAACAATAAACAGCACTTACCATCAGCCACTTGATGAGACGCATTTGCCTCAAATGATCACTTTGTCACCTGCTTTGGGGGAGTGTCTTGAGGAGATCGTTAAGCGTGGATGCTGTTTTTCTCCTTTCGTATCTAATGCCTTCGCTTTGGCCTTTAACAAGACATGAGTATGGACCAGTTTGAATTGCTGGGCAGCTGTAAAGGTGAATCATGTCCCCTGCTTAGCGCACGCAAATCTTGTGCATAACGGCATAGTAGTGCATAAATCTCACTTGCCCTATTTCATTGTGCTCGATTGCTGGTACTAATCCTAAAGCGAACCGAATCATTCTTTTGGGCTTCTAAAATTACACAGAAGATGCCAATTCTGCAACCGAATGAGGCTTCTGTGCACCAGTTCCTGTGGCTTTAATCAGTGTCGGCAATTTTCAACAATGAATGCACGGTATCCTATATACACTTTCTGTTGAGACAAAACGTCGTGGGAAGGGAAGAATGGCCTGCTTTACCTGTAAAATTTGCACCGAAATCAGACCTCCTTGGTCACCTCAGCCTTGGCCAAAATGAGAAAGCCATGGACGAATTCGGGGTGGAGAAGGCAAGATGCAATCTCCGTAGGAGTATCCGAGTCAAAGATCCCATTTGCTGTGTAGGGTTCATTCTCACTGATGACGATGGAAACTCTAGAGATCGGTTCTCGCTCCACATGATGCCTTCCCAGTCACCCTCTGTGATACGTTTAAATGTACTGGGCAGTGATTAGTGCTAGAAGCGAAGACCCTTGCACTCGGTTCCCTCCATTCGCCTTCCAGCAATCAAATTGAATTTGGAAGTCAGCTGCATCGCTTCACACACGAATGTGCTCGAAATCTGCCTAGTTAATGTTAAACAGAAAAAATTCACAAGTCTGCGGCAACAGTTGTTTGGGTAGTCAGCCTGAAATGCGAAGAACCCAATTGCTCTAAGCGCAAACGGATGGAATTGGTTGAACTATACGAAAATGATAGCAATCTTTACCACATCAGCCACACACAATGCCTAGTCAGAACGAGAATACCCACATTAGGAGCTTCCCATGGCTTCCTGAACAGTCAGCGTCATATTGTGACCACCAAAGTATTCACATCGCGGGGCTGTCAACGACGTCTGTGCACAAGTGCTTGTACCTATTTAAAAGATGATTCTCACCCATCCCCTTGAAGGCCAACAAAGTAGACGTGACTCAATTGTAAGGTGAATCCTTCTGTTTTTGGCAGTGGCCACGGGGCACCCCATTCTCGGGTGCCTGAGAGGTTTCGCACGACACAGCAATTTAAAGCTCACGAAGGGGCCTTGCATTTGCACTGGTAAATAACACCACAAAAAGCATTGTTTTTCAGCAAATAGGCTCTGTGTGCACCTTCATTCCGTGGATTCTTTTGGGGTACGTTGCCAAAATTCGTGTTTAATGGAAGATAAATTGCGCATAAATGACGACGGTTTCTGTGACACTTCCTACTTTTCATCTGCGTGGCTGCATTCAAGCGAAAGGAGCAGCAACGTGGACACTTGATGCACGCGAGTCAACGTAGTACACAGTGGACAGACGGCCAATGGTTATATTCTAGCCAGACTGACATGCCGTCTGCACTGAATGCCAAATGAGATGTGAATGAGTTCTCAATTAGTGGTTCACTTAATGCAGCTGCTAGGTGTCAAGGTGGTGGCTTGATATTTGCGATGTAGGACTCACTACTCACGACTATTTGTATTTGCTAAATGGTTTATTAGGGTAGCATTCAGCGCTCAGCCACACACTTCCCATCTGCCGTGGAATTATTGCAGTTGGTGGTCTACATCCCTGAGCATGCAGGTGACAGGTAAGCTTGAAACGTGTTCCCTTTTTATTTTAGTTAACTACGAATGTGCAGACATGTGGGCATTTTATCTACCATAATTTCACGTTTCAAGGCTTCTCGAGATCTTCAACTTGCTGAGCTACGGCCGCATCCAGCATTTTGCTTGCCATCCAGCCGGTCATTCAGGTGCCTTGTTGCCAGTAGGCACCAATTTTGTCATCTCCCTAGGCATTGGGACTCTACTGCTTTATAACCAATCACATGTTTTGTCGTCTTACTCGTGTTAAGCTACACAAGCCTTAGCTTCGAAGACAAACCATCTCTGTGCTTGTACTTACGCTTGAACTTCAGCACATGCTCTATGCTCGACTGCGGCTTACTTGCAGTTTCCTTAGCAGACGACTCTCGGCTTCGACTAAGGAAATGCTAACGGTTGGTGGAGGCAGACCAATGGACCTGGGGTGCGTTGTGCGGCTTGGATGACAAGCTTTCGTCTTCAACCGACCCTACTGGACACGAAGTCACAAAGTGTGCAAACGCGTCTAACCGCATGGTGGAACGTGCAAAGAACGTAGGGAGGAAAGCAGGGAGGTGCAAATAACTCGACAGCAGTTGCAGAGAAGTTGATGATATAGGCTTGCACTCGACTCTTCAAATGTGTGTCTTCAGCAGAAGAGCAGTTTCGGTTAGAAGAGGGGCAGACGTTAATCGAATTACTGGCTCGCCACTGAAGTGCTGACGTCAGTCAGACTGTCATTGGTTATTAGGCGAGGGTGCACTAGGTGTGGATTGGGATGTGCGCCGGTAATCCTACTTGCGGTGGAGTTAATCAAGTGAAGGCATTGGTTTTGCTCATAGGTTTACCCGCCGCTGGAAAATCTTTCATTTCTAATAGACTTGTGAACGAAAGCTCTAAATTCACGTGCATGTCAGTGCAATTTGATGACAACATTGCTTTTGGCGACTCGACGGATTTCAATGTGGGTTTTTGGACAAATGACCGATGTTATAGTGGAAGAATGAGAGAGCTGGTATTTATTCCAGTATCCGAGCTTTTCTAACAGAGTTTGGAAGTGGGGGTCATTTTTCCGGTCCCCAAGGTCTTCGTATTCGCCTCCCCAAACAGATAGTGGGAAATCGTCCTGTGGTTGTCATTTTAGATGACAATTTTTACTACCGAAGCATGAGGAAGCAATACTTTATGCTGTCAAAGGCATGTAAGTTGCTGAACGTTGTGCTTATGATAAGGCAGGTGTGCATACCTAACAGTTAGCCTCCGGACTCCGTTGAATTCATGCATTGAAAGAAATGCCAAGAGAACTCCTCCTGTCCCCTCATCAGTTCTTAATCGGATGAATGAGCGCTTTGAATGGCCGGACTCCTCAAGCTGTTGCTGGGAGCGAAATAATCTAGACTTGATTGGGAATGAAACCGGCTGTCTAGTTAGCACCATTGAGGCCTTCATCGATTCTGTTTTACAACAGCCTCTGGTATCCATAGACGTGGAGATACTGGAAGCTGAAAGGGAAAAGTCTCGTGCAATCAACAAGACGAACCCAGTTCATACTGTGGATGACATCTTGCGCTCCCTTGTAAATACCTGTGTCAGATCTTTATGTAAGTTTGGGTTTTCATTCATCTTCCAATTTGTCTCTTACAGCTTTAGATCTTAGGAAGAAATTTGGGAAAGATTTTAGCAAGGCAAAGGCTCTCACATTATCACAACTGAAGCCTGTGGTTAGCGAAAAGTTTGGATTACCACCTGTGGATTTCGAGGCGTGGGTTCAAGCCGCTTTCGCTGAAAACGTTACTGCAATCATTCCATTGAACATAAATTTTCCTTAATGCCATTTTGCACTCCCTCCTTGAGTCAGGAAATTGTCCAAATGAAGTACCTCCCAAATACAGTGTTAAATTGCTTTGATATTGGCTGTCTTGTTTATCTTTTATAGCTATCCTTTTTCTGGCAGGAAAGCCACATTTCTATGAAAGGTGAGCTCTAGGAATGTTGCGTTTTATTGCTTGGGCTTGATAGTTCAGTTAACCAGATCACAATTATCGATACGAGTGTAAAATTTGAGGCTCAAAACAAGTTGATCAAGTTCTGACGCGAATCAGCTTAACAGCGTAGTCAGAATCTTCTGTTTTCTGTTTCGTCAGTTCAAAGGTCATGTAGTCCGGCTTTATTGATTTGTGTTGAGGCGGCGCGCTCCGCGATTGGCAGACGGAGTGTGATCGTGCACGCGGAGTGGCAGAAGCCTTTGGGGAAGCATCATGCAGAGGTGTCCGCAGAACAATAAGGCAGCCTATGTGTTCGCCAGTCTGCCCATTGTGAGAACATCATATGGCCAAGTGAAGAATAACCCGTAAGATTTTTACCATAGCCTTCCCACAAGTGGAAATGGCACTGTTTTTACCCCTTAAAGAGATATCGGCACCTTGTCACTTCTCACTCTAAACTAGATTTAAGTGTTTCGATTTGCCCCTCCATGCTTCATCTTCTCTGGTTCTCCTTCGCCTGACAATTTATCAATCATTTTCCATTCATTTACCATCCACCTTCGTTCCGTTCGCTTATTACTACTTTTCAATAACTCGGTTCCACTTAACTTTATGCCACGATGCAATTTCCACCAGCCTAATCTATCGTAAGCCCTTGTGCATCACTTTCGTGTGTTGACTAGCTGATGCGCACAGGAGCTTGAAGGCTGGTAGTTGCGTGGCAAGAGCTGAGGTGTTTACCGTTGGCTGGTTTTGAGGTGTGTTAACCAACATTCTGCTGTAAAGCCTCTCTATCAGGTGCATCTGAGCTTGAATTTGAGCCAGTAGTTGTGCGTCTCGTGGATTTGGATTCATCACTTGAATGACTTTCCCCATGCTTACCTCATTCCGTAGAACCGAGTTTAAATAAGTAAGGTGACTTAAAAGACAAGGGTTATGACATTTTTCCACTTGCCTTTCGTCTTTTTGCCGCTAGTGTGGCCTGGCAACCTGTAGGGGTTTTCCCCTGCTCTTCTCAACACAGAAGACCATTCTGCCTAGCAATCTTGCTAATGTCACCCCTTTGAGCAAATTTGTTCTGCAACATTCCTCTTCATTCAGTTGTAATCTCTCTTTCTTCTTTAATGGTGGTTATGGGGAATTTGAAGGGCTTTCCGCCGCATGCCATCACGAGGCCGCCCATGTGCATCGCATCGTTCGTCCATTTGATCCTTTTAGTAGTACCCCTTCCCTTTGAGGGACTCTGCCGACGCTTGTCGGGAAGTAGTTTTTTTGCAAAATATGAAACTTGCGACCACTTTTTTTTAATTGTTTCATGGTGCTCACCTCACTGCCTTCATCTGATCAAGCCGTTTTTCTCGGAGCAGACTACGTGGCCTCACCCAATCAGCCTTCGAAGATTTTCTTCCTCCTTACAGGCAGAAAACACTAACCTTGCTTGGTGCCAATCCGGGCACCTATCAGAAGCTCACGCCCCCACCACCTGGGATGCCTGACTGTGCCGGGATCCGTGCCGACCTCAAGGCTAAACGAGCCATCAAAGCGCGCAAATTCGCTCCCAAGGAGTGCCGGCCTGGCGACACCCTGGCCAGCTTCATTGGACCCAGTAGTGAGTACCCTACTCCACACACATTTCACCGATCTTGTAGCAATTTCACACTAAGTGGCTGAGCCAAATTGAGTGCATAATTGGGGCAAACTCACACTGTTGACTATGAGAATCATTTTGCACCTCTACCAGCTGGTCGGCTTTAATCCTGTTACGGCGTCCATTTCAAACAGTGGTCTCATTTTTTCTTGCTCCATCTTGTAGGCATGTTATACGGTAGGTCAACGAAGGCTGTCGACCTAAAAAAGCATTTAGAGGAGATCGATCAGCCGGTGGAACGCGACGACTTTTGGAGTCAGACAGACGAGTTTATGGCTCGACCGCCCACACCAGCTTTCGTGCCCGCCACGACGGGAGCAGATGTTGCGACTCAAGTTGAAGCGTGGGAGGTAAGGCGCCAGCTTTGGATTTAAGTCTTCCACTTGCTTAGTCTTTAAATTTATTTGGTCAATTTGCGTTTGCTCATTTACGCTTCTAGCTCTTTGACTTCAATCTGGAAGTGATGCCGGTGCTGGAGGTGTTGGTTGGCAAGACAGTAGAGCAGGCGCTGCTTGAAGTGGACGAGGAAGAGGAGCTCCAAGAGCTTCGAAAGCAGCAGTACGTGCAGATGGAGATACGCGACGCCGATCTTGCAGAAGTCGAGCGACTCGAGGAGCGCAATCGTCGATACAGGTGATTTAAATCTGTCATCTCTGGGAGTGTAGTGCATTGCCTACTTCAAACTTCATTGTGGCTATGCAGGGAGGAGCAGGCGAGACGCAAGGCTCAAGGAATACAGGCAGCATGGATGCGAAAACGGACTGCAGACAAGGTTGCGGCCCGTTGTTTCACTAAGGCTTATCTGGAACCCCTTCTCCCCAGTGTTTACGAGCAGCTCACACAGCGTGGCTACTTCTACGACGATGTAGAATATGGTATGTGCCTCCTATTCCCTTTATACGCCTTGCAGCCTGTGTCACGTTGGGGAGGGAAGCGAACCAGACTGAGGCAAGCGTTGTGCTCATGTTCCCTTTTTTTGCAGAAATTGGGGTGGATTTCTTGGAGCCAGTAGTGCAGCGCGTTCTGTGGCTCAATCAGCTGGAAAGGCGCGCTCGCATTCTCGTGGATGGCGTCATGCGCGAGGTACGTGGACGTTTTCTCCCCTTCAACCATGTGTCCCAGAAACACAAGGGAGGCGATCCCACTCATTTGAGCACCTCTTTGTTGCACCACCTTGGGTTAATCAGTAGGACCTTGAAAGGTTTGAGGATGGAGTGAATTTAAATTTATCCAACGGTTGATAAAGAAACATTTGTAAATACTACTGAATGAAGTAGTAGTATCTCCTTTTCGAGAAAGTTTCCTCACCTCTAGTCCACCCCTCCTCCTTAACGATGGCAGTGCCCCTTGATATAAAATGCCTGTCACCATTCAAGTTGAATTCGCTTCTCCCTTGCAAAGGCGGTCGCCCAACGGCACACCGAATGGCGAGAGTTGGGCAGGGAGCTGATGACTCAGGCGCTGACTGACCTCTGCTACCCCATCATTGAGATGCGCGTCACACAGTGGGTGATGGACGATTTGATTGACTTCCTTGTCCAATGCGTGCTTGTGGTCGCTGAAGCACACAAGCTGATCGTAGATCAAACGCTACAGGAGGTGTTTGAGATGGTGCTCAATGAGACGGCCGAGTGGATAGAGGAGCAGCTGTCTTCGGAAACTGGATCAAAGTAGTTGCGATACCGTCCATAGTGGAGATAAGATTACCCTCCATTCCCGGTTTAAATATTTGACCTAATAGTAAATACAAATTCACGCATTTTTAAGAAGTTGGCTTATTCTCATGCTTTTCCAATTAGTTTGTTTTAAAGGTAAAAGTTTGCAGCTGATAAAAGAGAAAAAAAACGAGGAATGTAGCCTTGCATATCATTTTGGATAGTGAGAATGAAGCGTGGCTGATTTGAGAAGGGACTGACCTATGCGGAATGGTGGAACATTTTCCAAGATGAATAAGGTGAACCTGTACACAATCACACCGAGTATAGAAGGAGCTCTAATCGGCTTAGCGTTCGCTACCAACTAAACAAATGTTGGACTTAGTAGACGTGAAACAAGCCCATTACCAGGAGGAGAAGCAATGAGTGGTAGGCAACCCATGGTGGTGGACAGATACTGATGTGACATAAGTAGGTGTTCAGTCAAAATCAGGTGGGTGGTTTAGGGTTGGAGGCGAAGAGCGAAGGGAGGGACAAGGAGTATAGCGAGGGGTTTTTGTGGCGTTGAAGGGGCGCCGAATTCAATCTAGGTGGCTATGCTTGACGGGTATCCTCTCCTGGAGTGGTAACTAGGTCTCATTTGCGTGGGAAACTTAGCATTCGCTTAAATTATCCTCTATGCATCCGTGATGACCACGTGGCTATCTGAACTCGGGGGGAGATGTGAGGTGGCCTTGCTTACACTAACGAACAACAAAATGAGGTGAGGAAATTAACTTTAATCTCTAGTAGAAGGTTATTTGTGTGAAAATGTCTGGGGAAATGTAGATCGTGCTTAGTTTCCATATCTACTTTTCCCAAAAACTTTCCATGGCAGGGAGGCCATGTAAATCTACCATATTACAGGGAATTGAGCCTATCGAGTGACGGCAAAACCTCTTCTTAATTCGATGTAGCATGGTTCCATTTCGCCGGGCTAGGCAGCCAAAACCGAGTCGTAAATGTTAGGGAGTTTGTTATAGGCCCCAATACTAGGTGCTCTGCATTTATGACCTAAGCTGAGTGCTGCCTTCACGTAATTAGCTACCTGTGGTGTTCCTATGCTACGCCGCCTCCTCCAATGTGCATTACGGTTTAAACGGTAATATCCGTTCCCCTAAATCACCAAGAATATGGCATCGCCAATGATTGTAGTGCTTAGGTTTCATGGTATAGCAGGTTAAGGCTAATGCACTTTAAAGTAAAGCAATTTTGATTCTTAATCTGGTTTCCATACAAACCATTTTTAACATAGGTTCGGCACAGAATTAAATTGATAGTGTTCATCTCCATATTTTAAACTCGTTTAACCAGCTGAATACTGTCAAGCAAATGGGGAATGTTTAAGTCAAATGCTGAAAATGTGCATGGATATTTGGACACCCGATGATTAAAAAGTTATTCAACATATCTCGAGAATAAAGTCATGCAGCCGGAGGATAGCATCACGCAAAGAATACGCTTGCAGCCTTTAGTCACTTGAAACAAAATACGGACCAAGTTGTCCGTAGTCGAAACAAGAAATGGTCAAGTGTTAACTATTTTCGTTATCTGAGTCATCGTTGGACCGCGTCTCTTAAATAGAGAACTTAACGAATCAGATACGCATTTGTGGTGTGCAGCGGAATTCGCATGGTAGCGGGCTCGTTTTTTTAGTGGATATTGCGTAACATGTAGCTTGCAGATATTAATTCCGCTTATATATAAATTGCGTTGTATCGGCTAAGTCTCTCATTTTGGCTACAAGTGAATTTGACCTCATGCTAAAGATCGTGAATTCAGGTAATCCTTGATATTAAAAGGGTTTTATCAGACTACACTGTACCTTTTTGTGTTTTGCAAATTAATGTGAGTTTTTCGTTGGAATTCTCTATTGATTTGTATCTCAATCTTAGAAAGACAATGAACGAGGTTGACGCATTTGACCATAAGCCGAAGATCTTTCTAATGGGCCTGAAGGGGTAATAGCCTCCTGTACTTTTTTTTCCTTATTGAAATGTTAGAAGCGGCAAATCCTCCATTCAGAAAGTCGTTTTTCACAAGCTTGCTCCAGCAGAAACCCTTTACTTAGAAAGTACGAACAAAATTGAAAAGAATGGTAGGCAGTTTTTACGTTGTTCATTTTCTTTGCTTTTCCACGCGTCTGATTTTCTTTATGCTTTTTGCAGACATTTCCGATTGTTCCTTCATCAAGTTTCAAATTTGGGACTTTCCGGGTCACATTGATTTCTGTGACTCCAATTTTCTCTCAGATACACTTTTCTCTGATTCTGGCGCCATCGTTTTTGTCATTGATGCGCAGGTGTGGACATGTCACATTTACCCTACGACTTGTGATTGTGGAGTAATTCAATGTTCTAATTGTAGGATGACTACATGTCGGCGCTGCACCGGTTGACTTCAACAGTTGAGTACGCCTATAAGAAGAATCCCAAAATCAAGTACGAGGTCTTCATTCACAAAGTAGATTGCCTTTTGGACGACCAGAAAATCGAGATTCAGCGGGATATTGCGCAACGTGTCAACAACATCGTTGATGACATTGTTGCTTCCCACAATCCAGTCAATTACAACTCGTCCAATGTCACGATCGGGTAACAATCCTCTTTTTGTTTTATTAACTAGGGCTTTGGTTTTTTACAACTACTGTGTGTCCTTCCAGATACTATTGCTCCATGAACATAATTTAGTTTAGTGTTAATGTTCCCCGAAAGCTGTCACCCGGTACACAATTCTACCACTGCCTTTTTAAAAACCACTGCACTCAACCGCGTCACTGTCAGCGTCCACTTCGTCCTACTACGCACTTGCAGTTGCTGAATAGAGTTGATCACAACTCTGGGTTAACCAAACTCACTAGTGCTTCCAAAGCTGCCTTTCATTTGCGGATATGTTGCTGTCACCAAATGGAAGGACCAAGCTGTTGTTAGGTTTGCTGATCAATTTAAACTTTGTTTTTGAGAGTCAACTGAAGAGGGGTGCAGTCTATTGGAGGTTCCACCTATCTCAGGCTAGAGACATCTTACACTTATGTAAAGGTGACTGTGTGCCTAGATCACCTGATATCCTCTTCGTGCTTCCTTATTTGTTGCCTTGAATGAGGGCACGTTTAAGTTGAAAATGCGTCTGCTTTCGAAGTAGACTTGGAGGCTCTGTGATCCTGACAACAAGTTAATGTCACTAAACGTGGTCATACTGCCCATTCCCCTTTGTTTTGAACGCCCTCTTCTGCACCTCCCTCCACGACTGCTCTACATCAGTTCGCACAAGTTATTTGGCTCCTGTATTGCCACCTGCAAGCCAGGAATGAAGGTAGTGTAAGACAAATGGCAGCGATATGACTAGTCTACTTTGGTGGATCTGTGATTGTGTTCTCTACGAGGTTTAACTAAAAGCGAATCCATTTAATGTAGCTCCATGGAGAAGAGGTGTATCTTTCGTCAGTCCAAACTATGTATCATGCTTTTTCAAATGGGTATCGTCTCACCGTTATGATAGGCATTCTGGCAATTAATTCTTCAATATCCAATTCTCTCCTTTACACTGAAGTTCGACGCTCAGCTCCGATGCAGAGGCTTCCTTCTGGTTGCTCTGATTTGATTTGCAGCGCCTAGAATCAACCACAAAGGCTATCAAAAGGGAGTAATTTACTGTTAGTAGGCAGGAGGGCTGAAGACTACAGGCGCGGCCGAAAGACCATTTCACCGAGGTGATGGGTGGATAGGAGGGGTGGAGAATTGATCTGTAAGTGGGTTCACTGTAATGCATCTTGCGGTAAAAGAACATGTCAACTTTAACTGTTGTTTTGTATGAAAGGAGAGCTGGTTATGGCTAACACTCCTCCCGATGGGCATGGCAGGAGGAGGCAGCAATTTTACTTGGGATGCTTGTTTACTTAGATTCCATCTGACCACCATCTACGATCATTCCGTTTTCGAGGCGTTCAGCAAGGTGGTTCAGAAACTCATTCCCTATTTGGATGCCTTTGAGGACCTCCTGAACATCTTCATATCAGTGAGTGTCGATTATGCATAAATTAATGCTTACTCTGTGATGCCAGAAGGGAAACTCTTTCTTCCCTCACTCTCTTTCCCTCCCCCAGAGCTCCATGCTGGACAAGGCGTTCCTCTTCGATGTGGCCACCAAAATTTACCTCGCCACTGACTCCACATTGGTGGACATTCAGACGTACGAACTGTGCTGCGATATGATCGACGTTGTGACCAACATCTCCTCCATCTACACGTAAGTGAGTTCTCACTTTCAAATACACCTCTTATACCATCGAATCACAATAGGTGTTAATGTGTACGAGTCGAACTAAGCCTGTCTTAACGGCATTTCTAAAAGCGCGGTGAGTCGATTTAACTATTGAAGTTTTCTGCCCGTATTTAAAGCACTTTGCTCATACCTGCCTCAGCCTTTATGCTACCTACACAGGGGCGTGCATTTTCCCTTTCCGTTGCTTCAGTCCCTCGTCAGAGCTCAGCGATCCGCCCTTCTCAGAGCAGACTTCCTCGACTATTGTGCTGAATAATGCGACTGTCATCTACCTCCGTGGGATCAATCGGTACATGGCGTTAGTGTGCATTCTGCGGGAGGAGTCTCTGGAAAAGATAGGTGGGTGCAAGTTTTATCACCCAGGCTTAAAGAGTTCATGTTGTTGATTCCGTTCAACCGCTTTTTGTAGAGGTTTCGAGGAAGGTGGAAAGGCTTCCACAATGCATCAATAACCTAATTCTAAGGGAAACCACATTGTTGTTCGGCTGAGTCGAAAAAAATGCAATTAGTCTCAATGTAGCCGCATAACACGGGCACATGCTTTTCGGGTGCTCTTTGGTCATGGAAGCCACAACCGGCCCGATGGCGGGCAGACCAACTCTTGATAGTGTGGTCATGCCTGTTAGTGGGTGCCTTAACGCCTCCAGGCTGGGGAGGAGGTTAACCAGCAGAACTGGGTGTCATGTGAATTGATGCACTTTTGTAAACCACGGCTGGATCAGCCAGGAACTGCATCAAGTCTGGCAACAGTTTTTGGCTTCTGAATCGGGATTGCCGCACAGGGGAATCGTGCCCGAGAAGAGGACAACAATTCCTGCATTTTGGGACACATTGAAGAGCGTCCAGCCTTAGAATAACTGCTTTTAGGCTAGGGTGGTGGGGATGTCATGCCTTTGATGGTTATTGGCGCTGACTGCCAACTAGTGCTTGCACAGACCTCTGCTGGGAGCGTGCGGAGTGGCTTGTGCGCTTTTGGCGTAAATGACACAAAAGGATAGCAGTCAAGGCTGCAGCGACTGAGGGGTTCACGCCTGGGACTGTGTAGCGTGAAGGTCGCAACACTGGCATGTTTTCTCCATCAATTATGCTTGATTCAAGGCTTTCGCGTTTGGGTTGATTGGGCGAGGCCACTCCCAGTAAGATTAGGCTTGCTCTTATGAAGCGCGCAATTAGAGAATCAACCAAAAGGCCGCTTGCACCCCGTTAACTCCTGCAGACACTCGCATCTTCAGATGTGTGGGAAAGTTATTCATGAAAGTAATGAGACAGTAATGCGTCCGCCTCCTCAACAAGAGTTGCGATTTTGTCTCTGGTGGTTAAGAATCTCGGTTAACTAGCTGCATACCTTTGGATTGGTTGAGGGAGGGGCTTCCCTAGCGGCACTAGTTGAACCTCAGTCAGTTTTGTTCACACGCTTTGCGTCAGCATACGCAGTTGGCTTACTCCTGAGGTGGGCGGTGCCGTGTTGTGGGCCTTCGCTTATCAATAACTGCCTTGCCGAAATGGAACTTGAGGTATGAAGTACAGATTATTTACTTAGAAGTGTAATAGTTGATCAACGCCTCCAGCGTCCATATCACTCACCTGCTAACTAACCACACTTCCTCGCAGGCATTATCGAATACAACTACGAGGTCGTGAAGGAGGGCATTCAGCGTATGCTGAGTGTGAATCAGCAGGCAATCAAGTCTCAGCGTTCTTCAATTTGCCTCACTGAGTCCGGCAATGACATGCCCGAGGAGAATGGCGACAATGCGACCAGCAGCAATAGCACTAACAATAACAACGTCGACGATCCCGTAGTGTAAGGAGCAAGAGGAGGAGGAAAGATCGCCTTGCCGATTTTCTAGCAATTACTGCTCTTCCGTATCTTTTCCTGATGAATGCGTGGTGTTTGAAGAAGGGCGACGGTTGTTAATTGTGCTTGATTGTTTACGAGCTGATGCCTGTGATTACATTCTCCTAGGCGTAAATCCAACCGCTACAGTTGAATGTTTATTTTCTATTGAGCGCACCGGTTCAGGGTCAATGGAGACGGGGACCTGGCAGCCACCCTTCGGGCTAAATGGATCAAACCTTGGCATGTTTGGAAAGGGTGCTCCGGAAATAAGCACAAAGGCACCCCCCAATGGTAGTAGAATGGAGCGCTAGCACTGTCACTCTGCCCTCGAGAATTGGGTTATTTGAAAGATGAGATGCGGAAGTTGGTTCACAGAATCATGTCATGTAACTCCGCTTCCGGTTACCGAAACAGGTGTTGGTTGCCTAGTCGAAAAAGAAACCAGACGTCGGCTCCTCAGCCATTCGGTTAACCCACGGATAGTTGAATTTGACAGCGCGTCAGTTACCGCCTTTTGGATACTTTGGAGCCAGAAGGTTGCTGGACAAACTTGCATAGCGTTGAGTGGATGGGCACAATTGCAGTTTTCTTGTATCAGAAGGAGGGTCTGCTGGCGCTAGGCCAATGTTTGGAACGCACTCAATTTCCACCGCGGGGACACCATTTGCTTGTCCATTCACGGGTTTAGGGAAGTTTTTTACTCATGGTACTTTGAAGTTGTTGCTAAGTCTCTAGGAGTGAACCTGATCATTACCCCCCACTGATGGTAGCATTAAGGACAACCACAAAGGCAGTTCCCGTTGTTTTCGTGGTCCTTACATTACTGATGCGCACATAAGTAGGGTCATGAATGCCATATGAAATTCACTGATTTTGGTAGACCGTCTTTACAGAACGTGTAGCCTTTGGGGATGGAGAAAGGGCGAGCATAGTGGCGATAAGACGAGTCCGTAGCATCCATTGTCAGTTAATTGCAGGCGATTGCCCACCGCCTCTGGGGTGGTCCTTCTTCACTTCAGAAGCGCTGTGCATTCTACTTGTAGTCTTCATTTGATGGCTGCAGGATGGTAAAGCTTGACAGTCGTGTGACCCGTAGTCGGAGTCCTTAAGAAGAATGCGTCAATCCTGAGACTTGAGATGCACTGAGATCATCACCTACTTGTCCTACTCCAGATCGTTGCATTGGCTTCGCCCCAAACGTAAAGGCCACGAGACGCAATAGGGACTTACTTTTCGAAACTAACACAAATCTACGCCTTGAGCACTAAACTGACCTGGAGAAGCGCCTCCACAGCACCAAAGTACGCGTGCTTGCATAAATGCGCATACAGGAGGCATCAAAGCTACAAAGCTCAGCCTATGTTTACTAACTTCCAGCGTCCCATTCTCATGTGTCTAGCAACGGCATGCCAAAGGATGACACAAACATCAAGTCACATCTGATACCCATTAAACACTTAGTTTCTAGAGCAATCAACGAGCCCGAGGAAAGCCATTACAACTTCAAAGACAGCCAACAGTCAGCGCCCTCATAAACACGCACACGTGCTTGAATGCGCACGCCTTATCGACCATGCTCCGCTAGCCAATGAATGAAGTGCTTAGAATTCATTGGTCACTTGATTCATATCCGTTCCACACACATGCGTGCATATAGCCGCTAGCTTCATTGTGCCGAGGTTCTATCTGTCATGATTTTTTCGCGACTTTACGTACTGGGCCTCAAGCCAAACAAATTGGCAATAGTTCCGCGACGTAATGGAGCTGTGTTTACGTGGATGAAAAAGAATTTTGCCGTCTCTTACCTTATCTTCGTTGTGGGATCTGGTCTGGTTTCATTGGCCATGTACACTGTGATTTGCCTCTTTCGAAATCCGGACATCCGCCTTCCCTTCTACGATGATAAGCCACGGAATGAGTACTACTTCAATAAACACTACTTTGGCGCTAGTGTGAACACAGATCCACGATTGCCGCCCGTTAGAATGCACTATAATGGTGATCTGGAGTTCCCATACGATAACCCACTGAGGAAGGCCAGGACACCTCACGACATTTAGTTCTCATCAGGAGCGCCTTTCGACTCAAAGACATTTTCTGTACATCTAATGCTTGAATACTTGTTTCGACCGCATCACCGAGTCTCAATTTTAACAGGTATTCTCATCCTTGTTCATTTTTAATAACCATATTTCGAGTAGGTGAATAAATCCTTCCCTTGTGAGACATTTATATTTACCTCTATTATAGTCACGTGATTGCATCTGTATTGGCAAAATGCCTTCCTGCTACTTAATTAGCGAGCAGTAGAGGCTCTCTGTGTTCAAAGGACCTCAAGGGTCATACAATGGGTCGATTTGAATGTACGCCCGATAATTTACTGCCCACTTTAATAGCCGTACGCATGCAACTTTTTTGCCTGCGAATCGGCTAGACTATGAGACTGATGCACTGCGAAATCATTTTGCGGCATAGTGTTTTGTGAGCCATTCAAGACCTTTGTCTCAGCGAGTTCGTACTCAGTCGACTACTTTAAAATTCATTTTGCTGAAAACCTTGGGATTCTGCACCATATCCGCAGGCATTTTAAAGACTAGTGATTGCTCCAGCTATGCTAGATCTAACTGACAATGACGGAGGTACTGCTCTCTCTGCACAAACTCGTTGTGATGGGTCGCTTGGTAGCTTACCATTGGGACTGCTGTCTCTTGTTAGTTTGAAATTCCATTAAGTTAATTGACTTTTAACGGTTCACTACGATCCCCCACAACATTTTTTTACAGAATTTCGCTACCCTTAAGCTCCAACGTCTGTCAATGTCTTGTGGGTGTTAGCAGTTCCGTGCTGACCATCCTACCAAGCTATAGCTGGTCATTGATCAGTAGGAAGGGGTCATGACCTGTTTTCTTTGATGGAATGAAAGAAATCGACTAGTGACATGTAAAAATGTGTCCATTCTTCTGTACTGGGAGCGCCACTTTACCTGTGGCTGCCGACTTTCACATTCCTACAGAACTAAAAATTATTGTTTCATTTGCCACAAAATATCGTGGTAGAGTCGGTCCGACGTGGCGTGGATCCATTAAATGTGTTTAGTTAACAGATGTTAAAACTACCCGGTTCATTCATAAAATAGGAGAGTGCTATTATTTGGCTGGTTAGTTTGGTCACTTCACAGATGCAGTTTTAGGCTTTCGCAGATCACGGGAATAGGATGGGTATTTTCTCGACCAATGTCGAAAAGCCGTCTTTCGGTGTTGCGATCACCTGCATCTAATCGCATTCTAGTTTAGAGTGCATGTGAGGTGGACGTAAATGAAAGGTCACCTGAGGCCATTAATCTTGAATTCTATTCTTGTGTTGAGCCTGCTTATCACAAATTATGCAGCGTTTCCACTTTTAAGTAAAGTGTGCTGCTGAGTACTTTGGGCACCCTTGTAGACGCCTTAAGATTAAGGAATTTATGGAGCAGCATCATTCTGGGTGCAGCATCGCCGGTGGAGCCGGGCTTTATCGCTTGACCACAGTTGGTGCTACTGATGATTGCTCAGTAGAGTGTGTAGTGCAGTCAAATGGATCTGTACGGTTCTCTAAATGGTGCTAAAAATACTCCGGTGGTTAAAATCGTCATCATTACTGCTTGCATTTCCTTCCCAATGAGGAACAAGCTACTTGGCTCTGGCAGGCTCTGCCAAGGTGGGGAGCATTAAACATGGGGAGAATATGAGGGATGAGGAGAAAGTTAACAATTTTGCCCGCGGACCGTGGAGTGCAAAACAGTCTCCTGAGGCTGAAATGGTGTACGACCCGGAATCCCGTAGCGGGACGCAGAGGAATGGCCCGCTTTGCCATAATCCGTGCCAACTTTATTCACTTATAAGGCCTTGGAGTACATTTAGAACGCATTTCTTCTGGGTGACGATGATCCAGACCGATTGCCTTATTACTCCTGGCGCTTTGGTCCCAAATCACTCCAACTGATAATGGTGTGCAGTCCTTCATCACCAATGGCGGGAAGTGCTTCTGGGCCTGGAGTGTTTTCGAGTGGTTTTAGCACAATCATGTAAATGATAAAGCCGTTTCTAAGTGATATTACTGCGCCTGCATTCTTTTCGGTTTCCACGGTAAACTACCTGGCAATTTTGGAATGGAGTCAAACCTCCAACTACTTCATGCTTGGCCAATATTTTATAACACTAGACCACCAAGTACGGGAAGAAATAGCATAAATGGATGGCAGGGACGTTCGCACGTCCCAACCACGTTGCTGTTCCGAATTTCGTGGGAGTTTAGTTTTCTTGACCAGTTTTACAGAGGCCTCATTCCCGCTCAATACCATTTAAATGGGCGATGTGGTGTGGAGACGTGCTTTAAGCTTACCAATGCCAACTATAAGGACGAAACCAATCGAATGTTTGCTTTTAGAATATGCGAATGAAGTCGTACCGTATAACCAGTATGGTGCTTTGACAATTCGGCTGTCATTCATGCGTTAGCTAGTTGGCGTCTGCCGTTGGACCTGCCATCCCGTTACTCGAGAGCTGAGTGCTCAACTGGATCCCAAGCCAACGCGTGTAAGCTCTGGTTTATAGTAAATGTCACGACGGATGCAGAGACGTTGTCATCAAAGCCGTTGAAATCTCCAAGCGATTTGGATCACTTGTTAATGGTGAGACAACAGGATATCCTGGCAAAATGTTGGGCTATAGATTTGGCCAAATAACATAACTGGGAGGAACCATTACCATCTAGCCAACCAGCGCTGTGAGCTAATGAACTTTAATTTGTTTGGGGTGGAGATAGCAACTCCTACCTTTCCACTACCATGTCGGCTACGTTTTTTTGCCATCATGGCTAATCTGCCAATAAAAATGACATCGAAAATAGCTAAGCCCCTCCAACAAAAAAAGGTTTGACATCATGTGTACTTTGAGTGATTGGGTTTTTTTGGAGGCATAGCATCAAAGATTTCACCAAATGGATTATTGAGAGAAAGTATCATGGGTGAAGGATAATCCCTACTAATGCTGTAGCGCTTTGTTTGTTTGGAATCCCGATTGGTCTTACGGACCTGTGGAGGCTGCCTTGAACTTAGATAAGCGGGCTGGCTTCCCGGCCATGCCGGCAACCCCTTTCCTCCCCATCTTAACTACATGCATTCTGATCTATGCTTGACCTTCACTACAAGTGCAATACCCGTTCGTTGATTTGCCATCATTCACAGAGTGGCGTAAAAAGATGTTTATTCAGCCATCAAAAATCCGGGGTCTGAATTTACAAATTCCAAATGTTGAGTGGCCTTTTTAGAGAGTCTATCAGGGAAATAGAATAGCAAGGGTAGCAATATTGCAATAAATTAAACTTCATATTAAAGAACATTCAAAGACTCGAATAAAATCAGACACTAAGATTGTTTTACTCAACCAATTGAAAGTTAGGCTACAGCTATTGGCTACGTGATTATTTCGGATTCAGAGGAATTTGGACTAAAATGGATTTTGGTGGGTCAACGCGTAATGCGGGTAGGATGTCAAATAAGATAAAAGTAGGATGAACGGACCGACACTAGGTTCATTTCTTTTGGGTCAAGGATGTCGTTCTGGCAGTTGGCGCTTCTGACCGTAAGCGGTGCTGACGCCTGAGAGCTGCGTGCCACATGGGTCTCGCTTGCAATTAAAATGCTGTAAAATAGTACTTACAAAATGGGCCTTCACCAATTACCTGCCGGGTAGAGTAGAATTTTGTACTGAAGTGGATTGTTGTTATTTTGAAAATGATTGTCACTGACTCTGGATTATAGACGTTGGCGTTGCACAAAATTCACAGTGAGGGACTGAATTTGTAAAGCAACCATGGGATAAGGAAATTATCGTAGTTGTGGAAGACATTCTTTGTGATTCACTAAATGCAGGAAGTTTTTGAAGAACTACTTGAACAACCCATACGTTTCATCTTGGTCTAACTGGTCGTCCATTCTTGTTTGCGGCATATCGAAATTCTAGAGGAAGATGATTGAAAGAAGCCTGATAAATGACCGATTAGTAGTCATGTCATGATACGCACACTCTTGGTTTTGGAAGCAGGTCGCTTTGGGACTCTGTCATGGATCCGTTGGACCATGTGGATAATCCCCATGCCCCTCCTCACGTCGACAATGCATATCACGCCCCTCCATGCCTTCTCCTTTCCCCTAGTCAGTCTCAAGGTGTTACACGTGTACGCTTGGATGTTGTAAATATGAAGCCATTCCAAAGGTGCAGACAAGCTTTCGAAACCTCTCGTGGAAGTGTCCAGACAAATTTTGAAGAGCACTACGATTGGGATCGTCGTGAAATCCAAGCCAATTTTTTATGTCCAACGTTTTATGTTGTCTAATCCTCCTCCAGGAGGACGCATGACTTATTAACTCTGGTTCAGCCTTTTTGCGCTTTTTGGCAGCTGCTGCAGAAAACGTCCTAGGAAAACTTGGCTTCTTATCTGACGAGGTGGAAGTTGCATTGCTGGTCAAAACACTGCAAAAAATGAACTCGTTTTACCTGTAAAATGAACACTTCCCTTGCATCTCCCAAGACGCCAAACAATACGAGGGTTTCTACAGAGTAATTTTTCATGACGTTGAAGGAGGGAGAGGGGGAAAGGTTTTAAAGGTTTTATGAGCAACTGGAGTGTATGTTGAAGCACCTCACGAAAAGACAAGCAGTCTCTCGGAGTCAATGTTTCCTACCGTTTGGATGGCCTCTCCACAATTCTCATTCCACCAGTAGCTATGCCAGATGAGGACTTCGCAAAGCAACTGGAACCTTAGTTTATGAATCCACACATTGCATTTCCACTCATTAATTATGCTTCTTTATTTAGATGGGACTCTTCTATGAGTAATACACTTAGCCTGGTGGTACGGTATTCCCAAAGGTGAAAATTTGAAATCAAAGTTGAACTTTTTACAGGTGTTGGAGTGCTGAGAGTGCTCAAAGTTACGTGACGCTCCGTACTACATGGTGGCAACCGAAAGGCATCCGCTGAGGTGGCAGGCCTAGACAACGACCACAGTGGAGTCACAAGTTCTTCTGCTTCTTGAGAGGTGTGAGCTAACGTATTACGGCCGTGCTCACTGCAAGCATTGGTAACCAAAAAGTCAAAAAGAAACTCCTCTAAAGGGCTGAATCAACGTTGAAAATGCGAGTGAATAGGCGTTTGGCTGATAGAGGCTCCGTCAACCTTTCTGAAACCCATGTACTATTGAAATGTGGGAAGCTTGACAATTAAGACTGACGATTAGCAAAATGACTCCAACTGCCTCTTGAATTCAAACGTCCGCTGCAACTACAACAGGAGGCTCTCTAAACCAAACAACTCGTTGCTTTGCAAGGTGTTTTCTCAAAGACCTTAACGTCGTGCACATTCGTTCATGATGCATTGTCCTGGCAATGTACAGATCAAATGCTTACTTACATGGAGCACACGAGACTAGAAGGAAACTGCAACTCGAATCACAGAGGAGGAGGTGTGGATGAGGATTACTTCTTCACAATGGCTAGGTAGTAAGTCCAATAGAAAATGTTGTACATAATGTAGCAGGTGGGAAAGAGGAAACGGCTGTAAGCGTCGATTTCGGACTCAACAGCCACTGGAATGCGACTCTTCTTGCCGCCCTTCTTAGCTCGCGTCTCCTCAATCACCGATTTGGTTAGAAAGGCGTCTAAATCATTGAAGTAGGACAGTTGTTGCTGAATGAAGCCCTGATCACCCCTCACGCCTCCTCCTCCCTGAATACTTGCCATTTGACCTTGTTCACACGCTGCTAACCAGCGAGTTAATTCCTCCTTCACTATCAATTCAACATCGTCCCGCCATGTCTCCTTCCTCTTCTGTCGAAGCATTGTGATTGCGATCGCATACTCAACTAACACTCCAATGACGAAGATGATGGAAAAGATAAGCCACAGGTCGATAGCTTTGATGTATGACACACGTGGAAG
Organism: Taenia pisiformis; assembly: GCA_023968675.1. Taxonomy (NCBI): domain Eukaryota; kingdom Metazoa; phylum Platyhelminthes; class Cestoda; order Cyclophyllidea; family Taeniidae; genus Taenia; species Taenia pisiformis. The sequence goes on along the minus strand of CM043737.1, from coordinate 6,747,712 downwards.
ATTTCCAGTGATGGAGGAAGCCTGCGTCAACAGACCCAAGAGGCTGAGTAGCCCCAAGGGAACTCTAGCTGGCGCAGCGTCCACAGAAACGTAGAAGCTCAACCATGAAACCATGATAATTAAGATGTTGGGAATGTATGTAGTCACGAGGTAGCTGCCTAGTTGACGCTTGAGACTGAATTGAGCCATGAGACAAGTGTAGTTGCCAGTGGATGTGGAGGACTGGGCTGTGCAATCCAGCGTAGTAAAATTCGTTGGCGTGTTGAATTCAGAGAGTTGGAGGTTATTCTGCAGTTCTACAGGCTCCTTCTCCCTCCAGACGAATTTCAGTTCACTCAGAGTGTAGCCGTAACTGCCGATGTTCATGTGACAGTACTGCGTGTCCATAGGGAAGGTGGCGAGGTCCATTTGACACGAAAACCGCATGGTGATTTTCTGACTGTATAGCACTTCTCCATTGGGATGAACACGAAGGAGGTAGTTGGGGAGGGTCATTTTGTGCAAGTATCCATCTTTTCCGTTTCGGAAGAACAAATCAGGCAACCATAGATTCTCTTTTAACGTAGGCGAGACTAGAGGCTGGGTGTAGTTTTTAAAGTCTTCCCGATGATTCCATGCTAGCCGGGGGTCAATCCACGTCTGACGAAGCAGAGCGTCAATGTAGTAGTCCATGGTGCGCACATCAACGGAGAAGATTGCTAGCACCTTCATATTTATTTCCACTACCGTGGGCATGTCCAATTTTTCTGTTGGACGCTCATGCGTCTTGTAGTTGGCAAACAGCATCCCGACTAGCCGATCACGTTGGGTGACTGCTTGAGGGTCTGTCTGAAGGCCATGAAGCAGATTGGCCTCATAGCCTTGACCTGTGTTGTATGTCTCTTCACGACGGTTAAGAGCTTCGTGCTCCGGCTCGACAGGACCCGTTTCGGTGAAGGGGAAGACACCAAATCCCCCTTCCAATTGAAAGCTCATTAAAGGATGAGATTGGAAGCTCACTAGAAGCAGAAACAACAGCCTTTTTAGGCGATTCATGCTGATTTGGAGGAAATAATGCTAGCAAGGGGCAGCTGCGGAAATGCGTTCGTGGAGAGGTAAAGCTGCAAAATGAGCAAGATTATGCGCAGCCACCTGATTGGTTCAGGTTAAGGACATGCGTTCACTTAGCCTTGGTGTTCACACATGCACACACCCCGTCCCCCGCCTGGTGAAGCAGGGGCAGGTACCTGTCTGTCCCCACGCCTGTCCGTGCCTCACCTCGTGAAACTGCGGGAAGTCGACTAATCCCGGGCTGGAGCGATAGCCATTCATTGCAGTGGTGTGCATCGTAGCAACCAGGTGAGTTAAATCAATGATAGCATAGCGATGAGAGTTTGTTCATCTACAGGACCATGATAATAAGGCTAAATGAATATCCTCCCAGTTGCCATAGTAAATGAGGCTCACATTTGGGCGGATCATTTTTTGCAACCTTTTCTTTCCCAGTTGGTTTTATTCAAATTACTGTTACCATCAGTTTGCCTTGCCCAGGGACACGCGCATGGCCTGCGGGGCTGAAATTGCTCTCTGGACTAATTATGTCAAGCAATAGAGTAAACACGATTTCCCGCAGGCATTATTTTTATTCACCCAACTCTGTAGACCACAAGACCCTGCAAGCAATGCCACAAAACTGCCCAGATGGCCTTTCAGTTCAGCAGTTTCAAAACACGAGTGCCTCTCAACTCCCAAATTGGCATTTCGAGAGCTTCGGGGCGGTAAAACTTACAAGACCGCCTCTTCCACTAACCGGCGGTAGTCCAAATATGGGTAGGGAAATTTGAGGTGGGAGTAAGCAAGGATGTGGAAGAAAATGCCGTTCTCGTAATTCCCCTGACTGAAAGTCATTTGCTGCCAATGCCAACTCGCATCCTGCCGCAGTGACCATCCATTTATGCAATGCGTCTTTAAAGCTACTGGCAAGGCTCTCATACCATCTGTTTGTTTAATTATGCACAAAACTCATCCTTCGTCGTTTATTCCACATTAGTGGCGACTGCTGAATCGCTTTGACATCGTTCCAAACATCTCCACGCAAAGGAAAACCATGTCCATCCATTGGAGGCTACCTTAAGCGCTTAGTACAGCATCGCCTTCAAGTCTAGGAAGGGTACTGCAGAAGAAACTTGCATTCTGGAACCTGAGCTTGAGAGCCCTGCACTAACTCAAACCTCCATTTTCACATTTGGTCCATTCCACCGATGCGAACGGAGCCGAGGGCCAGTCCAGTGGATGGGGTGGAGTTCATTTTTAAGTGGAATCGGAATTTCGAGGGGCAAGGAGATAACAGAACACTAAAGTCGCGGTTTCAAGTAGTCTCAGCAGGGTCGAAGGTCTGATGGTTTGGAGGTTTGAGCCCCGTCAGCATCCAAATTTCTACGAATGTGATACTTCAAGATAAACCACATCAGCAGAAATGATTGTTCGACTGTGGACTCGCGGAGAGGAAATGCATAAAGAAAGCCGTGGGGGTTGCTGGATGACGGTGATTTAGCGGTGCTAAGGTGAGGAATTAATTAGACTTAAGCACATCACAGCTTAATGCAGAGCTCAAACTGAAACCTGAACGGAAACAGGGCCGACTAGACAGAGATTGTTACACCTGGACTGCGGCCACTGAACCGGCCTGCGCTGAAAAGCCCATTTGGATTGTTGATGTTCCACATGCCTTCATTGTGGAACTTGCAGCCGTTCTCTTGGTTGAGGGTGTCTGCTGATGCAAGCGATATTTTGAGAGTCTAATTTGAGAGCTACTCAAATTGCAAACTCCAGGTCTACTGCGTGCATTCCAATTGGTTAGAAGCCAAGTCGTCTTCTTGCCGTGCACTTCTGGCCCCAAGGCAGTTTACGGGGTGACACGAGATCAAACGCACCATCTGAATGCTTCTTTCGACAGAATGGAGCCTTCTGGGGTTGTCTAAAGTCGAAGAAACCGAGCTGGTGGCCGAGACTCAGCAGAGAACACTCTTGTACCACCGCCAAGTAACAGATTTGGCAACCGATGCATTTTGGCACAAGATGCTGATTGGAATTGGCATTAGATGGGGAGAAGACCTAAAACCTGGCTAGAGGTGCTGTACCCTCTTGCTTCCTTGCATAACTCCTTTGGTCGGTCAGCTCCTAGCTTGCCTTCCAGCTGATTGCCTGTCAAATAGATTTTCCCAGTGTAAGTAGGGAAGGTTGAAGACTTTTTTAAGAATTGAAAAATCGTTTCAGTTGGAGCTGCAAACACCCAGGAGCATCCCAGCTAACGTTCCTCCATGCTCTGCGAGTTGGCAGCGGAAGTGAGGACCACCACGCGCACCCTTCATAAAGCATCAGAGATGGACCGTGCTGTTGGAACTTACTTGGCCGCTTGCAAAGATTGTGAAGAAAGAGACTTATGGTTTGGCTATCCTGATCGGATGAACTCAAGCGTCACTTATTAGCGACTACCTTGGCAACGCGTGATGAAGTTCTTTTCCGCCAGTCAACTCTCTTCTCTGAATGATCAACTGGTACATAGTGAAGTGACAAAGAGGCTCGGAGGATTTGGATTTAGAATTGGAAGCCTGGCCGCAGTGCCCAGCCGATGTATGCTTCGAACCTCTGATTAGGGGCTTGCTTGCCTGACCCCAAACAGGGTGCAGTGGAAACAATTGGCGGTCGAACTATGGAGCAGAGGATGTGCTTTGCCGATGTGATGTGCGCTTGCGGGAGGACATCGCACAGATTGTCACGATGTCGAAACCTCTGCAGGCGGCTGATTAGGCCTTGGGAGTGATCACAAGCCAAGGTTGTAAACACTTTGAGTTAAGGCTAGTTTTTTGGGGCAGATTATGCTGTCACCGTTTGAAGTTACTCAGCTCACTGGGATTGCTGCCACAGCAGTCACAATTTCAATTTCTGCTCCTTGAGTTTCGTTTGTTCACTAAACTGACCAGCAAAATCAGGGCAAGTACGACGGCATTATTCCCTTCGCCGCGTTTCGCTTGTGTTTCGGCTCAAGACTCTGCATAGGAGGATTCCAGCAAAATTGAAAGAGACACCGAAGGCCTTCCAAACTGCGATTGCTAGGGTGGGCGCTGAACCTCACAATCAGTGCTATCAGCCGTTATGGGGTCCTGAAAAGTTGGTTCCAGCCAAATTTACTCTGTGATGAAGAGCGAAGTGGATGCGCACCACGACAAGCTAAGGATTGACAGAAATTTGCACCTAGTGACAGTGGCTCCTTTAAATTACGAGTCGTTACCTTCAAATTATTCCTTTTAAACGGAAGCACTGTTGAAAGGAGGCGAGGCTTGGAAGTGTGGTGTTTTGAGCCTTTGCTGAAGACGGAGGTGGACATCATCCTGCACCGGAAAATGCATTGCCGAAGTGCAGCGTGGCTAAGGGCATGGTTGGGGCTCCAAGCCCCAGAGGTGAAGTACAAAAATGAAACCTTAAGTGGTTACAGAACCGACGCACAAGGCTAAACTAGCAGCCAATGCATTTTCGCTTAAGTGACGCCCCCTGCGCTTCCCCAGGTCAAAGTCCAGCCTTGGCCATCGTAACACAGTCGGTGCTGGATAACTTCTCACGACCACTAATACTAGTTATCGAATTTGAGCTAAGTGGAGAGAGGATGTTTGACTCCACCATCAACCATTCCCCATGACAGTTCTACTTTGCCTGCAATTTGTCCATCTTGTACAAAGGGCGAAATGTGCTGACCATTGCGTTTGCACGACTGCTGACCTACAAGCAAATACAGGCAACAATCAACGAGACTCATCATGAACCCAACGAAACGGAGGTTTATTTCAACTCCTCCTTACTTCGGTGTTGTCCAGCCGGAGGCACCGCGTGGCCACTTAAATGACATCGTCAGCCCCAAGACAGTTTCACAGACAGTCCACTGGAGCTGTAAATAGCACTTCCACTGAAGACAAGACTGTGGCAGTTGTAGAAGGCGCACCCTGTGCTAGGCGTTGTCACAAATTTTCCCATCCGCAGCTGAAAGCCCCTATTTTCGTACGCAGGCAACATGAGGATGGTTGTGCTTTAGTTTGAGGTTCACTTTCTGCCGCTACTGATGTACTTTCAAGGCACGAAGCAGTTGACGGGCTATTGGCATGGCCTCAGAGACCATTCCGCTTGTCAGGGCTACGGTGCCGGAGTCTTCGGCCGGAGCCTGGCTGACCTAAACGCAGAGCCAAAGAGCCACGGTACTGCATCGATGATGAAGCTAAAGAATATGAAAAATGACGGAGCATTAGTTGTGCTCCGCCTCTCTCCCAACGCATGTCGTCAGATTACCACATTATTTAATAATAACAGCAAAGCAATGGTTAAAGAGCGTACAGCAGAAGGGACATTTCCTGCGTCTTGAGGAAAATGCCTCATTTTGAGTTCGCGTCAAATTGGGGTTTTACCCAACCTCGCAGGCGGCCATTCTGCTTGGCGCTTCTTCCCTGCAGTCACAGTCACAGCCACAGGCGTTAGACCTTTGGGAGTCAATAGCAAACATCTCCCAATGGTGGCACGAAATATGTGGACTTCAATAAAGACCACGAGATGCCATCTAGATGGGAAAGGTAGTCTATTTGAGATAGCAAATTTCTCCACTTAGTGCGTCTATTATCAGGTCTTAAGCTCACAGGGATGGCGGGCCTGTTGCAGATGAGCGGATCTGCAAGTGGCTGGTATTAAGGCAAAAGTTGTTTCTGCTGTCTCGATAGCTGCTACAATTTTGCGATTGGCAAGAAGGCGGAAGTACTCAAAAGTGAGTCCCCAAAGTTACCACCATCTGAACGAGGTCCGTGCAGAGCGCCCGGAACTGAAGTCAGAGTGGCTAAATGACAAGACATTCACGTCCTTGATGCTACCGCCAACAGTGCGCGTTAATATGCGCTCTTGGGGAGCGTTCAAACTTGGGCACTGGAAAAAGAGCAAAATTCTCATTCTCTCACAATTCATTATAGACTGATAAATCGCCTGCGAAGATAAGTGGGTGACGTGTTATGGCTCACAATCGAATTTAAATTTTCGGCCAAAATTTAATCGCTGACAAGTTGCGGTGATGAATGACTTACTAGAAAGGACTGAAGTAGTTGTTAGTGCAATGCTTCATTCATTCGAACTGAGGGTTGGTCTTAGGACTGAGTAGGCCGTTTCGACCTAGCTGCGTGGGCCGACCCTTGGGCCTTCGTTCATCCTTAAAGTACACTCGGGACGCTACAGTTATTATTTCCTTCAACAGTGTGCACAAATTTAAAAGCTTCCTGGGTCTGGCAGGCGCTAATAAGCCCATATAGTGCTAATAGATCTGTGGAAAAACACGCTTGTGGGCTGGTTGTTGCTTGGTACGCCACAAAGGTTTCGTCAGTGAGATGGTGAGGAAACCTCAAGCTCTGTTGCACCGATTGCCGAATGCGCGTCCACGCTATCTAAATGCATCGTATACTCTGCGAAGGAGTACTCCAAGCCCTCTTCGGCAGTGTGACAGAGGATGGGTTTACGCTGTAGAATCCCAATCCTTTCTAAACGGTAAAAGATGGCATATCACTGGAGTAGAATTTATAAGTGTCCAGAGAACAGAGAGATTTGGGCAACACGCATATCTTAGAGACCAGACCACCTGGTTGGGGCACTGTAGACACCCGAAGCAAACACAACTGAAATCGGTGGTTAAACAAACCAGATATTCTCCACGTCGTTGCTGGGAAGCGCAGTCAGCGAGAAATCGGGTGCCTTTCTTACCAAATGCGGAGCTATGCTTGATCAAAGAAGCTTACTCAAACTTTTATAGGTCAGGTTTATGTAGTTGTCCGACAGCGTTTCACGCAAAGCGTCCAAGATCTTCAACAATAATATTCGTTTCTGCCTTATCATAATTAGACCAAATAAACACATTTTTAATTTTGTATTGCCTTAATTAGTAATGCACCTAATAAAACCAGTACTACTGCATGATCTCTCGAAGGTCTTAATTCGCCTAAATATTTACACTGAAGACGCACGACGTTATGAACTGTTCGCTGCGCGCCCTGTTTGATTGCGCCTGTCATATTGTAGTTGTCGATGCTGGGGCGCTGCCTTGCCACTCTCCGACACCCATCACTGAGACACTGCGTGGGACATTTGTCGGATTCTAGTATAATTTTCTCAAGTGACATTAACCAGGTGAGCGCACTATTGTATTTGACAGTGAGTGGTAAGACCATGCATTTCCCGTGCCTGTTTTTAGTAGGTAGGTTTACAAAACTAGCTTCTTTCAGCCAAGGCTTTGCTAATAAATTTTGGAAATTTTGCTTTACACATCTACGATTAAAATTACTGGTGATGGTGACCGAGTGTATTTCCACCATACATCCCCTTCATTTTCTGCCCCTTAATATCTGTCTTTTAAAGGGAGGACTAGCAAGTGTGGTCTTAAGGAAGACAACTGCATAATATATAACTATGTTGCAAAAACTACTTTCAAAGTTGTAAACTACTAGCTGTCTTGGATTCAGGTAACACTCCTCGGCTCAGTTGCTTCATCTGGGGTCACGATAGATGAGTCTCAGTCGGGACGACCCGTTGCCACGTTCAGTGTCTTAACTCGCGCTAGATACCGCGGTGCTGATCGCTACAAGCTGAAGCTTGTCTACCACAGGTTTTTCTTTTATTTTGAAATTTTTTTAAGCAGTCGCCATTTGATTGAGGACTATATCTACTGGTGACTTAAAAGTGTTCATGCTTGAAATGCTTTCTCAATTTCTTGTTCTCATGGTTGCCTCCAAGTCGTACTAATGAAATTGTGGACTTATTGGAGACTGTTGTGAGAAAGCAAAGCGGTGGTTGAGTAATTTTATTTTGACAGAGTGGATCTGATCAGCAGAGTCTGTGTCATATCGTTTGAATCGACGCCTCTGTAAAGTGCGTAGTGAGGGAGATCAGATTGGGGGCTTGGGCTTTGCGTCGCGATTGAATCGTCGACCAGTGCAGAATTACTTGGACTCCTCGCAAGTATGCAGGTTGTCTTGAGAAATTAGTGGGCGTCCTTTCTGCGATGAGCACTAGAAGCATGAAGTGGATGCTTGACGATGTTGTCGTGGCTCATGTTGGTTCTCGATACAATGGGTATGCTAATAGGGTATCATGTACTTTGCTGAGTCCCACTTTTCTTTCCCTTCTCCTAGAATCCTGGTCTTTGACAAACCGCTGATAGAGCGAATCAAGGACATCTCCTTGGGTGATCGAGTGTTTGTGCAAGGTTGTCTGGCCTCCTTCAAGAAGAGCACCAACGACTGGATGCAATCCATCACTGCACAGAATGTAATTCTCCATTCTGAAGCTGGGAAGCAGCCCGCGAGTGAATCAGTGATGGCAGAAGCGGGGGAGGAGCAGGAGGAGGAGTAGGAAGATGGGACAACAAGCGAGAGCTTTTAAGTCCTTTTAATCACAAGTCGACCACCTGTTTTGCTCACTACAAATAAGATATCCTACTTATATTTATATAAGTAGCGACCTTTTTGTGTCTATTGATGTATCCATACGTGCATTCTACTGGAATCTGAACCATGCCGGTACGTGAAGTTCTTGCCATTGACTGACTACCTCTATCCTTGGAATGGGTTCATGAAATCGGCAAAAGCTTCATTTTGACGTGTAGCCCTCACAGGAAACCTGGTCGAATTCGATGAAGGTATCGTTACATCCGAAAGTACCTAGTTTGGAGTGACGAATGCTATTGAGGGGTGTTTCATGCGGCTCTTTGTTGGCTTGATGCGAATATGTATGTGCTGACTATCGACGAAATAAAGTCTGTTGATTTGAGCCAATTGGTTGGGATCATTTTGAAACTTGCATTTAGCACGCATGAGGTGTAGTTACTAGTGGGTGAACTGAGTCACCCCCATTTCGCCCCAGAATCTTGTCTTGACTCAGACCTACAAGTTGACGGTAGGTCTTCGTTTGCTCTCATGGTGGCTGTGATAAAAGGTGCTAGTCATTGGGGGGTGCATCTAGGTGACAGTGGGTGTTGAATCAATTGAAAGAAAATGCTAAATTAATAAGGAGAAAAGTGCAGGCTACGGGGCCTTGTTATTACAAGTGGATATCATTGATAAGCCTCGCTATCTTGAGACTTGTGCGTGTGCGGAGCGTAGTTGCCAATGCTCTGCGGTGTTTGTGTCCACCGATCGCAGAGAAAGGCTCGTTGGCAGCGGAATTTGATGGCATTTGGTTGACTCGAGTTTCAAGCTCAGGCGTTGCATACGTTGAATTTTTTACATCAGTGATAGCAAAACCTGTTAAAGTGGTCGGTTCAAGGCGTAGGATGGGCCGTCTTTGCAACTTTGCCAAGCCTCGTATGCAGTCGCGCTGAGTGGCTGTGCTCGGCTGTCGTGCGTAGATGACGAGGAGGTGTCGCGGAGTGTTCTATGTGTTAAAGCCTGATGCTAGGCGTCATCCTCGCCACCGATGTCTCCACGAGTGCAAGATGTGTAGGTCAGAAGTATGTCAGTAATGCCGCCCACGTGTGGCTTGACGATGTCAGTGGCAATTCTACCATTGAAGTGGGAAGTGCATTGTTGATGAGACTCGAAGTGGTCTGTGCGTGTTCTGTAATCGTTTGCCCAGTGGTCCGGTGGGAGCGGGCCGATATCGCTGCCGCCCGTTTGATATCAGTGCTCAGCTCACGATGGGACCCCAATCTTGCAATCCTTCTGGCAACCCAAAGACGTTTGATTGGCTGGACAGACCTGTTTATACAAAGAGGTCATTTACACTCAGTGCTTGTCTCGTTCTGCGGGCAAACTTCTAGGTCATGACGGTGTGGCAGGTCAAGTAATTAAAGAAATAATTTGCCATTTGTGGTTCGCCTCTTGCCTGCTGATTCTGCATTTAATGCCAGTGGCTTTGCATTCGTGGAAGTCGAGAGTATGGATCGGTTGTTCCCCGAAAAAATATGCACGGCTGCGAGACAAGTGGGAAGTTCACGCGAGAGTTGTGCGTGACAAAGTTGACGTGCCATTGTTTACGCCTTGGTGATCGCATTAGATGAGTGGACTCGTTCTTTGTTGTATCGAAACGCTGCCTAAGTCAACAATACAGATATTTGGATGAATTACCACCGCACACCATCAGCACCACCGCCTCATTTGAGGGTTGCCACAAGCTTCCATCGTAATTTCAAAAAGGCTGACAGTTTAACCACACTTAGACAGGCTACATTGCTGCTAAAACATATCTAGCGAGAACTATAACTATATTTCGTTGAGAATTTTGTGATATTGTTGTGAGGTGCTATTTGCTCAAATCGTGATAGATCTGGCATGAGAAGGGGCCTAGTTGTGCCATGTTTTAAATTATTTTATGCAAAAACCTGACGTTGTTTACAATGCTTCGGATGCATTGTGTAGAAAAAGTCTTTTTTTAAGCCCACATTAAGATTTTGTTTTAATTTTCAAAATCCGCCTCTAGGATTGCTGTTCAGATTCGGAAGTGATTAACTCAAACTCAAAGACTTCGCGAAAAGCAGTGCTGACCACAACCTCCAACTTGCAGGTGAATTTGTTGAGATATCACACGGACGCTACTTTAATAGTGGGCTGGGCTATGAGTGACACCTCCTTTCCGCATGCGTTTCGAGTGACTACTTTGACAGGCTGCAATGGCGACAAGTCCTGCTGCCGAACCTCCTGACGTCTGTCATCGCCTCCTGGCAACATGAGAGAAAGAGAGTTGATTGTTCACATGTTTTGTGACGCGCGAGTACACTTTTACGGAGAATAGCTGCCGAGTTGACAGGTGGCCAATGGCCGGCTGCGCCTATGCGCCTGTCTTAGAATTTGTCCGCCACAGTACCGAGACTAGCGGGGCAGAAGGTGCATGCAGAACTGGGATTTCCTTGTCGTGGTATGCCATCATTGGCTTCCTTTCTGGATGCAGATCACAAAAGCTCGGTTTGAAGGCATTCCGGGAATTTTACAGACTGCAGCAATTTCACCGGGGCTAATCTACTCCACACTGGCGTCAAAAGTGGTTCAGACTGTGATATGGAGCGGCTTCAGTACCTGACACTATTCCCTTACCCTTCCGGTCACGAGTCACCATCGCGGCGGTCCATTGGGAAGCGGCTTAACGTTGGGACTGCACTTCGCCTTCAAACAAATCGCGCGCGACTCCGTTGGCCTTTTTGTATAGAAGAATTTTGCTAGGGTGGTTCATCTGAGATTGTTCTAACAGTGGCATTTTTTTTCGCACGGAACACTCTTGTATAACTTACTTGGACTAGTTTTGGTAAGAGTCATGCTTGGTTTACTACAGATTGGGTGATGGAAGCGCTTAGCAGAGCGCACGCAAAACGTTACTCGATGCTGAGCAAAACATTTGGCATGGGCTCTGTGTTGGGTATCGGTAAAGTAAAGAAAAGCAAACAGCAGAGAGTGAAGAACGTCTGATTCGTTGGTCAGCGGTTGTAGCATTCATTGTGGAGTCGGTCGGGTGCAGCGGAAGAGCCCAAAACGGAATGCGACTCCTCGAAGCAGCTGCATCAAGTCAACCTAGGGAGGAACAACTGGTTGTGCTTGCCGATTCCATTGCTACTTTTATGGTGCAAACGGAGTAATTCATTTGCCAACTTTACCTTCCTACATAGCACACAACTTTCACTGGCATCCATTATCGTTGCTTACTTGCAATTAAGTGGACTTATTGTTCCTCACAACTCATATTTCGTGATTATCCGACCTGCCCAGCTCTGTCGTTGTACTGTGGAGGTGCATTAGAACCATCAAGGAGAAGTTTAGGCTGTGGTTTGCTTGGGCTATTCACCTGGTCGAGCAAAAAAAACCTAGCGGGCACTTAAAACTTCATTTTTGTACTTCAGATGAGTGCCGTGCCTTCCGCACGTTGAAAGCGGATGTTGTTTTGGCCTTCCTTGTTCTCGGCAGAGATTAAAAGATGCGACATTCGGCAGTGGCGTCGAGGATGGGGCGCCTTCGTTGGTGCTGGCTAGTTGCAGCCCACTGCAATGCGACCTGGCACCCACCCGAAACACCGAACCATTCCGTTAGCGGGTGGCTGCACAAAAGCTTCCGTGAGGACAAGGCCACAATCCCACTGACAGATCGGAGATAGGTGATTTGCAGCATTAAATCTGGTTAAAGGTGTGGTAAATGAGCCTCAGAAGCTGTTGCATTGACTCAGCTAGACACGCCTGTCTTTGGGGTGCTATGCAGCTATTAAAATTGGAGCGCAGTCGGTAATAGCGCCGCTGAGACTGCAGTTCCAGAAAGGCTTTCATCCCGATAAACAGTGGCACTAAGTTTTTGGGTAAACATGGAGACGCCTTGACAGATGTCTTGTCCAAAAAAAGTTATGTGGGAGGCAGAGATACGTTTTACAACTGGTAGCGGAGGCTCGGAGGGGCAATAAATCCAATCCTGACTTGTAAGAGTCTTAGCATCCACAAATGTGCACAGTTGAAACAGATCTGCAGCTTTCAAGGCTTGCATTTCATTGGTCCTGACCTCATCGTAGGCGCTGATGAAGGAATGGGGCTGTAGCGAAAGCCAAACTAACCAAAAAACGGAATTGTGATGCACTAATTGGATCACTTTCTTAGTTCTCCATTCGCACTTTCATAGGCACGTTGAGGCATCTCTTCCGTAGCTATTCATTCCTTGCGTGCATTGCAATGCATATTCTGTCTCACGTAGGAGCAGCGAAGGGTAAACTCGATCTCGAAGGCCGGCTACTAGCCTCATTTCTGTCTACTAGGGGTGCTAAAAGCCAACGTGGCGGGGGAAGGGAATGCACTGTACTGTGGAAGAAAGGAGGGAAGGAAGCAAGCAGGCAAGCAAGGAGAGGGGGAAGGAAGGAAGAATATGTGGAAGGGTGGAAGGTGACATCCAATCTCTGCAACTGCCCGCTCTCGTGTTGCGTGTGAGGAATGTTGAGCAGTAAGGCTACGCTGGTCGTATTCGTAACCAATCTGGCCACGCTCATTGTGGCGCTGCTCGCGGTGTCTGTGCACAAATGTCGGTTGGGCATGCGGAATGCACTTCTCTACTGATTGAATAGGTTATGCGCTTAGGCAGGTAGATAGGTAGGTAGGTTGGTTGGTATTCTTTGCACCGTAGACAAGCATGCGCTGTGCCCTGCACACGCCTTTTTCCCCATCACCGTTTCCGAAGAGGACGAACCTCGAAGCACAGGGGAGTTGCCGAAGGAGACAAGCGTCATCACGACCAAAGAGCTTCCAAATTGCACACCAACTGGGCGACTAGTGAAACAGCTCGGCAAAGAGGCGATTTGCACGCAGCCCCGACCACTGTGTGGTGGTCGACCCAGAAAGCTGTCCGAAGGGAGCGCCGGCGACGAAGATGAAAAGAAGAGGGAGGCTATGCAACATTTTGATTGCCTGTTTCCCTCGTCGGTTTGGTTTGGCTGGCATCAAAGCCTCCGCTGGGCGACACACCCCTCCAAGCCAAACTTGTCATGCCCTAATACCAATAAATGGTCTAATTTCACCTTCAAAGAAGTCTCAGGGAGCTGCAACAAATGCTGCCATCCAGCTTTATGCTGGTGAATGGAGGGTAGGAGACACAGATGCGGTAAGAGGAAGGAAATTCAACACACCATGCAACAATAAGACAGTTGGTGCGTTGAAAGTGAGTAACAAATGATGGCGGCAATTAGTAGCCGGGCACAGCGCTGCAGCAGCTGATTACCATTGGCGCAGGTGAGTTTTAAAAAGAAGGCGAAGTAAAAAAGGTCACTCCGCCCAACGACTGCTAATTCAGCAGTCACAAATAGCAGGAACATGATTAATTTGAAATAAGATGAGTCAATTTCGAGAAGTGCACTGTAGAAATGGTCATGGGAATGGCAGTTAATTGTGTGCAACTCCGGGGATTTTCTGGGGACGAAGGAAGATGCGGCACTGGGGGGGAATGCACCTAGCGAATCCCTTTGTCAATCCTCCGCGCTCTTACACATCCACAAAGCTACCGCTCTTGAGTGCAACCTCGGTGATCCTTCCGAGTAATTTTATTGGGTTTGGAGCTTCATTACGCTAGGCATTGCAGTGACGTAGGAGAGGCACGTGCTGGAAGTCGAGCGTGTCCATCGGAAGTGGAAACTAATGAATGGTCCAAAAGTAGACATTCATTAGAAGGCAGAGCTTAAGACGCTTTGCCATGGAATGAAGCCTGTGTTTTAAAGCCTCAGTTTAACGTTGCTTAGCTACATGTTAAGGGTTCTATCCAGCCAGCCGAAAAGGGGAGGAGACACGGTGAGTTTTTTCAACTGACGCCTCCGTACGGGTGTGCTAGACAGGTCAGTGGCCAACTTCATTTGGTAGTGTAGCCTTAAGTGTAAACGAGATCACCGTCACAAATTACCCCCTTCCGCGGCAAGTCCCCCTCTCCCGTCACGCCGCTGGCTTGACATTCAACAATGGCGACAGGAGTTGATGTCCTTCAAGACGAGATTCACATTCACCGCTATTAATGCGGAGCCTAAAGTCTTGCCTGATGAAGAGAAAAGTGGAATACTAGGACAGCATGCCCAAGTGCGGAAGATCTGGGGTTCTGCTCTCTCTAAGGGCAGCACAAAGGTGGAACCTTCAGTCACTGCGAAAATGAAGCAACAACTCAGCCGTCATGCAATCACAACTTGGAGGCAGTCTGGCACTTCTTCAGAAGCCTAATTACGCCAGTCCCTGGCATTCCACCTCAAAATGTTCTCCCCAGTTAGGCAACTTATCAAAGGTCTGCTGAATGAATGATTTACAATTGCCACCCCCTAATCGGGCTGATATTTTCTTAAGGTGCTTAGCTTTCCCCCTGGCACACTCCTCGTCTTTGTGGTTTGTTTCCCAGCCTAGTGGCACAACGGTTTCACTTTGTACTTTCTTATCTATTATCGTTTTACAGATGCATACATCTTTCAGGAGGCCTGAAACGCAATACTTGGCGATGTATATGAAGGCTAATGCTTTAGACAAGTGACTTGTACAAGAGACCGGACTTTGCCCAACATAGGCGAAAAAAGAGCTACAAGCAACAGGAACCGACTGTTTGTGAATTGCCTGGTTTAAGCAAGTATTTTTGGCCATTTTTTACGTGACTACTCAAAATCTTTTAAAGCAACTTTTCCTCTCCTTAACCCATCTTTAAGTGGGCAAGTTAAATCTGTGCACTGCATGCCTTTCTCCAACACATTGGATTTAACCGCTTTATCCGAGCCACCTCGAAGAACCAGCCTCCGCAGATGGGGTGCACCTTCATACAAGATTTTTCGACGAAACGGTAAAAGTATGCAACAAACGTGATGAATGAAGATGTGAATTTTGTGGACTAAGTGAATGTACCTACTAGACTGACCACAGTGAAGCACATTGGCACACTCTTATGCATCACGCACGTGCATCTGTGCGCGTCCTCGTCAACCAATGGGAGGAGGGTATGTGCCGTGGCACAACGTAAACAGTTCTAGATGACACTCGCGTGCTTAGCCACTCCTCTGAGCAATGGGTTGCTGTCAGCAGGCGGAATGAAGTTCTATTTCATCCTTCTCTCTTTTCAGTTTCTAGTCACGGTGGCCGGCACAGGGAACGCTGAAGGCGTTAGATGTCAGGAGACCCCAGCTGCAGGAAATAGCTCCAAACTGACTGCAGAATGTTGGATTCACCCGGAGGCTAAGATTATTCCTTGTATTACCACTTGGGACACTTTGCACTTGGAAATTGTCGGTGACCAAGACACAAAAGAAGCAGTTTTGAATCCTTCTCTCTTTTCTCATTGTGGTCATATAAGTGTCCTCGCGATTTGGGACGGCGGGCCCTTATCAAGGCTTCAGCGTGATGTATTCCAACCGCTGTATAGTCTCGAACGCCTTGTAATCCGCTCCGAAAAACTGCAGGCGATTGATCGAAACTTTCTGATCTTCCTGCCTCACCTTCAACTGCTCTCAATTACCGACAGTAAGGCATTGGAGCGTCTGGGTCAAGGCGTTCTGGAACCTCTTCCAGCTCCATTGACTACACTGGATCTCAGCAACAACCAACTTTTGGATGTACGCCAACTGGGGACTTTCGGAAATCATGTCCTGCGTAACCTCTATCTCCAAAATAATAGAATTTCCAGACTCTATAGGGACAGTCTCTTTGGATTTTCGGAACTGGTACTTCTTCGACTTTCCGGCAATCAGATGTCTGGCTCTCTGGAAACTGCACTTGGAATAAAGTCTCTAGATGCTGAATCGCCACTGATTTCGGTGCCGAAGCTGGAAATTCTTGATTTGGCAAACAATTACCTTACAGAAATCTCTGGCTGCCAATGGGCTGGCGGATGTGGAGAGCACTCAGTCTTGACCAAGCTACGTGTTCTTAATCTCGCCAAAAATCGTCTAACTTGGATTGATCCCACAGCATTTCAGGGTCTCTCTGCACTCACAGAACTTAGATTAGAAGGAAACAGTAACCTTTTTCAAGCTGGAAGCCTTCCAGTAGTGCTCTTCTCCCTAACCCGGTCCACGCATCCTGGCTTCAAGCATCTTGCAATTCCGCAAGAGGCATCTGGCAACGCAGTCATCGAAATGTGTTCAGATGAGCCCTTACTGGGAAGCCGGATTATGCTCCGTGCAATGGAGCATTTGAGCAAGAATTTTTGCGAGGAGACATCACCACTACCGCTCTCATTGGAGACGACAGCAGCCCCAGTCATGAACAGTACGCCTATGATCCCCAGTATGCCAGCCAATGAAGGCCCCATTTTCACCTTCATTCGACGAACGCATCGATGGGTGCTGACTAGCATCGCTATAGGCCTCCTTCTAACTGGTGTTCTCATCTCTGCCCTAATCTTCATCTGCCTTCACTTCGGCCTCCACTCTGATGCCCCCAAAGGACAAGAAATCGCCAAGGAGCCAATTAAACCTGCTATTGTGTATGCACCTTCGAGAATGTCACTGCAGCATATTTACACACAAGATAGATGCTATCCCGCCTACCTGCCCCTGACCCGACCCCCGATGGGAGGGCGGCGACTGAGCCGTCTCGATGTATCTGGGACACCTCTGACGCGAAATCCGGAGTTGGCTAGGAGGAGGAATGCCTCAAACTCTGTTTACAGCCTCTTGTCTGCCCCGCCGAATGTGACAGCAGCTATGACGGCCTCCTCAGTAAACCTAGTGAATGCACAACCCGGAACCAAACAGGCCATTGTGTGAGTCCGCCTGTTCTTCAAGAGGTAGGTGGAAAGAGGTGGAATCAGTTCTAACTAAAAAAGATTTCAGTATTATTTTGAAGTGAATTCAAGTATTTTGCATCACAGGAAAAAAAGCAGTCCGTTTCACTTGTGGCCTTGAGTTGCTTGTCTTTGTGGCTGGAGGTGTGAGATGCAAAGTCAACCTTCAAATCGAATGGAATAATTTGTAGCCAGGTCGCTGGGGCTGTGAGCATCGCGGCATTTGTGCAAGAGTGAATGTGGATTCTTCACCGCCCCATGAGTCAGCTCTCTGCTGCCATCGGACTTACGCACCCAGATGGGGCGCTTTCTAATTGCTACTTTTTCGCATTTAGCATCCAGAGGGGACTTGGCGGGGTCTGCAGATCAAAGGCTTTACTTTACTCCTCTTTTTACAAAAGATACAGTCCATGAATTGCGGAAGCTTACTGTTACGTGGAGGGGGTGGTGAATACGGTAAAATCCAGTGCCAAACCTTTCCGTAATGAGTCGAACTTCAACGTCACTGAAGGTAATCAAGGAAAGGAGGCAAATTTTTCACTTCAGAGGATTAAGGGTGGAACAGTTAAGCAAAATGTGCAGTGTGAACCTGCAGAAGGATGGAAGGAAGGCTGCTGACACAGGTTGGGGGTCGGGCGGCCCGTCGAAGGCCTAAGCGGACCGTTGCCAAAACAAAGAGATAGGCGAGCATCTAGAGCGTAACAAAAAGACGAAAATCATCATTAAATTAACTTCCCATCACTGGCTAACTTCACACCGTATTAGTGGCCAACAGTTGTTATTTTGCCAATCTTCCATAAGCCAAGTGTTGCATTTAGTTCGGTGGAGTTTATTCGGGAACACGGTCATTAACAAGTAACCATTGCAGCTCCGCTCTTCCCACAGCATAATTTTGGCTCACTAAGTGTTACAATATGCAAATGTACGGGGGAATCCTCGCCGAATTTTTAACATGCTGTGAAGGAAGTGTGGTGTGCTGCTTTAGGCATCAAGTCATGCAAAAATTCCATGCTTTCGTAGCTAGTTGGAGGAGAAGGGGGTGGACACTCCAGAACGTGCCACCTCCCATTTGCGAAATGGGGAGGGCGGCATTAAGAGGCCGGTGCGTGGCTTTGCCTCCGGTGAGGGAATCTGACGCCATTGCAGACAATCCCAATGCAAGATTCAAGTCGCCGTCACTGAACGGCTGCTGCTACAACCCAACCGACTGGCTACCATCCTCTTGAGGGTGCGGAGCAACGTTAAAAATTGTTTCTTTGACATCCGTTAAAAGTAAGAAAATGAAAAGGCGTTTGAATGAGCAAAGCATAAGAAAAGTGGTGTAGGAAATTGGAGCCTTGGTAGCCTACAAGAATGCCTTCGTAAATAAGTCCTACCGATTGAGTTTGTGGGCTCCCCTTCAATCCCCTTCGGCATCAGGGACTAGTGAGTTGGTGTTTTTTAGATGACCACAATTAGAAGAAGCCAATAGACCGTCAGGAGCATGCGTTCCCGTTCAACGCTTGGCTGAACATCATGGGGGTGGAGGCGTGATGATTTGGCTAGGCGGTGACCCCAGAAGGGCATACAAAGCTCCCATCCCTCTTACCGTCGGCCTTGTTTGCGCTCAGGTCTAGCTCTCGCTCACCGCTGATAATTTTCAAGCTTCCCTCTCGAATGTCTAGACGTTGGCCATTTGTCTAAGACACTTTTATGGATGCAAGTAAAGTTGCAAATAAGGTAAAAGGATGAGCTGAAGGACGAATTATTAGAGAATGGGCGGCTAGGGGAGGAAGTAGCACTAGGTCAAATGCTCGCGGTTCAGATGGGCGCAAGGCTTCAAACTTGGCTATTGGTGAGAAGAAATTGCAAGATGCTTTTTACTGACAAGTCCAGAACCACCTGTGGGATTGCAATGGCTCCACACACACACCTCACACCCGGAATGGCTTATTTAATCAACCTAAAACCGTGCCTCTGAAGTCTCTACTAAATTTGGGTACTTGCCCCTCGAGTGGAAGATGATTTGGATGGCTTCATTGGAGCAGATTTCATCACTTTCAGCCTTTTGAATTGAATCGCGGATAATAAGGCAACCAAAGTACAAAAATGCATGAAATTTTTTGTTAGCTGTTCGATCTACTTTGTGCTTGGGATTTATAAAATTGGTAAGTTGCAGCATAAAAGCGTCGGATTGGGCTTTAGGCAGTTGATTCTTGGCGCTAAAATCTCAACCCAGGCGGAGGAATCTCGCCTTGAATTGGACTGCGGTGTTAGGTTGCGAAATGACAAGTTGGTTCATTGTACAGACAGAACACGTGTGTTCCTTGTGCCCGTTCAGTCAGTTGGGCGCACCGCCTCCAGTGTCCCACAGCACATCACGTCCCATACGACATAAGGACGTGTTATTAGTCGGCAGCAGAGGCGTGCGCGCCCTTCTCCCTCGTGTTGCTGAATGCGGAATACCAAAAAGGGATTGGTTTGCACCATTAAGTTTCATATCCTTCCACGGAGCGTTTGGTGTGGCTTATTACCCTGTCAAGTGTGCACTCCCACAGACCGTATTTATCAGTTCATGCACAAATTGTGCCTGAGAAGAAAGAGGAGGAGCAAGGCACTGAGGCGGTTGAAGGCGTCCGAGGGATGCGCGACTGGAGCCGGAACTGCGCAGTGCCTAAGATTACTGACTTCAAGCGTTGTGCCCCTGTGTTGCCATGACCCTTGATCCTCATTAAAAGTGTGAGAGGCCTGCTTGGTAAACATAGAGGCGCGAATGACTCTACTGCGGTGTGTATCCGGACCCGTAGGCGAAGGAGGGCGCTGGCTGATGTTGGTGTGTCAACGACAAAGTCCAGTGATACGACTTTTTGAAGTGTTAATTCACTGTGATGGTCTAGCGTCCAATTGCTGCCATTAGGTTACACATTCAAGACTTAGTATCAAACCATGGTGCAGCAACGTTGCCATTTCCAACCCATCGCACACAAATCTACAGTTGAAGTGGCTAGTTTGCAAATGGAGAATTTAAGGGCCAGTAATATGAAAGGTGTGGCTGTTCTTTAGCCATCAAAATTCAATGCGCCTGAAAAATGAAAATAAGTCGAATGATTTCTGATAGAAAAGGAGATCCTTTTGGCCTCCTTTGCGCATTTTGAACAGATTGCGCAATGCAACCCCCTTCCACCTTTAAGCAGTCGTGCATTGTGGTCATTGATGAATGCAGGCTGGGGGATTTTAACGGTAGGAAAACATGACTGCACTTTCCGAGAGGCTGGAGCTGGGCGACAAGTAACGAATTGCCTGTGGTTCATGGATGCAGCATAGCATAGCATAAAGATAAAAGGGAGGTTTTAAAATGAGCAGTCTTTCAACTGCTGATAAAATTTAGTGGACTGAAGAGACCGTTGTCTCTTTGTCCGGACCTATATAATTAACGCGGTAAGAATTGGGGCCTAACAATGTCCTTTGGCCTAGACTACAGCATTTTTTAGTGACTTTGCAGTACTTCCATTAATATTTCAGCTTGAGTTTCGTCGCCTCGATCAAGCCGGGTGGCTTTTTAGAAATTTCAATTTGGTTTCGCTCGACGTCAGAAACAGGAGATGAACGGTAAGCGCTACATGAGTAGTCAGTCTGGAACAATTGAAGATTTTCGGAGACAAGCCAAAAGATAAATAGTGGGATGCATTCTGAGTATATTGGCTATGTCTGTCAACTTAAGGATGGCGAGCCCAATTTACGAGCCCTAGTGGTGTCGATAGGCGCCTGACCTTGAACAACATTGGCTATTTCGTAACCGGGGCTTCCGTTGCCTTCCCTCTGATTGGTCAACAATCGCATGTAACGCCAGAGCCAATCAGAACACTGTAAACGTGGAGAAGTGTAACCTACCCATGCATAACTCAATGCTTCAGTAAATAGCGCAAATTATTTACCTCCTATTTACACACTGACATAAAACTTCTCGTTTTTCCACAACTACTTATTCTCTGATTGGCAGATCATGATCTATATGCTCTCTGCGCTAGCAAAGGTGGCACTGGCTTGTTGCAGTTGCGTTGCGCTAAAGCCATAAACCTGTGTACTTTCCTTTGAATGGTGTCGGAAAATTGATTAAAGTTTGCTTATATGGCCTCATGCTTGTTGATGAATTGCGCCATTACTCCTAAGTCGCTTTAGCCAACTGCACCAGTTGATATAACCTGAAGGTTTGGCCAGCGGAAGACACAGACAAAAATTACGAGGTGCTACTCGTCTCCTAATTATGTTATTAAATTCTACGCGAATTCGGTCTAGCCTAAGAGACTGGTTGGGATGCTAATGTAATGTCCTGATGCCCTTTGGGCGTTATTTAGCTCTAAGTGAATTCACAGAAAAAGAGCTGAATTCAACCATAGTGAAGGTGGACGGCACCCAGCTGACTTCGGATTGTTGGTTGTGGTGGCACTTATAGTGTTAGAAGCAAATTTGCGTTAAAAGCCGACGGTAGCAAATTTCTCTGCCCTTAGTATGTACATTTGCAATGGCAACTCACTCAGTTAAAGCTTTCAACCCATTTTAAACGCTACTGCCTGTCAGATTTCCCATCTCTTTTACATACAAATTGTAAATTTCGCCTAACAGTGCAACGAGTTGCCATTCGTTTGGCGTCTGACTTTTAGTGCCGGCGGTGAGATAGCCACAGCAAGGCTGACTTCCAGGCCATGGCCAGCCTAGCATGTTTTGTCAGTGCATTATTTTTTAAATTTGAGGGCGTCCAACGACTTCACAACAGACTCCAAGATATTAATAAATTTTTCGGATAAATTTCGCATAATCACGCACATGAATGTATTCTTAGTCTAACAAAATGTTTGCCTGTTGTGGCATAAGAACTAGGTACTTTCCTTTGGTGTGGCAAAAGTTAGGGTTTGTCATAGCTAAAGCTAGGTGCGAACAAAAGGATGAAAATGTTTGGAATGCCCTATACTTTGGATTTGCTAATTTTCGGATGTCTGCATGGCCAGTGCTTATTTAAAGTAATACTACTACTTACGACGTATAAGTAGAACCAATTATTTGAAGTTGGCGCGTGTTGTCATGCCCTTCAGCACAAGACGGGTCATTAAATGCCAAATGCGGACTGATGAGTAAATAAAATGATTGGAATTATTCTCGTACTAAAAATGTATGACTTGTTGCAAAGTTGGATCTAATTTTAATTATGCGAGGTGGGTTTCACGAACTGGCTCATGGTTTCCCCACTTCATTATGTCGAAATAAGCATTCAAACTCGCCTCCGATCGCGATTAACGGTGGATTTTGACTCCAATCAAAAAAATGCATCCATACTTATTATGTTTAATTTATCATCCCATTACCCAAAATCACATGAGTGTTACGCTGGTTGTCACAGCGCATTAAATGGTGCTGCCTCATCAACATTTGTAAATGCATGATCTTCCAAGGCGCCGATTTTAAGCCTGTAGTTTTTTGGTCTTTAAGAACTACAATCAACATGTCGCGATTCGTATTTTTGTTCGTGGAAAGTCAATTTCCTTGTCCCATTGGGTGTGCATCATGCAGGTAAATGGCAAATTTTTTTCAGCGATAATAGTAAACCGAAACGCCACCGGACCAAGACAGCCGCGCATGCCTTCGTGTGTCAGCAAGCTCTTTGGGAGTGTCCTGTTTGCAGCTTATGGGACAGTGTAACCTCGTTAACGAGGGAACCATCACTTGACAGCTTGATCGCGTTTGCGGTTAGCTGCCGGAGGCACTTCAATTCCCACTTGACAGTGGTAGGCAAAACTGTTGGTTTTCTTCTAATCGGGTGCTTTTACTCAAGCTGGGATGACATCGAGCTTCCATTTGGGTGGAACAGTAGATGATGACAGCACAAAGGAGAAGTCGTCAATTGATGTGCGCCCACGCAGCATGTTGCAGAGAGGTGAGACGTCACCACCACTCCATCGGGCCGTAGTCAGACGGGTGGAACACGCCCACGTAGAGGCGTCAACACATCTGAGCAGATCAAAGTAGGCGGTGCACCCACAACTAGAAGCTTTTTCACTTGTAGACACCAAATTGCACAGGAGAAGCCTTTTTTTGTCACCATGGGGCGAAAAACTCTGGTCTTGCCTGATTCTAGTCATTGGCAGCACAATGGAGAGCTACAAGAAGTGTGGATGGACTACTAGGGAGGGAGAGAGTAAGAGCATTTCTGGCTGTGAATGTGCCACTTCATTCAAGGCGCTGGGGCTACCTCCGCAAGGTCCCCACTGAAGATGGGATGGAGAGCGATCTGAGCACAGCCTTTGCATTGGTCGTTCACGAAATCCTCCGCAACTAGCGCGACGTATGTGAATGACCCATCAGCAGAACAATTGCACTGTTGTGGCCTGCAGTAGCCAAGTTTGAAATGCTGCCAGTGGTTAGCCATGGACGAATGCACTGGCTTATGCTCATTGAACGTGTAAGTTGGATTACTTGCCTCAAGGGTGCTGAAAACTCTTCTAGCCTACAGTTAGGGGCATGCGGAAAGTCATCCTCGAGAGGATTTGGTTTGGCAAGTAATAGTGCGCAGTCTTGTGCATTCATTGACAAGTTAAGTTGAAGTGCCCGGCGTTGTCTTAGCGGCGGCACCATAAAAGGCGACTGCACGATCGCCTGCCACCACGTTGGCAAGGCACTTGAAGTTGCGGAAGAAGAGACTGCAGTCTAAATGGCAGAGTAAAACTTATCATTGTCATAAACAAACTGCCTGGGATGCTGAGGCAATTTGCGCGGTGGCGTAGCTTCGTTTTCGCCCTTCACGCTACGACAGTCAGTCCTTTTGCAATGCACTGTTTCAGTTGAATTGCCCGAGATTGCAAGTTCACCAGGAAGAAATGCAGATTTGAAGAAAGGGTCCATCTGGTGCGAGAGAAAAAACGGCCGTCCAGGGGATTGGGAATTGCGTGGAACTCAATTTCTACATGAAGAAGTGAAAAGAAAGAACTGATCAGCCGAACAACATGTTCCACTCGAAAGGTGAATGACAAGTGATGCTGCGTTTTTTGTTAATGAGGATGCATTAGAAGACGCTCAGCACCGCGGTGAATGAAGATAAACACCTACTATTTGCCTGTAAGTAAACTGGAGTCCGCAGAGAGATAGTTGGCTTGGATCCAGGCCTCTCAATTCCACCGAGTGTGCCACCTAACAGAATATATTAGGCGACTCACACAAACACTCCGTGAATGCATATCTTATTAATGGCTGTGCTCATTCTGTGTCACATGCCGTTCGTCAGTAGTGAGGTCGGTCATTGAACGCAATGGATTTTAGCTGCGCAGGACAAACAGTTACCGCCGTCCTCGAAACTGCAATGCTCTCCTTTAAACCGTCTCAGGGTCGTGCGCTAGTAGTTGCAAACGTGGTGAACAGGCAGCCCATTCGACCTCATTGGGCGCCTACTCACACCAGCAGCAGTGTGAAGCGTTTGAAAAGGGCCAACATTACCTTTCGTGCAGTCATTTCGGCAACATTTTCCTGTTTCAAGGCAAATAAGTCAACTGGGTGAGTAAACAAAGTGGGATGGGGTAGATCATGGGGTAGACCTTCATGGGGCAGAGTCCCTTGCCCGCTTTGCTTGTGCTAGCCTTCGTGACGCAATTGCATTTCGCATTTACCCTAGCTTAGCAGAATGCATCAGGTTATCATTACTGTGGCTGACTGAAACACCCACCGGAGCTGCATTGTGCACAAGGGCAAAGCGAATTCATCAAAATGATGGAGGGGATGTTTCACTACACCCAGTGCATCCCGCTCTCCTGCATTTGCTAACGAGCCTGGTCTAAGGCCCATCAACTGGTTTGTTCCTCGCCACCGCGGTTCTCATGCACAAACAACCGTGTGTATTTCTAGGTGCAACATTAAGGAGAAGCGTATGAGAGACTCGTTCGCCAATCGGATGTAGTCGAGCATGCTTGTGCATGAACGCCACTTGATGCGTTTGGATCATCTCCCATTTCCTTCCACTTATCCTAAGAAATTCAGATCAGCAGTTTTGGTTTGAGTTGCCAGTGTGGCTTTAAGGAAATTGGGCTGCAAGTTGCTTGACTTAGCTTGCATCGCTGCTTATTTCATAAACACGGTTGGTGCGGTCCCATTAGTTAGTGGATCGTGCAGTACTTTGTTGCTCTTTTTACCGGTTTCGCTTTACGTTGCTTGTGTGCCCTCATAGCCTCAGCCATGCCATCAGCCCGAGCGCTTTTTGCTCCCTCACATGCACATTCTGCCCTGGCGGCATGCCTCCTCCTGCCTTCAAGGAAGCATCACAGCGCCGTAGATTCCGCTAATACGTTGGGCAGAATATGCGGTTCCCTTGTTTGATAAAAGCCATGGTGGTTTAGCCGTGTTTTTCCACTTTGTTCGTATTTGTCGTGGAGCGTTTGCCCTCCATACTTGGATGAACAAGGCGGTGCCGACAAACTTTCACACATCCGCAAAATGGCTTCAATGGCAACTTATGCTTGAAATTTGCGTCCCACATGGCAATATGGCCCCTATGCTGGCGAGACGTCATAATGGGCGATGCATTTTCGGTCATGCTGTTGTCGCTAGCATTTGTTTGTTCGATTACCGACGTCGATTGCGCTGATTCAGTGGCATGTTGCCCTGGCCGAATGGCCTAGCATCGGAATCATCTAAATAGGGGAGAAGATTGGCTAGTTTTTGGAGCGACATCGGTTCTGTGCTGCCTGAGATGTTTTGTCGCGAAGCGTCCTTCTCCGAACCGAACAAGCCCTACAACAAACGCAAGCGCATAAAATCCTAACTTGATGATACCGAGTTGCATTTTCTGCTCTCTTTCACATGTCTGCTCCTAAACTTGTGTTTTAACGTCTACTCGTGGCCACACGCGAGTGAATGCAGATGCCTTCTTTTCCAAACTCCACCATCATTTGCTGTCGTGGAGAGGGGTCAATGAATTCGCGAACATGCAACTCCCTTGAGGCACATGTTTGTTTGACTGTCGGTTGCGCTCACGATGGCTTGGGTGGTCACATTACCCAGTTCGAGTAGACTGGCTAAGTATTATGCAATTTGGCGACAAGGTAGTCCCGTCACGTCAAAATCCTGCCTTCTCTCGCCTTCTGCCATGGGTCCGATGTGGCCCGAAATCGCCAGCCACCAGAGGGCGGATGATACATGGGGCTGCTGCTGGACTTACTTTGTCATTGTATGCGGATTTTGCCTGCACTAGCATTTGCTTACAATTGAAGCAAGCTGATGGCTGTAAAGTGGTGAATGAAGACTTTGCTGACAACGTAAATGTAAACGAACAGCTCCCGCGCCTCGCCTTTCCACCCTTGACCTTACAGCCCTGAATGGGCATGATTGGGCAAAAACTGATGCATTCCATAGGAAAGGCATGCGATAAACCGAAAGCAAAGAGGATGTCGAAGTCTGTTTTCTTCTTTGACAGTGTTCACCTCCGATCGCTCGCGAATGAACCTAACTTGACCATTTGCCGCCCGAGAAGCTCAGTCAAGAAACTGGCGCTACATACACTGGCGCCATGCATCCGCTGCAAAGTCATCGGCATTTGACGAGGCTACCGAATAGCATTTGGTGGTAGAAATGACACACACATTAACTTAAATGTGCCCATCATTGCGCTTCAAGCCACTTCCTCACAAATATCATTTGCTTTAAAGCCAGCTGCCCAATACACAGAGGATCCTTCGATGGCGTGGCATTGCATGTGAATTCACCAACAATTTGCATCCCCCATCCAACCATGCTCCTTTGGTCGGCCGTAGCCTTAACCTGGCGCTATGGCACCCAAGGGGTTGTACTGCGGTGTTTACATTCAGGAATATGCTAAGGTGGCCTATCGGAGACGAAACATCCTAACCTTTCCCCAAGGGTACTGAGGGGTGCTTATGGAGACGGCGTAAGCTGCCAGCGTAAAGTTACACGAGAGAGAGGGAACAGTAACGCTAGCAAAAGGCACCCGATTGACTCGTGGTTTTTAACAAGGAGGAGGACAGAATGGTTGATGTGGAGGTGAGAGGGAATAGCCTGTTGGGTGGATTGATGCATGGGCATGCAGGGATAACTTTGAAGGGCAACTTTTTGCAGCCAATGTGCGGTTTGGCTTATTGTCTAGCAAAGAGGAAAACTGACAGCAATTAAACTGGATTGTGAAGAGCAAGTCAAAACTGACAATGAACCAGCGGTCCTGCTTTGGTGGCATCGAGCCTGCAAAAAGTGGCGTTGAGCCCACGAAAGTCAGGCGAGATTGGAGAGGCTTCTATTCCAGACGCCTAAACAGTTCGCTCCAAATGTCTACAAAGCAGAACACAATCAGCGAAGCCAGTCATCACACAGTAGTGGGCCCGATGTGTGATGGTGAACGTACCAGGATGAACGAAAATAATGTGGTCTCGTAGTAGCGCCCATGATGGGTAGTACTTAAAGCATTCGGTGCAATAGTAGCGCACCTCGGAAGACTCTGTAGTCTGAACTGCAACACAATAAATACGACATGAGGTAGGGGGAAGTTCGTGTGCGCATCATCGACATGATGGATGAAGGAAGCAATTGCGAGTTGAGTGGGATAGCGCGTCTGCAAACTCACCGATGTGTTCTCCGATGAAGTGCCTCATGAGAATATCGAAGCAGTCAAATCGCTGGGGGCACATGGGACACTTGGTGTGGTGTGCGTCTATCGGATAGCAGAGGTAAAATGAAATGCTGGGCGACTGCAGACTACCTAATCAACTAACAATTGCAGTGCAGGAGTCAAGAACACTTTTCAGCATTGCCCACCTCTTAGGTGCACGAGGGCCTTCCCAACGGTCGGTTTTGTCGTCCAGCAGTCAGTGCAGCACACGGGTATGTGTTCTAGGCGACAGAAAGATGCGCGAGTGACACGACTCGACTACCTAATGCATGAACTAATGCGTGTTGGTGAATAGAGCAGAATTTGGGGAAACACATTACCGACTTCCAGTACACTGCACACACGCGCTCACACGCACAACCCAGCGGAAGTGAATGGCGCTTACCCTGATGCTCACTTTCCATGTGTGCCAGGCAGAGTGTGTGGTTGGTGTGTGTCGCGGGGCAGAAGAAGCAGGTGAAGTCGTCCATTCCGATGGTGAGACGGGTGGAAAGTGCGAATCCCCGTCAACACCACTTGCACTGTGCTCAGTGTTAAAGCGGGCGACCAGACCTGTACTTGTCCTCAAATCTCAACATGATTGGGACGCACGGATCACTGATCGGCGATTCGACCAAAAAGAGTGAATGAGCTGGATCTTGTGTGCTTTAAGCTCACAGTTTACGCTTGGCAAAGAGCAGCCAAATCTGGGAATCACTTCAGGCCTGAGTGAAAGCTGATTTTGCAGATCAAAATGTGGCGTCATTGAAAGCTATGACGAACCGGAATCAAGTATGACACGCATTATGCATGAATCACGCATGCTTCCTTGTGAAGGTGCAGTACCATGTGCCTGGAGAGTAGTTTGACGGTGTCCTGGTGCAGCGCATTCGCTGTTGGTGCCACAGATGGAACGGGTAGTGGTTGAAGGAGAGGGAATGGGAGGCGACACAGACATTCAGTCACCGAGTCAGCGCAATGGGTCGCTTGTGACGTGGCTCTGTTAGCCCTCACTAGCATCAACATTGGTTGGCTCGATTGATGGCACAGCAGCTGTTAACACGGTCCACCTCATCCACCCATCCGAGCAACATCCAACAGACGCAAACTAGGACGGTAAATGCTGTGAAAACACTTACTGGTGTTGTGCATAGTACAATGGAATCAAGGTCCTTTGCGATCGTCCTTTGATGATAATTTGAAAAGCCACTCCAGTCCATTGGTTTGGATGACACCTTGAGAACTTCGGAAGGCCATGTGGTGCTATTAACCACCGAGGTGGTCCTGACAATAAACTGATTATGTTTTCGTGGCGATTTGCATAATTGAGTTCTCGCAAAGCCCAATGGATTAAAGTTTAAGGCTGCAGCAACTTGTCGCCTTCATCACTGTTTCCTGATCGCTGACTGTTGGCCCAAATTCTCGAATGAGCTTGCCCACCTGCAAGAGGTTGAGCCACGAAGCATAGCCGCAGGCAAAGTCCAACCGGAGCCGGGTGCTTTGGGCTGCTGAGAGGAAGTCCATGTCCAGTTGCGCATTTCCGAGTCCCATGTCGAGGATCGCCGTTCCTCGAAGTGGCAACCATGGGCTGCTTTGCTTATTTGCAGGCGATGGCTGCAATGCTTGTGGTTGTGGACCATGGTGTTCGCTCCGCTGAGCTCGAGGCGCCTTCGTTTCTCTCTCAATTTACATCCAAGATCTCCTATTTATAGCCTTTTAGCAGCGAACACTGCGTTTTACCCGCACCTCAAAGCTGTCGTGAACTAGCTGGTTTGTCGCTTGCTTTGTGCTCATTGTTCTCGCCTACATGTCACTTGGACTCGCCTTCTACCTCATAATTTCCGCACCTCTTACTAGCATCGTTTCTTGCATCCTTAAACGCTGGATCCTGTCACAGACAACGCGATATGCACTGGCTTTTGCTGAGGGGCATGAGTGGTAGGTGACTTCGAATCACATGCTGGTGTGTTGAAGGGCCGCAATAAGGAAGCATCTCAACTTGTAAGCAGCGGCCACCTCGGAGGCAGTCATCGAGATTTAAGCACCGGTCGGATTTCCTTTGGAACTGATGCTAGCTCACTTCAGTGTCATGCGCTTCTTAAAGCTCACTTGGCATTTTTCGAACTCATCCCATGGAAGGCGCTCGAAATGACATCCCCGTAAAACGCTTTGTCTCTGTCCACTCTCTTTGTCTTACACAGCTTCGCCTATAGAATTACATTTTCAAATGTGCTACTGTGTCCTCAGTGCTTCACATTGTAGTGCTTCCACGTGCTTTCCAAGGGACGCAACCTGGAACCTGATAGACAGCCCTCTCCATAGGCCTGTCTCAGAAGCGCTTCAGGGCATGGAATTTTGCACGTCTTTGCTTCACAATCCTTAGAAAGAGCCGCATTGCTTCTGAGCATGGTCCAAGCTCTGCAGGCAGTGCTGCGTTTGAATCAGCAATAAGCACTGGCTGCGAGCATCTTGAGAGCGTGTCGTCAAGCTGATTCGCACTGCAGGTAGTGCATTCCTCCGGTTTAGTTTGAATGGCAATGGCCTCTCTTCTACGTGTCACACTAATAAATATACCCTACGACCCGTTTGCAAGTAGAGACTTCCCCCTGCATGGACATTTATTCTTTGCACAATGTTGTCACTGATTGAGGCGGCAGTAATGGCACGCACCTCTTCCACCCAACTTATTCCATCATACTTTTCCTTCCACCCTCCCCTTATCACCATGCCTCCCCTTCCTCGTTGGCAATTCTTACTCCTTCAAGGTGGGGAGCCGTGCACTCCTCCCCAATTGGCAATGCACAATACGTGCAGGTTGAGCAGCCTGCCTGGGGAAGACTGACTTCCATGCCCACATTATAAAGTGGGAGACAGACAAACGCCCTCCACGCTTGTGACCCCCAACCATCACCACGACATGGGGGCGAAGTGTGGCAGCCCAAGGCACCTGACCCACCTCGTCGCTCCTCACGAGGGCTCTACCGTCACGTGTGGCTTATCGGCTCGCGTGACCACATTTGAACTGGAGACTGCGCATAAGTGCGATGAGAATGCAAGCGTTGAGTGGATCTAGCGAACAAATAGCACAAAGTGCTCCGTTTCTACGTTGGGTGTCCTACAATGAGTCTGAGAGAAAGGGTCTTGTTTTTGACGAAGTTCGGGGTATCATAAAGGAGGTCGGAGGTAACATCTGCGGAAGGAGAGGCGTGGGAGCGAGCAGAGTCAAAGCTGGGAGAATAACGGAGAAAGCGGTGGAAAGGAAGGGCCCTCATCTCGAGCGGCGCGTTTTAGCACAGAGGAAATTGGATCAAGCCAACAGACCATTAAAAGCATCAAGTTCCGCGGCCACAGCAAAAGCATCGGCAACATCAGCAGCAGCAAGCAAGCCGCCATTGCCTGTACGCAAAGGCTCCACCAAGAAAGCATCCTCCAGTATCGGGCCCGTCTCCGCCCATGGCTTCCGCCAACAAGCCAGTGCCGGTGTGAGTGGCAGGCGCAAGAGCCCCGCGAAGTGTGCTGCTGATACAAAGCCTCACTCGCAGAAGCCACTGCCACCATCACCATTACAACCACCACCGCCACCGCCTACACCGCTCTCACCACCCAACCCACCTCCACCTCCACCTCCACCTCCACCTCCGAGTCGGCAGAAGCGCGCCGAATTGCTAGCGATGCGCGATGCCACACCTCCTGCGCAATCGCACCACAGCATAAGGCCACCCACACGAACGGCCGTGCCAGAGGCAGGCATAGTCACAACGGATGGCACCACCTGCCCTACAATTAGTTTGCAACCCGTGCCGAGTTGTTGCCTACTTTTCAGAGGCTATGGGCAGTGCGGCTACAAGGCGTCAATGATGGGCCAGATGAAGGTAGGCACGCAACCACTCACAGCCACCAAGTGTGTGCAAACGAATCGGGATGCTGCTAAAGACTTTGCGCTTCGTTGCAAACCAAAATTACGCATGCACGGGTGGCCTTGTACAAAGAAAGAGGCCTCATTGCCACCCCGCATCCCCACTTCGTCACCTCAACCAAATCTTAGCAAACGCCGCACAAACGGGCCAACTGTGAGGATGCAGGCAGGACAACAAATGAAACCCAGCTTGCCTCGCCACCCAAAGCTGACAGCCAATCACCCACGACAGGGCCATTTGAGGGAAGGGAAGAGGTGCGCGCTGTCGAAGTAGCATGAGGGTACGAATTGCAGCAGGTCGTCGTAGGCTAAGCCTTGCCAAGAACAATGACAAGGCGAAATCATTGTTGATGCACAATGCCTTTGAGAGGGTTGGTCGTACTGCACCAGCCATTATCGAGTAGGCGAGTGTAGGTTTAGTGCACTTTTGGCGCACGTGCCAAGTTTTGCAGCTCAGGCAATGACTAACTTGAGTCGAATGGGCCAAGTTGCGTGAGGCTGTCATGGTTACTTGATACTGCCCTGTTTCCACACTGGGCAGCCCTCGTTGACCTCAACCAAGTGGTCTACACGAGTGAGCCACCAAGCTGTCTGCCAAGTGGCATTGACTTCAGTGACTGGCGATGTGCTTCTTCTTGCGTCCACGCGATGCATCGGCGCGCCTCACGTCTTGACGACATCAGAACCACGAGCACTAAACATGCATTCGTGCATGCGTGCCTCAACTGATTGCAAATCAGCACGCACGCACTGAGGGCGACGAAGTGAAGCACTTTCAATTTCTGTCATTCAATGCATCCCGCTGCCAACTGGAACTCCAACTACTCCGTACCAGGTGGTCGTGAGAACACCCGAGCTGCGCCGTAGCCATGGAGGTGCATCACTGCATTTGAAGTGAAAGGAGAGCAAGGTCCTCCACCACTCTCAGGAAGTCATAGACGTCATTTTGTTTTCTAAGAGTTTCCTTTTTAGCCCTAACAGACAGGTCGATGGCACGTTTGCATTGCCAATCCTCCCCCAGACAATGCAAAATGCTAATGAAGGACAGCTGCTGGCCTTGCACCGTCAACGACATCGCTGGCTACGCTGTCGCCACGCCGACCATCAATCGCGCAAGCAGCGCGAGACGATTCTGCGTCCTTGCCTCTCGCGATGCCTTGCTCCAGAGGTGGTGCAACATGGAGGTGCTAGCAAGCATGTTGGGCGAGGATGTTGCACTGACAAGGAGCCGCCGTCGATACTGGCAACCGATGCACGCAGCAGGGCGAGCAATGCTCTGCGCTTGCATCCGCCGTCAAGGAATACCAACCGCGCCGCTATTCACGCCTCCTCCTCCTCCTCGTCTACCACTCTTCATCGGTGTAAGCCAGTGCGTGCACCACTCACGGGCTCCAACGCCACGGCCAGTGGCAATCCGCAACGCAGCAAAGCAAGCCTACTGCATGCCGGGTTGATGTGCCAGCTGCTCCGAGTTGCGCGAGGGTGAACAAGTGGTAGGGGAATGATGGGTCGCTCAGCGGAGGAAGCCGTTCGCCTACGGTGCGGGAAGACACGGGTTGAGAGGGAGGCACGCACCTCTGCCGCGACAATGCCTACTTCCTCACCACCCTACCCTACGTGTTCATCGAGACGCACAGCTGCACGGTAAGCCTCCCACACTCCTGTTTGTTTAACCAGTGGCGCCAAGCTGCAAGCGAGGCGTACTGAGCTACCCTCTTCTCAGCACTAATTCTGCGTACGACAGGGTATTGCATGATAAATTACACAGCATCCCCTTGGTGAACGCGTGACTGATCTCTCCTTTGAGATGGAGAACGTGGCCGATTCGCAGCCCTGCAGTGCGTAGGTGGCATAGATTTCACCCATCTCTGGTAGTGCACCATCGTGGTGAGACAATGAAATGAAATTGAAATGGTGCGAATGGGACGCTGGCACGAGTAACCATCTCAACCTATGGCGATCTGCTTGTCAACTTGCCAATGCACCACAGCATCATGTTGGATGAGCGGTGAAGGAAGCGTGGCAACACCCACCACCACTCGAGGAAGTCAATCAGTCAGCGGAGGGCGGGTCGTCGTCGCAGCGGAACCTCCAAGAGGACAGCGCACCTTGCGTCCTCACTCATCTGCCTCATCCATGGCCATGTGTACACGTCAGCTGCCACAAAGCAGTCACGATCTCAGCTCCATCACCTGAATTCGCTTTGTTCACTGCACCAGATGCCTCATCTTTCCTCGATGGCTTGATAGGGGTTGATGGTCTGGGAGGCAAACAAAGAGAGAGAGAATGAAAGCAACCGGAACGAGAGTGAAGGAGTTAAAAGGACAAGGGAACGCCTGACCGGATATGCATTGTGCGCCATGTTCTGCCTCCTCCCTCCGCCAACAGCAAGCCCCAACAATGCTCGCACATCCCACCGGCTCACCACTTCGGCGAACGGCCTTTGGGCAATTGTATCAACTCACCGATGTCACCATTGGCTGAGTGGCATTGGGCAGTTGTCTGGTCCCTTAAATTCAACGCAACGGACTCAAAAGCAGCTGCGAGCACTGCCAACATGAGAGGACGAAGAGTGGGGCGGAATTGTCACCAGAGCAATCGAGCACATCCTTTTAGCAACGTGTTCGCCATGCCACTTTCTTCATCCCTTGCCTTGCCTTGCCTTCCCTCCCCTCTCCCCTTACTGCTCCTGGCCTATCCCCACTTCAGAGCAAAAACAGCTAATTGTTCAAGCCATGATTGTTCTCACAAAAGCAAGATCAATATACGCTAAAGTGAATGGTGTCCGTTCGTTCCTCTTTTGGGCGCGGATTTGAGAGATGGGATGGGAGTATTGGGGTGGGAAGATAAATCTCAATCATCTGGCTTCCATTTGGCACTGATGCGTCGGCACTTCCCACCAGGCCATAAGTGCGGCAGAAACAATGCTTAAATAAAAGAGTTGATGCACTAGCTGTCGATGGCGCACTAATGAGACACGAAATCCGCCTGCCTTTGTCAGATGTCACAGGCGCGTGACGCCGTGACCTTCATTACTTCGTGACAAGTGACTGTACTAGGACGTGCAAATGAGGACTACGAACGCTTAGCTCACCCGCCTACCGCTTGAATGGCGATACTTTAGGTTGGCTGTTAAAATGAGGCAGTGCAGTGCTCCCAACCCTGCACGACTTAACGTCCAGGAAGTCCGCTAACTCCAACACCTGCAGACAGGTTGCCACTGTTTTCTTGCGACTTGTAAATCATCCCCCCCTCGTGACACACAAGTTGCGTCTTTAAGCAAGTTGTAGGCCCACATGTGGTTCATCAATGGACTAGTGCAGTAACACAAGGGTAAGAGGGTGCTAAGCAGGCTGTCATGCCTATAGGATAACTGATTGGAAGTGGGGCGGGCGCTTGGAGACTTTCCCCAATTCCCCAACAGTGATCACTGCTCCCTGGACAAACACCACACCTGGAACGGCGAAGACAATAGGGAGCGCTCACTCAGCCACTCATCCACAAATCCAAAATCAGCCACGCGGTTAAAGCAGAAATTTGGCAAAATCCTTTTTCCTTTCCTTGACTACTTAATAGGTGGGGGAGGGGGGAAATGTCCGCCCCCTCGTCACCCTACCCATTTGAAGACATTACCTTCATCGAGGCACACGGCAGGCTCCACACTCCACTTTGTCCGAGGTGCAGCGCCAAGTTGCAACCAGAAATGGAGTTAAACCTAGGAGTAGAAGGACGACCACACTTCACACACCACCCCACATGCACGTGACGCAATGCGAACAACACTGCAACAGGCAATGTGGATAGGCGGTGGCGCAGATTTCCCCGTCCATCCCGCATTCATACTTCCCTTCGACCACATTTGCACTCTCGCATGCCTCCACTCGTTGGCCTCGCAATGCTTGCCGTGGGTTTACCGGCACCCCAGGACCCGTGAAGTGGTGAAGTTGCAGACATTGTAGAATGGAACTTCTACACATCCAGCCAGCACGTCGGTGCAATCGCTCAAGCTTAATTCGATGCGCATTAAATGGCTTTGTCCTTCCATCGCATGCTCCGCATGCTCCGCATGCTCCGCAGCCTCCCGTAAGCGAATCATTCACCTCCCCCTTCCTTTCCTTATGATGTTTGTGAGGTGTCCCTGCTCGCAGACTGCCAATGAGATGAGGATGCCACCATGAGGCTGCACTGCACAATGGCCTGTCAACACTTAATTGTCGGCAGTGGTGGTCCGAAGGTACGAAGGTGTGCCGCACTCCTTACTGCCAAACACCCTTTGCATTTCCTTGCACCTAAGCGCGTTTGAAGAGGTGGTGAGGGGGATGAACGCAAGGTGCGCACATCTATGCGCGTACCGAAGGGCGATGGGTAGAGCTGGAATGGTGTCAGCTTGTTTGGGGTGGATGCCTTTCAAGCGAGAATTAAATGAACGAATACGAGGGTGTGTGACGATTGGTGGTGAAGTGTCCAAGCCGATGGAACCCGCTGCAATGTACCGTTTATTACCGTGTTGAAGGGCAGAACTTTTGGCAAGGGAATGAAAAATTTATAAATGGAATTGATGGATGAGAGACAGGTAATAGAGTGGAGAATTGTGCGCACGAGGCGAGAATGAGCTGAGATTTTACAAATCGTCATATGGATGATTGAATGTGAGGTACAATCACAGTCCTTCGGCTTTGGGCACAACAGTTATGCGCCTTCATCCATTGTCAGTAGGGACACTTTGCTACTTTTAATGTCCCATCTGCGATGCTGATACCAAATCCATCAACCAGTTGTCCTTCGGAATCTCAGCATCGATACTCTCATCTCCTGAAATGAGAAACTGCTTGATGCTTATGATGGGTCGCGCAAACCACAACGGTACTTCAAATGGCATGTCTGCTAGTCTCCACTCCCCTCCTGTAGTTTGTAAAAGTTCTCTTCTACTTTTAAATAATAAGTAGAAATGAGCTTGCGGGCAGCCAATCGTGAGATGGGGCATTTGACTAATGTGGGAATGATTCGGCGCAACGGTAGCGTGATCAGAATATAAGCACTTGTTTTCGAAAAGATCTGAGTAAAGTCAAAGTGATGCGATAGCAGAGTTTGGTGGCGAAGACTTCGGAACCCATGGCATGGTTGCAATCACTGACGCATTCAAGGCCTACGAAGGCCAAATGGAAGGTGGCGCGGATGCATCTACCTGGTGCAGCTTATTTCCTGATGGCAACTGTTCAAAAAGAAACTCAGCTATGCTTGGTCTGCTGCGACCACAACTACACCAGACTCAATGTTGCAAGGTGACGGGATTTCATTGGAGCAATGCGCGCATGAACAGCGTCGTCGCTCGCTACTGATCGTGACAAAATGTGCCTCAAGATGTGGGGAAGAGACTGAATGCCTATTTTGTAGTCCACTTGACATCCATTATGCATTCGCCTCTGCTGCTCCTATTGTGGCTGCGATGAAGGGCACTCTGAGCAAATACGCGCTTCGCATTTAATAAGAAGAGATGTATATTTTATGCTAGTGAGCGCGTCATTTGAAAGGTAAAATCAACAAGTCGATTGTCTAGCATCATTTAGAGGATGCAAAACCATTGTGTTCCAACGAATGTGGTCGGTTTATTTACGGGGATATGAGTGGGGATATGGCTTTATTTAATGCTAGCAAATGCGGCGCAATCGCACGCGTTCCATAAGTGCCGGACAGGTGAAGAGTCGTCTAACCAAGAGTGTTATAGCAAAACCCACCAAAATCATTTGGTTACTCATTTCTGCAGACAAAAAGACCAATGCCCTTAATCGCTTTTCGCAAGCATTTGCAGAACTTAGGGTAGGAGCACACATCACTCTCATTGGCTACCTGCCAACCATCGTCGCATACCTATTCAATTGGGTATTTTGAAGGTCTTCCACGCGTCCAGTCATGTGATGGTATGCATGCACCCACACAACACAGCGTCATCCATTCAGGCAATGGTCAGACCGAGGGGGTATCCTCGGGCTTGGGGATTAGCGCTTGACCGATCCACTCCGACAGCGAGGAAGCCCTTTGAACTAACGTCACCTGCTTAATCCTATAAGTTCGCATTTGGAAACTAGGGCGCATACTCTGTGGTTCTAACTCATTACTGACGATTCGTTATTTGTAGACATTGACACAAACTTCCAGTAGCACCGGAGGTTCGCTCCAAGAGCTATTTTGGGCCTAACAACATTGGCCTTAATTTTCTCTCCTTCCTACCATAATCGAGAGAGGTGGAGCCCCTCTTAATTAGTTGGCATCTTGACAGTGATCCCGCCACCCTGTCGGTCAGTCATGAGCACCAATTTAGTGTCAACATCCTAAAATCGGCTAGTGGAAATAATGTCGCTCCCATACCATAGCCGTAGTTGAGGGGCTGCTACCAGCTTATGCGCTGGGATTGTGGAGGCTTGCAAGGGAAGAAGTGTAGGAGCGAATGGCGCATGACAAGAAACCTGCATCTACGGTGAAATTGCGTGCTTGGCGGCATGGTCATAGCATCAACACTGGTTGATCGCAAAGATCCTCTGCAGCTAGCGCTAGCAATAGGAAGGTTCCATTGGACATGTGTTTGCAACGCGATGTTCCAAATCAGCCGTTATTTGCACTCCCTGAATTCACGAAGTGCCGTAAATGGGCAATATATTCAAAGAGAGGGAAAGACTTGTGGAATATGTGCACAAGACTCCGACTCAAAGGCGATTTTGCGAACACGAAAGTCTGGCGTACACGAGAGGGTGGAAGTGCTGATGCGAATAGGAGCCGGTGGTGAGTTCCGCTCTCACCTTCTCCAAGTACCATCGCTCCATCTCATCGTACGCCTCCGCCTCCTAGTCAGCGTGGTACTTGCTAGCCGCGATGTGTGGTGCCCTCTTCATCATGTTGACGTGCTCCCTGCCCAATATGCACACACCACGCACGAATTTGATGATGCGGGGTAAATTGTAACCCAACCAAATGACATTCTTGGCGAGTAAATTCATTCGTGCTTCAGAAATCGGCAAAGGAGGTGTGAGACATGCGCCTGGCAGATTGAGGTGCGAGTTGTATGCGAGGGTAGGGAAGAACAGCTTGTCCGGATGCTTGAAGGCTTTGTGTTGGACAATCGCTCTGCGAATCGGTTCCACCCTGCCTCCCACAATCACCTCCTCCACCTACTCAAGACGATAGGCACCGTGAATGGAACCCTTGAAACACGTCGTCTGCGGTAGACGGACAGTGTTTGCTGATGCAATTGCTTTTGTGGCTGACTCACGCTGCTAGAAGCTGAATTGCAATCACCGAATTCATTGGCTCCATGCGTGCAAGACGGCTACATCCACGGTAAACGACTAAGACAATCAAGCGATTGCCTTGATATTGCTCCTATTTTACATCGTAATCGTGGTCATTATCCGATGCCGAACCAACTGCGGGCCCTCATAAATTGCGGCTTGGTGCGGCTACCAGTTAAGCATTCCGCTTTTCGTAAAACAGTGCACCCTTGAAACCGCGATCATGCTGCTCGCTAGGTGAATTACCCTTGCAATAATTGAGGTGATGCGAAGGTTGTGCATTCAAATAGTTGGAAACGCGAGTTCCACCTCTCAAGCATTTCAATTATGCGTTTCGATTACTCAGGGAATGGAGTTCCAGACATGCTCACAAAGTTTAGATGGTAGACGGCTGTCACTAGAGGTAAAGAGACTTCATGGGGGAGAGGCATCATTACAGCTTCCACCTTCTACATGATCCACTCGTAAGCCACTTTGCCACAGCAATTTACCGCGATGATGAATGCTTGATGCTGATGTTGCAACTGCACAGTGAGATACGTCGAACCGATTACTGGTCAGCGATTAGTTAGACAGCACTGAAAGCAATTGAGCATTTTACCGTTGGTCCGGTTGAGGCCGACGGTCACTGCGCACCGTTTCGGTAGAGGCGTCTTGGCGTGCGTCTCTCCTCACTTCAAAACACTGATCTTACATTTGTGTTCCTTCTTCTACTGCAAATCAAAGGAGTAGATCTCGAAGTTCGCGGACACCAAATGGTGCCAAGCACTTCCAGTTTCGACTGCATCTTCCAGATGTGCCATGTGGTCGCTTCAAGCGCAAAACTATTGCTGCCTCATCTCCGCTACCTCTTCCACCGGTTAGATGATAATACAACACGAAAACCTTGTTTATTAGTCCGTTGGAAGGGCGTGATTGCAGCAGCATTGACATACTCATTAGAAAATAAAAGTCAAAGTGACATGAGCTGTGGAGCCAATGCGTTGACACCTGTGGGCTCTCTGACAGCTCATTTACAAGGAGGAGAAAATTTCGCATAGCGTCGTAGGCCTCCTTCTTCGCCTCACGAAACTAAAGTGCAGCTACCAACTCGGTTACCAACGCGTCGGCAGAGTGCCACAAATTTGTGCAGTCGTCATCTCTGACGGGTCAGCTGTTACTTAAACCAAACGCTAAAAGACTGGTTGTGAGGAATTCCTACACCACGTTGGACCACATTTGTAGGAACCATGGCATTGCGTATTTTAAAGGTTTTGATGGTTCCCACATAACAGCAATTTTTACCTTCGACGGCTGCGCAATACTTGGACAGCAAAGGCAGTTTCCTATAAATCACCAGAATATAAACATTCCGCCGTGAGCGATGACTGCAGCCTTTATGCAAACGTTGGTGTTTTAGATGAGGAGGCAAATCGACTGCGTAGAAGTAGTCCACGCCCCTTCCCACCACCCCATCGGCGGTCTTGCTGCTCTCCATTACGCTGACGACGACTAGGATCAGGTCGCAGTTGTTGGTCTCAGAATGGCGAAAATATAGGCTTTTTGTGGAATTTGGTGTCAACGAGTAAGGAAGTAGGTGAGAAAAGGTTAATCCAGAGGAGAGACTTCCACGGTGGGAGAGTGGAACGAGTTCCACATTGGCACCGAAGCATTTCGCGATGCCATGCAGAGCATTCGCGAAGAACTGGTTGGACCGCGAATCGACGTGAATGCAGTAGTAATTGTTTGTGCGATGGATCATTCGCATAAGACGTGCTACCTGTAGAGGATCTTTGTGTACGACCAAAGTAAACGCGATGTCCCTGTCACCATCCCTTTTGGCCACAATGGGGAATTCCTTGCGAAAGTGTCTGCAACTGGAATGAAGAGGTGAATCGATATTGACGAAGTTCCCCTACTTCCTTCTCAGTGCTCCGTGAATGGCCTACTTTTTCGCGATCATATTGACCACGAGTAGAAGTAAAGTCACGGTTGTTAAGCCCAAGGTGATCTTGAAAAGGGTCCTCCTGCGGCAACGAATGTTCATGGCGATGTCTAGAAGTGAAAAATCGTCAGTGGTACGCCAATCAAATCAACTTCGCTACCCAATCTCATCAGCTCCAGTAACATTACCTCTGTTAACAAATGTCTCACTTAACTAGCCACTATTCGAGTCCATGGTGGTGGCATACGTAGTTATATGTGTGGCATTGCATAGCTGCACCTGTGGAAAGCCGTTTCTTTACTCAAGTGGTTTCGCCGAAGAAAATCTCCGAGAAGCCGCCAATGAAACCGATCAGAGGCCGTCTGCATGGAGATGTTCCACCAAGCTGACTTCCGTCTAAGCCAATGACGGTGAGGTGTGTGGGCATGTGAGTGGCTTCGGGTAAGTGCAACCGTAGAAGCCTTTTAAAATGCCAACATGAAATCACATAACAGCGTCTGCGAGAAGCCACCAATTTGACTGATCTGGCGGCCTGAGTGGGGGAACGAAGGGCCTAAGTCAGTTGCCGTGTAGAAATGTGGCACTAAAAAAGGAAATGAATGCATTTAGAGACAGATTTGCTTCTTCTTCTTCTTCTTTCCGTAGACAACTTTACACTTACCAAACAACTGTGGTAAGCCGGGAATGCTTATGAAGCCAAGGGAGCCAAGCTGGCGTGACGTGCTTATGGAAACAAACAAGCTGTTCTTCCCTACCCTCGCATACAACTCGCACCTCAATCTGCCAGGCGCATGTCTCACACCTCCTTTGCCGATTTCTGAAGCACGAATGAATTTACTCGCCAAGAATGTCATTTGGTTGGGTTACAATTTACCCCGCATCATCAAATTCGTGCGTGGCGTGTGCATATTGGGCAGGGAGCACGTCACCATGCTGAAGAGGGCACCACACATCGCGGCTAGCAAGTACCACGCTGACTAGGAGGCGGAGGCGTACGATGAGATGGAGCGATGGTACTTGGAGAAGGCGAGAGCGGAACTCACCACCGGCTCCTATTCGCATCAGCACTTCCACCCTCTCGTGTACGCCAGACTTTCGTGTTCGCAAAATCGCCTTTGAGTCGGAGTCTTGTGCACATATTCCACAAGTCTTTCCCTCTCTTTGAATATATTGCCCATTTACGGCACTTCGTGAATTCAGGGAGTGCAAATAACGGCTGATTTGGAACATCGCGTTGCAAACACATGTCCAATGGAACCTTCCTATTGCTAGCGCTAGCTGCAGAGGATCTTTGCGATCAACCAGTGTTGATGCTATGACCATGCCGCCAAGCACGCAATTTCACCGTAGATGCAGGTTTCTTGTCATGCGCCATTCGCTCCTACACTTCTTCCCTTGCAAGCCTCCACAATCCCAGCGCATAAGCTGGTAGCAGCCCCTCAACTACGGCTATGGTATGGGAGCGACATTATTTCCACTAGCCGATTTTAGGATGTTGACACTAAATTGGTGCTCATGACTGACCGACAGGGTGGCGGGATCACTGTCAAGATGCCAACTAATTAAGAGGGGCTCCACCTCTCTCGATTATGGTAGGAAGGAGAGAAAATTAAGGCCAATGTTGTTAGGCCCAAAATAGCTCTTGGAGCGAACCTCCGGTGCTACTGGAAGTTTGTGTCAATGTCTACAAATAACGAATCGTCAGTAATGAGTTAGAACCACAGAGTATGCGCCCTAGTTTCCAAATGCGAACTTATAGGATTAAGCAGGTGACGTTAGTTCAAAGGGCTTCCTCGCTGTCGGAGTGGATCGGTCAAGCGCTAATCCCCAAGCCCGAGGATACCCCCTCGGTCTGACCATTGCCTGAATGGATGACGCTGTGTTGTGTGGGTGCATGCATACCATCACATGACTGGACGCGTGGAAGACCTTCAAAATACCCAATTGAATAGGTATGCGACGATGGTTGGCAGGTAGCCAATGAGAGTGATGTGTGCTCCTACCCTAAGTTCTGCAAATGCTTGCGAAAAGCGATTAAGGGCATTGGTCTTTTTGTCTGCAGAAATGAGTAACCAAATGATTTTGGTGGGTTTTGCTATAACACTCTTGGTTAGACGACTCTTCACCTGTCCGGCACTTATGGAACGCGTGCGATTGCGCCGCATTTGCTAGCATTAAATAAAGCCATATCCCCACTCATATCCCCGTAAATAAACCGACCACATTCGTTGGAACA
Source organism: Taenia pisiformis (assembly GCA_023968675.1). Taxonomy (NCBI): domain Eukaryota; kingdom Metazoa; phylum Platyhelminthes; class Cestoda; order Cyclophyllidea; family Taeniidae; genus Taenia; species Taenia pisiformis. Next base: position 6,704,501 of record CM043737.1, on the reverse strand, counting down.
CAATGGTTTTGCATCCTCTAAATGATGCTAGACAATCGACTTGTTGATTTTACCTTTCAAATGACGCGCTCACTAGCATAAAATATACATCTCTTCTTATTAAATGCGAAGCGCGTATTTGCTCAGAGTGCCCTTCATCGCAGCCACAATAGGAGCAGCAGAGGCGAATGCATAATGGATGTCAAGTGGACTACAAAATAGGCATTCAGTCTCTTCCCCACATCTTGAGGCACATTTTGTCACGATCAGTAGCGAGCGACGACGCTGTTCATGCGCGCATTGCTCCAATGAAATCCCGTCACCTTGCAACATTGAGTCTGGTGTAGTTGTGGTCGCAGCAGACCAAGCATAGCTGAGTTTCTTTTTGAACAGTTGCCATCAGGAAATAAGCTGCACCAGGTAGATGCATCCGCGCCACCTTCCATTTGGCCTTCGTAGGCCTTGAATGCGTCAGTGATTGCAACCATGCCATGGGTTCCGAAGTCTTCGCCACCAAACTCTGCTATCGCATCACTTTGACTTTACTCAGATCTTTTCGAAAACAAGTGCTTATATTCTGATCACGCTACCGTTGCGCCGAATCATTCCCACATTAGTCAAATGCCCCATCTCACGATTGGCTGCCCGCAAGCTCATTTCTACTTATTATTTAAAAGTAGAAGAGAACTTTTACAAACTACAGGAGGGGAGTGGAGACTAGCAGACATGCCATTTGAAGTACCGTTGTGGTTTGCGCGACCCATCATAAGCATCAAGCAGTTTCTCATTTCAGGAGATGAGAGTATCGATGCTGAGATTCCGAAGGACAACTGGTTGATGGATTTGGTATCAGCATCGCAGATGGGACATTAAAAGTAGCAAAGTGTCCCTACTGACAATGGATGAAGGCGCATAACTGTTGTGCCCAAAGCCGAAGGACTGTGATTGTACCTCACATTCAATCATCCATATGACGATTTGTAAAATCTCAGCTCATTCTCGCCTCGTGCGCACAATTCTCCACTCTATTACCTGTCTCTCATCCATCAATTCCATTTATAAATTTTTCATTCCCTTGCCAAAAGTTCTGCCCTTCAACACGGTAATAAACGGTACATTGCAGCGGGTTCCATCGGCTTGGACACTTCACCACCAATCGTCACACACCCTCGTATTCGTTCATTTAATTCTCGCTTGAAAGGCATCCACCCCAAACAAGCTGACACCATTCCAGCTCTACCCATCGCCCTTCGGTACGCGCATAGATGTGCGCACCTTGCGTTCATCCCCCTCACCACCTCTTCAAACGCGCTTAGGTGCAAGGAAATGCAAAGGGTGTTTGGCAGTAAGGAGTGCGGCACACCTTCGTACCTTCGGACCACCACTGCCGACAATTAAGTGTTGACAGGCCATTGTGCAGTGCAGCCTCATGGTGGCATCCTCATCTCATTGGCAGTCTGCGAGCAGGGACACCTCACAAACATCATAAGGAAAGGAAGGGGGAGGTGAATGATTCGCTTACGGGAGGCTGCGGAGCATGCGGAGCATGCGGAGCATGCGATGGAAGGACAAAGCCATTTAATGCGCATCGAATTAAGCTTGAGCGATTGCACCGACGTGCTGGCTGGATGTGTAGAAGTTCCATTCTACAATGTCTGCAACTTCACCACTTCACGGGTCCTGGGGTGCCGGTAAACCCACGGCAAGCATTGCGAGGCCAACGAGTGGAGGCATGCGAGAGTGCAAATGTGGTCGAAGGGAAGTATGAATGCGGGATGGACGGGGAAATCTGCGCCACCGCCTATCCACATTGCCTGTTGCAGTGTTGTTCGCATTGCGTCACGTGCATGTGGGGTGGTGTGTGAAGTGTGGTCGTCCTTCTACTCCTAGGTTTAACTCCATTTCTGGTTGCAACTTGGCGCTGCACCTCGGACAAAGTGGAGTGTGGAGCCTGCCGTGTGCCTCGATGAAGGTAATGTCTTCAAATGGGTAGGGTGACGAGGGGGCGGACATTTCCCCCCTCCCCCACCTATTAAGTAGTCAAGGAAAGGAAAAAGGATTTTGCCAAATTTCTGCTTTAACCGCGTGGCTGATTTTGGATTTGTGGATGAGTGGCTGAGTGAGCGCTCCCTATTGTCTTCGCCGTTCCAGGTGTGGTGTTTGTCCAGGGAGCAGTGATCACTGTTGGGGAATTGGGGAAAGTCTCCAAGCGCCCGCCCCACTTCCAATCAGTTATCCTATAGGCATGACAGCCTGCTTAGCACCCTCTTACCCTTGTGTTACTGCACTAGTCCATTGATGAACCACATGTGGGCCTACAACTTGCTTAAAGACGCAACTTGTGTGTCACGAGGGGGGGATGATTTACAAGTCGCAAGAAAACAGTGGCAACCTGTCTGCAGGTGTTGGAGTTAGCGGACTTCCTGGACGTTAAGTCGTGCAGGGTTGGGAGCACTGCACTGCCTCATTTTAACAGCCAACCTAAAGTATCGCCATTCAAGCGGTAGGCGGGTGAGCTAAGCGTTCGTAGTCCTCATTTGCACGTCCTAGTACAGTCACTTGTCACGAAGTAATGAAGGTCACGGCGTCACGCGCCTGTGACATCTGACAAAGGCAGGCGGATTTCGTGTCTCATTAGTGCGCCATCGACAGCTAGTGCATCAACTCTTTTATTTAAGCATTGTTTCTGCCGCACTTATGGCCTGGTGGGAAGTGCCGACGCATCAGTGCCAAATGGAAGCCAGATGATTGAGATTTATCTTCCCACCCCAATACTCCCATCCCATCTCTCAAATCCGCGCCCAAAAGAGGAACGAACGGACACCATTCACTTTAGCGTATATTGATCTTGCTTTTGTGAGAACAATCATGGCTTGAACAATTAGCTGTTTTTGCTCTGAAGTGGGGATAGGCCAGGAGCAGTAAGGGGAGAGGGGAGGGAAGGCAAGGCAAGGCAAGGGATGAAGAAAGTGGCATGGCGAACACGTTGCTAAAAGGATGTGCTCGATTGCTCTGGTGACAATTCCGCCCCACTCTTCGTCCTCTCATGTTGGCAGTGCTCGCAGCTGCTTTTGAGTCCGTTGCGTTGAATTTAAGGGACCAGACAACTGCCCAATGCCACTCAGCCAATGGTGACATCGGTGAGTTGATACAATTGCCCAAAGGCCGTTCGCCGAAGTGGTGAGCCGGTGGGATGTGCGAGCATTGTTGGGGCTTGCTGTTGGCGGAGGGAGGAGGCAGAACATGGCGCACAATGCATATCCGGTCAGGCGTTCCCTTGTCCTTTTAACTCCTTCACTCTCGTTCCGGTTGCTTTCATTCTCTCTCTCTTTGTTTGCCTCCCAGACCATCAACCCCTATCAAGCCATCGAGGAAAGATGAGGCATCTGGTGCAGTGAACAAAGCGAATTCAGGTGATGGAGCTGAGATCGTGACTGCTTTGTGGCAGCTGACGTGTACACATGGCCATGGATGAGGCAGATGAGTGAGGACGCAAGGTGCGCTGTCCTCTTGGAGGTTCCGCTGCGACGACGACCCGCCCTCCGCTGACTGATTGACTTCCTCGAGTGGTGGTGGGTGTTGCCACGCTTCCTTCACCGCTCATCCAACATGATGCTGTGGTGCATTGGCAAGTTGACAAGCAGATCGCCATAGGTTGAGATGGTTACTCGTGCCAGCGTCCCATTCGCACCATTTCAATTTCATTTCATTGTCTCACCACGATGGTGCACTACCAGAGATGGGTGAAATCTATGCCACCTACGCACTGCAGGGCTGCGAATCGGCCACGTTCTCCATCTCAAAGGAGAGATCAGTCACGCGTTCACCAAGGGGATGCTGTGTAATTTATCATGCAATACCCTGTCGTACGCAGAATTAGTGCTGAGAAGAGGGTAGCTCAGTACGCCTCGCTTGCAGCTTGGCGCCACTGGTTAAACAAACAGGAGTGTGGGAGGCTTACCGTGCAGCTGTGCGTCTCGATGAACACGTAGGGTAGGGTGGTGAGGAAGTAGGCATTGTCGCGGCAGAGGTGCGTGCCTCCCTCTCAACCCGTGTCTTCCCGCACCGTAGGCGAACGGCTTCCTCCGCTGAGCGACCCATCATTCCCCTACCACTTGTTCACCCTCGCGCAACTCGGAGCAGCTGGCACATCAACCCGGCATGCAGTAGGCTTGCTTTGCTGCGTTGCGGATTGCCACTGGCCGTGGCGTTGGAGCCCGTGAGTGGTGCACGCACTGGCTTACACCGATGAAGAGTGGTAGACGAGGAGGAGGAGGAGGCGTGAATAGCGGCGCGGTTGGTATTCCTTGACGGCGGATGCAAGCGCAGAGCATTGCTCGCCCTGCTGCGTGCATCGGTTGCCAGTATCGACGGCGGCTCCTTGTCAGTGCAACATCCTCGCCCAACATGCTTGCTAGCACCTCCATGTTGCACCACCTCTGGAGCAAGGCATCGCGAGAGGCAAGGACGCAGAATCGTCTCGCGCTGCTTGCGCGATTGATGGTCGGCGTGGCGACAGCGTAGCCAGCGATGTCGTTGACGGTGCAAGGCCAGCAGCTGTCCTTCATTAGCATTTTGCATTGTCTGGGGGAGGATTGGCAATGCAAACGTGCCATCGACCTGTCTGTTAGGGCTAAAAAGGAAACTCTTAGAAAACAAAATGACGTCTATGACTTCCTGAGAGTGGTGGAGGACCTTGCTCTCCTTTCACTTCAAATGCAGTGATGCACCTCCATGGCTACGGCGCAGCTCGGGTGTTCTCACGACCACCTGGTACGGAGTAGTTGGAGTTCCAGTTGGCAGCGGGATGCATTGAATGACAGAAATTGAAAGTGCTTCACTTCGTCGCCCTCAGTGCGTGCGTGCTGATTTGCAATCAGTTGAGGCACGCATGCACGAATGCATGTTTAGTGCTCGTGGTTCTGATGTCGTCAAGACGTGAGGCGCGCCGATGCATCGCGTGGACGCAAGAAGAAGCACATCGCCAGTCACTGAAGTCAATGCCACTTGGCAGACAGCTTGGTGGCTCACTCGTGTAGACCACTTGGTTGAGGTCAACGAGGGCTGCCCAGTGTGGAAACAGGGCAGTATCAAGTAACCATGACAGCCTCACGCAACTTGGCCCATTCGACTCAAGTTAGTCATTGCCTGAGCTGCAAAACTTGGCACGTGCGCCAAAAGTGCACTAAACCTACACTCGCCTACTCGATAATGGCTGGTGCAGTACGACCAACCCTCTCAAAGGCATTGGGCATCAACAATGATTTCGCCTTGTCATTGTTCTTGGCAAGGCTTAGCCTACGACGACCTGCTGCAATTCGTACCCTCATGCTACTTCGACAGCGCGCACCTCTTCCCTTCCCTCAAATGGCCCTGTCGTGGGTGATTGGCTGTCAGCTTTGGGTGGCGAGGCAAGCTGGGTTTCATTTGTTGTCCTGCCTGCATCCTCACAGTTGGCCCGTTTGTGCGGCGTTTGCTAAGATTTGGTTGAGGTGACGAAGTGGGGATGCGGGGTGGCAATGAGGCCTCTTTCTTTGTACAAGGCCACCCGTGCATGCGTAATTTTGGTTTGCAACGAAGCGCAAAGTCTTTAGCAGCATCCCGATTCGTTTGCACACACTTGGTGGCTGTGAGTGGTTGCGTGCCTACCTTCATCTGGCCCATCATTGACGCCTTGTAGCCGCACTGCCCATAGCCTCTGAAAAGTAGGCAACAACTCGGCACGGGTTGCAAACTAATTGTAGGGCAGGTGGTGCCATCCGTTGTGACTATGCCTGCCTCTGGCACGGCCGTTCGTGTGGGTGGCCTTATGCTGTGGTGCGATTGCGCAGGAGGTGTGGCATCGCGCATCGCTAGCAATTCGGCGCGCTTCTGCCGACTCGGAGGTGGAGGTGGAGGTGGAGGTGGAGGTGGGTTGGGTGGTGAGAGCGGTGTAGGCGGTGGCGGTGGTGGTTGTAATGGTGATGGTGGCAGTGGCTTCTGCGAGTGAGGCTTTGTATCAGCAGCACACTTCGCGGGGCTCTTGCGCCTGCCACTCACACCGGCACTGGCTTGTTGGCGGAAGCCATGGGCGGAGACGGGCCCGATACTGGAGGATGCTTTCTTGGTGGAGCCTTTGCGTACAGGCAATGGCGGCTTGCTTGCTGCTGCTGATGTTGCCGATGCTTTTGCTGTGGCCGCGGAACTTGATGCTTTTAATGGTCTGTTGGCTTGATCCAATTTCCTCTGTGCTAAAACGCGCCGCTCGAGATGAGGGCCCTTCCTTTCCACCGCTTTCTCCGTTATTCTCCCAGCTTTGACTCTGCTCGCTCCCACGCCTCTCCTTCCGCAGATGTTACCTCCGACCTCCTTTATGATACCCCGAACTTCGTCAAAAACAAGACCCTTTCTCTCAGACTCATTGTAGGACACCCAACGTAGAAACGGAGCACTTTGTGCTATTTGTTCGCTAGATCCACTCAACGCTTGCATTCTCATCGCACTTATGCGCAGTCTCCAGTTCAAATGTGGTCACGCGAGCCGATAAGCCACACGTGACGGTAGAGCCCTCGTGAGGAGCGACGAGGTGGGTCAGGTGCCTTGGGCTGCCACACTTCGCCCCCATGTCGTGGTGATGGTTGGGGGTCACAAGCGTGGAGGGCGTTTGTCTGTCTCCCACTTTATAATGTGGGCATGGAAGTCAGTCTTCCCCAGGCAGGCTGCTCAACCTGCACGTATTGTGCATTGCCAATTGGGGAGGAGTGCACGGCTCCCCACCTTGAAGGAGTAAGAATTGCCAACGAGGAAGGGGAGGCATGGTGATAAGGGGAGGGTGGAAGGAAAAGTATGATGGAATAAGTTGGGTGGAAGAGGTGCGTGCCATTACTGCCGCCTCAATCAGTGACAACATTGTGCAAAGAATAAATGTCCATGCAGGGGGAAGTCTCTACTTGCAAACGGGTCGTAGGGTATATTTATTAGTGTGACACGTAGAAGAGAGGCCATTGCCATTCAAACTAAACCGGAGGAATGCACTACCTGCAGTGCGAATCAGCTTGACGACACGCTCTCAAGATGCTCGCAGCCAGTGCTTATTGCTGATTCAAACGCAGCACTGCCTGCAGAGCTTGGACCATGCTCAGAAGCAATGCGGCTCTTTCTAAGGATTGTGAAGCAAAGACGTGCAAAATTCCATGCCCTGAAGCGCTTCTGAGACAGGCCTATGGAGAGGGCTGTCTATCAGGTTCCAGGTTGCGTCCCTTGGAAAGCACGTGGAAGCACTACAATGTGAAGCACTGAGGACACAGTAGCACATTTGAAAATGTAATTCTATAGGCGAAGCTGTGTAAGACAAAGAGAGTGGACAGAGACAAAGCGTTTTACGGGGATGTCATTTCGAGCGCCTTCCATGGGATGAGTTCGAAAAATGCCAAGTGAGCTTTAAGAAGCGCATGACACTGAAGTGAGCTAGCATCAGTTCCAAAGGAAATCCGACCGGTGCTTAAATCTCGATGACTGCCTCCGAGGTGGCCGCTGCTTACAAGTTGAGATGCTTCCTTATTGCGGCCCTTCAACACACCAGCATGTGATTCGAAGTCACCTACCACTCATGCCCCTCAGCAAAAGCCAGTGCATATCGCGTTGTCTGTGACAGGATCCAGCGTTTAAGGATGCAAGAAACGATGCTAGTAAGAGGTGCGGAAATTATGAGGTAGAAGGCGAGTCCAAGTGACATGTAGGCGAGAACAATGAGCACAAAGCAAGCGACAAACCAGCTAGTTCACGACAGCTTTGAGGTGCGGGTAAAACGCAGTGTTCGCTGCTAAAAGGCTATAAATAGGAGATCTTGGATGTAAATTGAGAGAGAAACGAAGGCGCCTCGAGCTCAGCGGAGCGAACACCATGGTCCACAGCCACAAGCATTGCAGCCATCGCCTGCAAATAAGCAAAGCAGCCCATGGTTGCCACTTCGAGGAACGGCGGTCCTCGACATGGGACTCGGGAATGCGCAACTGGACATGGACTTCCTCTCAGCAGCCCAAAGCACCCGGCTCCGGTTGGACTTTGCCTGCGGCTATGCTTCGTGGCTCAACCTCTTGCAGGTGGGCAAGCTCATTCGAGAATTTGGGCCAACAGTCAGCGATCAGGAAACAGTGATGAAGGCGACAAGTTGCTGCAGCCTTAAACTTTAATCCATTGGGCTTTGCGAGAATACAATTATGCAAATCGCCACGAAAACATAATCAGTTTATTGTCAGGACCACCTCGGTGGTTAATAGCACCACATGGCCTTCCGAAGTTCTCAAGGTGTCATCCAAACCAATGGACTGGAGTGGCTTTTCAAATTATCATCAAAGGACGATCGCAAAGGACCTTGATTCCATTGTACTATGCACAACACCAGTAAGTGTTTTCACAGCATTTACCGTCCTAGTTTGCGTCTGTTGGATGTTGCTCGGATGGGTGGATGAGGTGGACCGTGTTAACAGCTGCTGTGCCATCAATCGAGCCAACCAATGTTGATGCTAGTGAGGGCTAACAGAGCCACGTCACAAGCGACCCATTGCGCTGACTCGGTGACTGAATGTCTGTGTCGCCTCCCATTCCCTCTCCTTCAACCACTACCCGTTCCATCTGTGGCACCAACAGCGAATGCGCTGCACCAGGACACCGTCAAACTACTCTCCAGGCACATGGTACTGCACCTTCACAAGGAAGCATGCGTGATTCATGCATAATGCGTGTCATACTTGATTCCGGTTCGTCATAGCTTCATGACGCCACATTTTGATCTGCAAAATCAGCTTTCACTCAGGCCTGAAGTGATTCCCAGATTTGGCTGCTCTTTGCCAAGCGTAAACTGTGAGCTTAAAGCACACAAGATCCAGCTCATTCACTCTTTTTGGTCGAATAGCCGATCAGTGATCCGTGCGTCCCAATCATGTTGAGATTTGAGGACAAGTACAGGTCTGGTCGCCCGCTTTAACACTGAGCACAGTGCAAGTGGTGTTGACGGGGATTCGCACTTTCCACCCGTCTCACCATCGGAATGGACGACTTCACCTGCTTCTTCTGCCCCGCGACACACACCAACCACACACTCTGCCTGGCACACATGGAAAGTGAGCATCAGGGTAAGCGCCATTCACTTCCGCTGGGTTGTGCGTGTGAGCGCGTGTGTGCAGTGTACTGGAAGTCGGTAATGTGTTTCCCCAAATTCTGCTCTATTCACCAACACGCATTAGTTCATGCATTAGGTAGTCGAGTCGTGTCACTCGCGCATCTTTCTGTCGCCTAGAACACATACCCGTGTGCTGCACTGACTGCTGGACGACAAAACCGACCGTTGGGAAGGCCCTCGTGCACCTAAGAGGTGGGCAATGCTGAAAAGTGTTCTTGACTCCTGCACTGCAATTGTTAGTTGATTAGGTAGTCTGCAGTCGCCCAGCATTTCATTTTACCTCTGCTATCCGATAGACGCACACCACACCAAGTGTCCCATGTGCCCCCAGCGATTTGACTGCTTCGATATTCTCATGAGGCACTTCATCGGAGAACACATCGGTGAGTTTGCAGACGCGCTATCCCACTCAACTCGCAATTGCTTCCTTCATCCATCATGTCGATGATGCGCACACGAACTTCCCCCTACCTCATGTCGTATTTATTGTGTTGCAGTTCAGACTACAGAGTCTTCCGAGGTGCGCTACTATTGCACCGAATGCTTTAAGTACTACCCATCATGGGCGCTACTACGAGACCACATTATTTTCGTTCATCCTGGTACGTTCACCATCACACATCGGGCCCACTACTGTGTGATGACTGGCTTCGCTGATTGTGTTCTGCTTTGTAGACATTTGGAGCGAACTGTTTAGGCGTCTGGAATAGAAGCCTCTCCAATCTCGCCTGACTTTCGTGGGCTCAACGCCACTTTTTGCAGGCTCGATGCCACCAAAGCAGGACCGCTGGTTCATTGTCAGTTTTGACTTGCTCTTCACAATCCAGTTTAATTGCTGTCAGTTTTCCTCTTTGCTAGACAATAAGCCAAACCGCACATTGGCTGCAAAAAGTTGCCCTTCAAAGTTATCCCTGCATGCCCATGCATCAATCCACCCAACAGGCTATTCCCTCTCACCTCCACATCAACCATTCTGTCCTCCTCCTTGTTAAAAACCACGAGTCAATCGGGTGCCTTTTGCTAGCGTTACTGTTCCCTCTCTCTCGTGTAACTTTACGCTGGCAGCTTACGCCGTCTCCATAAGCACCCCTCAGTACCCTTGGGGAAAGGTTAGGATGTTTCATCTCCGATAGGCCACCTTAGCATATTCCTGAATGTAAACACCGCAGTACAACCCCTTGGGTGCCATAGCGCCAGGTTAAGGCTACGGCCGACCAAAGGAGCATGGTTGGATGGGGGATGCAAATTGTTGGTGAATTCACATGCAATGCCACGCCATCGAAGGATCCTCTGTGTATTGGGCAGCTGGCTTTAAAGCAAATGATATTTGTGAGGAATTGCTCGTCTTCGCCGCTGCGTTCACCAACTCTTAAGATCGCATTGGGCTCTGTGTTCCTTACCTATTCAGGTACAGAATGCTTCAAAGAAATGGAGGTCTTGGGGTAGACATGTAGCAGACTAATGCACATTAAGTCTAGACGCTACCTCTTGTCTCAAATCAGATACTGTGCTCATTAAGGCACGGCAACAGACCAACTAATAAAGAAGCCTGTCACATTTGACGAATCATGCCTTCACTGTCTATTTACGCACGCAAATTAACGACTACGCAATCGCTTTTACCACTTACTTGAATCCACTGCCACTTGTTCAAAGTGCATCAACCCCGGCTGCAAACCAGCAACCCAACTCGCTGGCGCTGCTGATGACTTGACAGGCGATTGGGTTCAGTTGAATGAAGAGCTGTACTCATGCTGCAATCATTCATTTCAATGCAGAATCCCACCACATATGCAGTCCACCATCCATACAGTGTTTGTTCCAACATTATAGCGCATCATCAGGTAGCGCTCCTTCAACTTTACCGTTCCCCATGTGCAACCTAGTCGGTAGTGGACATTGTGTTAGTGTTCCTATTGAGCGTTAGCAGACTAGGATCACTGCTAAAATTCCAATTAGTTGAGTGGCATTAAAAGATCTTATTTGTAAATTATTGCCTTTGTGCTTAAAAAGGGCAAAATTGATTAGCTATAGGGATGTGGGGATGCCGGTGGGAGAGCGTTCTGCATCATTCTGCAGTTCCGATTCTGTTGAGAAACAGTGATGCTGGTGGCATCGAGAGGAGAAGACTTAGAGATGCTCACATGGCTATTGTGCCATTATGACCACATTTTTTACAGTAAATGGCCACAAGTAATAATGATCCAAGATTTTTTTTCTCGGAGGCTGCATTTCAGCCGGCCCAGTGCCAATATCTACAGATGCGTGCTCGTTGCTGCGTTCACCTACTATCAAGGAACACAAACTTGTCTTCGTATGTGGAATAGCAAATTGAAATGGGAAGCCAAAATTTACTTTGCCAAATCTTTGATCGGCCCCCTGTAACAAATGCTTCGTGCGTGTCTCTCAGTCCGCTTGTCTCACATTTTGCCACCAGATTTGTTTCATCGAGTTATGCGTCTTACGCTTTGGAAAGAGTGCCAATTAATTCCCCGCCTCCAACTCTTACTGATTTGGAGATGATTTGTGCCGCGCCATTCCATTCGAACAACACTAAACTTGGAGTAGCTAATTAGTAAGTTCACGAAGAATTTGATGAGCTGCTGACGCATCATTTACAAAGCGGGCACGGGACTCAGGTTGTATCCTGACAAACGCCGTACAACTGTCACAGTGTCTCGGACTTAGGTAATTACCAAAGCTATGCAGTACACAAATTCGATGCGAATGCAACGAATGCTTGAGAAAGATTATGTTTAGCTGCAACTGTTTGACCCCACTTGTGCGTGCCTTGAATTCACCCCCCAAAAGTGCCAGCCCACCAGGGCATTGGCCTGCCGACTACAAGTTAGGCGGGCATTTAAAGACATCTTGAAGGCCAACATAACAGACGCCATGGCTGAGGGAGTCGATCTACCTCGTGATCATTCTCGACTTAGGAGGGAACAGCAACTAGCACATGTGCAGGACAAAGCCAATGAATGGACCCGTCCATGACCTGCTCACATTGTTATTTAGCCTCAGTCTCGGACCTGGATCTGTGCTCACGAGGACACGACCAACTCTCCTCTGAGCACACTTGCTGACGCTAATCAACTTACCTATTAACCCTGGCCTTCTCATCGACTGGTTGTCTCACTGGACCTCCACCAAGGGGGCACAAATTTGGCCACCAAATTACACAGGCGTTGCATTCCATGTGTGTATGGTGGATTGAATTACAGGAAGTGCGCAGCCTACAGCTCCTCGACCATGCGGCAGCCATGAGTGGCCTAGACGCAGTGGCAACAGCTACGAGCACAGATCTGCTGGACATGGAGCACGGCCTAGTCCTAAAGACCAAATTAACGCAACATTGAAAAGTGCCACATTCTTACATAAGGTGGTACTTGTTACAAAGTAAGGGGTCGATATTAGCACAGCCTATCTGCATTCTACCGTCTGTTCGATCATTTTGGTTAATGGACTAGTGGATCGAAGTGCCAGCGCATGTTCAATGAGTGGAGAAAGAACAATGAGTCTTGGTACATGGTGTCTTACACTAGCCCACTTCTTGGAACCGCGACTGCCCTCTTCGTTTGCCGCTACAGCATCGGCTGCAGAGCTTGAATCAGTCAGACCCAATGCAAATCTTATGGAGGGTAAAACGAAGTCCTGCGAAATCCATGGCTGGATGCATTAATGAAGCTGCTGGCCACTACTGCAGTGCATCGTAGTGACATGTGTAGATAGGATTTGGATGCGCAATGACATCTCTGCACCCATGGAAGGCCATCAGCTTGTCCAGGTGCATTGCCGCAGAGGCATCTCACAGAGACCACCAATGAGACTGATCTGAGGCGATTTGCGCGTGGATGTTCCACCTAAATGCCTGTTACTTTGACCAATGCCAGTAAGGTGTGGTGCAGGTGTGCGATTGGCATCAGACAAGTGCACTTGCAGAAGTCCCTTAAAAGTAGAATTGGTTTAGGCCATTTGCAGGAAACCGCAAGCAAGCAAATTTGGCACATGCTCACCTCCAGTCAGCACACGGACAGGGCAGTTTGACAAATGGTACCATTAGATAACTAAATGAAACTGGCAATAAGAGGAAATGCCTTTGGTGTGCGTGAAGTACTGGACTGCTTGGCGTAACTCAAATGAATTTCTTGACACCTTATCGCCACTATTTCGCGTAAGCAGAGCACAACGGAGTTGGTTCATGCATTCCTCTACAGCTTGACCACCATTCTCTGGCCTTTGAGTACGGTGGGCTGCCTTAAGGTGTGGTTAAAATGAACGCCTACTTCATTATGAGAGAGTTATAGAGCCAGCAACTTAGCATCTTAACAAGTGCGCTGTTGCGGCACATGTGCGGATTGAACTCAGTGAAACGACAGGGTTACCAAGCAACTCTGCTTGGCTCAATTTGATGCCGTAGTGAAGTTCAACATGCAACCGCCACATGGAATGCAGCACGAGTAGACATGTGCGCAATGCCTCATTTTCGCCCTCCTTAACCTACCCGGATCACAAGTAGGCGTGCATGAAGCACTGCACTTTAGACACTTAGTGACCTCAGCAAACTCACTGGGAGGCCATGCATAAATGCAAGAGACTGTGTGTGTTACATGTACAGTTTTGCCAATGGGCCATGATTCGCGCTACTGAGGTACCAATTTTGTCTACCTGGCATCCGAGGTGGGTCAGTGGCTTTTCTTTGTCTCCAAATAGTCACGGAACTCTACACAGCAGTGGTGAAGTAAGAGTTTAAGTGTTTGCACGATGAAGGTCCCTCGGGTGTGCAAAGACGTAAAAGCCGTTGTGTGTTTTTCGTCGAACCAGAGGATCGCCATCACTTGTCGATGGTTTTGGCTATTCTGCAGCGCTTCCATTCTAAACGTGATAGAAATTCCACCAGCTGAAAACATAGTTGTTGAGATCAGGCCAAGCGATCTCACATACACTTGCCACTGGAATGTTTGGAGTGCGCGAGTCGCATTTGTGCATGATTGGTACTCCAACAATTCCAACTATTTGGCGATCCATGAAGAGCTCGAAAAGGCATCTAATGGCTCTCATTTTATTGCAGAACCGGACTCGCTCTATTTCCCACCCCACAATGGCTAGCCAAACGTCCTCAATGTGCTTCCAGTCGCGTTGCGGTCGCAGACCATTGTGATAAGCAGTTAAAGTAGTCATCATTGGCTTACTACCCCACACACGCCTATCAATCATGTCCAAGTAAAGTTTACGGTGCCTTCCCAACTACTATTTTATTATGCTTGAAACGAACCTTGCCTCACTCTTTACCATGCTATTTGCAGCAGCAGCATCAGCAGCAGCTTCTTTGCGGTGATTGATGTCTTCACTTCTGCTTTGCTGGAAAACTCCAAGTTGGCTGAAAGGAATGCGTGACTCCTGGTGGTGAGAACCACAAAAGCAGAACGAGTGTTGATGGCTTTGGATGAATTTCTTCGGTGTGTCACACATTCTTAGTGCGATTTGGCTGCATTGGGAAGCTCCTGCTGCACCAGCGATGTGCGAGTTTTATTGACGCCAAGCTGGTTCTTTCTGGAATTCACTCGCCTCCATTTGCGTCAGCACTGTGCGCTCACTAAATGACAATCACGCCAATTCCCACCCATCACGCTTAGGGCGGTGCTTGCGAATGAATTTCATGCACTAGTGCACAAAAATCGTCCGCGCCCGCAGAATTCCGTTAGCATCGGTGTGCAATGCCGCAAGCACACATGAACCGAGTGGGGTCACTACCAGCTCGTAGGCATGCTAGATGCAACGAGTCCTCTGTTACATGTTGCATTACCACAGCCTGATTTCGTAACGCGCGTGGACCGCTGATCTACTAATGGGTTCGTATGAATGCTGATTAGATTTTTTCCCGTTGCACACAGAAAAGTGAAATGCCATTCATCAAAAAATTATGCGCATTTGAGAGAGAATGGATGGGAGATTTGGCAATTGGACTGCGAGCTTAAATGTTGCAGCTAGTCGCTTTGAAATAACGACTGCTGAATGAGGATTTGGATAACTTCATTCGACCCCTCCCTCCACCCAAGAGCAGCGTGCCATGGCATGTTTACGGGCTGGTGGAACGAGCGGGTTGAAGGTTCAGCTCCGTGTCGCATCACGTGATTCGCCACCTCAATGCCATTCGCGTGAGTGACCAAGATAAATTCACTTGGTTGAGAAACACACTGGTTGGCACTATTATTCCTAAGGCAACAGAGTTGCGTGCCTGTGCCCGCTTTAAAAAGGGGGCGAAGTGTGCCTTTCCGTTACCAACCGGTCTTTCGCTCCTTCAATCCAGGTAAGTCGTTCTGTTTCGAAAATCCACCATTTCGAGCCGATTGAGCGTTGCGAGCAGGCAATGAACGATTAATGCTGCATGAATAGTTGGCGTAAATGCAGAAGAATCTGGAGCCAAGGCAAATGATAAACGCTAGAGACTGACCTATTTCATCACTTCCCATTCCACATAGCAACCCATTCAATGGAAGCTACCAAGCCAGTTGTAAGGTTGGGGCCTATCAGACTCTCGCCGCTTTCAAACACGGACTTTCCAATCCTGCCTTAGCATTGTTCATAGCAGCGAGGCTGCTCCACAGACCACCATCAGTGCACCCAATGCCCTTCCATTCGCCTTTAATGCTGCGTCAAGGCAATACTTTTCCTTTAGTTTTTGAGAAGTGCAAAAGGCTCTGCAGATGATTTCGCATTACCAGCAAACTGTTCGCATAACTTCTTGCATATGGCGCCTGTTGTAAGCATAATGAGCAAGTGACTTGGCTTGGCAAAAGCTAGCTGCAGAGGATGCATCGAATCCACCTGGAATGACCTCTAGGCTTTGTGTCACTCGTGGTCGTGTGCATGCGCAGCCAGTGCGATACGACTGCCACTTTCAACATGCACCGATTCCTAGGCATACTGGTGCCACCTATGTCGCATAAGTAGGGCGAGATTGTTTGGCGAAGGCCAGTGCAACTTTGGCACAGTCGGTGAAGATTCGAAGCTAGTGATGCATCGCAAGTACAATCCTGCACACCAAGGAGGCGCCGCTATGCATTACTTGTAGGCAGAACAATTTGGACGTAAAACGGGCAAATGAGTCAAATGTGGTTGCTGAAACACCACGAATGGAGCGAGTAAAGTGCTCCACTGCACCCTTCGTGGTGAGGGCTCCAGCATTGGCCACCGTGCGGTAACGGTAGCTGTGCAGACATGGTCAACTGGACCAAAGACTCGACCGAGAGCGTTCTACCCACCTCTGAACTCACTGACGATTGGGCGGCACCTTCTGCGCCACTGTGCTAAGAGTAGCCTTATAATTTTGAGCGCCACTTTAGCTTGTGCACTGCAAGTCAATTGTCAAGTCATTGTCAATTGGTAAAATATTGCCAGTGCTGATCATTTCAAGGAGGCATAATGCAGCAGCCTCCACATGGTTCTTCGGACTCCAAAAT
Source organism: Taenia pisiformis (assembly GCA_023968675.1). Taxonomy (NCBI): domain Eukaryota; kingdom Metazoa; phylum Platyhelminthes; class Cestoda; order Cyclophyllidea; family Taeniidae; genus Taenia; species Taenia pisiformis. The sequence goes on along the minus strand of CM043737.1, from coordinate 6,687,899 downwards.
AAACACAGTTTATGAGAGAGATGAGCGCGTGCTGGTTATTTTAGAACTGCGATGGCATTATTGTTTCCTAAAATGACAGGACAAAGCACTTACTGTCAGCAGGATTCAATTCCACATCTATTTCACTGTACAGCTCCACAGCTAACAGCCAAATGCGCGTCGTCCTACTTCTCATGAATTTGATGTGCATGGCGATAGACCCCTAAGTGAATACCACTGCTGGCTTCTCAAGTTACCCGCCTTCAATTTCGTACTGACCTCTTGACCGGCTTCTGTGGTTGCAATTAGCCGACACCACTCCACGCCCATGCGCACTGCCACCATCGCTATTCCACAGAGTAGTATTCGGGTGGATGCAACATGTTAATGCGATGGTGTGACTATGACGTCCGTGCAACCATGTATGATATAAGGCAGCAGGTTCAATTTCTCTCAGCTACGGAAGCCTCTCCTCTAGTTAAAGCCAACTGTCCATGCAGTCCTCATTTGCAGACATTCACAGCCCTTGCAGAACCCATTAATTGCAGCGACGTTGACATGATGAAGGCCATCCAGACCACTGGCGGACTACTGGGAAGGGATCACTGACTGCTTCGTCGCTGTGGATTTGCTTCTCCATGCCTAAGTATCCGAGGCTGTCGCCACAAGTTCTTCATTAGAGACGGAAGGAATGGCGACCCGAGCACAGCGTTTGCACTGGTCGTCCACCAAATCCTCTGCAGCTGGCGCGACGAATGCAAATGTACCATCAGCTGAAGAGTTGGGGTGCCTTCGATGTCTTACTAGCGAACAGCCATAAGTGATTGGCATGGTTTGTTGAATAGATGAGCATTCCTTTTGCAAGTGAAATTGCTTGCATTCAAAGCCTGAAAAATTGTTTATGCCTACAGTTAGTGAAGTGGATTTTAATTTAGCGATTCTCCCTCTGTAGTCTTATGCATCGACTGGCATATTCGGGGGGGAGGGGGGAAATGTGCGACGCTGCTTGCGCTAATGCGTCATTTAAGGAGAGTGCCCCATTGGTTGCCACCACGTTGGCAAACTAGTAATAAGAGCAGACAGCTGTACTTTCAGTTGCGAAGCCAAAGATTGAGGTGACGTCACACCAGCTTTACCATTCACCTCACTATATGTTGTCACTGCATTGTGCGGCACTTCGTCGTCATCTCATTCACAATGCCCTAAGACCCTAATGCTCGTAAAAGATAGCCGGAATTTGAATGGGCTTCGTTTTGTGCCTAGAAAACAGCTGCTCTCAAAGGTAGCCATTTCATCGAGCGCTCAATTTCCGAATCTGATTGTGAAAGGGAAGGCCTAAGCATAGAGAAGCACAAGGTTGCGCGTTAAAGATGGCGTCGCGAACACGAAAGTCTGGCGTACACGAGAGGGTGGAAGTGCTGATGCGAATAGGAGCCGGTGGTGAGTTCCGCTCTCACCTTCTCCAAGTACCATCGCTCCATCTCATCGTACGCCTCCGCCTCCTAGTCAGCGTGGAACTTGCTAGCCGCGATGTGTGGTGCCCTCTTCAGCATGTTGACGTGCTCCCTGCCCAATATGCACACACCACGCACGAATTTGATGTTGCTGGGTAAATTGTAACCCAACCAAATGACATACTTGGCGCTACCTTATGTTGCAGCATTGACGAAGCGAAATACGAGGTGTCTTGGCAGTTAATACTGCTCGGTATAAAGTGGACAGTAGTTGCAGTCCAGTGTGGCGTGCAGCCAATGCCAAAGTGCTTTCGATCCTACGACCTGGTTCTTGTCCAACTGCATGGTGTGGTTGTACAGAAGAAAAGATTTCAAAAGCGTAGCACAGCCACCATCCCTCCAAACTGTAAAAAAAATAGTTCAATTCCATCAAAACACATTTCGCTTCGCGTGACGCACTGCGAGCTCATTGATGTCATGGATGTGTCGCGAATGGGTCGCTTGGGATGCCATGCCATATTGTTATGCTGGGTGGCGTGCCCACTCTACATGCAGCGCCAGAATTGACCCACGGCACTTGAAACGCACATCCAGTGCGTGGCAGCACGAAAATGAGAGACGTGTGCTTGGTAGCATGGTGGGCGTCGGTTAAGGGTAACAAATGAATAGGCACCGTAAAGAGTGGGTTCGATGCAACCATCGTCCACTCTGCGCAGCTGGAATGCGTGTATGTGAGTGGGTGCTTGTGCTAGGGTCTGCCACTTGTCGCATGAAGGCGCTCTAAGTAAATGGCATTCGTGTTTGAGCTCTTTAACATGGAGAGGGCTTATATGCGCGACGTGGAGAGAGGGTTCGAGCTCATCCATTGATAGAGGAGGTGGGAACAGCGAAGGAAACTTTCCACCACCTCTGTTCCTGTGACTGGCCTACTGCTATCCTACAAAGCTGCACCCTGCGACGACTTGTGAACATTTCAATTTATTCGGCAGAGCTTTTGTTGCGTGAATCCGAGAAGATCAATGAAAGGAGGCAGTGGCTTCCTTCAGCTTCAAGCATATGTACGTGTATCAAAGTCTTGCATTGTCGCTTTCAAAAGTAAGTGTTCTGGAGCCACCACAAGGCAGTAGGTAATATGCGATTGAGGCGTGTGTTGCACCACTAGTCGCCTTCACTCCACCTCGTCCAATCGCACCTGCCGCCAGGTGTCTGGCTGTTTGGCGATGCCCTACTTGTCTCGGGTGTACGCGTAGCCTCTCTTTATGTCTACGGGGTCTGCTTTCTCGTTAAGCACGAGGCTCAAATCGAAGCTTTTCCTTTGATTTAGAAGTCACAGCTAAGGTGGCACGAGTGCATAGAAGAGCTTTTGTTTGACCGACATTCAAGGATTGGGTTCATGCTAAAGAACTGCTTGAATATCATTAGTTGATCAGGAGCACAATCCTGCTAAAACGGTCTTCAACGAAATTCCGCTCAACACATCTTCATTACGAAATCAAGCATTCGACCAAAAATTACTTGCATGACTAAAAACGGCTTTGCCAACCTTTCCTAAATGCACGTGTAACCAACATTCGTCCGTGTTTTAATTGCGTTCGGATTCGAGCTCAGACTGAGCGTACCTTGACTCAGTTAAACCGAATCCGCTACGAGTTGGACCGCAGTCGCTTTCACATTGCTCGCAGCTCGCTGACGAGATGGATGACTTCTCCTTGTCTAAAATGCTCCGCAGAGAACGACAACGGCATGTTATTCCGGGCACACATGATGCGTGTGCATCAAGGTAGGCGATGTGGGCATTCACACAGTCTATGCCAAGGCACAACCCTTAACGAATCCATATAATTGTTCGCTGGCTCCGTGCACAGCACTCCGCTTTGCCATGCCTCACGTGGATCATGCCTCACGTTTTAGAGGTTGTGCCGGCCGTTTGTCTACGTTGCCTTTCGATGTGGGACAGCCTTGGAATGCTCTTAGTGCATCAACAAAGTAAGAGAAGTGTACACTTGCCTTGGACTCTATCCTGTCACATCGACGTGCTCTAGGAGAGTAACACGTGTCTCATTTTGACTTTCGCAAATAGCCTCAGGACACACTCGATGCAATATGTGCAGCTATGAATCGGAAAGCTTTGACTCGTTTCTGCGTCACTATGTTGATGAGCACATAAGTGAGTCTCCAGGAGCTCTGAAGCGGTTGTCTTGCTACTGCTCTTCTCCAATATGACTCGCAGCTCTATCTATCTATCTATCTATCTATCTATCTATCTATCTATCTATCTATCTATCTATCTATCTATCTATCTATCTATCTATCTCGCTCACTAATGCGATCTATTGCAGCTCAAGGTTCTGAGTCTTCCAAACGGCGCTTCTACTGCACGGAATGCTACGAGGAGCATCCCACATGGGAAGCACTAAAGGAGCATTTCCGTGTACATCACATCGGTGCGTCTTCACCTATCAAGCCATTTTCGTTACAACTGCTCGCATTTATTTATTGCTTCCATCAATTTGCAGATATTTGGCAAAATTTGTTCAGCGCAATGAAGTAGGCCTCCCACACCTCGCAAATACTGTAAGTCCTTCAGTTTTGCTCCGCCTGGCCAGCCTGCTACCTGGTGGTGGCCCACTCACTCGAGACACTCCAATCGATGTAGTCGCAATTTCACCAAAGGAAATGTTTTTAGCTGTGACTTCCGTCTTTCTGCATGTGGCTATGATGGAAAACACAATTAGACTGAATCACAGCTGCACCGATTTTTGAAGCAATCTGACCCAACTGATACGGCGAATTGTTTCATGAACCCTACCAGAGTAATGTGCGTTCATTTGTGTTGCAGATTCGTTCGACAAAACGACCGTGTTGGTCTCTCACAAAGAGCATCCGGTGATGCCCTAACCACCTTCAGCTTTTGTAGTGTACATTGCTCTGCATGTTACTCTATGTGAACCGCACAAAAGCATTACTTAACAGCGACTGCGCTCCACACTTTGCAAGAAGTAATGATGTTTATTGTCTACGAGGCCAATCGAGTTCCCTAATTGGGAACGCTGAGGGCTGTCTTCTGAGTGAGATAGATCGCATCACTCTTCCCGTTACAGTGGTTGCCTTCTGCACTGCAATTCGGAATGCATTCGGTCGACTGGTGGCCATCAAGTCAATAAAGACTAAGCGAGTTGTGAAGCGTTGAAGATGTAAGATTGCCACCAAATTCTCATGGCGGCTACAACTGCATGAATAACCTCGGTGTTTGGTTGTCATTTTGGTGCATAGCTATCAAGTCATCATGCATTTCACTTTACGTCTACGAGCGGTGCAACTCTTCATGAAATTGAGTCGAGGCGGTGGAGAGTGGGTGAAACTACCTGGTTCTAATAATGAGGTGAAGCATGCTTGTTCGCTACTAGCACATTGAGTACCTCAGTTGCGGTGCTTTACGTGGAGCGAGCGCATTATTTAGGCAAGACAGGCCAAATGGCGCTTTCGCTGAAATGCTCGTGGTGCATAGTCATTTATAGTTCTTCGAGCATGGAAATGGGACATGCGGGTGGGAATGTAAATCCGTGCCATCTGTTCCCTCCCCCCGCCTTTGAGTTGGAGTGAGGGCTGCTCGCCTGCGACAGGCAAGTCAGTGTGGCTCACTCTTGCAACCACAACTCAGTGCGTGGACTCGCTCGCTTTGCTTAATTGCGCTCTCGGAACAACTCCTGCGAGATTAGGTTTTGGATGCGAAGGCGGTCGCGTTGTCTCCTGGGTTCCTATTTAACTAACATTGCGCAATGATAGGGGAGGTACCGGTCCATCATAGCGTTCACGTGCAAAGTGGCACTGCTGTAGGTAGTAAGAGTAGACCATGTGATGCCCGATTCTTCCATTAGCTGATGTCATCACCAACAAAGGTGTTGGTGACCCTTGCAGCAGCCACCAAACGATGCCAACTTCATCAGCCTCAGTCACAAATACTTACTTGCGCACTTCCGATCCGCCTTTGCAGCCCACATGCGAAAGCGCCCAAACCAACTTGTGCCAACGTCCTATCGAAGACCGCTTGGCATGCAGGCTTGCTCGACTTAATGGCTGACAAAGTGCAAGATCCACTTAAGCAGTGATTTGCCACAAAACCGTTCTAACACTCCGCCAACAGCAGAGCTGCACGCAGACGGAGATGGGGTGTTGGGAAGACGTTTGCGCATTAGCGATGGATCCGCTTTCCACGCCTTGTCATGGCTTCTTTGGGTCCGAAACCGACCCAAAGCAACACCAACTCTCTCCACACACATCAATCACTAAGTCAATCACCCGAAGCAGTACCAACCTCATTTGACACTGCAGCCTCATGAATGCATTTTGGATTGGCAGCACGGCATCGATATGGCCAGGTGTGCGATCACAGGCATGCGTTAACTGAGTAATGGGGATGTTACTCCACATCCGATGGCGACGTAATCCATCGGATGATATGCTGACCCAAAAGGACGTTGGACTGAAGTGAAGACATTTTCAACCACACTGGACCACTGGCATTTTGCACTCTTCAATGATGCACAGCGAAAATGCTGCTTCACTGAAGGCTTGGGGGCTTTAATGAGGACATGGCACATCAAAGGGAACCAATTTCTTTTCCTTCTGGTTTAGCACTGGCCGTGGTCGTAAAGGAATTAAGCCGCCAGATGGCGTTTTAATAAGTTCTCGAACGAGCAATTGCATTTAGCGTCCTTCTTAAGAAAGCAAAGCACCAGCCTGTTTTTAACAAAGTCAAAAGGCTTTGTAACTGCACTCCCTTTGCTCCAAGCTCCGATTTTCAATACGTGGTGCCTGTTTCAAAACGGACGTCACCTAACTCTACAGGTCGAACTGCAGCTCAATCGTAGTACACATCGTCGTGAGCAACGTCAGGTGTGCCATGTTCCTATGAACTGGTGTTGGTTATCCAGAGCCTCCTGATTGAAAGTGCCCGCTGCAAGGAGCAGATGATTCAAGTGGACGCCTATGTAAATGCACATTCGTATTTAATTTCACGTGCTGCTTTAGTCTGATGTGCTGGTGAATGGCCTTACTGAGCGGGTCATTCAGCATAACTCGACCAGTCAGGACAGGATGCATGCGAAAGCTCACCAGCATACTGACTGAGGCTGCTTCCCGTAACTTCATTTTTACAAGTCTGCTCTTTTACCACTTTGCTGGAATTACCACTGGAACACCTTTGAAGCAAGTTAGTGAGCAAGGCTGAAGCATGCCGATTTACAATCTGCAGACAAGGGAAACAGTCCACCTCCAAAGGTTTGTGTCATCTAAAGAAGCCAACTTGTATTTCGACAATATGTAAGCTGTCTCTCTGTTCGATAGTCTTCGCGTGCATTGCTGCTATAAACACTAAGCCAACGTGTCACTCGGCATGCGGTGATAAAAGAACTCCACACGAGTTGCGAGACCTATACACTGTAAGTATTAGCATGGAGTGTGCAGCGCCATAAAGGCCAGCTAATATTAAACATTCAACCCAGACTTATTAAAGGGCAAAGCGCATTGGGAAGCTAAGCCATGAGGTGAAGTTGAAATATTGGCAAGGATGTACGAACGTGGAGCAGTGTGCGCTCTTCTTCAGCCTTAATGGTGCTTTTCTCTCCGATCTTATTCAGCGCACATTGTTCCAATCAGTTGGGGATTGCTGTAGCGGCAAAAGAAGAGGACAATCGCGGCTCCAAGATGCAACCTAGTGTTTGGCACCTCGCAGCAAAACTCATTGTGCTTTCTCTGCTCATTTTACCCGCATTAGCACTTCGATTCACCGGTCCGTCCTCCATAATTATCGGGCAGACGGTCAATGCGGATAGGCTCTGCCAATATAAAGCCATTACTTTTACATTGGGTGATTGTTATGAACAGGCGAAAGTTGGAGCATTTTATGTCATAGAGTTCACACAATCCCTAAAATATCACCTCGGTTTCCCTTACTTTGTAACAAGTACCACCTTATGTAAGAATGTGGCACTTTTCAATGTTGCGTTAATTTGGTCTTTAGGACTAGGCCGTGCTCCATGTCCAGCAGATCTGTGCTCGTAGCTGTTGCCACTGCGTCTAGGCCACTCATGGCTGCCGCATGGTCGAGGAGCTGTAGGCTGCGCACTTCCTGTAATTCAATCCACCATACACACATGGAATGCAACGCCTGTGTAATTTGGTGGCCAAATTTGTGCCCCCTTGGTGGAGGTCCAGTGAGACAACCAGTAGATGAGAAGGCCAGGGTTAATAGGTAAGTTGATTAGCGTCAGCAAGTGTGCTCAGAGGAGAGTTGGTCGTGTCCTCGTGAGCACAGATCCAGGTCCGAGACTGAGGCTAAATAACAATGTGAGCAGGTCATGGACGGGTCCATTCATTGGCTTTGTCCTGCACGTGTGCTAGTTGCTGTTCCCTCCTAAGTCGAGAATGATCACGAGGTAGATCGACTCCCTCAGCCATGGCGTCTGTTATGTTGGCCTTCAAGATGTCTTTAAATGCCCGCCTAACTTGTAGTCGGCAGGCCAATGCCCTGGTGGGCTGGCACTTTTGGGGGGTGAATTCAAGGCACGCACAAGTGGGGTCAAACAGTTGCAGCTAAACATAATCTTTCTCAAGCATTCGTTGCATTCGCATCGAATTTGTGTACTGCATAGCTTTGGTAATTACCTAAGTCCGAGACACTGTGACAGTTGTACGGCGTTTGCTAGGGTACATCATGGTGACCAACTTTAGTGGATGGACAGCAAAGTGCACAAGATAAGTCATTTGAATTATTTCCTTCAGTTACTTAGCCTCGTAATCAGGGAGCATTGCGAAAATGTATTCACTGAGGGAACATTTCTGCCCGTTCAAATAAATGGCACTGTTTGGGCAAGGAGAATGCTTGTATTCGAAGCTGCAAACGCAGACTGTCATTCACGTTTGCAATATCGAGGGAGTCGAAAGGGTGTTGAGGAGCTTCGCAATCACGGTGCAAAACAGAGTGTTCTTTCACGAGATCTTTCGCATTCATTTACTTATTTCCATGCCGAGGAGCACTAAGTAACATGGAAAGAGTGAAACCGACAACATCACTCACAGTCCTAGTGAGTGGACGCGATTTGCCCCATGAAATTTCTTGTTGTGAACTCGTATTTCGGATTTAAGGGTTTGGGTGCCAGCCTATCTCTTGCCGTCTTTAGCTTCTTTATGGTCAGACTACCATTTACATTGATGCTTGTCGATTCAACAGTCATTTGCGCTTGATCGGGACGATAACGAGTAATAATTTCTGAGTTCTCTGATTGTCTTATTCCTTTCCCCTACATGCACTATGTTTGCAAATGAGTACAATTTGCATTTTTTCCGCAGCCAGAAACAGTCGCAATCAGCAGCCATATGAACTCAGTAGATAAGCGCCACACGCACGTTGCTAATCTGGCTTGTGACAGTGTCCGCTGCAACAAAAGACCGCTGCCGTCTAACAAGTCTACGAACTGGTAGCGACGCCGCGCGGTTCATGTGTGCTTGTGGTGTTGCACACCGACGTTTACGGGATTCAGTGTGCGCAGGCGATTGTGCGCCACTAATGCACGAACTCCCTTTGTAAGACAGCGTAGCGCAAGCCCCATTTCTTGACATAATGAATCTCGTGTCTTCACGCGGACGCAATTGGCAGACAAGCTTGTTCGCACCCAACCCTCAAACGTGTGCGCATTTGTGGTGATATTCCGATAGGCCTGTCGGTGGCTTTGAGTTCGACGCCTTTCCCTCATGGTGGGGAGTGTGCATGGCATTGCCGGATATGGACTAAATAATGTTGGGCTAGTTGGGTAGGCGGACACACAGTCATTCAAAGGAAGTGAACGCTGCGAACTGAATGTCCTTTTGTTTTAGCAGAATGCACATTCAAATCGTGGTGATGAATGGACTGAGATAGCAAATTTTCGCGAACCGAACAATTAATTGCATTCGGACAAGGCAGTAGTGACAGTGATAAAGAAGTTTGCTCAGTAGTTACCAAAAGTGGCATTCGGTGGGGTTCTTAGTTAAATGAGGACCTCTTAGTGCCTACTAGATGGCTGCTCAGATCTTCAGCAGATTTGACCACTTCGATTTGGCTAGAAAATTCACCTCGGCATGTGCGCTGTGCATCGCTTGCTTTAGTGGTTCGAGCAGTGGGGCAGGTAGCTGGGCGTATTGCATGGAACTCAACTCAGCAAGTCCACGACGGCTTTTCACAAGTCGTTTGATAGGTGTCGTGACAACTTGGCACCACGGTAATGACTCGTGCTGACGCATAGAATGCTTCTGGCGCCGCATCGTCCTTCATTCTGTGCAGCTTGGAGTGTGCGCTGCTTGAACTCCTTCGTTCATGTGCATCAGCAAGTCCTCAATGCATCTACTGCCACTGCGCCTCACTGTCCTGGCTGACCTCGTCTGAGGTGGTCAACGAAGACTGTGTCGACTGTTGAGGAGACAGGACACGCGTTGGTATTGAGATGGCAAATTTGCGGCGCTATTCGTCCCCACTGCGCCGTCGATCACACTGCCCTGGTGGTATACCAGCCTAGCTCTTTAAAGGAACGAGAGGGGTGGAACGAAAGGACTGGACGACTTCAATGCAGATTCACACAAAGATTAAGATTGGGCGGACGGAAAAGTAGGCTCAGGATGGAAACTCTTCTCACACGGGAATTCCCTTCCCACAGGCACTACATATTCATTACTTTGAACATTATAGATCAGGAGATTGTCGAGTTTGAAAGTAGCACCTTCTGCTGTCTCGGAGCATGCACTGCGCCGACTAGATTGCATGGCGATCTCCCTTGACAATGCACGCCATTTCAAATTGCTGGCATTCACTGTGCGGAGGAGGCACTACGACACACGCTGCAAGACCAGGCCGTGCCCGGAATCCACCGCCAACTCACTTGCATCTCATCATAGATTGAGGTTAGCTCTGTAAGAAACGATAGGCAGAAGTATTCGTCCTGACTTCAATTGGGAGAATGCGTGGAATCAGCATAATGAGAAGAGGATGCGCTTCCGTCCACACGCATCCACAGTCTACCGGATGGTGGAGAAAGTGATGGCACCATGTGATTGCATTGGTGGATCCCATGCTGTGCACATTGAGAGAAGTTTGAGTGCATGCAATTTCACTAGGTGAATTGACTTGCCGGCCACGCAATGAGTAGTGAAACTGCGCTTTTGATATTGGGGTGGATTAAAAGGCGCTTAGCATCGGGGTGAATGAAGATAAACACCTACTATTTGCCTGTAAGTAAACTGGAGTCCGCAGAGAGATAGTTGGCTTGGATCCAGGCCTCTCAATTCCACCGAGTGTGCCACCTAACAGAATATGTTAGGCGACTCACACAAACACTCCGTGAATGCATATCTTATTAATGGCTGTGCTCATTCTGTGTCACATGCTGTTCGTCAGTAGTGAGGTCGGTCATTGAACGCCACCACAAGCATTGCAGCCATCGCCTACAAATAAACGAAATAACATAAGGTTGCCACTTCGGGGAACGGCGATCCTCGACATGGGATTAGGGAACTCAGCCAAAAGCAGCCAAAATTCAAGGCACAATATATTTTACATGGTGACTGTCATGTCTCCCTCCGCTTGCCTGGGTTTGCCTGGACAGCAAGATGGCTCATGCTGTAGTACTGCAATTCAAAACTTTGTGAATTCCAGTAACATCACTGAAATTCTGTGCTTAAATGCAAGACTCTAGTGGTTTGTGTCATTCACGGTTTTGGCAATGGGTCCAAAATAGGCGCTGCTAGGGCATCAATTTCGGCTGTCTGGCATCCGAGGCCTTCAACGACGACACATTTTGAACTGCAAAATCAGCTTTCACTCAAACCTGAAGTAAATCCCAGATTTGGCTGCTTTATGCGAAGCGTAACCTGTAAGCCTAGAGCACACAAGATCCGACGCATTCACCAGTTTTAATCGAATCGCTAATCGGTGATCCGTGCGTTCCAGTCATGTTGAAATCTGAGCACAAGTACAGGTGAGTTCGCTCTCTTTAACACTAAGCAACTTGCAAGTGGTGTTCTGTGATTACGAGGATATAATGTCAATGACCTATCTTGTGCACTTTGCTGTCCATCCACTAAAGTTGGTCACCATGATGTACCCTAGCAAACGCCGTACAACTGTCACAGTGTCTCGGACTTAGGTAATTACCAAAGCTATGCAGTACACAAATTCGATGCGAATGCAACGAATGCTTGAGAAAGATTATGTTTAGCTGCAACTGTTTGACCCCACTTGTGCGTGCCTTGAATTCACCCCCCAAAAGTGCCAGCCCACCAGGGCATTGGCCTGCCGACTACAAGTTAGGCGGGCATTTAAAGACATCTTGAAGGCCAACATAACAGACGCCATGGCTGAGGGAGTCGATCTACCTCGTGATCATTCTCGACTTAGGAGGGAACAGCAACTAGCACATGTGCAGGACAAAGCCAATGAATGGACCCGTCCATGACCTGCTCACATTGTTATTTAGCCTCAGTCTCGGACCTGGATCTGTGCTCACGAGGACACGACCAACTCTCCTCTGAGCACACTTGCTGACGCTAATCAACTTACCTATTAACCCTGGCCTTCTCATCGACTGGTTGTCTCACTGGACCTCCACCAAGGGGGCACAAATTTGGCCACCAAATTACACAGGCGTTGCATTCCATGTGTGTATGGTGGATTGAATTACAGGAAGTGCGCAGCCTACAGCTCCTCGACCATGCGGCAGCCATGAGTGGCCTAGACGCAGTGGCAACAGCTACGAGCACAGATCTGCTGGACATGGAGCACGGCCTAGTCTAAAGACCAAATTAACGCAACATTGAAAAGTGCCACATTCTTACATAAGGTGGTACTTGTTACAAAGTAAGGGAAACCGAGGTGATATTTTAGGGATTGTGTGAACTCTATGACATAAAATGCTCCAACTTTCGCCTGTTCATAACAATCACCCAATGTAAAAGTAATGGCTTTATATTGGCAGAGCCTATCCGCATTGACCGTCTGCCCGATAATTATGGAGGACGGACCGGTGAATCGAAGTGCTAATGCGGGTAAAATGAGCAGAGAAAGCACAATGAGTTTTGCTGCGAGGTGCCAAACACTAGGTTGCATCTTGGAGCCGCGATTGTCCTCTTCTTTTGCCGCTACAGCAATCCCCAACTGATTGGAACAATGTGCGCTGAATAAGATCGGAGAGAAAAGCACCATTAAGGCTGAAGAAGAGCGCACACTGCTCCACGTTCGTACATCCTTGCCAATATTTCAACTTCACCTCATGGCTTAGCTTCCCAATGCGCTTTGCCCTTTAATAAGTCTGGGTTGAATGTTTAATATTAGCTGGCCTTTATGGCGCTGCACACTCCATGCTAATACTTACAGTGTATAGGTCTCGCAACTCGTGTGGAGTTCTTTTATCACCGCATGCCGAGTGACACGTTGGCTTAGTGTTTATAGCAGCAATGCACGCGAAGACTATCGAACAGAGAGACAGCTTACATATTGTCGAAATACAAGTTGGCTTCTTTAGATGACACAAACCTTTGGAGGTGGACTGTTTCCCTTGTCTGCAGATTGTAAATCGGCATGCTTCAGCCTTGCTCACTAACTTGCTTCAAAGGTGTTCCAGTGGTAATTCCAGCAAAGTGGTAAAAGAGCAGACTTGTAAAAATGAAGTTACGGGAAGCAGCCTCAGTCAGTATGCTGGTGAGCTTTCGCATGCATCCTGTCCTGACTGGTCGAGTTATGCTGAATGACCCGCTCAGTAAGGCCATTCACCAGCACATCAGACTAAAGCAGCACGTGAAATTAAATACGAATGTGCATTTACATAGGCGTCCACTTGAATCATCTGCTCCTTGCAGCGGGCACTTTCAATCAGGAGGCTCTGGATAACCAACACCAGTTCATAGGAACATGGCACACCTGACGTTGCTCACGACGATGTGTACTACGATTGAGCTGCAGTTCGACCTGTAGAGTTAGGTGACGTCCGTTTTGAAACAGGCACCACGTATTGAAAATCGGAGCTTGGAGCAAAGGGAGTGCAGTTACAAAGCCTTTTGACTTTGTTAAAAACAGGCTGGTGCTTTGCTTTCTTAAGAAGGACGCTAAATGCAATTGCTCGTTCGAGAACTTATTAAAACGCCATCTGGCGGCTTAATTCCTTTACGACCACGGCCAGTGCTAAACCAGAAGGAAAAGAAATTGGTTCCCTTTGATGTGCCATGTCCTCATTAAAGCCCCCAAGCCTTCAGTGAAGCAGCATTTTCGCTGTGCATCATTGAAGAGTGCAAAATGCCAGTGGTCCAGTGTGGTTGAAAATGTCTTCACTTCAGTCCAACGTCCTTTTGGGTCAGCATATCATCCGATGGATTACGTCGCCATCGGATGTGGAGTAACATCCCCATTACTCAGTTAACGCATGCCTGTGATCGCACACCTGGCCATATCGATGCCGTGCTGCCAATCCAAAATGCATTCATGAGGCTGCAGTGTCAAATGAGGTTGGTACTGCTTCGGGTGATTGACTTAGTGATTGATGTCTGTGGAGAGAGTTGGTGTTGCTTTGGGTCGGTTTCGGACCCAAAGAAGCCATGACAAGGCGTGGAAAGCGGATCCATCGCTAATGCGCAAACGTCTTCCCAACACCCCATCTCCGTCTGCGTGCAGCTCTGCTGTTGGCGGAGTGTTTGAACGGTTTTGTGGCAAATCACTGCTTAAGTGGATCTTGCACTTTGTCAGCCATTAAGTCGAGCAAGCCTGCATGCCAAGCGGTCTTCGATAGGACGTTGGCACAAGTTGGTTTGGGCGCTTTCGCATGTGGGCTGCAAAGGCGGATCGGAAGTGCGCAAGTAAGTATTTGTGACTGAGGCTGATGAAGTTGGCATCGTTTGGTGGCTGCTGCAAGGGTCACCAACACCTTTGTTGGTGATGACATCAGCTAATGGAAGAATCGGGCATCACATGGTCTACTCTTACTACCTACAGCAGTGCCACTTTGCACGTGAACGCTATGATGGACCGGTACCTCCCCTATCATTGCGCAATGTTAGTTAAATAGGAACCCAGGAGACAACGCGACCGCCTTCGCATCCAAAACCTAATCTCGCAGGAGTTGTTCCGAGAGCGCAATTAAGCAAAGCGAGCGAGTCCACGCACTGAGTTGTGGTTGCAAGAGTGAGCCACACTGACTTGCCTGTCGCAGGCGAGCAGCCCTCACTCCAACTCAAAGGCGGGGGGAGGGAACAGATGGCACGGATTTACATTCCCACCCGCATGTCCCATTTCCATGCTCGAAGAACTATAAATGACTATGCACCACGAGCATTTCAGCGAAAGCGCCATTTGGCCTGTCTTGCCTAAATAATGCGCTCGCTCCACGTAAAGCACCGCAACTGAGGTACTCAATGTGCTAGTAGCGAACAAGCATGCTTCACCTCATTATTAGAACCAGGTAGTTTCACCCACTCTCCACCGCCTCGACTCAATTTCATGAAGAGTTGCACCGCTCGTAGACGTAAAGTGAAATGCATGATGACTTGATAGCTATGCACCAAAATGACAACCAAACACCGAGGTTATTCATGCAGTTGTAGCCGCCATGAGAATTTGGTGGCAATCTTACATCTTCAACGCTTCACAACTCGCTTAGTCTTTATTGACTTGATGGCCACCAGTCGACCGAATGCATTCCGAATTGCAGTGCAGAAGGCAACCACTGTAACGGGAAGAGTGATGCGATCTATCTCACTCAGAAGACAGCCCTCAGCGTTCCCAATTAGGGAACTCGATTGGCCTCGTAGACAATAAACATCATTACTTCTTGCAAAGTGTGGAGCGCAGTCGCTGTTAAGTAATGCTTTTGTGCGGTTCACATAGAGTAACATGCAGAGCAATGTACACTACAAAAGCTGAAGGTGGTTAGGGCATCACCGGATGCTCTTTGTGAGAGACCAACACGGTCGTTTTGTCGAACGAATCTGCAACACAAATGAACGCACATTACTCTGGTAGGGTTCATGAAACAATTCGCCGTATCAGTTGGGTCAGATTGCTTCAAAAATCGGTGCAGCTGTGATTCAGTCTAATTGTGTTTTCCATCATAGCCACATGCAGAAAGACGGAAGTCACAGCTAAAAACATTTCCTTTGGTGAAATTGCGACTACATCGATTGGAGTGTCTCGAGTGAGTGGGCCACCACCAGGTAGCAGGCGGCCAGGCGGAGCAAAACTGAAGGACTTACAGTATTTGCGAGGTGTGGGAGGCCTACTTCATTGCGCTGAACAAATTTTGCCAAATATCTGCAAATTGATGGAAGCAATAAATAAATGCGAGCAGTTGTAACGAAAATGGCTTGATAGGTGAAGACGCACCGATGTGATGTACACGGAAATGCTCCTTTAGTGCTTCCCATGTGGGATGCTCCTCGTAGCATTCCGTGCAGTAGAAGCGCCGTTTGGAAGACTCAGAACCTTGAGCTGCAATAGATCGCATTAGTGAGCGAGATAGATAGATAGATAGATAGATAGATAGATAGAGCTGCGAGTCATATTGGAGAAGAGCAGTAGCAAGACAACCGCTTCAGAGCTCCTGGAGACTCACTTATGTGCTCATCAACATAGTGACGCAGAAACGAGTCAAAGCTTTCCGATTCATAGCTGCACATATTGCATCGAGTGTGTCCTGAGGCTATTTGCGAAAGTCAAAATGAGACACGTGTTACTCTCCTAGAGCACGTCGATGTGACAGGATAGAGTCCAAGGCAAGTGTACACTTCTCTTACTTTGTTGATGCACTAAGAGCATTCCAAGGCTGTCCCACATCGAAAGGCAACGTAGACAAACGGCCGGCACAACCTCTAAAACGTGAGGCATGATCCACGTGAGGCATGGCAAAGCGGAGTGCTGTGCACGGAGCCAGCGAACAATTATATGGATTCGTTAAGGGTTGTGCCTTGGCATAGACTGTGTGAATGCCCACATCGCCTACCTTGATGCACACGCATCATGTGTGCCCGGAATAACATGCCGTTGTCGTTCTCTGCGGAGCATTTTAGACAGGAGAAGTCATCCATCTCGTCAGCGAGCTGCGAGCAATGTGAAAGCGACTGCGGTCCAACTCGTAGCGGATTCGGTTTAACTGAGTCAAGGTACGCTCAGTCTGAGCTCGAATCCGAACGCAATTAAAACACGGACGAATGTTGGTTACACGTGCATTTAGGAAAGGTTGGCAAAGCCGTTTTTAGTCATGCAAGTAATTTTTGGTCGAATGCTTGATTTCGTAATGAAGATGTGTTGAGCGGAATTTCGTTGAAGACCGTTTTAGCAGGATTGTGCTCCTGATCAACTAATGATATTCAAGCAGTTCTTTAGCATGAACCCAATCCTTGAATGTCGGTCAAACAAAAGCTCTTCTATGCACTCGTGCCACCTTAGCTGTGACTTCTAAATCAAAGGAAAAGCTTCGATTTGAGCCTCGTGCTTAACGAGAAAGCAGACCCCGTAGACATAAAGAGAGGCTACGCGTACACCCGAGACAAGTAGGGCATCGCCAAACAGCCAGACACCTGGCGGCAGGAGCGATTGGACGAGGTGGAGTGAAGGCGACTAGTGGTGCAACACACGCCTCAATCGCATATTACCTACTGCCTTGTGGTGGCTCCAGAACACTTACTTTTGAAAGCGACAATGCAAGACTTTGATACACATACATATGCTTGAAGCTGAAGGAAGCCACTGCCTCCTTTCATTGATCTTCTCGGATTCACGCAACAAAAGCTCTGCCGAATAAATTGAAATGTTCACAAGTCGTCGCAGGGTGCAGCTTTGTAGGATAGCAGTAGGCCAGTCACAGGAACAGAGGTGGTGGAAAGTTTCCTTCGCTGTTCCCACCTCCTCTATCAATGGATGAGCTCGAACCCTCTCTCCACGTCGCGCATATAAGCCCTCTCCATGTTAAAGAGCTCAAACACGAATGCCATTTACTTAGAGCGCCTTCATGCGACAAGTGGCAGACCCTAGCACAAGCACCCACTCACATACACGCATTCCAGCTGCGCAGAGTGGACGATGGTTGCATCGAACCCACTCTTTACGGTGCCTATTCATTTGTTACCCTTAACCGACGCCCACCATGCTACCAAGCACACGTCTCTCATTTTCGTGCTGCCACGCACTGGATGTGCGTTTCAAGTGCCGTGGGTCAATTCTGGCGCTGCATGTAGAGTGGGCACACCACCCAGCATAACAATATGGCATGGCATCCCAAGCGACCCATTCGCGACACATCCATGACATCAATGAGCTCGCAGTGCGTCACGCGAAGCGAAATGTGTTTTGATGGAATTGAACTATTTTTTTTACAGTTTGGAGGGATGGTGGCTGTGCTACGCTTTTGAAATCTTTTCTTCTGTACAACCACACCATGCAGTTGGACAAGAACCAGGTCGTAGGATCGAAAGCACTTTGGCATTGGCTGCACGCCACACTGGACTGCAACTACTGTCCACTTTATACCGAGCAGTATTAACTGCCAAGACACCTCGTATTTCGCTTCGTCAATGCTGCAACATAAGGTAGCGCCAAGTATGTCATTTGGTTGGGTTACAATTTACCCAGCAACATCAAATTCGTGCGTGGTGTGTGCATATTGGGCAGGGAGCACGTCAACATGCTGAAGAGGGCACCACACATCGCGGCTAGCAAGTTCCACGCTGACTAGGAGGCGGAGGCGTACGATGAGATGGAGCGATGGTACTTGGAGAAGGTGAGAGCGGAACTCACCACCGGCTCCTATTCGCATCAGCACTTCCACCCTCTCGTGTACGCCAGACTTTCGTGTTCGCGACGCCATCTTTAACGCGCAACCTTGTGCTTCTCTATGCTTAGGCCTTCCCTTTCACAATCAGATTCGGAAATTGAGCGCTCGATGAAATGGCTACCTTTGAGAGCAGCTGTTTTCTAGGCACAAAACGAAGCCCATTCAAATTCCGGCTATCTTTTACGAGCATTAGGGTCTTGGGCATTGTGAATGAGATGACGACGAAGTGCCGCACAATGCAGTGACAACATATAGTGAGGTGAATGGTAAAGCTGGTGTGACGTCACCTCAATCTTTGGCTTCGCAACTGAAAGTACAGCTGTCTGCTCTTATTACTAGTTTGCCAACGTGGTGGCAACCAATGGGGCACTCTCCTTAAATGACGCATTAGCGCAAGCAGCGTCGCACATTTCCCCCCTCCCCCCCGAATATGCCAGTCGATGCATAAGACTACAGAGGGAGAATCGCTAAATTAAAATCCACTTCACTAACTGTAGGCATAAACAATTTTTCAGGCTTTGAATGCAAGCAATTTCACTTGCAAAAGGAATGCTCATCTATTCAACAAACCATGCCAATCACTTATGGCTGTTCGCTAGTAAGACATCGAAGGCACCCCAACTCTTCAGCTGATGGTACATTTGCATTCGTCGCGCCAGCTGCAGAGGATTTGGTGGACGACCAGTGCAAACGCTGTGCTCGGGTCGCCATTCCTTCCGTCTCTAATGAAGAACTTGTGGCGACAGCCTCGGATACTTAGGCATGGAGAAGCAAATCCACAGCGACGAAGCAGTCGTGATCCCTTCCCAGTAGTCCGCCAGTGGTCTGGATGGCCTTCATCATGTCAACGTCGCTGCAATTAATGGGTTCTGCAAGGGCTGTGAATGTCTGCAAATGAGGACTGCATGGACAGTTGGCTTTAACTAGAGGAGAGGCTTCCGTAGCTGAGAGAAATTGAACCTGCTGCCTTATATCATACATGGTTGCACGGACGTCATAGTCACACCATCGCATTAACATGTTGCATCCACCCGAATACTACTCTGTGGAATAGCGATGGTGGCAGTGCGCATGGGCGTGGAGTGGTGTCGGCTAATTGCAACCACAGAAGCCGGTCAAGAGGTCAGTACGAAATTGAAGGCGGGTAACTTGAGAAGCCAGCAGTGGTATTCACTTAGGGGTCTATCGCCATGCACATCAAATTCATGAGAAGTAGGACGACGCGCATTTGGCTGTTAGCTGTGGAGCTGTACAGTGAAATAGATGTGGAATTGAATCCTGCTGACAGTAAGTGCTTTGTCCTGTCATTTTAGGAAACAATAATGCCATCGCAGTTCTAAAATAACCAGCACGCGCTCATCTCTCTCATAAACTGTGTTTATTTTGGAGTCCGAAGAACCATGTGGAGGCTGCTGCATTATGCCTCCTTGAAATGATCAGCACTGGCAATATTTTACCAATTGACAATGACTTGACAATTGACTTGCAGTGCACAAGCTAAAGTGGCGCTCAAAATTATAAGGCTACTCTTAGCACAGTGGCGCAGAAGGTGCCGCCCAATCGTCAGTGAGTTCAGAGGTGGGTAGAACGCTCTCGGTCGAGTCTTTGGTCCAGTTGACCATGTCTGCACAGCTACCGTTACCGCACGGTGGCCAATGCTGGAGCCCTCACCACGAAGGGTGCAGTGGAGCACTTTACTCGCTCCATTCGTGGTGTTTCAGCAACCACATTTGACTCATTTGCCCGTTTTACGTCCAAATTGTTCTGCCTACAAGTAATGCATAGCGGCGCCTCCTTGGTGTGCAGGATTGTACTTGCGATGCATCACTAGCTTCGAATCTTCACCGACTGTGCCAAAGTTGCACTGGCCTTCGCCAAACAATCTCGCCCTACTTATGCGACATAGGTGGCACCAGTATGCCTAGGAATCGGTGCATGTTGAAAGTGGCAGTCGTATCGCACTGGCTGCGCATGCACACGACCACGAGTGACACAAAGCCTAGAGGTCATTCCAGGTGGATTCGATGCATCCTCTGCAGCTAGCTTTTGCCAAGCCAAGTCACTTGCTCATTATGCTTACAACAGGCGCCATATGCAAGAAGTTATGCGAACAGTTTGCTGGTAATGCGAAATCATCTGCAGAGCCTTTTGCACTTCTCAAAAACTAAAGGAAAAGTATTGCCTTGACGCAGCATTAAAGGCGAATGGAAGGGCATTGGGTGCACTGATGGTGGTCTGTGGAGCAGCCTCGCTGCTATGAACAATGCTAAGGCAGGATTGGAAAGTCCGTGTTTGAAAGCGGCGAGAGTCTGATAGGCCCCAACCTTACAACTGGCTTGGTAGCTTCCATTGAATGGGTTGCTATGTGGAATGGGAAGTGATGAAATAGGTCAGTCTCTAGCGTTTATCATTTGCCTTGGCTCCAGATTCTTCTGCATTTACGCCAACTATTCATGCAGCATTAATCGTTCATTGCCTGCTCGCAACGCTCAATCGGCTCGAAATGGTGGATTTTCGAAACAGAACGACTTACCTGGATTGAAGGAGCGAAAGACCGGTTGGTAACGGAAAGGCACACTTCGCCCCCTTTTTAAAGCGGGCACAGGCACGCAACTCTGTTGCCTTAGGAATAATAGTGCCAACCAGTGTGTTTCTCAACCAAGTGAATTTATCTTGGTCACTCACGCGAATGGCATTGAGGTGGCGAATCACGTGATGCGACACGGAGCTGAACCTTCAACCCGCTCGTTCCACCAGCCCGTAAACATGCCATGGCACGCTGCTCTTGGGTGGAGGGAGGGGTCGAATGAAGTTATCCAAATCCTCATTCAGCAGTCGTTATTTCAAAGCGACTAGCTGCAACATTTAAGCTCGCAGTCCAATTGCCAAATCTCCCATCCATTCTCTCTCAAATGCGCATAATTTTTTGATGAATGGCATTTCACTTTTCTGTGTGCAACGGGAAAAAATCTAATCAGCATTCATACGAACCCATTAGTAGATCAGCGGTCCACGCGCGTTACGAAATCAGGCTGTGGTAATGCAACATGTAACAGAGGACTCGTTGCATCTAGCATGCCTACGAGCTGGTAGTGACCCCACTCGGTTCATGTGTGCTTGCGGCATTGCACACCGATGCTAACGGAATTCTGCGGGCGCGGACGATTTTTGTGCACTAGTGCATGAAATTCATTCGCAAGCACCGCCCTAAGCGTGATGGGTGGGAATTGGCGTGATTGTCATTTAGTGAGCGCACAGTGCTGACGCAAATGGAGGCGAGTGAATTCCAGAAAGAACCAGCTTGGCGTCAATAAAACTCGCACATCGCTGGTGCAGCAGGAGCTTCCCAATGCAGCCAAATCGCACTAAGAATGTGTGACACACCGAAGAAATTCATCCAAAGCCATCAACACTCGTTCTGCTTTTGTGGTTCTCACCACCAGGAGTCACGCATTCCTTTCAGCCAACTTGGAGTTTTCCAGCAAAGCAGAAGTGAAGACATCAATCACCGCAAAGAAGCTGCTTGCTGATGCTGCTGCTGCAAATAGCATGGTAAAGAGTGAGGCAAGGTTCGTTTCAAGCATAATAAAATAGTAGTTGGGAAGGCACCGTAAACTTTACTTGGACATGATTGATAGGCGTGTGTGGGGTAGTAAGCCAATGATGACTACTTTAACTGCTTATCACAATGGTCTGCGACCGCAACGCGACTGGAAGCACATTGAGGACGTTTGGCTAGCCATTGTGGGGTGGGAAATAGAGCGAGTCCGGTTCTGCAATAAAATGAGAGCCATTAGATGCCTTTTCGAGCTCTTCATGGATCGCCAAATAGTTGGAATTGTTGGAGTACCAATCATGCACAAATGCGACTCGCGCACTCCAAACATTCCAGTGGCAAGTGTATGTGAGATCGCTTGGCCTGATCTCAACAACTATGTTTTCAGCTGGTGGAATTTCTATCACGTTTAGAATGGAAGCGCTGCAGAATAGCCAAAACCATCGACAAGTGATGGCGATCCTCTGGTTCGACGAAAAACACACAACGGCTTTTACGTCTTTGCACACCCGAGGGACCTTCATCGTGCAAACACTTAAACTCTTACTTCACCACTGCTGTGTAGAGTTCCGTGACTATTTGGAGACAAAGAAAAGCCACTGACCCACCTCGGATGCCAGGTAGACAAAATTGGTACCTCAGTAGCGCGAATCATGGCCCATTGGCAAAACTGTACATGTAACACACACAGTCTCTTGCATTTATGCATGGCCTCCCAGTGAGTTTGCTGAGGTCACTAAGTGTCTAAAGTGCAGTGCTTCATGCACGCCTACTTGTGATCCGGGTAGGTTAAGGAGGGCGAAAATGAGGCATTGCGCACATGTCTACTCGTGCTGCATTCCATGTGGCGGTTGCATGTTGAACTTCACTACGGCATCAAATTGAGCCAAGCAGAGTTGCTTGGTAACCCTGTCGTTTCACTGAGTTCAATCCGCACATGTGCCGCAACAGCGCACTTGTTAAGATGCTAAGTTGCTGGCTCTATAACTCTCTCATAATGAAGTAGGCGTTCATTTTAACCACACCTTAAGGCAGCCCACCGTACTCAAAGGCCAGAGAATGGTGGTCAAGCTGTAGAGGAATGCATGAACCAACTCCGTTGTGCTCTGCTTACGCGAAATAGTGGCGATAAGGTGTCAAGAAATTCATTTGAGTTACGCCAAGCAGTCCAGTACTTCACGCACACCAAAGGCATTTCCTCTTATTGCCAGTTTCATTTAGTTATCTAATGGTACCATTTGTCAAACTGCCCTGTCCGTGTGCTGACTGGAGGTGAGCATGTGCCAAATTTGCTTGCTTGCGGTTTCCTGCAAATGGCCTAAACCAATTCTACTTTTAAGGGACTTCTGCAAGTGCACTTGTCTGATGCCAATCGCACACCTGCACCACACCTTACTGGCATTGGTCAAAGTAACAGGCATTTAGGTGGAACATCCACGCGCAAATCGCCTCAGATCAGTCTCATTGGTGGTCTCTGTGAGATGCCTCTGCGGCAATGCACCTGGACAAGCTGATGGCCTTCCATGGGTGCAGAGATGTCATTGCGCATCCAAATCCTATCTACACATGTCACTACGATGCACTGCAGTAGTGGCCAGCAGCTTCATTAATGCATCCAGCCATGGATTTCGCAGGACTTCGTTTTACCCTCCATAAGATTTGCATTGGGTCTGACTGATTCAAGCTCTGCAGCCGATGCTGTAGCGGCAAACGAAGAGGGCAGTCGCGGTTCCAAGAAGTGGGCTAGTGTAAGACACCATGTACCAAGACTCATTGTTCTTTCTCCACTCATTGAACATGCGCTGGCACTTCGATCCACTAGTCCATTAACCAAAATGATCGAACAGACGGTAGAATGCAGATAGGCTGTGCTAATATCGACCCCTTACTTTGTAACAAGTACCACCTTATGTAAGAATGTGGCACTTTTCAATGTTGCGTTAATTTGGTCTTTGGACTAGGCCGTGCTCCATGTCCAGCAGATCTGTGCTCGTAGCTGTTGCCACTGCGTCTAGGCCACTCATGGCTGCCGCATGGTCGAGGAGCTGTAGGCTGCGCACTTCCTGTAATTCAATCCACCATACACACATGGAATGCAACGCCTGTGTAATTTGGTGGCCAAATTTGTGCCCCCTTGGTGGAGGTCCAGTGAGACAACCAGTCGATGAGAAGGCCAGGGTTAATAGGTAAGTTGATTAGCGTCAGCAAGTGTGCTCAGAGGAGAGTTGGTCGTGTCCTCGTGAGCACAGATCCAGGTCCGAGACTGAGGCTAAATAACAATGTGAGCAGGTCATGGACGGGTCCATTCATTGGCTTTGTCCTGCACATGTGCTAGTTGCTGTTCCCTCCTAAGTCGAGAATGATCACGAGGTAGATCGACTCCCTCAGCCATGGCGTCTGTTATGTTGGCCTTCAAGATGTCTTTAAATGCCCGCCTAACTTGTAGTCGGCAGGCCAATGCCCTGGTGGGCTGGCACTTTTGGGGGGTGAATTCAAGGCACGCACAAGTGGGGTCA
Organism: Taenia pisiformis; assembly: GCA_023968675.1. NCBI lineage: Eukaryota > Metazoa > Platyhelminthes > Cestoda > Cyclophyllidea > Taeniidae > Taenia > Taenia pisiformis. The sequence goes on along the minus strand of CM043737.1, from coordinate 6,663,553 downwards.
AACAGTTGCAGCTAAACATAATCTTTCTCAAGCATTCGTTGCATTCGCATCGAATTTGTGTACTGCATAGCTTTGGTAATTACCTAAGTCCGAGACACTGTGACAGTTGTACGGCGTTTGTCAGGATACAACCTGAGTCCCGTGCCCGCTTTGTAAATGATGCGTCAGCAGCTCATCAAATTCTTCGTGAACTTACTAATTAGCTACTCCAAGTTTAGTGTTGTTCGAATGGAATGGCGCGGCACAAATCATCTCCAAATCAGTAAGAGTTGGAGGCGGGGAATTAATTGGCACTCTTTCCAAAGCGTAAGACGCATAACTCGATGAAACAAATCTGGTGGCAAAATGTGAGACAAGCGGACTGAGAGACACGCACGAAGCATTTGTTACAGGGGGCCGATCAAAGATTTGGCAAAGTAAATTTTGGCTTCCCATTTCAATTTGCTATTCCACATACGAAGACAAGTTTGTGTTCCTGATAGTAGGTGAACGCAGCAACGAGCACGCATCTGTAGATATTGGCACTGGGCCGGCTGAAATGCAGCCTCCGAGAAAAAAAATCTTGGATCATTATTACTTGTGGCCATTTACTGTAAAAAATGTGGTCATAATGGCACAATAGCCATGTGAGCATCTCTAAGTCTTCTCCTCTCGATGCCACCAGCATCACTGTTTCTCAACAGAATCGGAACTGCAGAATGATGCAGAACGCTCTCCCACCGGCATCCCCACATCCCTATAGCTAATCAATTTTGCCCTTTTTAAGCACAAAGGCAATAATTTACAAATAAGATCTTTTAATGCCACTCAACTAATTGGAATTTTAGCAGTGATCCTAGTCTGCTAACGCTCAATAGGAACACTAACACAATGTCCACTACCGACTAGGTTGCACATGGGGAACGGTAAAGTTGAAGGAGCGCTACCTGATGATGCGCTATAATGTTGGAACAAACACTGTATGGATGGTGGACTGCATATGTGGTGGGATTCTGCATTGAAATGAATGATTGCAGCATGAGTACAGCTCTTCATTCAACTGAACGCAATCGCCTGTCAAGTCATCAGCAGCGCCAGCGAGTTGGGTTGCTGGTTTGCAGCCGGGGTTGATGCACTTTGAACAAGTGGCAGTGGATTCAACTAAGTGGTAAAAGCGATTGCGTAGTCATTAATTTGCGTGCGTAAATAGACAGTGAAGGCATGATTCGTCAAATGTGACAGGCTTCTTTATTAGTTGGTCTGTTGCCGTGCCTTAATGAGCACAGTATCTGATTTGAGACAAGAGGTAGCGTCTAGACTTAATGTGCATTAGTCTGCTACATGTCTACCCCAAGACCTCCATTTCTTTGAAGCATTCTGTACCTGAATAGGTAAGGAACACAGAGCCCAATGCGATCTTGAGAGTTGGTGAACGCAGCGGCGAAGACGAGCAAAGTATTCTTAACGCTTTCGAACTGTATCAGGTGTACCGCACGTCCGCATCATCCAAACCATATGCGGTTGCAGGAGAGGATGGAAATTGCCTGTATTCACTTATAATTGGCGGCGACGATTCGCCAAATACGTAAAAATTCACGACGGAAGGCGTTTTGGTCTTCACGTTGCGGTCACGAGACTAGTGCTACGCCCTGATAAGAAATCTCCTCCTGAGCCACTCTTCATGCCTTGACCTGGAAATGCAGTCTTGACGAGATCGAACAAAGAACTGGTTATTGCGCCTCAGGTTGCGTCTACCCTAACGAAGAGTTTAGCTATCTTTGAGGTGGTTAGTACGATTTTAAAGCACTTATTTAAAAGGCTTCTTATGGTTGTACACTATTGGCCATTCAAAGTGCCATTTTAGGCATTTCCAGGCCTCCGTAAGATCGCAACAGAGTAGAGCATTTCGCGCAAACTGGCTGCCAACGTTTGAGGTCCTCCGTAAACGGCCTCACACTGAAATGCTAGCCGGTCTCATGCATCCAAATAGGGATAGCAGCCACTGCTTTGTGGAAAGGTCTGCCACCAAGGCATTGAAGCAGCTTACACCAGTGCAAAGGGAATTTCTCGCCTAACAGGACCAGTACAGATGCGCAACATCAAATGGCGCTTTATTCTCCTGCAAACTGTAGCCAGTGTAAGCAAATTTCTGCTGAAACAAGGAAGCTAGCCTCGTCTAAGTGATGGTCCTCGTCGCTGAATAAAGTGATCGGAGTGCTAATCGGTGAGGTGTGCTCTGCAGGCGAGGCTGTCTCATTCTCAGGTCCATTTTGGAATGAGCGCTTTCCGCTGTCGCCTTTGCGGTGAGACGTTCGCCTATTTCTCCTTCTTACTTCGACATGCTCGAACTTATCACCCTGGTAAGCAACTCCACCCTCAGTGTGTGCTTCTTTGCAAGTCCGTTTCATTTGTCCAGTGTGTCTCTTCATGTGTCCGACCACGGGTCACCTTCTCATCCACCAGCACAGTAAGCCATTCTACACATCGGAATTTTGCACTGCTTCAGAGTTATTAGCAAAGACACTGTGATGGAATGCTTTCTTCTTCCTAATATTTAGATATGCGACATTATAAATGCGGTGTGTGCAGACTCAATTTTTCTAGGTTCCCCATGCTGCGAGAACACTTTCTGGCAAGGCATTTCAGTAAGTTTTGATCACTGCAACCTCAAAATAATGATTGCTCTGTCGACATTACCAGGGCACGTCAACATAATTGTCACGCATTCAGTGTACTTCGCATTGCCGAGGGGAGCAGAGGTCGAGTGCTCTGAGTGTCACGGTGTGTTTGATCTGTGGCAATCGTATCGAGACCACTTCTTCGCAGCTCACAGAGGTGCGCCGCTTCTGTTGAATAAGTCAGCGCAAAGCGCATTGACTACTGCTGCCAACTGTGTTGTTTTAGAAGTGTGGGATATCGCGTTTGTTGAGTGAAAAAGTGGTGCGGTGCCGAGTTACTTCATCAAGTCGCGCCTGCCTGCATTGTTGTCGAGTCAGAGGAGGACGGACACACCTTCTCCGAACACACAGGGAAGTCCAAGTTTCGACCCCCGTCAAAGGTCCGTTGTTGCTACACTTAGCTAAGTCACGTGCTTTACTGTACCCTACAACTGCACCGTGCACAATGCATTGCTTCATGATCAAGGTGGCACAAACGCTTCCAAAATAAGGCATGAACCTTCATTTCTTACATTCTCTTTCGAGCCTCGTGGAAGCCAATGTTTGATGCGGGTTTCTTCTTCAACAGCTGGGCAGACAAACCATAGCGGGGTAAAACATCACTGCTGATAGCAGAATTCTTGGCAATATGTGGATAGTGCAGCCTGTTCCTTTGTCCCATGGGTAGAAGCAAGGTAGTGCCCATGCTGATAAGGGTGCAGAAGTTTCTTCAACCTGCCCAGTTTTTCATCAAGTCCTTTCCTCCACTGGATATCTTATTCCCTGCAATTGATAGACCTATTGCATTAGACCGGCGGTCCCAACGCAATCTCTAACAAATCCCCTGCTTTAATCTGACACACTTCCAAAAGCGTTATTCTAGCTGAAACTGGCTGGTGGTTGCATATTCTTGCGTGTCCCCTTTCGCCTTCCACCAGGCTGCATGTCTCACCAATTTATCCGAGATTTGCCGCAGTAGTCAGTGAGGTGATTTATTTAGGGTCAGACCCGTGTCATGCAGGTGGTGTATCATGGACGCCAATTACAGTTGATAAATGATGTCATGACATCAGCCTGCACAAAATGGGCAAAGTAGTTCAGCTACTAATCGTTGGGTCAGATTTGTTTAATCGAGGTTGTCCCTGCTGTGCCGAGCAGATGGATTGGTATTTATCTAAGAAAGAGACCTCGTGTCGTTGATTTCGCAAGAAAAGCATAGCGCTGAACATCCACACGTGGTTAAGCCAGTGGACATTGCCGTTCTAATACCTTCATGCTAACGCCAGCATGTCCACAGCAGAACCGTGAGCCCGCTAATATGCAACCGTTGCATGCTACTTGGCGTGTGCTATTGATAACTCTGTGTTACATTAGATATGATGTGGTGAAATGGTTGACTTGAACACATTCGAATTCACCTACAACAGGTGGATCGCCAACATCGTGGCAAAATGTCTGCGCTGACAGATATTTTGAGTTAGAGTTCATTAGTAGAAGCGCATGGTTTGCAAGCCTAACCTTCCTCCAGCTCCCAGCGTGCAGCCATTGGTTATGGTTGAATTGAGTGATGTTGAAAAGTCCGATTGGTGACTAGTCAGTGGTGGCAAGCGTGATAGCTGACTGAGCCAACAGCATTGCGGGACCAGCAAACAGCTGCCCTTTTCCGCCACTGCGGTGCTACCAACCTCTGTTTGGGTTCAGCACTGCAATAGACCTGCCCCACCGTTGATGCCTTAGGTGTTAGGCCATTCGAGTACTGTAGGGGATTTGCTGGTAACTAAACAGCACACTTCGTCCCGCTTTTAAAGCCGCGTCATTTGCACAGTCACACAACTTTGCGACAAGTTGCCGCAGCCTTAAACTTTAATCCATTGGGCTTTGCGAGAATACAATTATGCAAATCGCCACGAAAACATAATCAGTTTATTGTCAGGACCACCTCGGTGGTTAATAGCACCACATGGCCTTCCGAAGTTCTCAAGGTGTCATCCAAACCAATGGACTGGAGTGGCTTTTCAAATTATCATCAAAGGACGATCGCAAAGGACCTTGATTCCATTGTACTATGCACAACACCAGTAAGTGTTTTCACAGCATTTACCGTCCTAGTTTGCGTCTGTTGGATGTTGCTCGGATGGGTGGATGAGGTGGACCGTGTTAACAGCTGCTGTGCCATCAATCGAGCCAACCAATGTTGATGCTAGTGAGGGCTAACAGAGCCACGTCACTAGCGACCCATTGCGCTGACTCGGTGACTGAATGTCTGTGTCGCCTCCCATTCCCTCTCCTTCAACCACTACCCGTTCCATCTGTGGCACCAACAGCGAATGCGCTGCACCAGGACACCGTCAAACTACTCTCCAGGCACATGGTACTGCACCTTCACAAGGAAGCATGCGTGATTCATGCATAATGCGTGTCATACTTGATTCCGGTTCGCCACATTTTGATCTGCAAAATCAGCTTTCACTCAGGCCTGAAGTGATTCCCAGATTTGGCTGCTCTTTGCCAAGCGTAAACTGTGAGCTTAAAGCACACAAGATCCAGCTCATTCACTCTTTTTGGTCGAATCGCCGATCAGTGATCCGTGCGTCCCAATCATGTTGAGATTTGAGGACAAGTACAGGTCTGGTCGCCCGCTTTAACACTGAGCACAGTGCAAGTGGTGTTGACGGGGATTCGCACTTTCCACCCGTCTCACCATCGGAATGGACGACTTCACCTGCTTCTTCTGCCCCGCGACACACACCAACCACACACTCTGCCTGGCACACATGGAAAGTGAGCATCAGGGTAAGCGCCATTCACTTCCGCTGGGTTGTGCGTGTGAGCGCGTGTGTGCAGTGTACTGGAAGTCGGTAATGTGTTTCCCCAAATTCTGCTCTATTCACCAACACGCATTAGTTCATGCATTAGGTAGTCGAGTCGTGTCACTCGCGCATCTTTCTGTCGCCTAGAACACATACCCGTGTGCTGCACTGACTGCTGGACGACAAAACCGACCGTTGGGAAGGCCCTCGTGCACCTAAGAGGTGGGCAATGCTGAAAAGTGTTCTTGACTCCTGCACTGCAATTGTTAGTTGATTAGGTAGTCTGCAGTCGCCCAGCATTTCATTCTACCAGGAAAAACACGGCTAAACCACCATGTGTTTTGTTAAACCAGTGAAATGTATTTTCTATCCACTCTGTTAGCGGAATCTATGGCGCACTGATACTTCCTTGAAGGCAGGAGGCACGCTACCAGGGCAGAATATGCAAATGATCAAGCTAAAAGGGCTCAGGTTGATGGCATGTCTGAGGCTATAAGGCCTCACAAGCGACGGAAAGCGGAACTGGCAAAAAACTAGCAAGGTACTGCACGATCCACCAACTAACGGAACCTCACCAACCACGTTTATAAAATAAGCGGCAGTACGGTCTGTGTCAAGTGACTTGCAGCACAATTTCCTTAAAGCCGCGCTGGCAGCTCAAACCAAAACTGCTGATCTGAAATTCTTAGGATAATGGGAGGGAAATGGGAGGGGATCCAAGCGCATCAAGTGGCGTTCATGCACTAGCATGCTCGAATACATTCAATTGGCTTCTCTCCAAAGTCGCACTCAAAAGACACTTGGATGTTTGTGCATGAGCATCGCAGTGGCGAGGGACAAACTAGGTGATGGGCCTTAGACCAGGCTCGTTAGCAAATGCAAAACCTAGTCTCAAATTTCGCCGACATTGGCTTGAGTGTTTACTGGCCTCATATCACAAGCTCTCTGGTACAAGGCCTGGTATTGGTGATGGCTGCGACTTGACTGATTCCACCAGTGTCCTGCCACACCTCACCATGTCACGCACCAACACAACCTGACTGTGTGCTTCCTGGTGCAGGCAAGGTAGTCGAACATCTGCTACACTCGGCTAGATTTCGTAGCGCTGCCCACTCGTAATTTGCATTGAGTGAGCCAAAGCCTCAATGGGTACCCACTGCAGGAAGTGTGTCATATTTGTAGGTGAGCGGGATGCACTGGATGTAGTAAAACAACCCCTTCATAATTTTGATGAATTCGCTTTGCTCTTGTTCACAATGCAGCTCCAGTAGGTGTTTCAGGCAGCCGCAGTAATGATAACCTGATGCATTTTGCTAAGCTGAAGAAAAATACGAAATGCAAATTTTGTCAAGGAGTCTAACAAAAGCAAAGCAGGCAAGGGACTCTGCCCCATGAAGGTCGACCCCGTGATCTGCCCCATCCCACTTTGTTTACTCACCCAGTTGACTTATTTGCCTTGAAACAGGAAAATGTTGCCGAAATGACTGCACGAAAGGTAATGTTGGCCCTTTTCAAACGCTTCACACTGCTGCTGGTGTGAGTAGGCGCCCAATGAGGTCAAATGGGCTGCCTGTTCACCACGTTTGCAACTACTAGCGCACGACCCTGAGACGGTTTAAAGGAGAGCATTGCAGTTTCGAGGACGGCGGTAACTGTTTGTCCTGCGCAGCTAAAATCCATTGCGTTCAATGACCGACCTCACTACTGACGAACGGCATGTGACACAGAATGAGCACAGCCATTAATAAGATATGCATTCACGGAGTGTTTGTGTGAGTCGCCTAACATATTCTGTTAGGTGGCACACTCGGTGGAATTGAGAGGCCTGGATCCAAGCCAACTATCTCTCTGCGGACTCCAGTTTACTTACAGGCAAATAGTAGGTGTTTATCTTCATTCACCCCGATGCTAAGCGCCTTTTAATCCACCCCAATATCAAAAGCGCAGTTTCACTACTCATTGCGTGGCCGGCAAGTCAATTCACCTAGTGAAATTGCATGCACTCAAACTTCTCTCAATGTGCACAGCATGGGATCCACCAATGCAATCACATGGTGCCATCACTTTCTCCACCATCCGGTAGACTGTGGATGCGTGTGGACGGAAGCGCATCCTCTTCTCATTATGCTGATTCCACGCATTCTCCCAATTGAAGTCAGGACGAATACTTCTGCCTATCGTTTCTTACAGAGCTAACCTCAATCTATGATGAGATGCAAGTGAGTTGGCGGTGGATTCCGGGCACGGCCTGGTCTTGCAGCGTGTGTCGTAGTGCCTCCTCCGCACAGTGAATGCCAGCAATTTGAAATGGCGTGCATTGTCAAGGGAGATCGCCATGCAATCTAGTCGGCGCAGTGCATGCTCCGAGACAGCAGAAGGTGCTACTTTCAAACTCGACAATCTCCTGATCTATAATGTTCAAAGTAATGAATATGTAGTGCCTGTGGGAAGGGAATTCCCGTGTGAGAAGAGTTTCCATCCTGAGCCTACTTTTCCGTCCGCCCAATCTTAATCTTTGTGTGAATCTGCATTGAAGTCGTCCAGTCCTTTCGTTCCACCCCTCTCGTTCCTTTAAAGAGCTAGGCTGGTATACCACCAGGGCAGTGTGATCGACGGCGCAGTGGGGACGAATAGCGCCGCAAATTTGCCATCTCAATACCAACGCGTGTCCTGTCTCCTCAACAGTCGACACAGTCTTCGTTGACCACCTCAGACGAGGTCAGCCAGGACAGTGAGGCGCAGTGGCAGTAGATGCATTGAGGACTTGCTGATGCACATGAACGAAGGAGTTCAAGCAGCGCACACTCCAAGCTGCACAGAATGAAGGACGATGCGGCGCCAGAAGCATTCTATGCGTCAGCACGAGTCATTACCGTGGTGCCAAGTTGTCACGACACCTATCAAACGACTTGTGAAAAGCCGTCGTGGACTTGCTGAGTTGAGTTCCATGCAATACGCCCAGCTACCTGCCCCACTGCTCGAACCACTAAAGCAAGCGATGCACAGCGCACATGCCGAGGTGAATTTTCTAGCCAAATCGAAGTGGTCAAATCTGCTGAAGATCTGAGCAGCCATCTAGTAGGCACTAAGAGGTCCTCATTTAACTAAGAACCCCACCGAATGCCACTTTTGGTAACTACTGAGCAAACTTCTTTATCACTGTCACTACTGCCTTGTCCGAATGCAATTAATTGTTCGGTTCGCGAAAATTTGCTATCTCAGTCCATTCATCACCACGATTTGAATGTGCATTCTGCTAAAACAAAAGGACATTCAGTTCGCAGCGTTCACTCCTTTGAATGACTGTGTGTCCGCCTACCCAACTAGCCCAACATTATTTAGTCCATATCCGGCAATGCCATGCACACTCCCCACCATGAGGGAAAGGCGTCGAACTCAAAGCCACCGACAGGCCTATCGGAATATCACCACAAATGCGCACACGTTTGAGGGTTGGGTGCGAACAAGCTTGTCTGCCAATTGCGTCCGCGTGAAGACACGAGATTCATTATGTCAAGAAATGGGGCTTGCGCTACGCTGTCTTACAAAGGGAGTTCGTGCATTAGTGGCGCACAATCGCCTGCGCACACTGAATCCCGTAAACGTCGGTGTGCAACACCACAAGCACACATGAACCGCGCGGCGTCGCTACCAGTTCGTAGACTTGTTAGACGGCAGCGGTCTTTTGTTGCAGCGGACACTGTCACAAACCACATTTTAAACGTGCGCGAATGACCGTGGAATCATCAAGCATCAATGCGAATGGCAGTCTGATTATAAAGAAGCTGAAGTTGGCAGGATATAGGCTCGCATCTAAGCCCTTAAATCCTCTGATCGCAGCGAAAATACAAAATGCTTTGGCTGAGTACGCAGGAAGAAAACTTTTATTGTGCAATGCGCATATCTGTTTAGCACTCGTTTTTATTGCACTAATTTTATGTTTTGCTACTCTAAGTGGCATAAAACTAGTCGGACATTCACCTGGTCTCGGACAAACCCATTCACAATCACCCTTAAAGCAAGCGAAGGCGAAATGCAACTCCAATGAGTTCAGTTTACCACCGTCGGTGGATGCAAGCAAGCTTTTTAGGCCGAATACGTGCCGGTGTTCTGCGGAGTCGTGGTCGTGTTTTGAGCATGAGATCAGATGTGACCAAATGCGTGGCGCACTCAAATTTGGCGGCTACAAAAAATGGATACCTACCGCTGCTTGATATGCTCCGCGGAGCACGCAAACAGCATTTTGTACCGAGCACACATGATACATGCGCATCACGGTGAGAAATGATTATCCTTACTTTGCTCAAGTCGGTACACATGATCTTTGCTTGAAGCAAAGCATTCGCATCAGCAGTCTAGCGCCCTCACCAAGTGATCCATTCAGGCTTGCGATGCTTCATGTTGTAGAATGTCTACCCGCTCTAGTGCCCAAGATGCTCCACGGTGATGGACACGTTGGGCTGGCTCTTACTGCATCAGAAGCGTAAGAAGACTTTTGCTCCTCTGATTTCTGTACATGCTCTCTGTTCCTTGATCTTATTAAGAAGGTGTGATTTGAATTGCGGGAGCAGATGAGAACCACACCGAGTGCGGCGTTTGCATTCTGCGTTTCGAGAGTTTTGATCAACTCCTCTCCCACTTTGTCAGAGCACACATGGGTGAGGTTATGCATGCTCTGTCCCGATCACCCTCATGCTGTTCCACTCTAGCTTCTCGCCTTTACCTACGGATGCCTCAATCAGTGACATGTTGCCCTTCTTGCAGCTCAGTGTGCAGAGCCATCTGTAGTGCGCCTCTTCTGCATGGAATGCTTCCAGCACTATGCAACGCTGCACGAACTGAAAGTGCACTACTATTTTCGTCATCCCGGTGCGTCTCACTTCAGTTGCCAGGCTTGATTCAGGGTGATTGCTTGCGCTTCTAAACTGTGTTCTAATTTGTAGTTATCTATAGAGAAGTGATTGGAGGAGTGATGTCAGACACTGACATCTTTTAGCATGATGCATAAGTAGGTGCTTGCGTTTGTTTCCACTTGCCCCATTGGGACATACCCATTGCATTGATTGTTTAGTTCTGTCCACCAGCAAACATTTAGCGACTGCGCATGCATCCAATGCGAATAGGTTAATTTGAAAATGCGGTGTCTTGGACTATCCACATTTGTCTAGGTTTCAGGTTTGACAAGCGAGCCAAATTGATTGACATCACGTGGCTAATTTTCCAAATCAATACATTAGGTAAAGTGCGCAGACTTACTGACCTCTAATGCACTACACTTCGCTCTTTGCAAATTTTCTCATACATTGTCTACCAACTTCCGCATCTCTTGGCAAACTCTTGCGGTACCTGTTTAAGCTTCTTGTACTTTCGTGTACTTATTTGTGACACCCAAATAAAGGCACTTGGCGCGTTTCTGCAGCTGGTTTCTTCGTGTTACCACCCAGCTTTTGATAACTGCAATGTGCACCACACCTAGGAAACACAACATCGTGCAAAGCATAGGCGACCATTCAGATGAGACCAGCACTACCCGCAGTGTGGTTCAGCACGAAAATACCTTCTTACTGGGTCGCAGCATGTGGCCTAACTAACCGACATCAGGCATTACGGTTGCTGGTTCAGACGCAGCATTGGTTACAGAGCTTGGATCATAGTCAGAGGCAATGCAAATATTATGGTAGGTGAAATGAATTTGCGAAAAACTCATGACTGGATCTATTTTTGAGGCAGGCTAATGGAGAGGACTGCCTGTCGGATTTCAAAGTCCGTGCCTTGGGAAACTTAGGTAAGCACTACTACGTGGAGTCATAAGGGCACAGTGGCATGTTTGCAAATGAAATTTGATGGGCAAAGTTGGGCAAGATACGGGGAGCGTATGCTGTCAAGGTTGATTACAGGGATGCCACTTCGATCGCCTTCCAAGGAATGCATTCCTGAATCCGGGTGAATTCAAGAAGCCCTTGACTTTGAAAGTAGCTAACATTAGTTCTAAAAGCGAATTCCATCAACGCTTAAATCCTAAGACAGCAAAGCCTTGGCAGCTGCCTTCTCAAATCTTGCGATCTGCAGCCTCTGGTGCCACCGCTGTTGAAGGAATGTGGTAATTTACTGCACCGCTCCTTCAACCCACCAGCAAATGAGGTGGAAGTTACCTACGACACAGCCCCTTAAGCAAAGGGCGGCACACATCGCGCTGCCACTAGCAGAATCGATGGTCCGAGGATTGAAAATACGATGCTAGTGAGAGGTGCGGCAAATCGTAAATGGCGCTGTCTGGGCATTCTGAGGCAGAAGGCGAGTCGAATTGACGCCCATGCAAGAACAATGAGCATCAATCAAGCCGCTGACCACCTCGTTTAGGACAGACTGGAGGTACGAGAAAGCCTCAATGTGCGCTGTTTAGAGCAAAATAAATTAGAGAAGCCTGGATTAAGCAAGAGAGTGGAGGCCAAAAGGCACAATCATTTGTCACTCTTACGTAGGGTATTTGAATGGTGATGAGGGAGATTAGAGGTGTGGTGTGAACCTAAACCATGCATCAGCAATAAAATGCGAAAGGAAAGCCAATTAACTGTCAGAGAAATGTCAGCATTGTGGTAAAATGCAGCCACGTCAAAATGTTTCAATGGTGCCAGCTGTCCAACCACAGCATTATCCTATGGCCAGCCGCAACAAATAGAGAGCAACAGTGCTTGTAATAAGAAAGCATCAATGTGCAATAAAGTCCTCATTTAACTGAGAATGGCTAGCAGCTCTGACGATGAAATCAATTCCTGGCAGAGCGGCAAAACGGCTTCCTTAGTGGTGAGCTAAACGAATGCGGCGTCTACCTGCTACGCGTCTTTAAGAAGCGCTACCATATTCGCACGGCCGATTCTGGCTTCACACAATCAGATATCTTCGGATGCGGGCACAAACAGGAAGTCAGATTTCGCTGATTGCTTTTGGATGTGTTCATACAAGTATTTACTCTCTTATTTTTACCTTGCTCCCTCCTGCTCTACCATGAAGCGATTCGTTTTACCAGATATTTTTATCAAAACCAGGGGAAGGATGTGGGGTGGGACAGTGGAAGTATCTACTACGAAGGCGCCTCGAACTCAGCACACTCAGCATACCCGCCTGTCAATCATGTCAGGGTGAAGGCTATGGTGCCTTCTCATCAACCTTTTCATAATGTAATGGACGAATCTTGTTCCACTCTTTACCATGGTATTTGCAGCAGCAGCTTCTCTGCTGTGATTGATATCTTCACTTTTCCTTTGGAAGAAAACTTCTAGTTGGCTGAAATGGAAGCATGACTCGTGGTGGTGAGAAACATAAAGCAGAACGAGTGCTGATAGCTTTGGATGAATTCCTTTGGTGTGTCACACATGCCTAATGCGATTTGGCTGCATTGGGGACCTCCTGCTGCACCAGAAATGTGAGAGTTTTATTAACGTCAAGTTGGCTCTTTCTGGAATCCATCCGATTACATCTGCGTGAGCATTATGCACTTACTAAGTGACAATCACGCCAATTTCCACCCATCATGGTTAGGGTGAGTTCCGATCCCCACAAATTTTCGATTGAGTGGTTAAATGCCGCATCACAGTATGGAAGCCGAAGAGAATGTAAGTCTATTTTTAGTGAGCAGTCAACTCCACTGGGTGTTAATGGGTTCGTGAAACGGACTCCAAAATCAACCACCTAAAAGTTGGGGAATGATAGCCGGACGCATCTACCGAAGTGGTGCTCAGCGGTGCTAAAGTTTGCAAGCAGCTGACCGTTCTCAGTGCTGTCCAACTGTGTGAGCACCCCAAAAGCAGCCATTTATCGCTAATATGAGTTGTCGCGGTGCCAAATCGCACGGGTAAGTAGCGCTTAAGGCTCTTGCGATGGTAAACGATACCTTCTCCTTATAATCACCCTTCACTCCAAAAGCGGATGCTTTTATAGAGGCCCAAAATCAAGCGCAAAGCTAGCTGCTAAGCAGATTGACCCAATTTTATTATTATTCCTTGTGAAGCTCCGACGACACCTCCTCCCCTACTGCATGCTTGATCCTCCTGCCAATAGCTAATTTCTCGACACTGTGCATGTGGCTTCGCTATGTCAGTGCGTAGGGTGAAAAAATGATGGCCACACCAAACCGTAGGGTAATAACGCCTTCTGGTAACTTTTGGCCCACGTTAGCATGATTTGGCGGGTGGGAACACGCGCAGTGAATTTCTACAATCCAAGCCATGTGCACCGACCAAATGGAATGGTCCATAGGCATACAATCGTCCAGTGGGCTGTTTTGGTTCAAAATTGCTCCAATTGACATAACGAAATGCTGCGTCGTGTCAGTGAGTGTCGCTGCCATGATGACAAGGAAGTGGGTCCTAGATAGGATGTAATGCAATTCAAAGACGACTGCAGAGGTCTACAAAACTGCGCTGCGCAAGGTTGGATGTGGTGTCGCAAAGTAATGAAGGCGAATGTGCGGCAGTCACTGTATGGTTCGAAATGAAATGCCAATGGTCATGTCCGACGGCTTGCAAACACATTCTATCCTTACGCCTCTCCCAAAAGCTCTCCATATGTTAACTAGCGGGGTGAAAGCGTGTTGTCGGCTCTGCAACTCTGGAGACGTGCCACATTTTGAGCTTAACATTGCTGGCACTACACGGAATATTTCTGTGATGCATAAAGTACAACCTCCGGAAACTTTCGTTCGTTTTGCTCTTCCGCATTCAAAGCAATCAGACATAAGTTTCGCTAAAAAGGAGTGGATTGATGCTCCCTAAACTAGCTGTTGTTAGGTGAGGTGCACACTCGAACTCGACTATTAAATCCACACAGCACACCTGAAAATGCGGTCTCTTTAAAGGCGACCAGCCATAATGCCACGCAGAGCTGTCATGAGGAGACTTCTACTCTACGCAAAGGTGCCTCCGTAGAAGGAGACATGACACCTCCCTCTCTTTCATGGCTGCACTTAAACTTGGCTCAATGAAACATGCCGTGAGAAACGGGCATCATTGCTACAGTCCAAACAAACATCGTGGTTGATCGGCAAGTAAAAAATTCATGTTGTGCAAGCCTGTTTCGAAGGAAAAAGTGGGCTTCCTGCACTGAGGTATGCAAATCTGCATGACTATTGCCCGTACAGCTCCGAGTTAGCTGTTGGTCAGGTCGGGAGCAACACAGAGAGCGCTTTCATGACTCTGACGTCTTTGTGATTTAGCTGTTTCGCAAATTCTTATCTTAGGTTGAGCACTTGCTAGCGATTGTCTACAAGATGTACAACATAAACTGGCGACGCCACATCCTAATGTAGAATGGCGCCAACACAATCATTTTGGCTGCATTCCTGCTGTCGCTAGAGATATCTGGCATTTTGAGCACAAAAAGATGGCACGTTTGTGTTTGCAAAATTAGCCACCGCATTCCCGTTTAGCATGTCATGCTATTCAAAGCACCATCCTTTTGGAAGTGGCTTGTGATCAATTTATAGACGGTCGAATTTCAGGTTGGCTTACTCTAGGCCTCTTCATATCGCTTTGATCAAGTCGATTCCCCTCTCTGAACAATCGCTTTGTACTTGGCGTGATGGCGTTCAAAGGCTACTATCTAGTCCGAGATCCAGGAGGGAATACTTCATGCATCAGCGGCAACATTGGTAGCGTGACGAAAGTGGAGGCAACCTACAGACCGACAGTTTCTTTAGGAATCTATCCCTTGCCATCTTTGGTTTCTTTATAAGCTGACTGCCATTTGCATTGATGCTTGACGCTTCAGTTGTCATTGGCATTTACTCAAGAAGGTAACGACTAATAATTCCTAAGTTTGTTGATTCTCCCAATGGACTAGATTACCAATTTTTGTTAACCGAATAATTGCATTCGGACGAGGCAAACGTGGGAGTGGTTAAGAAGTGCGATAAGTAGTTACCCAAATTGTCCCAATCAGTTCGTATAAGCGCTCTGCCGCATAGCTGTCGGAAGACTTGGATGTCAGCTGGAACTAGAAAGAAGCGAAAATTGTGGAAGATTATAAATGGTAAAGAGACACCAAATTAGTTCAATGCACATTCCCAAAGTACTTTAACTGGTCACTTTGGTCGTAGTACACCAAGCTGCATTGTAGTCGGCAAGCCAATGCCCCGGTGGGCTAATCTATCATCTGTAAAATCATGCAGATGTCGTGAGACATCATCGCTCTTGGGCTTTCGTTGCATTTTCCTTGAATTTGTCATTAAAAAAGCCTTCGTGATTAGTTCGGTCAGCTACGACATGACAGCCCTGTAGCTTTTGTAAAGGTAGAGTAAAACGGGAAATGAAACGGCATCACGAAGACTCAGCTCAGCAAGGCGGATAAAAGGCTCTGCAAATTAGATCAGACAGGTAATTCTTTAGGTGACTGCTTCGTCCGGTAATGGCAGAACACTGTCAAATGTGTGCATTGAGAGAAGACTACTTCCAACTCAAATAAATGGCATCCAAATAGGGGTAGCAGCCACTGCTTTGTGGAAAGGTCTGCCACCAAGGCATTGAAGCAGCTTACACCAGTGCAAAGGGAATTTCTCGCCTAACAGGACCAGTACAGATGCGCAACATCAAATGGCGCTTTATTCTCCTGCAAACTGTAGCCAGTGTAAGCAAATTTCTGCTGAAACAAGGAAGCTAGCCTCGTCTAAGTGATGGTCCTCGTCGCTGAATAAAGTGATCGGAGTGCTAATCGGTGAGGTGTGCTCTGCAGGCGAGGCTGTCTCATTCTCAGGTCCATTTTGGAATGAGCGCTTTCCGCTGTCGCCTTTGCGGTGAGACGTTCGCCTATTTCTCCTTCTTACTTCGACATGCTCGAACTTATCACCCTGGTAAGCAACTCCACCCTCAGTGTGTGCTTCTTTGCAAGTCCGTTTCATTTGTCCAGTGTGTCTCTTCATGTTTCCGACCACGGGTCACCTTCTCATCCACCAGCACAGTAAGCCATTCTACACATCGGAATTTTGCACTGCTTCAGAGTTATTGGCAAACACATTCCCGAAATCACCCACATTATTGTAAAAATTCATCGTAGTGCTGTGCATTTATTTAAGACATCCAGGTGTAGGCATTCAGCATGTTATGCCAGTCCGTTGCATTGCATGACAACCTGAGTCCCACAAAAATGCGCTTTGCACAGCGTCTTGAACCGACTAGCATTACAGAATGGAAAGGGGGTCTTGGCAACGAGAAGGCTTCGAGTGTGGAAAAGCAGGTGGTGACAAAACTGGTTACCACATGTTTTTTGCGGGAAGGGGCAAAGTGTGCTTTCGGCCATGTGTGTAAAACCAATGGTTTAAAATTGTTGTGGCCCTTGACCCCACCAACGCGGTGAGAGGGCAGCTAAGTTAGCGTTGAGAGACAGACAGACGCCGATGAACACTCAAGCGTGAAGGCTTAGAATGGCGGTGGCGCATGTCAGCTTCCCGCAATGCGAATCATAATTACACTAGTGATAGGACTTGGTGGAGTGCTTGCTCACCTTGATGTTATAATGCCACATTGTCGCCATTGTGACGCATACTTGGCACCCAAAATGGAACAACACTGCAGTTGGACCGTGCAGGAAGCTACAGCTGGGCGGCACAATAAATCATCTGTGGGCACATTGATAGAGCATGATGCAACATGAAAGGCAGAATAAAGGTCATGAAATTGACGAACGGTACCTCCTTGGAAGGCCATTATTAAACCCTTGCTAAATTGAAGCGGCTTCATTCACTACGAATATCCTGTCTTAAGGTGAGGACACTATGAATGCTGTTAACGGTGGCTGCTCTCCAGTTTACACCTACGGTGATGTAACACCACACCAACGACTGCGGTTCGTTTGCGCTCCCTAACGTCTCGCCTTATGGTGCTGGTCAGGGGGCAGACCGAGTACTGCATGCCACTCACAACGAGCTATGCGTTAAGCCAACCCTTACTGCATGAGACCCACCCGCTGTCTAAACTGTGTAAAAGGCCCTCGGACCTGTCTTATCCACGCGTAGATGCACCATTATGCTTCGATAAACTTCTGTGGGTGCAAATGTCTGACGCCACTCATACGCTACCACATCGCCACCTCCATTCTGCCGAGCCGTAGTCAGGTGCTTGGAACATGTCTAAGCAGAGGAGCCAACATCTGAGCTGATCAAACGAGGTCAAACTAGGCAGTGCATCAAAAACCTGAGCTAGCACCTTAAATTTGATGCAGTAGATTTGGTATTAATAGCCGTGAAATCTTTACTTTATTGGTGATGATTTCTTTGTCTGCACACATTCACTGGGTAAGGAAAACTCTTAGCCCAGTCAGTCAATGCTCAAATGATGGCGATGGACGAAGTTATTGATAGGGCACTAAAAAGGGGTTAAAGTGCTTTGATGCAGTCGATTTGAGCCCTGGGTCACAATGCAGACATGGACCTAGTGTTTCCATTGGCCACTCAAGAGCACACACAACAAATGTTTCAGTCTTTGGCTGTCGTGCACGATTGCACTGGTTTAGTCGAATTATAACCATTTTCTCTCTTGGGAAGGCCACCTAATGCACAAGTCGCAAAATCCTTCGAGTCGGTAGCCCATGGCTACTTTGATTGTGGTCTGCAGCATGAGGTTACTTTCCCATAATCAGTCTGCCACTTAAGGTATCAATTGGCAACTGAAGAGATGACTTCTGCTTGTCTGTTTGTGATCCCCCAAAGGTGCAGATTGCACAACGTTCGTCACCCCACCGATGCGACAGTCAACACAACTGATAGGTGCACTTTAATTTGCAGACGAAAGGAGCAATGTCTACAATGCAGTGCAAAGTGTTGTTTTCCTACAAGTGGCAAAGAGCCTTCAGACGGCTTGTTTTTGACCAAAATGAATTTTTTTTTTCTCTGGCTGCGATAAGGAGGGTTTAGCGCACCAAAACGCAATGCACGGGTACAAGTGTAACAATGCAAATATGGTTTTCAAAAGTACAACACGATTATTTGTGGGGATATCACTGCTCGGCTAAAGGATAAAAGTTGTGATGACGACGGTTTCAAACCAGCTGCACAGGCAAAGTCCTACAGAGTCTGATCAGAGCTTTAGACGCAGCAACCAATTTTCTCCAGGGAGGGAAGCAATTCCAAATCACTGAAATCCGCCTTTTCGTTTACTAGTGAATGAAGACGCATTGCAACAGGAAGGTGGTTAGGTCGCACTGGTGTAGTAAAAACTAAAGGAACATCAAAGCATTAGGAAAGGAAGCAATTTCGCTGCCAGGCTTTTGGACTCCACGGCACGATTGCACCCAAGTGGCATTCAAAGCCTGCACATATCAATCGGAAGGTGGTGCGGATGCAGCCAGCAGGTTTGTTGTAGTGGTGATTGTTCGTAATTTAACCCATTGCTGCTTTCGCATATTGCAGCCGCAGCTGCCCTAGGTTCATTGACGATGATGAAGATGATGATGAGATGCCATTGGTGCAATAACTGCATGATTGTGACAGAAAACTTTCTGCAGAATGGAAAGGGAGACGGAATGCCTGCCCATGCTCATTTGATTATCCCCACCATTGCCACCACAAATCTACCCTTGATGTTCCTACTGCAACTGCCATGAGGAGCATTCTGACCTCTAAAACGCACTGCACTGATAAAAGTTCTGCAACGCAGAAATGCAATACTTTTATTTGTGGGGACAAAAAGGAGTTGACATCTTTTGTTGCACTAGCAAGTGTCACACAACCACATA
The DNA here is from genome assembly GCA_023968675.1 of Taenia pisiformis. Classification (NCBI taxonomy): domain Eukaryota; kingdom Metazoa; phylum Platyhelminthes; class Cestoda; order Cyclophyllidea; family Taeniidae; genus Taenia; species Taenia pisiformis. The sequence goes on along the minus strand of CM043737.1, from coordinate 6,644,385 downwards.
CTCTCTATAAGCAGAGCTTTCCCGATGAAAGAGAAGAATCTAATCCACAGGTCTCATTCAACTACGCGTTTTCACGAACAAATACAGGCCACTTCTCCTTGTCGTCTTCCTCGCGTTTTTATCAAAGATGGAAGTGGACACAAGCAGCACTCTTATGCCACTTAGCTATCGTCTTTGATGATTCGCATGAATATTGTAGCGGGTTCCCCACGTGGAGTAATTTGATGGCATTTATGTACCCATACAACACAGCATCATTCTTTCTAGCAGCAGCCTGCCTAGTGGGATTTTCCTGCATCAGAGGAAAGAAGACTTGCTCAAATCCACTTGGACAGCTAATGCGGCTTTTCGACTGAAAATCTTTCATTTTAAGTAACAAGTCGTATTCTTAAAAGCGGAGAGTCTTTCCCGTGGTTCTAACTCATTATTAATGCTTCGCCGTGGACAGGCATCAACAAAGGCATCCAGTGACATAGAGTTGTTTTTGGATCGAACAACTACAGCTTTGTTTCTTCTCCATGGCTCATAAATCGAAAGAAAGGCAGCCATTTTTTCTGACTGGGTTCTTCATGTTGGTAGTCTCAGACTAGTGCTCGACCAGGAACACAAACCTATGGTCAGCTCCTGAAAGTTGGCTGGTCGGGGCATTACCGCTGAGCCTACTGAGCAGCACATGGGGTTGCGCCACTAGATAAGGCACTAGGATTTTGAAGACTTGATGGGAAGAAGCGCTGGAACGAAGGATATGGGATGGGTGGACTGCATCTCCAACGGGATTCTACATTTGGAGGTGTGGGTAGAACGTCTGCATTGGACGTTTACACATGCTTTGTAGCTAGCACGATTAATGTGTGTCAGCCAATTGGAGTGTGATCGAGATGCGGTAGTTTAAGTCGACCATACTGATTGGGCAGGCAGCCCACAATTTTCTCAACTCTTCTCCAAAAGCTAATACCATTCCGGTTCTAAGTTCTCAAATAATTAGTGCATTGCGTTGCACATTCAAAGACTAGATAGGAGAAAACTTTACTTATTTGCATCTAGTCGGTCCTGGATGAAGATTGCACGGGCCAATGTTAACACTTCATTTAACCAGTAACCACGCACATCAGCCGCGCTTTGGATTATGGAATGAAACGTTGCATTTTTTGGATTAGGTAGTCTTTTGTGCAAATGACGCTATTTAGTGCTCTACCCCACAGTACGCACCGAACGACGCAGCCATGCCTGCAACCTCAGAAGGTTGTTTGAATATACTGGAAAGGCGTTCACGCTTGCGGGCTGGTTTGCATACGCTTCATCATTGCCCCATCCAGCCCCTCCCACACGCAGTTGGTGCCTCTTCATTTGCCCACTTTTGGGCTAATAGTTGGGTAACAAGTGTTGACGTCGTGCAAAACAGCTTTCCCCGCGCTGAGAATCGGCTGCGACACAGCCTCACAACCACTCCCAGTTGGCACATATGCCAAACCGGATTTTGTCCGTTGGATATTTGCCCTTCTCTGTCCACTCTCCACACTTCCTATGCAGACTTCTGCTGGCAAGAGAAAAGCTTAAAGTTAATAGCGAATCAGCGCCTGAATCCTTCCTTGACACTGTTGACCTCTAATAGGACACGGGCGTAGCTAACTTGGCTGCTTGCCATCTAAGAAGCACAGTCAAGCAATGCACGCTGCGCATCGACTGCAGTTACCATCTTTTAACGGGGGTTGTCAAATAGCTCTCTGCTATGCAAACGATGTGCAAATCAACTCAAATGTCCCCACCCTTTTTAAGTGCATGCCGTTTTCTCACTCCGGGCATTTATCCTAAGGTTAGCTTCCCAATGCGTCCAGGATCTTTTGATAGGCTGGCACTGCCTGCATCTCACAACCAACCACGCTTCTCCAACTTGCCGTAGCCTTAACTTGCAGTGATGGCGTCTAAAAGGGTTGCATTATGGTGTTCACATTTCAAAATGCGCTAAGATGACTTCACCCAGAGCTTTCGGGCACCTCACTGAATAAACTCACAAGCCTTGCATTGAAAGCAATGGGAATGGTTGGGATAAAATGGGATGTGGTCTGCAAGTGTGAACTTGGCAGAAATACAAGGAACAAGGCACAAGGTTGGCACACCTTTTTTGTGCAGAGCGCAGGTCAGCATGGCTTATGAGGGAGGTAAGAGAGGGAAGCGTGTTAAATGGAATTGAAGCACAGGCGAACAGAGGTCGTTTTGAGCACCAAATTCACATTACTGATGTGTTGTTTGACTTTTTGACTGACAAGCAGCAAAACGGACAGGGACAAAACTCATTTGGGAAGAGAAAGGGGCAACTAAATCTAGCTCATTTGTCATGCTGTAGTAGTATTGAGCTTCGGAAAATAGCATTTAGCCTACGAAATTCATCGGATGGGAGAGGTCTCTATTGCAAGCGACTAAACACACTCATCCAAATGTCTGCAAAGCAGAAACTAATCAGTGGTCACTCGCCGCAAAGCAGTAAATTTCAAAATGAAAGCAAACATACCAGAATGATTTATACAAATGTGGTCATGTAGTAACGTCCACGTGGGGTAGTTCTTATAACATTCGGTACAGTAGTAGCGCACTCCGGAAGATTCTGTGGTCTGAGCTACAACACAACGAAATACGGTCTGAGGTAGGAAGGAGGTTATACGCGCACCATTAGCATGATGCAGGAAGAAGCAAATGGGAGTTGGTGGAACAGAGCAACAGTAAACTCACTAATGTGTGCTTCAATGTAGTGCCTCATGAGAACATTGAAAGACTCAAATCGCTGAGGACACATGGGACACTTGGTGTGGTGTGCGTCTATTGGATGAAAAGGTAAAATGAAATCTTGCCCATCCGCGAACCAGCAAACCAACTAACAATGTTTGCTCAAGAATAAAGACCACATTTTTAGCATCGCTTACCTTTTTGATGCATAAGCACTTTCCCAACGGTTAGCTCTATCGTCAAGCAGTCAGCACAGCATACGGGTATGTGTTCTAAGTAAGAGAAAGACGCACAAGTGATATGAATCGACTGGTTATTGCATGCACTAAGACAGGACAGAGATTGACACATGATTTTTAACTTAAAATAAGGTTCCTGGGAGCTTGCACACCTTACTGAGAGAAACGAAAGCGGCTTACCACGATGCACACTTGCCATGTGTGCCCGATAGAGTGTGCAGTTAGCCAGTCTTGCGGCGCAAACAATGCAGGTAAAGCGATTCATTTGGTTGCAGAGACAGATGGAAGGTGCGAATCGCCGTCGGCACCGCTTGCGCTGTGCTCCGTGTGAGCGAGAGCGCAATGAACTGGACTTGCGCTCACATTTAAACAAGATTAAACCACAAGGATCACTAAACAGTACTTCGGCTAAAAACTGTGGCCTTTATTCTCAGCATGCAGAGTGCGGACTTGAAAATATGTTAGGCCTGATTAAACGCTGCTTTCGAATATCAAAAGGGACACCTTTGCATATGGACAAAGTTGTTAAAAAGTTCACAATTTGTGGCAATCAAGTGGTGTATGCATTATGCACACAAAATACGTCGATTTAACAAGTTAGGCAAAACGCAAATGTGATGAAGTACATTCGGTTTTAAAGCCATTGCAGGAAGTGAGAAATAAACCAATAATAAGGCAATTATGGAGGGGATAACTAGAAGGTGCAAAATCTCATTATGGAACAGTCGCGCACAGTGGCCACAGCTAATCTACAGGCAGGACGGACGGCTAAATGACAGAAGGCACAGGTAGTAAGTAGAGGGAAAGGGTGATGCAAGAAAAGCACCAATTCGTGTGAATTCCCATTAGAATTTGTTGCCTCCCGCAATTGAGCACTTCCACTGTGACATTTCTGGTGGCACAAGACGAATCGTGTTGTTGCTGCAAGTCGCCTCAATGTTCCGAAAGGGGAGCAAACACAAGATCACCTTTCAACATCCTTTGGGCATGCGAATTTTACCACGGCTTTAAAAGGCATGATGCACAAAGTATTTGGTCGGACAACACTGACCTATAGGGAGAGGTGCACTGTACTGATTAAAATAATTTTCCAGTCAATTAGGGCTAGAGAAGGAATGCAGCGATTTTGAATGCAGAGTGGGGTTAATGCTCTCCACATCAAAATGCAAAACAGCATTTCTACCCACTTTAACCAGCCGTTTTCATTTTATAAGTTTTGCCAGTAGGTCATCTCATTTACAAACGTATTGTGTGTGTGTGCAACGCCACGTATTTCCTCCCAGGCCTTGGGTGATTGCAACCTCCTACTACCACTCCATTTTAGTAGTGTGGGACAAGCGCATCAGTGATCTTCGACTTGTTGACCCACTATTGCCTCTACAACGCCTGTTTTCAGGTGCAGACCAAATAGACCGTCTCGCACCTCGCCAAACGGCGACACCGGCTGACCTCATTCCCTTTATAGACAAATACGCGTGCATACATTCTGCCCGATTACTGCCCTCCTTTGTCTGGAGGGAAGGCCTGAAGCGATACATTGGCATTTCTGTTCTAGATGCTGCCAAATGCAGGATTTAACATGCACTTGACAGTTACTTTTATCTCTCTTACAACAAAGTCAAAGTCACCTTACAGGCATTATTATCGGAGAGCCTTTTGTGGCCTCGCTCACGTCTCCAAGCCCTGATGCTAGAGCTACCCCACATTAATAAACTTTGGACAGCGGTCGGTTTATCAGCACAATAAAGTGTGCAGTTGACAGTTGTGATAGTTCTTCCACCACAGAAATCTGCCGATAGAAGTCATGGCATAGCCAACACAATCCCTCCCTGACCAACCGAAGCTCGAACTTCTCCCATCCAGAATTCGCGAATGTTCGGCAAATAGCTCTATGCGTTTGGCCTTTTAACAAGTCCCCGCGATGACCTACGCGCGGCATCATGTTTTACTTCCGACCGTGACCCTGACACTCCTGTGTCAGCTGCATCACGTGTGACTTTTGAGCGCTGACATTCCTCCCTCCTCCCCTTCCCCCCGATGAACTCGCCTTTGCTCATCTGACCCAAAGTCCCATGCGGGCACGTCGCAACGCCTTCGCAAGCTTAAGCGTCTAGTTGGGCAATCTGATGGCGTGGGAACGTCCACGTTATTGCATTAGTGGAAGGTTATTACCAAATGGTCTTTTATGCACACATCCATTGTGCGTATGCCTAGTTAATGCATTTCTGCCTCGAATTTTAACACTAAGGGTCCCAATGATACTCGAATAAGTGCAAGGACCTGCTGACGATAACGTGGTGATAGTGACCCTTAGCGTTATAATTCGAGCGGTATATACTCAACTGCAGTTAAATCATAGCAGTTGGGTAAGACCTGGAATGACCTTGTGTGACACCTCACCGTACCACACCGTGTTATGCTACAAAACGGTGGAACGAGCACGTAGAAGGTTCGACTTCGTGTTTGCGTCATGTGATTGGTCGTTTGATTGCAAGCCCGCGTCGGCGGACAGCATAAATTCAGTCGCTAATGCAGCGACACTCACAAGCGCCCTTACGCTCTCCATTTGCATTACAACGCGTCGTAAGTTCTTCCTCTCTATTGGCACGTGACGCCATGGCTTCCCCTTGTTGTGATTTTACCGACTAAGTCGTGATTATACATCAAACAATGATTAATAGTCGAAACCTGTTAAACTATTTTTATTTGTTGTGTTAGCATTATCCACCAGCTGATTGCGTCCCATTGAAGCATTCCTAGAAGAACTGGCGTATAATGACGAGGCACTACGACTTAATACTTTGCATTGACCATCCTAAACACCAACAAAGAATATTTAATTGTTTTTGCACAAGTTCTGAGTAGATTCGCCCCTTTCGCAGCGCAAATTGCAGTTGCTTATTGTTTTGTGTTGTTCATTGTTACACCTCACAGACTTAATGGATAGTAGTCCGTCGTCTTTTGAAGTGACTTATACGACCTACACGCCAGTGAGTCAATCCCCCAATCAGTTCGAGCCCTTTCACCCAGCCTTCCCTTGCGCTAACATTTGGTCACACCACTACCGCGATGGTACGAGTGAACTGCCTTTTCTATCGCCAAACGAGAGCCAGAACCCATTGTCGGTTATCCACGCTGAACCGGATACCCTTGTGAGTCCATTGTTATTGCATTATTAAGGGCGGATCTACGCCTTTCCTATTTCCTTTCAAAGCGGCAGTTAACTTGGTTTCTCATACAGCTTCAGCAGATCTTAACCGAAATGGACGGAACACAGGACATGGAAAGAGACTCACCCATAATACTAGTTAAGACGCTTCTACACATGGCAAAAGTGAGTCGATCTTCCAGACTGACAGTTCGGATTTGGAGCACTATGGAAATTAGTTCTTATGCCTTCTAGACGATTAGGCGTCAAATGCAACAATTTCGTGGGGATCCAAGCTTATATCGACGACTGGATGGCACTAATAAGTATTTTACACTGAAAGCGAGGTTGCACAAAGTTGAGAATGAGCTCAGCTTTATCGCAGCGCAGGACTACGGCTGGCTTCAAATCCTTGGAGTTTCAGAGGAATGTATTCGATATCTAAAGCGGACTTTAAGCCACGGTCTGCTGGCGCTGCATATCCTGAATTCGGGCCATCTGATTGCCTGTTTCTCCTCTTTGTGGGACGCCAAAAGCTCATCTCTCGAAGTTAATTCCGACTTTGGTTTTCTCAAGCTCTCGGCTAAACTGTTGGATTGGAGAGAATTGTGTGAGCAATTGTCAGAATGATATTGCGAATACCTTGTGATTGTCCCATGAGCGACGTTAACGCATGGTTTTACAGAACTCCTTGCCTTAGCCTTTGTCAATTGTGTACTGTTGATGTGCGTAGATGTGAGCGACCGTATGGATAGTTGCAGTGCCATCGAGTTAACTAATGTCGGTGATCCAGCTGGACATTAAGGCCATGCAGCATGAGGTGAGAAAGCAATCGGGCTAGACCCCGTGTCAATGGGTTGCCGTGACGGAGGATGTTACAGAGAGTAGTGCTGACTCAGTCACTGGCGGATCATGCTCATCTGTGTTCAAAACAAATTGTGCATGTCCCATGCTACATCTGATGCAAACAATTTCAAAGCCGTCTGTCTGCCGAATAGAATTTTTGATTAAGTCAGGTGAGCAGGGACTCTCGTAAAATCAGTCGGCATGTAGGTGGTCCTCAGTGAACAGGACAGGTCCTTTGCATCCTCACTTATCAGTAAAGTTGATCCTGTTTCAGGCAGTCAGAAATACAGTCACCTGCACTCAGTGGTACTGGCGGCCTTCAGAATGCTTGAAATATACAAATCGGCAGACGTTAGGAAGCGGCCTGTTATCAGTCGCCAGAGCTCATTCTCAATTAATAACCTCAATTAGTCCAAATGTATCCTCAGTGCTGCGAGCTCTCTTCCATTGTGTGAAGTTGTGGTGGGAAGGTACAAGACGCATCAAGTGGTATACTTAAGGAATGAAGGGTTTCGGAGAAAGCATCAGCTTCACAGACTAAGAGGGGCACAAAACGTGCGCGAAAGATCGAAGTCTTGCGCTGGCAGTGTCTTTTGTTGATCAGACCTCCTGCTCTTCCTTTCCTTCAATTTTCCTCATCAGCCATGCCTCAAGCGCATCAATATTGTCAAAGCACCCGACACTGAGATGCCCATTTATTTAGTATTCCACAAGGAATGCGTATCTCTGTAGAGCACCAGTGCACCGAGAAACCCAACTAATTGAATGAACCAACCGTCAAGTAGCATCATGGCTAACCAACAGATCGCTTTGTGCATCGTTCTAGTTTTGCGTGCTTATCGATCTGAGTTCCGTCAGTCCCACGAAATCGAGGCAGAAATGCATTAACTAGGCATACGCACAATGGATGTGTGCATAAAAGACCATTTGGTAATAACCTTCCACTAATGCAATAACGTGGACGTTCCCACGCCATCAGATTGCCCAACTAGACGCTTAAGCTTGCGAAGGCGTTGCGACGTGCCCGCATGGGACTTTGGGTCAGATGAGCAAAGGCGAGTTCATCGGGGGGAAGGGGAGGAGGGAGGAATGTCAGCGCTCAAAAGTCACACGTGATGCAGCTGACACAGGAGTGTCAGGGTCACGGTCGGAAGTAAAACATGATGCCGCGCGTAGGTCATCGCGGGGACTTGTTAAAAGGCCAAACGCATAGAGCTATTTGCCGAACATTCGCGAATTCTGGATGGGAGAAGTTCGAGCTTCGGTTGGTCAGGGAGGGATTGTGTTGGCTATGCCATGACTTCTATCGGCAGATTTCTGTGGTGGAAGAACTATCACAACTGTCAACTGCACACTTTATTGTGCTGATAAACCGACCGCTGTCCAAAGTTTATTAATGTGGGGTAGCTCTAGCATCAGGGCTTGGAGACGTGAGCGAGGCCACAAAAGGCTCTCCGATAATAATGCCTGTAAGGTGACTTTGACTTTGTTGTAAGAGAGATAAAAGTAACTGTCAAGTGCATGTTAAATCCTGCATTTGGCAGCATCTAGAACAGAAATGCCAATGTATCGCTTCAGGCCTTCCCTCCAGACAAAGGAGGGCAGTAATCGGGCAGAATGTATGCACGCGTATTTGTCTATAAAGGGAATGAGGTCAGCCGGTGTCGCCGTTTGGCGAGGTGCGAGACGGTCTATTTGGTCTGCACCTGAAAACAGGCGTTGTAGAGGCAATAGTGGGTCAACAAGTCGAAGATCACTGATGCGCTTGTCCCACACTACTAAAATGGAGTGGTAGTAGGAGGTTGCAATCACCCAAGGCCTGGGAGGAAATACGTGGCGTTGCACACACACACAATACGTTTGTAAATGAGATGACCTACTGGCAAAACTTATAAAATGAAAACGGCTGGTTAAAGTGGGTAGAAATGCTGTTTTGCATTTTGATGTGGAGAGCATTAACCCCACTCTGCATTCAAAATCGCTGCATTCCTTCTCTA